>OX456984.1:184018382-184651727 GCA_949752695.1 Melanostoma scalare | reverse complement strand
TATTTGAAATAAAAAACCAAGAAAAATTTATCAAATTATGATAAAATCTTCAACAGGTACTGATTCCGAAAGAAATTAGCTGAATCCGCTACAACCAGACATTTGTGATAGCGGCAGCTGTGCCATCGGTTTTGAACGGGAAGGCACAGGAAAATGTTCACTGTGGGTTACTGGAACCGTTGTTGATAGTAGATCTGGGTTCTGAATCTTCTAGGCATTTTTGCCAGCCCGACGCTTACTTGGATCAACCTACAGAAAAGTAGCACTAATTGATGTGATTAGTGGACTCTCTCCATATTCTGGTACTGCGAACTTCAAACATTTTTACTTGCGATTATAGGTAATATAAGGCAAGTTTTTGCAATCGTGCAAAAAAAGAAAATTTGAGATAAAAATTAAACACAACATCACGATGATAGAGAATACGAAAAAAATTGGGTCTTACAATTCTGTCTGTCTGTCTGTCTGTATGTCCGTATATGGATCTACAGCCTGAACCGCTTGACCGATTTTCTTCAAAACTTGCAGTAAGGGTCTGTGCGGCAGCCTACAGAGGAGTTTTGAATTTGGTCTCTAAGTCTTGAAATAACGGTACCTGCCACACAACCTATATGAATATACCTGTTTTTCTCCAAAACGGCTCTACGATTTTAATAAAATTTAACGTGATGTATTATTTCTAAATAAGTATTATTACGATGTAAAATTTTTTTTAATAAATTTCTCGCTAACGGCTAACACGATTTGATGATATTTCAAATTTTGAAAGTTCTAGGTTGTTTGAGAAAGATTACATATCAACATTTGAAAAATTTAGTTTTTTCGAATTTTCACACTTTTATTTAAAAAACATTTGTTTTTCGAATATTTTCAAAACGGTATCTTTGATTTATTTCAAATATTTCGTCAAAACATCATTCAGCAGGATCTTAAAACTTGTGTACTTGAATTAAAAAACCTCATTTTTTAAAAGAATTAAAAATAACAAACTGCCTTTTGAAAAAAAACGGCTCTAACGATTTTGATTAAATTTTAGGTTTTATCTGTATCAAAAACTGCAAACGATTGGCGTTTTTTGATTTTCGCTTGAGATCTTAGAATATTTAATTAATTTTTTCAATATTTTGCGTGTTTTAATGCAGATTTTCATAAATAATGTGTAGTTGGCAAACCCTGCACCATAAAATATATTAAGAGCGGAATACTAAAACCTTTAACTCAGCCCTAAGATTTTTTTATTGTACTTAGCACACAATCGCAAGTTCGTGCGATTCAGTCGTGCCCATTTTTTTTTCTCCTCGATAACAAGATGAGAAAAAATAGCATACACCTATACCTGTACATATATAAATATACACGTTACTTGTAAATTCGTTACACATCGTCATTAGTATCCTTGAAAGTTTTGATGTACTCTCTTAACTTCTAATGTATTTTTGCAGTTAGGGAGCGTCAAGTATTACGTAACAAAATTTGGGGGGGTGGTGGGTCTCGTAAAACGTTACGATGCGTTACAGGGGCGGGATTTTTTTAAAATTAGGGAATAAAATAACGAATAATCCTTGGTATAAAAAGTATACCAAGGATAAAAACTATAATATAACTTTTTGCGACTTTAGGGTAAAAATGGTAAATCGAGTGTTACGTAACGTTTAGAGAGGAAGAAGGAGGGGGCACATGAAAACATTGCGGTGCGTTACAAGGGGAGGAGGGGGGTACAAAAGTTACGTAGTACTTGAACGCTCCCTTACCACACGAGAATTTAGGGCGCCATATTTTGTCTGACTTCGAATAGTAAGATTAAAATGAGCTTTATAAGCTTCACAAGTATAATATTTGTCAAAAAACTAATTTTTAGCCCTTACTTTAATGAATTCACCATAAACTTAATAAAGAGTTTTCATACTTTATTTTTACACTATTTGAAAGCCATTTTGGACATCGTGCAACAAAAATGGCTCCGTTTCTCGGTTATGCTCGCTCGTATACTGCCCAGATACCTGCCGCTCCCCCCTTCAATCAATCTGCAACCCCGCCTCATGCGTGTTAAAATTGTTGTTCCTCGCACGTTCTGTCAAAATCTTAAAATATTTATGGTAAAATGTACAAAAGCAAACTTTATTTGTTATGAATGGACTTTTTTTTGTTGACTTGTGTTATCAGTTCCATCAAATTTTGAGGCTTAAGATAAAATTACGTCAATAGCTCGTGTTGGCAACCCTTTTCCTGTCATCATACCGAATAACGAATATGTAGGTTGTAGGTATACCTAAACGTAATGGGCTTCGTTTTGTAGCTTTTTCTATTCTCAATTAAGGATCCTCACAAATCGTTGCAGCCTCAGTAGATAAGTAGGTACTATCCATTAAACACGAAATAGTATATTCCAATGTGTTTTCCAGCAGTATACCTACTTGTGGTGTTGTGGGTCGCTCTAAGCTCCGTACGACTTAGTCTCTGAGATGCAATACACAACTAAATATTTTGCCCGACTCAAACATCTAATGCTGATGATTTTCTATTACTTAATTTGAAGGCTACAACACCATGAATCATGAATGGCTTTATTGGAACCAAAAAGGAAAAGCAAAAAAAAAAAACACACCGAAGGACTCCGCGTGCGCACAAAACACCAGAAAAGTTTTGAATGAAAAGGATATTGAAAAATGTTTTAGTGTGTATAAATTCAAATGCATTCTTGTTCACGGGAGAGGAGAGAGATATTTTGAAAAGAAACAGAAGCACCAGCCAGCAGGCATTATCTACCAGAAAAGCTAAAGCTGGTTGCTTGCAAAACGAAATCAACAATGAATGAAATCGCCATTCGCGATTCGCCATCAAAAAACGAACACCAACGTGTCTGTCTCTCACATCTCACATGCACGCGACACCGACGACAACACAGACCAGATACAAAGTTGAATTGAGGATTTTTTTCTTTTTTTTTTCTTGATTTTGCTATTCGTTTTGGGTTTTCTTTTATTAATGAAATACACTCACACACTCAACGATTTGTATTAATCTCACAAAGATACACACCATCTCTCTCACCTTCAAGGGAAGGCAGAATAAAAAGTAAAAAAAAAAAAAGATAAAACTCGTATTGCCTGATTTATATTTTAAATGAATGGTGGCTAGGAAAACATTTTGTTCGGGGTTAGGTTGGATGGCTTGACTCTGCTTCTGCTGGCTCTATGGCTCTTGCTGTAGCTATTCAAAGGAGTTTTCATTCTTTAGATTGTTTTTGGGTGTATTTGTGTACATTAATATTTTATCTAACAATGTGTTGTTTTTAATTTCCGTTTTGTGTGCTGTGGCTATGTGTGCTCTCACACCCTCACTTCTGCACGCGGAACAGATGTAGAAAAATGAATCTGCAATACAAGTTGAAGCGAGACGGCCAACTCGACATGTTCATGTGTTTTTCTCATTTGTTCGGATTCGGTTTAGAGTTGTAGTCGATGATGATGTTGTTGTTGTTGTTGGAAGTGTTAAATCGCGTCCGGTCGGTCGCCCGTCGTCGTCGCACTAACGTCAACAAAAACAGGTTCTCCATCATTCATACATAGATACTCACCAGAAAGTGCTTGTGTGGGTTTGTCTGTAGGTGTATGCTACACCAACACATGCGCTCCTTGTGTCCACACACAATCGAGTCGAGTGAAAACTATTCGTGTATATTTATCAGTCGTTTGAGATATTCCGCATGGAGTAGACTGTAGTGTTGTCGTTAAGCTTATCTCTCCTTCGCATAAAACTAATAAAAAGAAAAAAAGCAAACCGCAATATTCGAACTTGCAACGGGCGAAATTATCTCATTTATAATTAGGTTCACTGTTCTATAATTTTTTTCTAACACCATCAAACAACACAGTAAAGATAATTCTTGCTAATGACTTGTATTTGTTCGAGTTTGTTTCGAGGAAAATCGTGTAACCGGCGACTCTTACAAGTGAAAATATAAAAATCTTGTCAAAACTAAATCCGCTAAAAAAAAGTTCGCCGCATAATTTTGTGGAATATAGGAACTAGCTACTGACATTGTTGTTGTCTACTTTGGTCGCTCTGTCGCTCGTCCGCCGCACCGTGTCGTCGGCATTGATCGCGTTGTGTAGTAGTCTCCCATCGAATCGGCTGCCGTAGCCGCTACCGCTGCCGGAGCACACGAATTCTCTACTCTACACCTTTTAGGCCTATACCTAAATAACCAACACCACTTGATCGGGTATCCCCCACAGATAAACACATTGTGCATACATGCTACATGATCTTAATTTTTAACAATGTGTAATCGTATTACCTACACAGACACACTTACGATGTGTGGTAGTCTCTTGCTTAGGAGAAACGGATTGGATTCGACCTCCTAATGTGGTTGCCACAGCATTCATTACATTCATCGCTTTAAAACTTCAGCCCTCTGAAAAACAGCGATCGCGATCGGTTGTCGGTTGTTTTATGATCGGAAAGACGAACGAATTATATTTTCTTGTTTTATTCATTTTTCTTCAAGAAAAATTATAAAAGTGTGCTGCTTCTTAAAAAGAAAACCATAAATATAAATTTTAACAAGGAAAACAAAAAAATTAAGTTGAGTGTTTCGTTTAAATCTTCACAATTTCTCGATCATCTATACGCGTGTTCAAGAAAGAACTCCGACGATCTGATCGTGTTGGAGAGAAGCAAAAATAAAATAAAGGAATTTTATTTGTATCTATTACCCAGTTGTAGTACGTACTTCTTGTGTCTGTTGTTTAAGTGTTCCAATCACATTTTTCTTTTGGATACTTATTTTTCACTTAACATCCTACAAAAAGAAAACAAAAATATCACCACCAACATCTCGATTCGATTTCGACATAACGAAGAAAAAATAAAAGATACAATCGATCTTAATATTCAATAGAAGAAGAAATTCAATATCTAAAATTAAAATTGTATCTACGACGCGATTATTAGTTGTGTGTGTCTCTTCTCATATAAAAATATTACAAAGAGAAATAAATAAAAAATATTTCAAGTGAAATTGCGGAATATGAATGCAAGCACAAATGAAAAAAAGAAGGAAAATCGTTCATCTTTCATCTTCAATCGTGCAAATCTAATGAATGAATGAATTTTTTTTCTGTTGTTTCGTTGCTTTCCCTCAAATAAATCAAAGTAAAAATAGCTCATAGTAGCTAGTGCGCACAGAAATAAATAAAAAAAAATGAGAAAAGAAAAATAAGAAAAAAAAATCATTTTTTTTTTTCAACAAAAGAAAAGAAAAAGTGTTTGTGATGTGCTGCCTCTATTTGTAACGAAAACCGTGATTAATGATTTGAGTTTGTTGTAATAATAAGAAGAAAAAAAAGAAGAAATATATAAAATTAAATTACCAAAATAGAAGCTCAATGAAAGCGTTACAAGAAATTGATAAAAGAAGGAGAAGAAATTGAGCTCAAGTTAAAATAAAAAGTGATCAGGTTTTATAATATTTTTTTGTGGATTACTTTGCACCTGCTGAATTGCTTATTGGATTAAATTTTCATTCACGAAAAGAAAAGGCATAAGAAAGATTTTTTTTACCTATATACAATACAATACATTCATCGCACGATCATCCAGAGTTAAAGTTTCGTCTGAATCCATTGGCGGGCGGCGAGCTTGTTGCAGAGGCTGTTTTAAACCGATATTGTTGGATATTTTATGAAACGGCAAACTGTGAAGTTTTATTGCTTCCTTTGATTGCTTTGTAAAATAATGTAAGTTTCATTCGATTTTAAAGTATACCTACCTATTTTTCACTGCCTACTTCATTCATTGAGAGCTGAATACATCTCCCATTGACAATGTTCCCAAAAATTCAATTGTTCTGAAACACTCTTATACAACGGCTTCTGAAAACAGGAGTGCTTACAAAATTTAAAGCAAAATGACTAGTATTTGATTAAGAAAAGTGTTAAAGCAAACATTCCTAGTTAAATATTGATTATTTTCGTATTTTCAAAGGAGTTAATTTTTCATTGGTTATTGATCAAAAAGATTGAAAATAGTTCTCTAAAAATGTGCTGAATAGCTGAAGCAGTGATATTTTGGGAAGAATTAAATTATTGTTTTCTGGTCTTAATTGCAATAGTTCCAAAAATATGTGTGCTTATAAAGTTGTAACAGTTTTGGCGTTCCTTCAAAAAAGATTTTGCCTGAAAATTTTTAAAAGATAAAAATACTTAGGAATTGAGAAAGACTTACTTTGAATCAGTTTTTGAACATTTTCAAAAGCTTACAGCTTAATGTCTTTCGGAGCAGAATTTTCAAAAAAAACCAGCTGTTTTTACTTAAGCTAAGGAAGAAAGTTTCAAAAAAGTTTGCCTTTTAAGATTCATTCTTAGTTGAAACTGTTAAAAGTTCTACTAATTTTCTGAAAAATTAAGTCTTAATTTAATACTTTGATGATTACTTAGAATCATCCGCAGGCGATGGAGTCCAAAAAATTGTACACATACAAAGCATAGAAAAACTGAACTACATTTAGTAAACTTTATCAGTGGTGCAACAGCTAATGGTTAGGCCCCTGAAGTTCCCTGAGCTTCTTTGCGCCACCCTAACTATTTATCTATGTTTATGGGTGCCTTTTGTATATTTTTAGAAGAATATGAATAAAGTTCTTTGTGCAAATTAATGATATGCTTGGATGTCATGTAATAGCTAGCTATTAAGTGTTAACAATGTTAGAAACTTTCTCCAAGCTTTCAGCCTATAGCGTCCGGGAAAATACTTACATAGCAGATCATTTTGGTTCGTTAAAAGACAATTTAGTGATATTCTTTAGGAAACTTAAATTTATTAACTACCTCATAATTATTTAAGAGTTCAAAGATAATCCAAAAAATATTTTGCCCTAAATAGGCAAACATTCAATGGACTATCGTTAATGACAATTAAATAGTCGTCTGTTTGAGGTCGGGATGAAACGGAAATGCGGAAGAGTAAACGTGAATGGGAATGATTGAAGTCCAAATATGGAAAGTATCAAGAACAGAAGACTTGTACTTTCTCAGAAAATCGTTATTAGTTCAATGCATAGAAACCTCTCATCAAAACTCTATCGAATATTTATCCGACTCTTCTTAAATGTCCTGCAAAGTATAAGTCGATAGGCGATTTAAATCGGAGCTGAATAGGATTCAATTTCAACATTTTCATAAGTAATAAACATTTTATCTGTCTAGACAGTGATGTTTGTTAAAAAGGACATTGGCTTACAAAACGAAACATTAAATTTCCATTTTATAACCTCTTAATTAACAATATTCCTTCATTTCAGTTTTCGTTCTTTTGATATTCATATTCACAGAAAAAACTACTTTTAAACGCTTTTTGATATAATAATTCCTACAATTAAATCATACATACCAAAACTGTATGAAACAGGAAAGTGAACGTCATGTGATGGAGCAATTCACCTCAAAAATGTGTGTTGGTTGCACTTGTTTCCTTGAAACATTCTTAAAAAAAATCCCAGTTTTTAGTGAACACAACAATTTTATAACTAGGTACTTATCACCATGGTCGCACATTTGATTACAATTTCAGGAAGAATATGCCTCCTCTTTGAATGCCTATCTAATTTCTAAGGACTTTTGAAAAAGCAGAAGCGTGTAGAAAACGAATTTGGACTATTTTTGGCATTTATGAAAGTAGTTTTTAGGTATCGCAACTGTCAGCTTCTCTAACTATCAGGGTATATAGGATGGTTTGATTTTAAAGTATTGAGTGCCCAAATAACACACCTATAAAATATATATAAATAAAATCAATACAGAATTGGTCAAAAGAGAATGGTAATGTAAGTTTGAACAACCCTTCCGCTTCAATTTCATTGGAAGTCTTTTTTCCTTCTTCCTTTTTAAATGTTACGAGCATCGTGATATAATCACAGCTCTTCCACCAAAGTGCTCTACACTAGTATGGTCAGCTCTTGCAGTAAGCTATGTTGACCTCAGAATATGTAGTCAAGCCCTTTTAACCGTAAACGTGTCCGAGCTTACAAAAATTTCATTAGAAAGCAGACCAGTTAAAAAACTATTAACGAGTATACATAAGGGCAAAAATTATTTGTTGAAAATTTGATCCGAATGCTAATTTTAGGTGAATTTTTCAAACGTGCCTTTATTTTCTTGTCTTCAACTGAAAACGCCTATAAGCTATTTACAAACTGAAGCTAAAATAAGCGCCAATTTTTCGATTTCTATTTTTAAAAATATTCATACCAAAAATTGAAAATCCTCAAGTATACGAGCTCACGAAAAAACTAGCAGCTCAACAATATTTCACAAGTTCATTACATTGTTATTTAAAAGCTTAATTAAACATTTGGTTGACTTAATGATATGTCTAACTTTATCTAAATTCCTTAAATATTCAAGTGAATATTGATCAAGACTCAATTTTATAATATTATAATAGTTAAACTATATGTGTACACTTGCTCCCGGTGTACATTCACTGCTCTGCTCTTTTTTGGCATTCTTAACTTAATGACTAGATCTTAAAACTAAACTACTACTAATACATAAAAATTAAAACTAAACGAAACCCATTTAATCAGGGTTTAGCGGGATCTTTAGTATGTAAATAGTCTACAAACATATACTCGTTACAGCTGCTTAAAAAATCCTTACTTGTTCATAAACATACTTTATAACAAAAAGGAGATCTTTAGCAGTCTGTATTGAAACAAAGGCTCACGAAAAAACTAGCAGCTCAACAATCAAATATGTAAATAAAAATTAAATAGGGTGGCACAACAGAGCGAGGAGCCCCAGGGTCTAGCGAATTTCTCACAGCCATGCCTTGTCAAGGAATGAAGACCTACAGTTTTATGCCGGTTCCGAACGGCTAATCGAGAAAGTGCTTTTCATGGCAATAAATTTACTATCAGAGGACTAGCCAATTCCTCGCGAAAGACCATACACGAGGACAAACTTTTTTGCCTCTGTTGGGATTCTAACCAAGAACCTCTGGGTTCTTCCCTTGATTATCGCTTTAAATTTAATTGCAGGATTGACTGCTTCTTAATTTGTATATATGAACCCTTTCGGTATATCAATATCTGTTTCTATGACAACAATTAAGGAACGTAGCCAACCTTTTCAGTGTAAGATAAGAGACCGCTTTGAGTACTTGAGCTTACAAAAGTTCCAATAGAAAATTACTGAATAGGTTTTTTTAGCTAATATCGACAACACGTGGCAACATTTCCTGTCCTACTTCAAAAATGTTCAGCTTAAAACTTCACAGGCTTACAAATTTCATCAACATTATTTTATACAAACCAAAAAGGATTCTGAAAGAATTAGAGCTTATTCAAGTTCAACTAAAAATAAACCAATTTTTAAGATTACGATTAACTTTTTTTGCACATGAGTTTATATTTTGCTTTACGCCAAGTAAAAGGAACTTTAAACTGCATAAGCTTACAAGTTTCTATTCGAAGCCCCTTTAGAACACGTTTTACAAAATTCAAAGGAACCAACTCTAAGTGAAAAGATAACAGGAATAAAATAATCCTCAATGAATTTAATTTTGTTTTGAACTCTAAAATCAACATTTTATTGCAATAAAACTTTAAGTGTTGTTTGGAGTTTACTATCCCGAGACCCTTACTCCTTAAATTTACTTTTTGGCAAGATTCTATTTATATATACATACAGGATTTACCGAGTAAGCGCTTACGTGCAAAACAGTTCCATTCTCGAGATTCTCAGTTCTTAGAACGAAATTCTCGAAAAATTCTAAGAACAACTTCTTTGTATTTTTGATACAAACTGAAATCAGCGTAGCCGATTTGGCACCATTGGGCATTTTTTGCACCCAAACATTGAAAATGGCACTTTTTGATTCTGTTGAACGGATTCATTTTGAAAAATCCATAGCCAGAGAAAAGCAACCGACCGAACTATTCTCTATTCATCTGTCAAAACATTTTAAATTTGTCGAAATTGACTACCGGCAACGGTGACTGAAATCACCACAAAAGGAATAAAAGGTGCAAAGAGGAAAGATAACACAATTTAATACTATGAATTTCAACTGGGGTTTGAATGAATGTAACAAACATTCGAAGCTTTTTATTCAAACCACTTTGGACCTCTTACACTCTTCAAAACAACTGGCCCCTGAGCCGGATTCTGTAACGTTCCGAATTTTAGGCAGTAAAAAACGTGTTTAAGACCTTGAAAAAGTTACCAAAATTTGTATGACGATAGTAAAATAGCTTTCCATCAACCACTGAAAGCAGGATTATATGAAATAATCTTTTGACGACGCAATCTTCGATAGACGATCGTCTGAAAATCGTCTGAAAAGTTACGGAATGACCTGCCAGGTCTTCTTTTTCTCTTTTGTTTATATAGTTTACAAAACCAGACAATTCGTTTCATGTATCGTTCAATACTCTTTCGATTAACATCTTCAAAATAAATTCAACTTCTATTTTGTTATTTGAAAATCTTTTTGAAAATTCCTTAAAAGCCTACATATGTATATCAAATATCAACCACTACAGAAAGTACTCATAAAAAATTTGCTTTATTAAAAATCTCAATAAAGCAAAGAAAGAAACTAAAAAATTTCGTTAGAAAGCCGCAAAACAATTTGTTTTCTTACGAATCTTGTCAAAGCTCACGAATCCAACTTTTATTTCAGTACAAGTACGAACTAAGTCAACCCCTTCTTTTCAAAGATGGCATATCCACCAGACAGTTGTTGTTAAAACAAGATTAAGGAATGTTTTCTTATGATTTGTATTTTTCAAACAAAAAATAACTCAAAAATATTTGCCATGATAAATCTAAATTTATCCGCCCTTATCTTCATAAACTTGATAAGGGACGTGTTTATTTTAATTTACAACTTCTTTTGTAAATATAAATGTTCATAAAAAAATTTTAAATTTTATTCGATTTTAAACCGGCACATCCGCCCTTACACCAGCCAGATATTAAAAAGAAATAACAAAATCCGCGAGGCAAAAAAACAAAACATTGTTTGTCGTGCTGCAAATCAATCTACTACTATCCGTTTGTAAAATAGCGCAACAATTCTGATTTACTGAATGAAGTTGAAATGTTGAATCGCGTTTCTTAAATTATCTGTTGTTTTTTTTTTTTCAACTTATTTTTTGTTGGTTTTGTATTTATTGTGTGTGTTTTGTGTTTTCTTTTCTTTTTTTTTTTAAGTGCAGCCCACTTTTATTTTTATTTCTGTCGGTTGAGTTGGCTCTGTGACTTAATTTATTTTTGCATGTGACCATCGACGTTGTCGCGTATATTCAGAAAGTCTATTCTATCTATACACATCGCGAAAAGATATTTTTGTATGTGCTGCTGCCGCTCCTGGCTGGCTGCTGGTGCAATAGCAGCAAAACAAAAAGTATCTCTCCTTAATTAAAAGCAATTTTACTACGAGTACTCTTTTTATTCTGCGAACAAATAAAATATCTCAACACAGCATCTCTGTCTGTTATGTCAAAGTCTGTGTATAGTCGTTGTCTCCCAAATGCTCAGGAATACATTTTCCGGTTTGCAACATTGTTTTTTTCTATTATTTAATTCTCTCCCTGGTGTGTTATTTTGTTGCTGTTTTTTTTTTATTTGTTTAGTTTGTTCTAGAAATAGTAAAACAATAACAGGAAGAAGCCAGTATCAGAAGAGAGCTATACTCTCAAACTATAATAAAAAAAATAATAATAAACACAAGTCTATCTGCTGTTAAATAACACACCCTAACGCGGCAATAATATTCCGGTTTTCGACCCGTCTAATGTAGATACTTTTGTCTTCAGTATACAATTTTTTATTTATTTATTTTTTGGTTTAATATTTTTCGTTTTTTTTTTTTTGTATGGTGCTTGCTGAGCTATGCTTTCGCGGTTTTGCACTCATTCAAATAGAACCTGGTTGCTGGTTCCTCTACAAAACAGTTCTACACCACCAGCCCAAGCAGCACTCTTGACAATAAATTTATTTTCTAATTAGAATTTCCTACGGCTACAATATATGTATACAAATACGATTGGCATTTCGTTATGCCGCAGTGGACGAGAGATACACTACATAAATATAATTATAGTATTTGTGTTCCGTTTTTTTTTTCTTTTTTGCTACTATATATGCATAGGACGCGAATTGTTGCTATTTGTGTGTGAAAAAAAGAAATAAACGAATAAATTGTGAGTATAGTTATTTATTGCTGAGCAAAAGTATAAAAAAAAGGATTGAATTTATTTATTATTAAAAAAAAAAAAAAATTAACATGAGTGTATGTGGAAGAGAGGGAGAAAAAGAGAGAGAGGGCGAGAGAGTATCGTATCCATCTAAGAATGTGTGTACATTAAATATACTTTATTATGCTGCTAAATTGTTTTGTTTGTTTAACTATTTGACAGATAATTTCCTCAATGAAAAGTTACTCTTATAGCGATAGATAGAAGTGAAGAGAGCATATAAAGAATAAAATTATTATTAGTTTGGGTCTGGTGGGGGATTTTATTTCTTTGAAAATTAAGTGAGTGGGTCTCGTTTAGTACCTATTTTTATTTGTAAAATGTACAATTTTTGAATTACAATTACAATGGTTGATAAGGTCACAATTTTCTTTATATTAACATTGTTTATTTGACTTTTCCTTTTTTGTATATGACAAAAAACGGATTTAAAACTCAATGTCAGCTGAATTAAAGTGAACATTGTAATACCAGCCTAATCTCACACTAATAATTCAATTGAGGGAAAAGTCTACTCTGACAAGTATAGAAAAACCCATAATAATATGATGAAACTAACTGATTAAAAATAAATAAAACAAAAAAGGGGGGCGCAAGAGAACGGGGTGCTCCGGGGACTAGAGCAATACTCACAACCTTGCCTTCAGAGGGAATGAAGGGGACCTTCAGTTTTCTGCCGAATCCGAACGGTTAATCGAGAAAGCGCTTTTCATGGCAATGAATTTACTATCGGAAGAATTGCCAGTTCCTCGCGAAAGGCGATACGCGTGCCTCTTTGAGATTCGAACCACGAAACCTTCAGCGTTACAGACAAACATGCTTACCATTACCCTACGGGTAAAACCACAGATTGTGTACATTACAATGAACCAATTTGCTTGCCTTGTGCTTTACCAGAAGATAAATACTTTAAGAAAACTATGTGCTCACAGAGCCTGGTCCTAAGTGAGTTTAAAATGATTATCGTCCAGAATCTAGAGGCACTAAAAAAACGTGTTCAAATTACCGAAAAAGCCGCCAAAAATTATGGAACGATATAGGACAATCTCTTAACGACAACATCAACGATAGACAATTGGACGATAATCTTTTAAAAAGTTACGCTATCGGGCACTAAATTAATTATTAAAAGAAAATTCTGCTTCTGACGTTGACATTTCAGTTTAATACAGTTTTGAAAATCTTTGATAAGATGCGACAAAAGCTCAGGACGGATAGGTTGGGTCAAGAAAAGAAAAAACCTTAAGATTGGGGTTGGGGTCTATCTCCATTTAGCTCAGGGTGGATGATTAGCCTAGACAGGAAAAAATTCTGGGGTCTATCTAACTCGTTTGTTTTTTCCACGGGTATCGCCTTTCGGGAGGAATTGGCAAGTCCTCTGTTAATAAATTCATTGCTATGAAAAGCGGTTTCTAGATTAGCCGTTCGGAACCGGCAGAGTATTGTAGGTCCTTTTCATTCCCTCACTAGGCATGGTCGTGAGAAATGCGCTAGACCCTGGGGCTCCTCGCTATGTTGCACCACCCTATTTATTTTATTTATTTATCTCCTCTCAAAAAAATTATAACAAATTAAATAACCCACATCGTTTTAGTTCAAGGTAATTTAGTGGATGCTTATTGGGTTCTCAAGTCTCAAAGTCAGAAACTGTGAAAAAAATTTAAATATTCTAAAAACATTCAGATTGATGAGTGACAGTTCAATTGTTGAATCAATAGTTTCTTTTGACCATCGTCGTAATGTTTCATTTGTCTCTCTTTTCTTTTCTGGGATAAAATAGCCAATTGCATTCCTACACTTGGGGAATTTGACCGCAACATACGCATCTCAAGGAATGCAAACCAATTTTAACTTAAATTCGGTCTAATTTGGGGTGTACAGGAAAAACAAAAATTAATTCTCTGGCCAGACGAGCCGAATGTGAAATGCTTTACCTAACTCGGTCTTTTCCTCGCATTAACATGCACAGAAGTTTAAAAACAATGTGCAACGGCCCCTGTTCTCTAATTTTAAAAGTTAATTCAGAACCTCTTGACGTGCCCGCACATTACAAAACAAAATTTTCTAGAATATATTCTATCAACTTAAAAAAAAATGTTTTTAAACTGAATTTTTTTTTCCAAGATTTTATGGTGCTTCTAGGAGTCCTTAATTCCGATTTATTTTTGTGTTAATTAAAGATAACTAAAGAATACATATTCCGAAGAATTGGGCTCATCTTGTGGTATTTTTTTTCTTCTTATTCCTTTCCCGGCTTTACGAATACCGTGATCTCGAAGGGGTCACAGCTTTTCCACTCAACAGCTTCATACCAATGATCCGACTGTCTAAAAGGCCGTGTACGAAATGACAAAAATTTATTGCAAGATCACGATAATCAGATCAAAACACAGCTTTCAAAGCTGGGTTCGGTATCCTGTTTATAATATCTTCACAAAATCAAAAGATTAATTATGGAAATTGTTATTTATGTCCAAGTTTAGATGCATAAGCTTGGTTCAATTAATAAATCTGAGAAAACAAATCGAATCTGTCACACTCGTATTGATACAACAACCTTGTTTTTTTGCAAAAAAAAAAATTGGGAAACCCTTTTCCGCAGTTGCTTCCATGAGGGCCAGTTTGAACCGTCAAACCTCCTTTTCCAACAATATTTCGAAACAAATTGTTGGTTGATGAAACATGCCATCGAAGAATTTAAATAAGTGCTGAATTGATATAAATATACATTCCAGATTTTTAAAAGCAATGAACCATTTATATTTTTTTCATGTTTGATAAGTCGGATGAAGACAAAGCGTACAAAATCAGAGACTTAAGCAAATCATCTTTTTAGAAAAAACAACACAATTTCATGCACGTTAGGTTGGGCTAGGTTAAGGTGGGTGTCGGGAAAACGACCGACCCACTCAGACCAATAATAACACAAGAAAATTGAGGAATTGCCTCTTAATTAAACTATTTTGAGCTTTCTATGAAGCGATGAAGACTATGAATGTCTATATTTCTAAGATCATCTGGATCGTCGAAAAATTACTCTCCCATGTTTTGCGTCTTTGAGAGAGGGCAGGGCATGTACAAAGAAGATGCGGAATGGTTTTCTCTTCTTCCTCATCCATGCAGCTAAAAAAAAATTTTTTTTAACCAGGATTTGTCTTTTCTTATTTTCGCTATCTCTACAATGCTGATTGGGAGCAGATTTGACTTCTTTGAAATCAGCATTTCACTATTCAAGTACGAGTTCCTTTTCTTTTTGGTTTTCTTTGCTTAAGTTTTACTTAGGAAGTGAATTTAAGCTTAATGTTCTTTTTAGTAGACCCTTTCTTTCGAGTAGCTTTTCCATTTTGTTTGCTCAAAAATTTTAACAACTCAATTCATTTCATTTGTCTTAAATAAGCATGCCGGGAGCAAGCATGCACATTATGCGTTGAAATTCTTTGTAGCTATGTACATATAATACTTGATTTTGATTAAGAAACTTTAATTCTTTATGCAAAAATTTTTTTCTAGCCAGGCATATCTTGAAGCCGGCTATAAGTTATATTAAGATACAATGTATATATGCTGTTTTTAAGTCTCAATAAAGAAAATTGTAATTGTAATTCATTTGTCTTAAGCATACACAATTACCTTTTATTCCAGGAATCACAATAAACTGTTTCCAAAACAAATTTTGAGATTCCTGATTTACTTGATATATTTTTCATAAAATTTATTTCTTTTAAATTTATTTTCTTTAGAAAAATGATTTAGCTTGGAGTATGTTTGTAACCTCGGTAAACAAATATGAAATAATGCTTTCAAGAAATTTGTTTACTTTCTTCAAGTCTCGATTCTATTTTTAGAAGGTTTTCTTAATAATTTAGGATTATCTTCGTCGTTGTGATAATGAGTTACAAAGAAAGACTTCAAGGATTCAATAGAATTGTTAAAAACATCCACTCAAGCATGAGTCTGTGCCATTTTTTACTCATAAACTCTCTCACCTTGAGAATTTTTTTTGGTAGAACTTATTTAAATAAAAAGTTCTTTCTTTTATTATTTAATTATGTCTGTCAATTCTATAGCAGCATAAGCAATTTAGCCACATTTTGAAGATTTTACCATTACTTTAAGCTAAGTTTCAAAAATATTACCAAATATGAATTCGATATAAAATACGAAGTTATATAAATTGGTTGGATAAAATGTATATGCATCCGGCGTATACATTTTTATGCTGAAGCTGTTATCATTACATATATCTCTAGATCGCCTTCAACAATCTGGAATGCCTTTTTGGTGACTATTTTTGTCTATCAGAGATCCTTCGTTAGATAGGACGAGTCGAAATTGTCTACAACATTTATATTTTTGCGTCTTCCTTATTTTTTCTTCTTCTTGCCTTTAAGGAGCCATGAGCATCGTTATCTCGATGAGATCATATTCAACTATGAATATTTATTTGTCCGTCTAGTATTTTTTGAATCAGTCTTATATTTAAGATTTCTGTTTGACATATTCTCAATATTTCAACAAAAGAAAACTTAAAAGTCTGTAGTAAAAATGTCTGCGCTGGTAAAATCAAGAGGCCGCCTGATCACGAATGGCCATCGTTTTACCTTGAGCCAAACTTCGGAGAGTATAGAGATTCATATTTTAGTCGCACTACCCATATGTTGAATGATTTACCAAAATCCGTTTTCATCTGAAAAACGATTCACAAAAGTTCAAAAGCAATGTGTGTCTCCGAAATACTCGCACTGTGTTTTATAACATCAAAATGATACCCATAACGTGAGAGTTAGGGATCTCAGTGAGAGCCTTGCATTGCATGTGATCTGAAATTTTTAAAATGGCTACTGCCAGGATTCGTGTTCGTAACCGAAATGAATATATAGCCCCTTTCCATTCCTCACAGGAATGGTTGAGAAAAAGTCACAAGGCCCCATTCATTACGAACTTGTTGTGCCACATCATTTCCCTTCGAAGATTTTAGAATATTTCCAACAAAGTGTTAAATATTAATTAGATTGAACAAATAAAAAAAAAAATTCACAAACTGTTTTCAGCAAGAAAAATATGTTATCTCTCCTACACTTCATTGTATTTTCTTAATTAATTTTTAATCTCTTTTCCGAACAAAAGATGTCTCCTCATAACCGCCCACATTTTGTGTTTTTATTTTGCTGTTACTGACCGGCACGTGCTGTCAACAATTATTTCTTTTAAATTTTATTCATCTCATAGATATAATCTTCGTGATGAGTTAAAATAACCTATCACAATCGATTTTGGTACATAAGTTTCACCTTGCAACGTCATACATTAGATGGGTCTAGAGACAGTGAATTTAAATTTCCGTTTATTTTTACTTGATTTTATTTTTGTTTTGCTAAACTCGAACGTCAATGCAGCTTGCATTGATGATGACACCAACAATCATGACAACGACAAACGACCAAAGACATTTAACAACAAACTGTCCTAATCTTTCAAATCATCGTAATCGTTTCGAACAAGAATGACGCTCTTTTCTCAGACGAAAAAATCACATGAATCTCAAGATTCGTATTATTAGATTGGTAATTCTTCATTATTTTGTGAAAACAGAAAAAAATTAGAATATTTTGTTTGAATACCTGCACAGCAGTAAGCCAAAAAGAAAAAAAAAAAAAAAACAATCGTGTGGACATGGGTCGTCTTCATCGACGGCGACGTGTTTAGTGCCCCGCAAGTGTGTCTAAAGATTGTTTTTGATTGTAAATAAAACTTAAATGACTTGACGGTGACAGTACAAAACAGCTATCAAAATAAAATATCAATTAAAAAAAAAAACAAAAAAAAAAAAACCACAGACTCTTAACCATTCACAATAATACAAAAAAAGAAAAAGAAAAAGAGTTGATGATGAGAAAAGTGGTGGAATATAGATTCAAACGAATGTCTATAATTAGCTATTCAAAAGACGAATTATATTAATTTTATTTAGCTACCTGAATAAATTATAAAAGCAAGTCAGATATTTATCTCTTTTCAATCGAAATAAAAAAAAATCATAAATACACCGAACGCATATACAAAGAAGTAGACGTAGTCTTAAACCTGTGCATATCAATGTGTATGACGTACCCTCTACCCCCTCCTTTTTTTTAGTTTTTGAATTTCTGTGCTCAAACTTTTTAAAGGTAAATGTTCATCACAACGATTTATGTTTCGTTCAATTAAAAAATGAAAATTTGCAAGCCACCTATCGCATCGTTTGGTTTGGTTTTGTTTTGTTTGTGATATCAAACACATGGCTGGGCAATTTGTTAGTGAAGAATTGTTTATAAATCAAAGCAATTTATTTGTTTAAAAACAAATATAAATCATGCATCGAGGATTTCGGTAAACATACCGTGAACCATGATGGTGAGCTTTGAAAAAGCACGAGGCGTGGATCGATAACTATTGGTTTAGTTTAAAAAATAATTGAAGTTTAAAGTAAGAACCTTTGTGCCGAAAGTTTAAACTGAAGTTCAATTGAACCAGCACTTCAGTTTGATTCTAAAGTTTAACCCACTTTCAGAGTGTAGATTGAACTTCTGTTTAACTCAGCAAAGTTTAATTGCACATTTGGAATGTGAGTTGGTATGATTGTACGTTTCTTAACGTAATTGATTTCGGTATGCAATTTTTCATTGCTTACGAATTCGGTGCTTAATTGGAAAAATGTAGGCAACGAGAACTAAACTCTTAAAAGCAGAATCCCTGCGTTTAAAATAAACTCAGTGCGCTTTTCATGGCAATGAATTTATGTTTACTAACAGAGGACTTGCCGTGATAACTGTGGAAAAACATTTTTGCCTCTGTTGGGATTCGAGCCACGAACCCTTGGGTCGATAGGCAGACATGCCAACCATCACGCTTCACGCCACGTGCAGATTCATTAAATTAAAAATTGGAGGCAAGCTTAGATACTATCGTTTGCTCTTAAGGCGCAAAGGTTAGTATATCTGCTTGTTACTTGGGGGTTCAAGGTACGAATCCAATAAGAAACATACCATTATTTTTCCAAGAATATTACCTTTCGAGAGGAACTGACAACTGCGCTATTTTATTTATATATTTATTTTACTCTTGTGCAGTGGCATTTTTAGCATTTCCTTAATCGTTCGCTTTACATTTTTTATTCTTTAAATAAACAACTTTTCGATGATCGGCGGCTTTCTTCTTAAAATGCGAGGTCACAATACTCACGAGTTTGGGACATAAAAGCTTCGTTCTTGTTGATTCTCATCAACTCGAGTGACCTTAAAATTGTATGAAAAACGAATGGAAGGTATCAATGAGTATTAAGAAGAAAAGAATACCAATTCGTTGTTTACCAAAAAAAATAAAACTTTTCAAAAAAAAAGAAAAGAAAAAAATAACAAATGGCACAGTTTACATAACCAAAAACACTTTTCCTTGATTCCATCCCTGCTGCGAGGGTTCAAACATCTGAAAGAGAAATTTTGTTAGCATGTCTGCTGTTAACCCTTCTGGTTCGTGGTTCGAATCCCAGCATAGGTAACAAAGTTTTTCCACGGGTATCACCTTTCGCGAGTCCTTCGTTAATAAATTCATTGCCATGAAAAGGGCTTTCTCGATTACCCGTTCGGAACCGGCAGAAAATTGTAGTCCCCCCATTCCCTCATAAGGCATTGTTGTGAAAAGTGCGCTAGGCCTAAGGGCTCCTAGATCATTGCACCACCCTAATAAAAACACAAACACAAGGTTGTTGTTGTTAGCGGCGTGGAGTGAAAAGAAGACCTAGACACAATTTTCTACGGGAGGCCTTTTGAATTTGTGACGAGATACCAGTGAGAAGGCATTTATTGTCTGATTGGAAACCAAAAACCGTCTTGCTAGAAACAACCCGACGCTCTACGCAATACCGCAGGGTAACCGATCATCTGTTCTGCAGTGTTCACAAACAGTCAAGCGTACGCGGCACTTTCGAGGGACACAAGCCTAGGTGGAATTCATAGTGTACATGTCGAATATCTTAGTGTCTAAGCCGAGCCCAATAGCTGATTGCAATCGAGTTCCAACCACTTGCCAGAAACATGTCAGAAAGTGAGATGGGTAAGGGACTTTAAAAAATTTCGTAGCTGTCTTACAATAACTAATACCCCAAAGAAAAAGAAATACTAAAAGAATAGCGATCCAATCAAAGCATTAAATGCACACATTTTTAAGTGTCGCTCTATCTTTGCGTCACATACAAAGTTATTTGTTTTCATAAGAACCAAATCACTTGGTTTACTAAGTATTTATTTTGAGGCAAATATTCGCTAATAGTTTGTCATTAGTGGTTTTCCTAATTTGTTGTCTAGTAACCAACATTCATTTACCATATCAAATTGGTACATCGCATAAAGCGCTGCTGGAAACTCCTTTACAAGTTGGGGAGTTGTTTTCAGAGCATAACGAATTGGAAAGTGAAAATTTAAAAAGGATAAGAAACCAATTGTGTACTCTTCATTAAAAACTCTAACAATAGCTCTAAAGAGTAGAGCTAACAATGAATGCTTCTCTAGGTATGCAGAAACTTTATATTTTATAATAAAAGTTAATGTCTAATCACTGGGACTATGCACAAGGATTTAGCTTATCACCTGGTGTTGTGATAAGCTATCATAGCCTAAAAAGGGAGAATAGATGATTGAATGCACTTCCATGAAACCATTTTTTTTAATAAGACTGGTACTTAAAAAGAACCTTGTGGCATACCATTTGTTTCAATAATCTGTGAAGTTTCAAACACTCTGAAATATAGATATTCGTGTAACCACCCGTCAACAGAAAATCCTAGTGTTACAAGAGTTACAGACGAATTTTTAAAAGGTTGAGACAACCTGTTTCCTTGCTGTTTGGTATTCGTTTGAAGACTAAACTTTATTTGCAAAGAAATGTCTGTTAAGCGAACAAAGTTTAAGAAAAGCCTTTTAAACCACAAGATTCCATTCTCTCATTCTGAATTACTACATTCTGAATTACTACTTAACTATAGTAACCAATTTTTATGAAAACCAATAAAAAAATTTATATCTATCCATTCTTATCTGGGGTGGTAAAACTAAATTAAATGTACCCATTTACAATATTGTTCATACATCCCGATAGTACAGAAAAAGAAATTATATGTGGCTATATGAAAAAAAAAAAAAAAAAAAAAAACAGAACGGATATCCGCATAAAAATGAATTCTACTTTTATGCCGCGCGCACATGGACAAACGAATCTAAAAAAATAAACGCGCCACTGAGAGATAACATGTGCAAAGCAAAGATAGATTGTGTATAAGCGAATGGCATTCAGATGCGGCCTATTTACGCGATTAAAGCCTTTTGGGCGCGACACACACAACGCGCCTCAAGCTCGCTTTGCTATAGTGCTGTCAAATGGTTTTTATTATTATTATTTTCATTTCTCGTATAATAAACTCGAACTTTGTGTGGCTGTGACTGTGGTTGTTGCTCTGTTCAAATTAATGTGTTTGTATATGTTTATATTCTGCGCGCGTAAGTATTTTTTACTTATTTGTTTATTCTGCTATGTTAGCTAATTGAATGTCACCGGATATCCCTTCTCATTATCACACTCAATGTTTACAATAATTGTCATTGAGCAACCGAAATAATGTACTATAGAATTGTTGAACTTTAAAAAAAAAATTATGAGTAACACTTTCGTCGCCGCGCCGTCGCAGTGCAGTGGCTTTCCTATTTGAAGTGTTCAACTTACGTCTGAATACGTAACTTAGTGCTTCTTAGTGAAGAAGGCTATTACAACAGAGTATCTCGTATTTAAATACACAACACTCAAAACTACACTATAAAATCTCGGCTTAACTACTGGTTTTTTTTTGCAAAAGCTTTAAGTGCTGCCATAATATCAAAACCTCTCTGGTGGTTTTTTTTTGTTTCAAATTCACGGCAAACAAGTAAACAAAAACACAATGAAATAAAAAGTCTACTCAGGTATTTGTAAAATAAAAAAAAGAAGT
Organism: Melanostoma scalare; assembly: GCA_949752695.1. Classification (NCBI taxonomy): domain Eukaryota; kingdom Metazoa; phylum Arthropoda; class Insecta; order Diptera; family Syrphidae; genus Melanostoma; species Melanostoma scalare. The sequence goes on along the minus strand of OX456984.1, from coordinate 184,629,444 downwards.
TATTGTTAAGTAGACTTACAGTCGTTCATTTGTGACTAAACAAAGTTTTTGTCGAGAGCCGAAGATTTACTGAGTGGGTTTGCAGCGACAACGATGTAAAAAAAAGAGGTGTGGTGTCACTAAAACGATTATATAGTATCTACTTGTATGCTCGATGAAAACAGATGTTTGAAATTCTATTGTAAACAACGAACTTTACAAGTGTGACTATCTCATTACTTCGATACACTTAGCTCTACGCTGAGTAGTATTGTAATACTTATGAAGCAATATGTTCATCACTGTCTGTCTATAGTCTTTAAAAGTTTCATAGCATATCAAAACTATAAAAGACACAATCGTTGCTTGTACATATTGAAAAAGGAAAAAAAAAAAAAAACAATTAATTTTCTTTGATGAATCAGTGATGCCTCCTGGTTATCCTCAGTCAATTCAAATTGAGAAAGGCAATTCGTTTTGCTTAATTTATTTTTCTTGGCGGATATTCTCTTATATGGACAAACGAAATCTGGTCTCATGCATGTTAGAAAAAATTTACACAGAGGTTCTTGCTAGAATATGCTAGCTATACCCATATTTCCAGATGTCACCCTTTCTTAGAATAAATCTTGTGCACGAGACACACTGGAAATGCCTTAATACACCCTAATTTATCTGCCATACGAAAAGTAAATAAATAAAAAAAAGGGTGGGGCAATAGAGCGAGGATTCCTGAGGCCTAGCGCATTTCTCATAACCAAAGCTTGTGAGGGAATGGTTATGAGAATGTTCTACCTATTTCAAACAGCTAAGCGAGAAAGCGCTATAAATTTAGTATCGTAGGACCTGGTAATTTCGCTCGAAAGTCAAAAGGCGATACCCGTCCAAAAATATTTTTCGTTTTCTGTTGGAATTCAAATCTTGAACCTTCCGCCTCCAGGCAGATATGCTAACCATAACGACACGGGTAACATTGCCATATTAGGGTGGTCTACCGAGATATAGCAGAAAACACATGTGACTCATGGTTGTGCAGGAAAAAGTCCTTAAACGTGTGATTTGAACCCCGCGTCAGAAAGCTTCTTTCGGCTTTTTGGTCTAATCTGTACGACCACGCACCATCTCAATCTTGTAGATTCTTGGCAACACCATGAGATTTTCAACTCAAAAGACTGCAATCAACTCATTTTAGATTGACAAACAGGAAACCTTTTCCATTAGAAATGACTGAGCGACTTCGGAAACGAAACAACACGGGGCACACGATTTATGTTTTAACCCTCAAATTAAAATTACTCAAAAAATTGTGTTGAACAAACAAAAAAGAACTACACGATCCTCTTTTACCACTCAAATGAGAACTGTTCGTGTGGGGTGAATATAAACACTTCCTACAAAAGTACCCTTTTTGAGAATAGGCAATAAAAATGAATAAAGTTTTGTGGAGACTAAGCGTAAGGTCTTAACTTTTCGATACCCTCTACTCATCAGTGTCTTCATAAAGTTCTTCTTGTTGAAAAATCACCAAAAATAGTTCTGGGTTCTAGTAAACCATAGAACCCAAAAATAATGTCATCAATTCAAATGGAAAATTCACATGATACCAGTTCCTGTTGTGCGGCCTCGATCTCAACAAAAACCATTACTGATTTTATTGATTCTATGACATTTTATGCACACCTAAGTGAGTGTTTATACTAACGACAAGTGTAGGTAAATGCCAGCCACTTGCCCTAAGGCAGCTTTATGGAAAGAAAAAAAAAAAATAACGAAGAATAAACGATTGGAGGTCAACAGTTTGGTTTGAAAAGATCAGTTACCCTACTCGCGCACCACATATTTTTATTTAACAATATTAAGAATAAGGAAACCAAAGCCCTGGTTACTTCACAAAGGAAAATGAACACCAACAACAATAACAATATTAAAAAAAAAAAAGAAAAAAACACATTGTATTTCTCCTTCTTGTGCCGATGACGATGGTTTGGTTTCGTATTTCTTAGTCTTGTCTACGATTTTCTTCAAAGCAGTTCTTGTTTTTCAAATGCATGAGTATGAGAGTATGTGTGAAGAAAACATCTGTTCTGTTTCTGTTTTTTTTTTTTTTAGTATTCATTCGGTCGGTCGTTGAGTTTTCCTTCAACAAGGGGGATCTTCCAGCCATACCTGTTTCCACGAAAGAAAATCTAAAGGTAAAAAAGATGCAAGAACAAAGGTAGAGAAAGGTCGATCACTTCGGTGTTATTTAGTATAGTTGTCGGTGTTGTCGGTTGGCGCAACAACAATTCACAATCGAATATTATATAAACGAATCATTTTCTTCCACTTGAATGAAAAATACATACAAATTCATTAATGGAATTAAGAGAACACAATGTACGAATTGAAAGAAAGAAAAAAAAAATGTGGAGAAATGTTTACTGAGAAGAGATTCCCAGACGAGCATTATCGGCGCGGCGTCAACTATGACACGTTGTCTCAAAATCACAGCATCTTCTTAATAGTAAGTCAGGGTCATTCAGCTGGCTACGCGGCTAGAATTATTAATGAGGTAATCAGAAAACAAATTCTGGTTTTTCCATACTCAATTACCATCTTTTGGCAGACGAATTTTTTTGCTTCTTAAGACTGAAAGGCAGATTATCTTGTCTTTGGTTGGTTTCAACTGGTCAAATGTTGATAAACTGTGTAAGAGGCTTTTTTTTAGTAGAACATTTATATTTCAGGGGCCATCTGGAACTTGTCTTTGAATCGACCAGATTAATAAGTTACTATAGTAAAAATACCTTTAACCATATAAGGCTACTAAGAGCAACTTTTTTTCTAATGCACAGGTGTATGTAAAAATTGAAATTTCTTATAGATTTGGGTTTTATTCACATACCCAAAGGAACATAAGCTTGTGTATCGTTTGCTTTACAGCTCTAATGAAATTTGCTAAGCCAAATTAAGCAAATTTATTTACCGAGGGCATTTACATATGAGTCAATGCAAGCCTACGAAATTGAAGTCTACGAAAAGCTGCATGACAACGCAACGGTTTGGTCTTCTTTGGTTTCAGATTTAAATGGAGCCCATCGAGACAAGTAATTACCGAACGGTCAAGCCATTATTATTTTGCGGCGACGCATGTCTCTTAAGAACTTCGATAAGCCCTGCAATTTAGATGTCAAAGGATAACGATGGTTTCGATAAGTAAAGAAAATAATCATGTAGCTCGATACTGGCTATCATTGACTTTTTTCGTGTTTTTGAAATAGCCAAGGCTTAGAGCAAAAATCAAACCTATAAAAAAAGAAAAACTATACAGACTCGGTTGAATTGAAACCCATGTAGCTATACGACTGTACTTCGTACATATGTGACATTTCGGACTATGAAAATAGGCCTAGTGAAACAGGCCAAAGCGGCTAAGTAAGATCCCTCAAAGTCGTTAGAGGAGATTTTTCATATGACATCCGTCGAAAGAATTTGCACTGAGCTCTGCAAATAGCAACCGCAAAGAGCGATATATTTTTCAAAACCACCCACGGAAAAGCCTTTTGAAAAGTAAAGTAGAGACAGCCTACTTTTGATGTCATCCGTTGCACATACACAGCTGAAAAATATGAAAACTCTGCATGTTTCTCACAAAAACAATAAAATACAAAAAAAAAAAGAACACAAACAAATGTATATACAATTTTTAAAGCTCGTAGACAAAGCAAAAAATTTAACTAAAAGCCTTCCACCTACACTCAAGCAACGATAGACATTTTGCCTCTTGCCATTCATGACTTAACATTGACACCTACAAGCGAATCTATTTAAACACGTTTTTTGTATGTACCAAGTACTTCGTAGGTATATAACAATAAATGCAAAAGGAGTTCGCACAATGAAAATCCACCCACCCAGGCTGGGGTGATCTGATGGAAAAGTTTCCTTTCCATTGGAATTTGCAAAAAATACAAAAAAAAAGTACTCCCATACACATATGAATGTTTACATACAATAAAAGTACAAACATAGGCGTCAAATTTTGAAAGGATAACACAAGGATAACACAAATTTTGTCTGTGACCAGGAGAACCTATAAATAGCAAAATAGCATACACAAAAGGACACGTATAAGAAGAGTTTTTTAAAAAAAAAATTCCTTTACAGACAACTGAGTGCCTTCTCTATTGGGTGTGACGATATTTTAGGAAAAGTTTTTTTTACTCGTACGTATTTTCAATGATACCCTGACGTCATAAGAAACGTGTTGTGACTGCCAAGCATTTCATTTTTATTTTAATCCCTACTTAAGATCCTAGAGAGGTAGCTACTACATCTGAATTTAATGTTTGAATTAATTTTATAATTCACACACTCAATGCGAAACGCCTGCTCGTTCCTCCTCCTCACTCAACATAATGAATTGTGTTTTTCTCAAGTAGAATTTCTAATTTTATCAACAAAAATTAACTAAACACCTACGTATTGACGTCATGTCCGCTCAAACTTCCACGGAAGTAACTACAATTCATATAATAAATTCTGAACAACGGACTATGCTGCTAGAAAGTATGTACGTGTAGATTGTGTTTTTTTTTTTTTACTTTTTTATCTGAAAAAAGATACATGACAACATCTTTGAGAATCAAAACCTTGTACTTCATCGCAGCAGATTGGGCACTCGACACTTTTAGACACACAAACATTTTTCTAATCAGGATGACAGACGGAAAGCATGAGAATACAAAATTCATTCATTTCATTCTAAAGAAATAAGAAAAGTAAAAGAAGAACAAAAAAAACAGAAACAAATTATGTCGCACTCCCACGACGACGACGGCGACAATCATGTGACGTTTCGTTTTCATTAACAATAATCCCCCGCGTTGATGCGTGTGTATCAATATTTAATTCATTATTTTCTCTGCTTTGTATTCATTTTAATTTTTTATATTGGCTTTCACAAATTTATTGGCAGTCAGTTTTATCAGTGGAAATATGATTTTATTTGACTGCATTTTCTCTTTTATTTTCATGCTTTCTAAAAATTTCGTTTAAAATAAAAAAATAAAATTAAGTTATCAGTTATTGAAGGGAGCAGCATTCCCGTTGACTGCTTTGACCTGTTCCAATTCACTTTCCCTCTGAAAAATTGCTTAAGGATGGGTGTGCTATGACCAAAGAGACGTAACCAAGAAATCAAGTCTTGTATAAACCCATTAGCCCTTTTTGAAAGCATCAGTTGGCCGTTAATTGCAATTGCAGCGTTTCGTCGGTCGTTTCATGTGCCATTCATGCAATGACTATCATTTGACGTTTTCGTAAAGAGCCGTTTCGACACAACAGCCTATATCCTTAGGCCAACAAAAGCTAATGGGGTTTCTCTTAACCGATGTTGGGTGACTTGATACGACCCTCTCGAACATAAAAGTGAAAGAATCAACGATTTTATATGAAATCGGACAAATAAGATTCAGCCGCTATTTTGCAAAGGACGTAACAATTTAATTATTTTTTTTACTGAAATCTAGCCCCGACTAATGATTATTATAATTTGATACTTATACTTGCCTGTAGGACTGTTGGCACATACGGGGCCTTACCAAAACATCGTTTTAATTTTTAAAATAATAACTTAATATGATAAAAGAAAATTCTTAATTATAAGTCGGCTGACTTGGGTGATCTCGGGATGGCGTCCCTCTGCATGGGGGGGTGGCATTTGTCACGGAAATATACTGACCCAGGGTCAGCGTAGAAGTTGGTGGCTTCGTCATTGGCTGATATTATTTCTTCGTCCAAAGTTGAGAACGCGCTAAGGTATGGGTCGAGGTATTGGTCTTCATTGTTCATCCTTCTCATCAAGTAGTTCAAGCGTTTTCTTTACTGTCAATAAGGACATCATTTTGGCTTTCTCATACACAAGCTGGTTGCTGTAGTGTCTTTGGTGCTGGTGGTCGAAAGTGAGGCCGGTGCGGAGTCTAAGAATTTTCTTTTCGAAAAGTAGGAGCTCCTTCATCGTTGTCTTGGAGATGTTAAACCAGACTGGGCTGCCACAGTTGTCAGAAGATTCGTAGACTGACTTAGTTCTGTTTTTCTTCTCGTAGCCTTCTAAATTTGTCTTTACGCGTTTGTAGTCTTATCCTCTCCCCGTTTCTTTTCATTTCTGTCTTTTTTTTCTCATTGCTACCCTCTGTTTTCATTCTCGTCTTCTCAATTTATACTCGTCATCTCTTCTCATTATAATCCTGTCTTTTCATATTCGCCTTCCTCTTAAAAAAGAGTTGACAAACAGAGTTTTAAATTCTCAAAATTTAGGAAAGAAATCTTCATGCCCACAAAGGAGTGATCAATGTACTTGGCCAATTTACGTGGTCAATAAATTACTCTCAGTATCTGAATACGATTACAGACTACCATGAGAAATTGGTCTTATTTTTCACGTAGGTAAATAAAAGCAGTGTCCGTGGCGCAATGGTTTGCATCTCCGCCCGTTACGTGGGAGTTAAAAAAACCAAAATTGTTTTTCCACAGGTCTCGTATTTCGCAAGGAATTGGCAAGTTCTCCAAGAGAAACTGCCAAGAAAACCACTTTCTAAAATCGCCATTCGGGGTCAACATACAATTGTAGGTTCTCGAAATGCGTTAGGCCCTGAAGAACACCAAGCTTTGTTGCACCACCCCACAAATATCATATGTCTCATAATCATAAAGCATTCTACATCCGACCAAAACGGCTAGATTCTAACTTTCTGTGCTTGACTGTACGTCTGAAGTTGGACTCAAGGTACAACTGAACAGGGATAGGTCTGACTGTGAGTTGTCTGCATTTCGGCATGAATTTTACATCGATAGAGAAAAATGGTGAAGAAACGATCATCGTAATCCTTGACTATTTACAAGAGGATTAACGCCAATGACCAATGCGTGTGAAAGAGAGTTATGTCCAGAGTCGGTTGAGTTGTCAATTAAAAAATTGAAAAAAGGAGTGTCAACTACTCTACTTAATGGAAAGCTCGGAAACGAATTAGACTCTATTCTTTTGTTTCAAAGTTTTCCGATAGAAACTTTGATACAATATAACCCTGTCTAGAGTCTATCAATGTTGGAACGAGTCAATTGACAATAAGGGTCGAAAACATATTAGGCCTCCAACTTTATTGCACGTGTCAAAAAGGACAATCCTGCAATTTAGGAAATTATTTTTAAATTAAAAGATTAGTAAAGTTTTTAACAGTTAAAACACTTATTTTATTTCCTCAGATGTACATTTCAGAAGCAATGCTTCCATGCTTTACTAATCTTTTCATTTATTAGATTAAAAAACACGTGGAATATCTCAACTAAAAAATTCATCAATTATTTTTAGTTTAGTTTACTTATCCTTCAATTAGTTCGTGTTCAAAAAACTTTGTTTCAAAGTTTTTGCGATAAAAATTCTGACACAATGTAACCCAACCTAAACCCTATCACTACGGTTTCTAACGCCTTGTAGCTTCCTCAACTCGAAAGTAAAAGTAGGCAAGCAAATTAGTTAAGTATTATTCAGATTCGTTTTTTTTTAATGAATTCTTTATCTTTGCTGTTGGGCAACTTTTTTTTGTAAATTTTTTTTATCGACAACATTTAAATTCACTTCATCTGTCAGCTTTGGTTCTTGACCTTGTTTCTACAAAAAAAAAAACACTTTTTTCTTCAAAATAGTAAGCATTCCAAAATCCTCACGCAATAAATAAATAAAACATTTTACAAAACCAAAAACAAAAAAAGAAACACAAATTAAAATAGCTAGGTATGCGAAAAAAAACAGGTGTGTCTTCCACTTTCAAGATACTCTTCAGAAAAAACCCTACTCACCATTGTGTCTAAGCCACATACACTGCCGGCTTGTTGGTGGCTGTTTGTTCTTTAAAATTCCTAATTCACAAAAAATTATCACATTCTCTCTGTGTTAACTATATTAATTAATAATAATAATACAAAACAGGAATGAATTTTTTTCGCTAAGAAATTCCGCATCCAAACGGCAGAAAACAAAAATAAAAGAAGAAACACTCCGCCGACGTTTTTAGACACAAAAAAAAAAAAAAAAAACAACACACAACAACAATTATAATAACAACCACATTGTATATATCTCGTTGAACATCTTTGAAATTAATTGCCGACATTAAAGCTCTTCATTAACATAATAACACATCGTTGTTGCAAAAAAAAATTTAGAAAAAAAAACAAAAATGTTGCTAGGAAGAGATGCTGCGCGACGTACATTTGTTTGTCTCGTTAGTGAGTTTAGGTACTCAATAAAGTATTTCAACCTCCCCGACTTAATAAAAAAATATTAAAAATATTAAAGGTTCTGCATTCCAACATTCTTGTTTACGCAACAAAAATGTTTGAGCAAATCGAATTCACCTTGAATTCCATTCAATACGCACTCATATAGTATATTCGTGTTTATTGCCGTAAAAAACGCATGGCGTTTAGTTAGCAAATATTTTTTTTCTCCACCTGTCTCTCTCTCTCTCTCTCTGTCACTTCAACTTCCAAATTCGTTTTTTTACTTTTAGCACCTTTAGAATTAGTTTCAGATACACACCGCCTCGAATGCTATTATTGTGTTAATTTTAGCGTACCTATACGTAGTTTTCCTGTTTTGTTTTAATTTTTGATTTTTTGTTTCTCGTTTTCTATTTCTTCGAATTTGCTTGCTATAATTTTTTGATGTCTGCTCTTGTGTCTTACGACGGGCGGCGGCGCCAACATGCTTATTTGATTAACAATTTTTGAATTTCATTAAAAATTTTAACCAAACGCAAAGAGCGTGAAGATCGTGAAAAATGCAAAAAGAAACAAAAAATCTCCGAGATCGATGAAAAGAGAAACACATATTTGTGTTTCTATCTCTGAACGATCGATTGATGGAGCACATTTGGTCAGATCGAAGTTTTGTTGGTTTAGCTAATTTTATCAAGGAGATAAAGACATAGTGCACTTGAGGTTTTATTACTTGGAGAAAATATACAATTGCTTTCAACTGATCAGTAATTGTTAAGGTTTTGTTCATCTTTTCATTTCTTACATCAAATATTATGATGCCATCACAAGACAGGCACAAACTTTTCTCTGGACAGACTTCGCACTTTCCTAAAGGGCTCATAGATTCCACTCAGACATATCGTATGTGTTTAAGTCTGCTACTCCTATAGAAATTCATATGGAAAGTCTGAAGTCTGCTGAAGAAGTCTGTATCGTATGGAGGCAGCATTAAAGTTTGAAGAAGTGCTTATAAAGTTTCTTTTTCAATTTTCTTTCTTTTTTTCGAAGCTATTAGCGTCCTAACCTCGAGTGATCACAACTCTCCCACTTCTCTGCTTCACACTAGTGATCCACACTGACGTTATACATAAATCCATAAATAGGAATACATTTTTTTTGATTCTCACTTTTATAAAGCTCTCTGTTGCAACCAACTTTTGCTTCCAATTTCTCTCACCATGATCTAATAATTTTAATGTATGAATGCGATCCCTGCAATGTTGAGAACTTTTTCTTCTATCGTGGATGTTAATAGAAGACTTTTAGAGATGGGTGTTAGTTGTGTCGAATGATTTCGAGTATATTCAATAAAATCAGTTGATGGACAGTTATCATTTATATAGAACTTCAAATTGAAATAAAACACAAGAAAATCGTTTTAATGTTCATCAATTTGGCTTTATTGGAAGGATAATTTTATGCCATTAATGTTTAAATATGATTGCGGGCATGTGGCCGCCGCAGCTGGCTCGAATAAAGCCAAGTCTAGAGGTCCAATTTCAACCATTTTTTCGAGCATTTGCGGCCGTATGTCGGCAATAACGCCACGAATGTTGACTTACAAGCCTCTTACGTTTCTGGTTTGTTGACCTAGACGAGCGACTTTACACATCCCTAAAGAAAATAATCCAATGGTGTCAAATCGCACGATCTTGGTTGCCAATTGACAGATCCATTCTGCGAAATTATGCGCTCATCGAATGTTTCCTTCAATAAATCGATTGTGTGCTGTGTGGCATATAACGCTGTCCTGTTGGAATTACATCTCATCCACATTCATGCCATCCCATTCGGGAACAAAATGGTAGGTTATCATGGCTCTATACCGGTCTCCATTAACGGTAACTGGCTCGCCAGCATCATTTCGGAAGAAGTATGGCCCAATGACTCCATCAGTCCATAGTGCACGCACCAAACAGTCAGTTTTTGTGGATGTAATGGCGTCTCGAGGTACTCATGTGGGGTCTCTTCACTCCAAATGCGATAATTTTGCTTGTTGACGTAACCATTCAACCAAAAATGAGCCTCATCACAGAACAAAATTTTGCGATGAAAATCAGCATCGAAATCAATCTCATACACCAAAAAAACGACCGATCTTGTAAGGTCGTAAGCCAAGATCTTTGCGCAAAATCTTCCATAAATATAATGGACAAAGCTCCAATTGCTGTGCACGGTGGCAAATCAATTCATTTGGGTCCTCTTCAACACTTTGTTCTACAGCGGCAATTGTTTCTTCGGTTCACACTGCTCGACGACTCTGCGGATGCGTATTATCACATAAAGCAAACGTAGTGCGAAAACGATCCATGGTTAACCGAGTTTGCGGTAAACTTCGCGAACTGAACCATTATTTTCGAAATAAATTTCCACGATTTGCAAGCGTTGTTCTTTTGTCAACCTGTTCATGATAAAATGGCAAACCAAACTGAACATAAATGACATTAGAGTTGGCCGATTTGACCACAGTTTTATCCCAATTCGAAAAACCAACCTCTAAAAAAAACCGCCCGGTGCAATTAAAAATCAACACTCATGGTTTACAAATAAAATCAAACTTCTAAGCGTTGAGAAATATTCCGTCTTGATGTCTTTCACGATGCTTTTAGAACTATGACATTTAAAATTAGTGAAGCAAGGCAACATTTTTATGTCCCACGATTGGATCCTGTTCAAGCTAACATAATCTGTGGAAAAGTTTAAAACAGTTAGAAATATCATTCTAAAATCATTGAATGATCAATCAAATCATTGATGATTGATCCCAACAGATTAAATAGAGTCTTTATCTAGCCCAGATCTAATAATTTCGCAAATTTCTATAGCCCAATCCATAACATTCCCCCTTATATCAACTGCTCAAGAAACAATTTTGGCTTTAAGGCTGCTGATGTCCTTAAAAGTTGCATCGCAATCAGATCTAAAGAAGTTGGTTTTGATGAAATTCAGCCAAAGCTGTCCTACGTCCGTTTTAAAACCAATAACACATTTATTCAACAGGATTATTATGATCGGTGTTTTTCCATATTCTTGGAAAAGATCAAAAGTTGTACTAGTTCCCAAAGCGCAAAATAAGTATCACCCTTTTGCCACTCTATCATACTTTTTAAAGGTTTAGAAAGACAGGCTAACATTTTCAGAAACTAACACTGCCAATGCCAACTTAGAAATGTTGGTTTACTGATAATAAAGAAATCGTTGTTTATATAAAACTTAATTGAAACCCCTTGTTTAATATTTCACCTCATAATTATTGTCCTTGGTTAAAATTAAAATATCAAAAGATAAAAATAGCATCAATACAAAAATACATTAAACGTTAAAAGCATATTGCACAAAAGCATTCAGTGTGTGTACATATTTTTTTTTGTATCTCCTTTTAAATGAGATGGATTAATCGGGAGTAGTTTGCAATCAAAAATAAGACAAACTGAAACGAAAACAAAATAATTATAAAAAAAAAGATATGTAGGTATAGAGAAGCAAGTAGACAAACACGTCTTTCTCACTCTTCACATATACGATATAATATATGAGCGAGTACTTCGCCTAACCTCATGTATCGTTTAAGAGGAAGCAAAATGAATTTTGTACATTGCTCTAGAAGTATGAACGTTAAGACTTTTTTCAGTAAGAAATATTCTATTTATAAAAATATCCATATATACTATATATATTCACACAAGACGGAAAGAAAGGCAACAAAAAAAAATATTTAAATTGAAAATAAAAATCTGAAATGTTTCATTTACAGAAGTAGGTACTCATTGCGCGCCAAGGCAATTAATTGGCAAGTCAGTCATTCACTTGCCATGCGTTTAATTTCTTCTTTTTTTTCTCTTTTCTCTCTCTCTCTCTCGTTCTCGCTCTTGGGTTTGGTAGTTTGTATTGTGTTTATTATTTTTTTTTTTTAATTTTCTTTTTTATTTTTTTGTTGTTTCTGCAAGAATTGTAAATTTATTTTGCAATAATATTCAATTGATGTGTTTATAGTGCACGTTTTTTATGATGCTGAACTTTGAGCAGGGACTTTTATGATGTTTTGATATAGAAGTGGTCACTTTTTAAACCAATTATAAAAGCTATCTAAAAATTAATAGGACCATTTAGAATTTTATTAAATTTTTTGACATCAATGGAAAATTTTTAGGGATGTTGATGAGATTATACAAAAAAAAAGGATCAGAAAATAATACGAAACATCCCCTACCTAGCATTCGCAAAACCTAATTTTATTATACTAGAGTTTGTTCGAATATTTCTAACATTAATAGGTAATGTTTAACACTTACTCATGTTTCCAACGCAAAATCTGAAAAGAAAAATAAGAATTAAAATTGATACAAGCCCAAAAACTAACTTAACGAAACAATAGTATTAGTAAAATATTGAAAACGCAATTAAAATTTGATTGCGAATACAAACTTAAACCTATCTAAGCAGTCTCAAATAAGTTAAGTTGTTGAATTCCTGTTTTAAAAAAAAACTTAACGAAAGTATATTACAAATAAAACACCACAAAAAATGACTTCTAAACTAAACTAAATAGCTGACAAAACTTCGTTCAAGTAGTACTTTGAAAAATGGGCGTACACATATTCGAGCAGATACGTGATACCTTATATTTGACGAAGAATTCAAAATGTCAACGGAAGCCCGAACAAAATAATTAGTTGAGTTATATTTTGGACAGAAAAATAGATTGCTCTTCAATTTCAGAGCTTGATTTTAGAATTCAAAATTTCCTCTTAACGAAGCTTTGAACTATTCCACAACAAATCTAGAGTAGAAAAGACTTCTAACTTTTACTACCCATGCTTGGTTTGGAAGGTAGTGCAGAAGTAAAAGTGAGCATTCTTCATAGCAAACAAAATCATTTAACGAATTTGGAAAACAAACCAACCACACTAACTACCTGCTCACATTTTTACGCCATTTCTATAAGTAGGTATCCCCAACTCAAGTTTCTAACAAACACTCCAACCGACATTATTACCCACGTTTATGTAACTCCTCTATAAATCCTATTTAACCCCAATGGCTTTCCAGGTATGAGTAAGCTAAATATCAAATTCAACCGCAATAAGTATACGGGTACACTTATATCATTCTTTTATTTTTCTCGCTCAATGTTGTGTTTGCCTCCTATCCACCTCAATGTTCATGTCGCGTTCTTCTGCTTCGAATCTCTTCACAATTCAAATTTTCAAAAGAAATTCAAGAAACTTCAGAAACGAGTGACAAACGCGTGCGTATCACAATTCTTCTGTCGAATTGACGCAGCACAGCAAGAAAATAAAAAGAAATGAGAAGCAAAACTAAAAAAAAGAACAACAACAACATAAAAACATCATGGACAACAAACGACAATTCTTTTTTGTTTTTGTTCTTTAGTTAAGGCTCTCTCAAGAACCTTTTGCAGAAAATACAAAAATCACACAAAAACTCGTAATGTTGCTTTGGTTTGGAAGTTATCATTGATGAAAAGAAGCCCTGATGGCCATTGTACCTTTAAGCCCGAAAGATCCATTCCAAACCACAAGGACAAGTGAGTAGCAGGGCACTTAAGAACGATCACCTCTTTCCACTTTTATTCATCAGTTTATCAGGTGGTGGTTTAGTATACCAAAATAGGGAAGAACTGGAAAAACAAGAGACAAGGAAAAGGTAGACTGCACAAAAAAAAAACAAAGATAAAAAAAGAAAATGAAAGATAAGATGGTGGCAACTGATGATGGACAAAGCAATACAAACAGACAAAGACGCTCACGTGTGCAACACACGACGAACGAACTGTTTTTTTTTTTTTTTTTGTTTACCTGTAGAGACGACACGAAGAGATGGACATGGAAAGCGCGATCGTCATCAACGTAATCGTACTAAACGATCAGTTGTTTTGTCCGTCATCGTCGTCAGCAAGGCTTTTTTGTTTGTTAGCTGCACTCATCCTTTTAATATCCTCTAACAAAAAAAGAGCCTGTATTGGATCAAAAAATTAATGAGAAACCGTATTTAGTTTTGAAAGAAATTCAAGACATCAATCAAAAGAATTTGGCAGTATAGAAGGAAACAGAAAGGTACCCAGCAGCATACAATAACGATCACTTTATAAAATCAGTGAATGCGACCGGCAGGTGTCAGGAGTTATGGTGTTTTGAAATGTACATTTGTGCACCAAACCTTTCGTTCAGAGTTTTAGGGTGTAGTAGGATGTTCAAACTAAATCTTTTGTTTTCAATTCATGCCCAGAAATGTTGGTGTCAATTCATTGAATCAACATTCAGAATGAAACATCGTTGAGGTTTTCAAGCGGGAGTTAAAATACAAAATTTTAAGTCTGAGAGCTTAATTGAGACAGAAATATAAACTATACAAGTAGCGCTCCGCATGCTGTATATCAACTTAACGAAAATGTAAAAATTCTGACAGAACAAAAAAAGTTAGGAAAATGATTTTGTTATTCAAAAAAAAAGTTAGGAAAATGATTTTGTTATTCAAAAATGAGCTTTGGAACCCAATGATATGTTCAGTTTTTTTAATTTCCCCAACGCAAAGCAATAACACAAACTTAACGAACGACACAGTGTCCAGAAAATTAGGAAAATAATTTCGTTATTTAAAAATCAACTTTAAAGCACAATGATCGAATGAGTTTCGTAATTTACCTAGTCTAAAGTAGTAAACATAAACTTAACGAAAGACTGTTTGTGCATGTAAATCGACAAATATTCACTTTAAATTCATGGAAACAATAAAAGACTTTAAAACAAATTCTTGAAACTTTTTCAAAACTTAACGAACGCAAATCTAAGCTTAACGAATAATTCTTTAGCTTGCTTCCCTTTATGACTTTTTGACTAAAATTTGCTTTTTCTCTTTTTTTTCAGAAGGCAATCCAAAACATCAAATCAGAGGAAGGTACACTCACCACCTCTATTAAAAGAATTCCTATTGAAAGAATGACGGAAACCAATGGTCCACGGCTCTTATACCGAGGGCATTAGGTGTAAAACCTCAACTTTAATCGATACATGGATCGCAGAAATGGCGGCGATCCTTTGGCGCCTCCCCGGCCCCCTAAACTATTACCTCGAGTCCATCGTCCAAGGGCTGCGGAGCCACCGATGATGAGTGCACCGCCAACACCAGTGCAACACCAGCATCAACAACAACAACAGCAGCAGCAGCAACAATTATGTACAAACAATCATTCGAGTAGTAGAATCGGCAACAGCAACACCAATAACAACAACAGCGTCATCAGTAATAGCAGCAGTAGTAATAATAATCGATTGAACAACACAATCACCAGCAGTCGTAATAGTAACAACAATAGTAGTAGCAACGCTACACATTTGACCACACCATTGCTGCAACTGCATCATCACCAACAGCAGCAACAACAACATCCTCATACCACAGTTAGTTTAAATCGCAACAATAGCAACTTAAGTAGCGCCTCATCAACATCATCGGTGTCCACAACAGTGTCGTCGGTTAATAGTTTTACACGGCGAAGACCACCACCGCTACCATTGGCAGCGGCTACGTCATCATCATCACCAATTATACCGTTGCTGGGAGCAAGTCTTAATCTAAATTTATTAAATAATAATATAAATATTAATAGTATCGAACCAGTACCAGTATCGCCTGTCACGCTGGCGGCACCTCGACCTGAATCGGAACGGCTCACCAATGAGTATGTGGATACACCGTTTCGGACGGCGCAGCAACTGCAGCAGGCGTCACGTAACCAACATCCGGCGGGTCAGCACATCCATGGTCAAACCACAACTCAACACAATCTGTTGTTACTGCAGCAGAGTCAGCGACAGCAGCAACAGCAGCAGCAAAACCAGCAACAGCAGCAGCATCATTCGAGTCATCATCAATCTAGTGGTAGCCATAGTAATGTCGTCGGCACCTGCGTCGTCAGTGCTGCTACGGCAGCGTCAATACATTCGAATTCACGTAGCCTTAAGGGTGACGCGACAGGAGGCACGGCGCCGGGATACGGCACGCCACATGCGACGCAGACGACGCCGGCGTCGGCGACGCTGGCAACCTCACCACCCTCAATCACCCGCCTGCAACAACAACACCACCATCGACCTAACGCGCTGCCCATCACCCAGGCCATCACCAAGCAGCCCGCCTCTACCACATTCAAAAAGGACCTGTCTATATTTCATGAGGAGCCGCTCGACTTACATCACATTGGAAGCGGCACTAATACTGACAGCATGGGAAGTGGCAGTCTGGGCTCACCCATCGGTGGGATTATCATTGGCGATGGGGCAATCAATCCAATCACATGTCCCCGCTGCGATCGGTGTCGATGTGAACAGTGCCAAAGTCCAAGACAGTTGCCTCAGACCTGGGTTTGCAACAAAACGTGTCTGTGCAGTGCTGAGACCATCATTGACTATGCTTCGTGTTTGTGTTGTATCAAAGCGCTCTTCTATCATTGCGCAAGGGATCAAGAAATGGAATGCGACGATGGCGACAGCACACTCTGTGTTGACGATCCATGCTCGTGTTTGCCGAACAAGCGCGCACAACGCTGGGGCTGGCTCGGAGCACTTTCACTCTTTCTGCCATGCCTCTGGTGTTACTGGCCTATGCGCGGCTGCGTCGCGATATGTGAAAAGTGCTACGCTCGACATGCCGGCCATGGATGTCGTTGTCAAACAATCGGTTCGACCAGCAGCATGTTGCCAATTGTCAACATCGGCAGAAGCGGCATTGGAGGGGCCAATACCACAAATGACGGAACCAAGTCATCCGGCATTAGTGGGGGAGTTCATAGCGGTATTAGTGGAAGTGGTAATGGACACCATCATCACCATCATCACGGGGCTAATAATGGGGGAGGCGCAAACTCCGGCGGCGACACAAGTGTCGCCCGAATACTACGCAAGTGTGACATCACGCCCGAGAAAAGATTGCTCGACTCAAGTCCTGAATATTAACTGTAAACTTTATATTAAATATATTCTGTAAAATAAAAACAAAATTATACTTTATAAGAATTATGCAAAAACAACAACAAATTAACATTACATATTCATATATGAAAAGAAAAGAAAAAAAAAGAAAAAATAAACACAAGTAACTATCGTGTAAGCCTAGGTTATCACACTTATAGGAATCAAACAAATTTATTAAATTATTTAAACTGAACTTATTTTCCAATTTTTCATCCCCTCTTCTTTCCTCCCAACCAAACCCTAATCGATCCTACTCTCTGAAGAAAATGTTGCCAAATATTTTGTTATTATTTTGAATAATAATCAAAATACCAGTGAGCTTTCCCCACTTGCCCTTATTTCCTCTTTCTATTTATCACTCTCTCTTTCTCTCCCTCTCTCGCTCTCTTTCTAATAATATAATCCCACTATCTATTCAGCAAATTCAAGAGAAAAAACCATTCGAACTTATTTGTCATTTATGTATAACGCTGACGCTATACAATGACAAATTAAATAAAACTAAAAATAAACTGATCAACAGAACTGCATTATGTGAATTAATAAGAAAAAAAAATTGTTTGTAAAGCAAAAAATTTAACTTTTTAAATGTAAAATGTAAAATAAAGAAAAATTTATGAATATAACCAAAGACTGCAACAGATAATTATTAAATATTAGAAATGTTATTATTATTAATTTTATTTTTAATTATAATTTTTATGTCTGTTTATTTTTCAAAGTAATTTCTGTGCGCTTATAAATAAAAACCAACAACATTTACAACAAAATAACAATACAGGGGTTATTTCCAACACAAGAAAGGCCCGCCAAGAAAAACAACAACAGCAAAACTAATTCCAATCCATAGCAAAACAAAAAATGCTTCCTTATTACTTTTTGTAATCATTTTGAATACTTACAAAATTTTTAATAAACGTGTGTGGAAAAAAAGAGAAACAATTTTACTGCATACATATATATGTACATAATTAAAGAAAAAAAGAAATTCCTACATACAAACTATAAGTGTATTTAAATTTTAAATAAAAAACAAAAATTACTTACAAACTGGAAAATTACAAAGAAAAACACAGAACAAACCATATTCTTTGGAGATAAAATTAAAAGCAAAAAGCTTGTGTATAAAACAAAAAATTATAAAAACTAAGCAAGGAAACAAGCAAAAAATATTTATTTTATTTTTATGTATAGAAATGTATGTATGTTCCGTTAATTTTTATTTTTTCTTTCTAAAATTTTTATTTTATTTGATGTTTTTGTTGTATCATTTTTGCATCATCCATGTGTATATTCCACGACTATATATATATAATAATTTTTTTGTTAAAAGAGAAAGCTTTAAAAATATTAAGAAAAAAACAAAACAAAAACAAATCAAACATATATATATTTTTGGTATTTATTTGCGAATATGAAGTTAAAATATTAAAATATTCATAGTTGTGAGATGTACAAGTTAATTTATTTATTCGTTTATTTTGTTTTTATTTTTCTCTTTTTTTTTTTTTAATAATAAAGTTCTTTTCCGTGAAACAAAATACAAGAAATTCCATTTATTATGCAAACTACAAAGCAATAGTTTTATATTTTTAAATAAAATACAAAAAGTAAAATCTTGTTTTTTTTTGTTGTAAAAATATTATTTGTTTGCTCTTTTAATTTTGTTATTAATTCTTTGTCTTTCTATAAATGAGGAAAAAAATACTTAAAATAAATTATGTAAATATAAAACTGAATAAAGATGAATTCAAAAATTATAGGAACTACAACAGCAAGAGAAGGAAAAACAATTCAAAACCTTATAAGGAAAAATGAAACAAAAAAAAAAACTATATATCTTGTAATAATAACAATAATAATTAAATAGAACAAACAACAAAAATCCTAACAATTTTATTAAAAATGATTCTGTTGATTTTTAACACAAAATAATTTCGATTATTTAAAATAAAACAAAAAATAAACAAAAAAATAAACGCAAAATAATTATTTAAAAAAAATCAATTTGGTTTGTTATTTCAAGAGAAGAAGGATTTGATGGGATTTCGCAAAAGGGAAGTTTTTTTTAGAAGGACTAAGGACTATTAGGGATGGCAATTCACTTTGAAGCATGAAAAATAATGAACAAGGAAAGCAAAAGGAGTCCATTGGTGTCAGATAAAAGACGTATATCTGTGTTAAGTTCTTAAAGTGCGTCCGCACTATGCAGAATTGCACCAATCGGCAATACCGAACACGTGTGTACGTCCCTTCCCGATTGGCCTTCCTACTTACTGAAAGACGAACCGATTTCAAACCGAATAAGAACGTTGTAGCCAGGCGTATTGTGGACGCACCTTTAGATTTTTAATCAAAAATTTAAACTGACCTCGAAAGTGGATAGGTAATCTGAGGATTATCGTTTGCCATAGCGCCATAGATCGTCTAAAGCTGCGCGTACAGAAGTGCGAGAAAGCGAAGCGATGCGAGAAAAATGCTTACATGATTTCTTATAGACGTGTGTATAGCGACACTTGTTGCGACAAGCTTCTACCAAAAAAAAACTCCTTTAACCTCTTCGCGAATCCGACTACACCACCCCCAAGTTGGTGTTTGACAATAATTTCCAAGTAACCATACCTTCAAGAGAAGCTTGGGAAAATGGCGCTCTTTTGGAAAATGAAGCAATACACTTCTACACCGATGGTTCAAAAACCAGCGAAGGTGTGGGAAGTGGAATCTACTCAGAAAAACTGAATCTCAGTCTTTTCTTCCGCCTACCCGATCATTGTAGTGTGTTCCAAGCGGAAATTCTGGCGATTAAGGAGGTGCTGTCTTGGCTCAAAGAAAACGTCATATCCTCCACGGATATTCGGATCTTCTCAGACAGCCAAGCTGCCCTTAAATCTCTTGCCTCTGTCTCTACAAAATCCATCACGGTCCAAAATTGTCAGATGTCTCTGAGGGAGATGTCAAATCAGTTTAACATTCACCTTTCATGGGTGCCAGGGCACAGGGACATACCAGGCAACTGTATGGCAGACGAACTAGCCAAAAAGGGCACGACCACTTCCCTACGCTCAGAATGGAACAACATAGGTGTACCTATCGCTACATGTAAACTCCTACTTAGACAAGACGCTTCAAGGATAACAAACACTAGATGGACTGAGAGTAACAACTGCCTTGCAACCAAAAAAGTTTGGCCGTGTGTTGACTCAAAACGCTCGAAGAGTTTGTTGGCCCTGAACCGTCTGTATCTAGGTTCTACCATAGGTGTTCTTACGGGACACTGTCTAATAGGGAGACACGCCAAAAGACTTGGTGTGTTTTCCAATGATTTCTGCAGAAGCTGCATGGACGAGGAGGAGGAAGAAACCGTTCAACACCTTCTTTGCTCATGCCCTGCACTACTTCATAGGAGGAAAACTCATCTCGGTGAATTCTTCTTCGATGATACTAGCGACCTAGCTTACATAGACCCTAAAAGTCTTTCGAAATACATTAAAAGTTCCACGTGGTTCGACTAGCAGGTGATTAACCGGCTAGTCCCGTAATGGAAGATTAATAAGTGATCAACTCGTTAATCTTACATCGGGTTTCTGAGATCAGTAGGTGATTAACTTGCTGATCTCTGTGGTATCACAATGGGCCCTTGCGGCCTAAGTGTGTCAGGCAATGTACTCATTGACTGACAGCCACTTCCACCTAACCTAACCTAACCTCTTCGCGATAGTGAGCGAAAGTTGTTTGTTCTGACGTTTAAAAAAAATCAAACAAGTTAATTTTAGTGTTTGAGTTGTGTGATGCAACTTTGAAATTATTTTGGTGGTAGGGTCATTCCACGTTCCACGGTAACACCCGAAACGAACACTTTTCGACTCATAAAATTGTTAATCCTTATACTGATATTTTAGCGTTTTAATTTTTTTTTATTTTCTACGTATTTAGTTGCTTTATCTCAATTGTAAGATTTGAAGATTTTAGCAAAAGGATAAACAATTTTATGAGTCGAAAAGTGTTCGTTTCGGGTGTTACCGTGGAATGACCCGGTAGTAGGTAATTATAAGGAACTAAAATGAAATATAAGACGAAGAATTCATATTGTTTTGACATTTAACAATCGAGTAACACAACCGCAAAAAATCACTTTTACTGTGCGCACTTTATCGCATCCAATATCGCATCTCGAATCGCTTCTCGCATCGTATCGCTTTCTCACACTACTGTACGCGCAGCCTTCTTCTTTTCATTTCCGGCGTTACGAGTAGTGATCTTGAAGCGATCACAGCTCTCCCACTTTTCTGCTTCAAACTAGTAATCCGCCTGTGGGGTACGCCGCGTTGACCTCAGAAAGCGTCGGCAAGCCTCCCGGTTTTGGATTGTTCCATGTCTGAGGCCAACCAAATGCTGCTGTTTTTGCATTTGCTTGTACCAGGAGTGTTTTGGCCTGCCTTTTCTTTTTCGTCGCGAATTTGTTGAAACGTTGTACGATATTGCCTTTTGGACGGGGTTTTGCGGATCTCTCCTTTGAACATGACAATACCAACTGAGCCGGTCGTGCTGAATTTTGTCCAAGATGGTACTTTTGACATGAAGGCTTCCACGGATCTTAGTACTTCTAATTCGATCAAGCTTTGTTACTCCTGCTGTCATCCGAAGCATCTTCATTTCGGCTGCAGTCAATTTACTCTCATACTTTTTGTACATATTCCAACATTGTGAACCGTATGTCAGAGCTGGACGGACAACTGCTGTGTAGAGTCTTCCCTTCAGCTTAGGGGGCATTTTTCGATCACAGAAGATAGCGGAGTTTTCTCGCCACTTCATCCACCCTACGCTTACGCGATGATTGATGTCATCATCACAACTCACAAGTTGCTTCACTATTGATCATAGATCCCAGATACTTAAACTTTTCACACTTGGGAAGTACAATTCCATTCAAATAAATGTCTGGATAGGCTTGTCTGGATCAGAAAAAGGGCAGCACAGGTATTCAGTCATTTCCTTGCAGAACATCAATCCAAACGTCAAGTGCTCGTTGCAGGGATGTAGGATCCTCGCTTATGATGGCTCTATCGTCAGCAAAGAATTATTGTTGTACTTTATTGTCCGTTACTTTTCCTCCGAGCAAATAATCCTCCGAGCAATAATCCATCCATACAGCAATAAAGAGCAGTGGACTCAAGACACTTCCCTGATGTACACCTACTGTTATTTGGAATTCTTCGGTGACTCCAGCTGGGCATCTCACTTTTGTAACTGCTCCTTCGTACATGTCCATAATTATTCGCACATAGGCTTCAAGAACTCCTCGGTGTCTGAGGGCCACCCATATCAGATCTCGTGGTTGTCGATCGAATGCTTTTTCGAAGTCAACCAACACAATATGCAAATCCTCTAAGGCATCTCTGTTTTTCCATAATGATCCTTATACTTTGGAGCCTAAGGAGTTTTATCAGAATCATCAGACCATCGCAACAGAAATGCTTGAGCTTGTGCAGCTCTGGGCTCTGCGGTGCCTTGTTGAAACCCATTGTGCTAAAACGAAAGCATGTAAGGTGATAGTTGATAGATGGCAGTCAAAATTAATAATTTTACTTCTCGTTAGGCCAAAGTTAGAACTGCAATTGATTTTGCAAATGTTCTCGTTTTCATTCAACGTGTTTTATATTTTATAAAAAAAAGAACGGGTATAAACACGATTCAATATGTTTGTGGAAGAAAGAGAAAGAACGAAAAACGAAGCAACAATCGCCTTACATAGAGCAAGCAGAAAGTCATCATAAAAAACTACTATCAAAAAAAGCTGTAGCCAACATCACCTTACGAGATTCCACTAAACACGTCCCAAGTAATAATTGTCAACTTACTTTTTTAAATAACTGGATTCACAGCGATATAGCTATGGATACTTAACTCAGTAATGATTTCATCCAAGAACTTACGATTCTAGAAAACCAAATTAAGACAGACTTTATAGGTTTTTAAATAAATAAGCGGGGAAACTCGGTGCTTAGTGTGTTTCTCTCAACCAGAACTTGCGAAGAAATGGAGGACACTTTTCTTTACCGAACCCTAATGGCTAGAATATGGTTTTCATGGCTGTGTATATACTTTCGGAGGACGAGAAAGTTCCTCACGAAAACGCAATATCCGTAGAAAAGCAATTGAATGAGTCTGCAACTTAGGTAACAGGCAGATATGCTACACATTACGCTATACGAGTACCATATTATGTAATAAATCATCACCCTCAAAATACCATTATGGCTGAAACTCAATTTGTTTTGTAACAGCTTTTTTAAAACAAAAAGCTTTCGTTCAAACCACTATCTCTTCTCTTGAATGACAGTCGGTTCCGCTTGCATACCAATCATTTCAACGAAACTCATTTTAATGTTACTATATTCGCTTTTGTCAAAACGATAGTCGTTTCTGCTTTAACAACACTTGTCTACATTAACGCGGAAGTCGTTTTTGTTAAAAGGCGTTCATTTCTGATAAAAGTATGTAGATAAACGATGCTGTTGTACGATTACTAAATAAATAGGGTGGCGCAACAGAGCGAGGAGCCCCAAGGCCAAGCGCATGCCTTGTGAAGGAATGGGGACCTACAATTTTCTGCCAGTTCCGAACGGCTAATCGAGAAAACGCTTTTCGTGGCAATGAATTTACTAACAAAAGGCGATACCCGTGGCAAAACATTTTGCCTCTGTTGAGATTCGGACCACGAACCTCTGGGTTAACAGGCAGACATGCTTACCATCACGCCACGGGTACCTTGGTGGTACGATAACAATTTCTGTTAAATGATGAAGTTTCGGTAAAACGATAACGGTCTTTATGAAAGACTGTCTTTCCAGTTAAGAAAGCGACTAATTTTCAGTTTTCGAGGAATCTAGGGCAAGAGGAAAACATAATACGTACTTAATCTAACCGACCCTATCAGCGACAATGGGTATCAGCACATCTGACTTATGTGGAAAGTGTCATGATAAGGAGGCTTAATGTCGCTTCTCTTAAATGTTGGTTAAACACAAGTTTGAAGGAAAAATGTGGTAAAATGAACAAAATAATTTTTTTGTATGGCTTTACAATGGTAACATTCCCATTAATTAACGTCGTATAAGTGGCTGGACTCGAACGGCTTCACAGTACCGTATTTTTTTCTAACGAACATAACAATTTACACTATCTTAGCTTCTGTTTGGTGTCTGTAGCTGCATTCTGAACTAAGGAAATACTTAGCTTACAGTTTTGCTTTGATTTTTCCGCTCAGCTTTTTCTGAAACCATAAGTGCCCCACCGACGGTGATGATCTCATATATCAAAGCAATAAAAAAAAAGAAGCCATGCCACTTTAACGAAACAACACATTGCACTTTATTGAACGACAGGGGCGATTCTGAACTTTAAGGCCAAGCTCGAAGACGTCTGTACCTTGTTTCACAGCGATGAGGTACCCCTAAGAACTTACCAAAGTTCAAAAAAGAGGTAAAATGAAAGGAGACGGAGAGTGCAAAAAAATGAGAAATTAATTTTTATATAAGAAAAACAAATTTTTTCTTGTTGCTATTACTAATTTCTAGAGCTTATGCTGTTTTTAGACACTGGTCCAACCAACTGATCATCTCTTTGGATATTAAAGGGTGCTTTTGGGCTTTACGTCTCAAAGGTCTCGAAAGCTGCTGTACTTAACTTTGGAGAATAGGAACAATATCTTCAAGTGCCTAATACTTTTGTAGCTATGGATACTTAACTCACAACGAGATCATTAACGATCGGACTCACACTGAATTTCTCTAATTTTGCTATACTTCAATAGCAGTTTTCGTCTCTGGTCTGTTCGGAAACTTCAGAAATGTAGAAACATCTGAATGCATTTGTGTTAAAACCATGTACTTGAAAGAATACCTAGCGATACCTTTTCCTGATATTTCTATAAGATTTGAAAAATTAGTTTTAGATTTTATTCAAGCTAAGAAATCAACTTCAATTTATAAAAAGATCAACTGGAGTTGTATTCAACAAAAATTATAGACTTTACTATCTACACATCGACAATCCAGTTCAAGCAGTGTTCTTAGCAAAGCCCACAACAGAGACACAAAGAACTTGAACCCTAAGACTGATGATGAGATCATTGAACTAAAGAACGATATTACAGGTTGACCAAGTTGGAAATCATCGACTTTACAGTATTGTCGCGAGATATTTTTTAACCTTGGGGTCTTCCTCGTAATCCACCTGTTGTTCAATCCCATAAGTAAAGAGTAAGACTAGTGTATTAGCTCCACTTATGAACAATTTTCTTTTGTTAGTTTTCTTATAAGATGAACTCTATTCCTTTTCTTATCAACTGCTAAGAAGGCTCAGCAAACAATCTAGGCATCACCCCAACTTAACCTCTATCTCACCAAACCTAAGTGTCATCTAAAAATATGTTAATGTCATGTTCCAAGTTTATGCATACAACAAACTTTTTTTTTTAAAAACTGATCTTTCAGGTTACATCTTGTTACAACTACAACAGTGGGAATGTTCCTCCATTTGGAACATAAATCATCGACCAATATGTCGTTATCGCTTAAAGTGACACGCCTATAAGCATTGTCGACAGGAATAGGGGTGAATATTTTTATGTTTACAAAAACGGAATGCTTGACTAGAATGACCTCTGATCGCGAAGCAAACTTGAATATGAATGAGCCACAATCGTAATAAATAAGTCATTAATTCACATTATCACAGTCCAACATGTTCGTTGACAGGTAATTCCATTTGTCCATTACTTTTCCTTTTTTTTTCTGTCTTTATATCTGTCTTTATTGTCTTCTAAATTGATATTCAAGCTTTTCTGCTTTAGGTTGTTGCTGTTTTAAGACTTTCGATAGAGTTTAAAGGTCAATAGAGTTCTTAAATGATTCGCAGGTGGCGGCATTACTTCTACTTATTGACTGACTATCATGACGTCGGCATCGTGATTACCAAACAACTTCATTGGCTTAAACTCAGACGCAGACAACTTGTCAGACCTATCAGCAATTTCAGATAATAGTCCAGAGAGGCAGACAGAGAGAGAGAAAACAGCAAATTAGACAACAAAGACCACAATTGCGAAATATTGAACAAAACAATGATTGACCTGGAAACGATTACGTTCTACGTTTCCGTCTTATTTGTTTGCGCGTTTACAATTTTTCATTCAAAAATAATCAGATGCTATTATGCCAAATGTGAAGGTGCACGTCATTGCACATAATGTAGCTGAAGAGAGAGAGAGAGAGAGAGAGAGAGAGGCAATTCGACACACCCACGACCGTTGCGCCTGAGCTATCGATGCTGTTGATATTTTTGTATTTTGCTTCGATTTCTGATAACTGCATTTGTACAGAAAAGGTTATCAGGTTCGTCGTTGATCTTACAACAAAGTTGCTTTGGATTGACATGCCTATTTTTACTTTAGGCCCGTCAATGGCAACTTTATTGTTATCAGCGTGAATTGCCAATGTCGGGTGATTTGTTGGAGTCTGGTAGTCGAATTCATTGATGTTTTGTTTGTTTAAATGGGTGACTGATGTTGTGCTATTTATTTAACTCAGTAGTTTTTCTGTGTGAGTGTTTTATTTCCGCCACATGGTTCCTTGAAAAAACGAAATCATAACTGTAGCGCCAGAAGATGGATCCTGGAATCAGTTCTCCACTAAAATATGTAAATTCTTCAATAATTACAATAAAAGAAAAACTGTAAGAGATGGCTTGCTCCAGCGCAAGTAAGATAGTTTAGGTAAAAGTGCGGTTATCTGTTATGACTGACGTATACTTAGGCTTAATGAAGGTCATTGCGATAGTGATACCAATAGGACTTTGTTAGTCACCCTCTTCCTTGAAAGACTATGTGTTTGTAATAAAGCGACAGCGGCTGAACGTTTCTCATAAATACATGAGTCGAAAATGAAGAAAGACCAAGCTAAGCATTCCCTCTAAAAAGGCAAAAAGAATAGGCTTCAGCGATAGATGACAGAAAAAATTGTATGGAAAGAGGCTTTTCCTCCTTCGTTTATTTGGGAAGGGCGACATTAACTTACAATGAAATGAAAAATTACTAAAATCAACAGAAGAGCGTTAACTTTTGTTTTATATCAGTACGTAAAGCTGAATCTTTTTAACTATAATTTTAATACTCTAGACATCAAAGACATTCAGCTTCAGAAAAGGTAGGCGACGCTGAATTTTGGTATATAGCCTCTCTATAGTGCAGTGACGGCTTTGAAAAATAATTGCTGTGCCTCGTGCTTGTGGTAAGAGGTGACGAACCGAGAGATCACATCATAGTGAATAACACCCGTAACACCTAAAAAATTTCCCACAAGGGTGCATACAAATCCCTGGGTTAACACGACTGGTGATCACCGAAATAGTAAAAGAGTAAAGAGACATCGAGCTCAGAAACATTTAGCGAAATTTCTTAATATTTCGAGCATTATGGAAAACTTTCACCGTTAAACACTAACACTGCTATTAAGGTACTCATTCTGGACCGAGCAGAAATTCTCGGGTCAGAGCTATAGGGACTCCAAGGCCTAGCCAAATAATGTGACGAATTGGATGAAGCTCAAGCTTCGAGAGTTGGAAAGCTGTAAGCATGGCATGACTGGTCGAAGTTTCGAATTCGAAGAGAATATGAGAAAGAGAAGAGCAAACGACATGAGTTTGTCCAATAAACGAAATGACGGAACACAGGAAACAGATCCCGTTCTTTGGATGTAAGGACTACAAGATCTTCAACCTTGTATATTACTCAACGTAAAAACAGAATCGGTATTATCTTCGCTACTTCGCAAAATGTAGACCAAGTCTAAATTGGTGATACAAGAAAATATGTGGAATATTGTCAGTGGTCCCTAAATTGGTTGTGAGCAAATGGAAAAATACATTTTGGCTAGATTTTCATAACTTATATGTCAAAAGACGAGTTAATGTTTGTTTGCGGACATATCGACCAGACAAACGAACTCTAAGCGGACTGCTTAGGGCGGAATGGGATGTGGAACCAAGAAACTTTTTGGTTAAGATATCCAAAGAGTGTGCAAGGTACGTGGTTTTCTGAAAGAATGAAACCAAAATTCAGAAGAATCAAATGAAAGAATTTGAACCAAGCTAAGAAAGGAGAAGGCGACCAAGTCATTTAGAATATGTAAAGACATTTGTGTAACATAGAGACACAAAGAGCACAAAGCATGTGGCATGTGCCTACAAGAAACTCGTTAGACAGAGTTAAACTCTTGCAAGTTGTTTCACAGGGAATCAATCAGAAAGCCACAGAAACCTGGTGGTGGAACGGTTAAGTTAAAGCAGTGATAAGCAATAAGAAAATGGTTTTCAAAGCATGGTCCTCGCATGGTGAATAATTGAGAGGAAAAGGATTGCATCGAAGTGGAATACTGAAGGTGTAAAACTTCAAACCTAGAGCACAAAAGGTTTGTGTTGAAATCTGGAAGAAATTTCTGCCCTGGCTGCTGATGCAAATTAAGATATTCTACAAATACGACAAAGGAAGGAAGCGACCTACTTCAAAGTCGCCCAAGAAAGGAAAAATGCTTATGAGATTCGATCACAAAAAAGGTTGATTTCATTCCATTGGTTTAACATTTGTTATTCAATTCTGACGACAACATAGTTATAATTCCATTTGAAAATCTTTCCTGATTCGTTTTCGTGATCGCTATAATTGGCCCCTAACGGAAATATCCGTTGGTTGGAGTCACATCAGCATTACAGTAGGTGTACACTTCTATTACCTTCCTAGATCACCTGTTGGAAGATTAAGTACAGAAGAAGAAAAAAAATTCTTTTTGGACTATGGAGCTATCATAAGCGAAGATCAAACATCCCTGTAACAAGCTCTTAGTGTATGAGTTACGGTTTCAAAAGTAAAATAACTTGTGATAACGAAATCCATCATCGAGCAAGCGTTGGGTGGACGACATAGCGCGAAAATTCTATCTCCTTCTGCGATAGAAAAATGATCTCTTAAAACGTATGAAAAGTATGAGAGTAAGTTGTTCGAAGTTGAGATAAAGATATTTCGTATGACATAGTCCAACAACAACGGCTCTCTTTTTATTAAAAAAGCTTTTTATTAAAAAAGAGGAGGCTTATGCTAATCTGGAGCACTCAGACCCAATTGCCAGTCCATTGTACTACCAAGGAAGCAACCTTTCCTTATTTTTTTATACAGTAGAAGGATAAGGTTCACAATAACTTTAAGGGCGGCGTTCAGATGAAACTGGGAGGCTAATAGACAAGTAGATGCCCAGCAGGATTCGAACACACGCTATCCCAGGCCTATCTACTAAACACTCTATCACTGCACTATGGCAACACTTACCGAAAAGTATTAAACCTTTTTGAAAGCCAAAATTATGTTTTTTACAGGTTTGTAAGCCAAATCCATTTTACTGTGGGTTTATGAAATATTCATTTTCGAACTCAAAATGTTTGAAAGTAAAAGATCAATAAAATGAAAACAATAGCGAGTGCTTCCTTTTTATCACTTCCTTTCTCCTTTCATTTGAAATTTGGTGGCAAGGCACCTGATGCACTCTTCAAGCATCTTAATACGTTTCAAAAACTCGTAAGCCGACTTTCAAAATGGATCTGTCAATGTGTTAGTTTTGTGAGTTCCCATCAAAAGTTAGATAGTCTTCTCTAGGAACAACAACGTCTATGACAAGGTCTCAGATTTTTGTCTTTTATTAGATAAAAAATTAAATTGATATTTAAATATACAAAAGAAGGAAAAAAGCTACAGTAGTACTCTTTTCATGCCCTTTTGATATGGACAGCAGGATGTTTAGACAGTTTAAAATTAAACATTTCAGTTCATCTTTCAGATCAGTCTAGTTCGTTGCAAACGGAGATGATAGCCCTGGGTGAGAGCAAACGTAGTTTCTCAAAAGGATTTACATAATGAGCTTTCGCAGACATTCAGGCTGCCATCAAAACCCTGGCATCAAATTTCTTTAACTCTAGTCCAATAACTGGCAATATTTTACGGGATGTCCCTAGTAGTTTAAAGCGATAAAGAGATATTCCAGGAAACTGCTAAGCATATCAACTTGCCAAAACCCGACTGCCCAACTCACATGATCTGGAAATTGCCGGTATTCCATTTCAAACATAATCGTACCCTTAACCCTCAAAGAATGGCTTGATCTCTTAAAAAGAAGGCTCATCTGTGCTACGATAGTTGTCACTACGGAACACTATCGTAAAGGCAGACATCCTACAAGGCGTAACAGAGCGGGATTCCCCGCGGTCTAGAACATTTCTTACAACCATTCCTTGTGAGGGAATGGAGGGGACCATCAGTTCTCTGCCAAATCCGAACGGCTAATCGAGAAAGCGCTTTTCATGGCAATGAATTTCTAACCATCACGCCACGGGTACCACCTTTCAATGACTTTTGCAAAAGATGGAGGAGGACACCGTTCCTCATCTTCATGTCCAGCTTTAGCTCAGTGACGCCACGTATGATGCATTAGGGTTCTCATTTTTCGACGTACGCCTTGTATTTCTTCCTCGTCATTTAAAGCTCGAAATGGTTCCATTGCTATATCCCGTGTGTCAGTTACAATGAGCCCAACAGGACTAAGCGTGCCATCCAAACTGACAACTATCTTTACCTGACCTAACCTAATCATTGACATGTTTTGCAAAACTGTTTTCATAAGTTTAATTGCCTTTTTTCATGGTTAGAAAACAAAGCAGACAAGTTGAAAAATGACACCGAAATCAAGCCAAACCACTAACAGGGTTCCATAAACTCAACATACCTGGCATCAAAATTCTGTTACTTATTGGAAAACAAGTGTATTTCGCTATCCTTTAAGGACTGATTCATTCACGACATTATATTGGAGACAGAGGAGGTCCACAGTCAAAATTCCTTCGTTCTGATAGAACATTATAAAGAAGATTATAGTCACGGCTCTCTCTTTATTTTCTTTAATCAAAAATAAAAACTATTCTCCCCCACTATTGATTTGTTAATGTTTCGGTTTGAGAAGGGATATCAAGGATATTGTGATCCTTCTCCAGGTATCTGCAAAGGCAATTGTGATGCCGACACATAAACTAAGACAAAAATACCTATATATAGAAAAATAAAAACCAAACACCATCAACAATGAGAATGATCACTTTGGCACCGTAGTGATCTATCCCACAGTCATATAAAAATTCACCTTACATTACACACAAATCCCTGGCACATCTCGTTTCTAGTTCTTCTTCACTTTCATCCAATCTCCCGGTGTGGCGCGTTGGTTGCTCCGGCCAGCCGTTGCCACCATTAGCAACATGCTAGACCGCTAGAGAGTAGAAGCATTAAGCAATAGCAGCAGAAGCACCAACAGCAGCAGCAGCAGGGTAGGAAAGCCGTATTTTTTTAAATTCTTATTTTTTTTACGATAGAGGGAGAGATAAACAAACTGCCAGTTCGCTATCAATCAAACACCGGAAGCAGCTGCTTTAGTTTTGTTTCGTTATTTTATTTTTATTCCATTTTATTATTTCTCTTCCCTCTCCCGGTTAGGCATATATGTATATACGCACAACAAACATCATGATGATGTTTGTGTGGATCTATCCGTCTAACGTTTGCATTTTCTGAATCGGAGAGTCTGTTCGTCATTCATGGCTTTTTGCCTCGTATGAAGTTTTGTATTCAAGTGTGTGAGTGTTTTCATTTGGTTTTGGCGTTTTGGGGCTACAAGGGTGCTGTTGATGCTGAGTAGACGCGATTTGAGCTCTATCAAGCGGGTGAAGAAAAATTTTTGGATTGAAACAAAATTTGTTTGTTATTTAGTTGCTAACTAGTAGACAAAAAATTAATTTCTTAACTCTCAAGCATTAAGTATAAAAAATCACTTCAAGTCAGGCGGTGAGGTGCTTTTGAGGAAAGGCTTAGAGACCTGCTCTTTTAGCATATTTTTCTGCGAGTTATGCATTTACGAAAAACAAAAAAAAAATTCAAAATTCTTGATTTTTAATATTTTTGTCTGCTAACAAATAGGTAAAAGAAACTGAGTTATGTGCTCTTCCCGTTTAATTATGAGAAATCATTTCACCAGATTGACACCAAATTGGAATCTGATTTGTTCTTAGGAAAGGTTTGGAGACATGGTTCTTTCACTATACATATATATTTTTGATAATCATTTACTCTATGAATTACGAAGATCCATGGAAGCATTGACGTCAAAATTATCATCTTGTAAAAAATAGACCACTGCCGGCTCAGATTGCATTGTCAAGTTCAAAGGGATCCAGAGAATACCCGTCATAAAGGCAATATCTCAGGGGAGTTCTGCTTAAGATGACATACTTTTTCTTTGAAGCTAAAAATAAAAAAAATCTTGCACTCATAGTAATAAAAACAAAGTGAATTTAGTGAATTTATTTGTCACAACAAAAAACTTAAATTAGTAGCTTAATAAATTAATTTAAAATTAGTTCACAGCCAAGTCTAAATTGACATAACTTTAGGTAAGATGACATAGTGCCTTTGGATTAATAACAATAATAACGATTAATACAAGCTTGAAATAACTTAAACACTAAACTTAAACTAATTAAAACTAATTAAAGCTAAATTAAACTACGAGGATGAAAAATGGTTTAAAAGGAGGACTTTCAGACAGGGACTTGGAAGATTGAGGTCGAAAAGAAAGGGAACAGAATTAATCTTACTCATCATGCGGGTTAAGAGTTCGTTGAGACCATAGGATGTACGATGAGCAGGAAGAAAAAAAAATCGGGATGATCTTACGCTTCGGGGATTAGTGTTGAAGGAGATAAGGTCTAAAAGGGGGGAGCAGTCAGTGTTGCCAGTAAGAAGTCGGTGAATGAATGTGATGTTAAAGACATTCCTTCTGTTTTCTAGGGAGTGTAGATTAATGATTGCAAGACGTTCGCGGTAAGGAGGCAGGGTGAGAAAGTTTCTAACGTCGTAGAGATCCCGAAGGGCAAAGAGCAGAAAACGACGTTGCACACTTTCGATTCTTGAGATATGAACCGCATGATATGGAGCCCACACTTGCGATACATACTCAAGGAGAGGGCGAACATAGGCAATATAGAGGGATTTCGTTACAAGGGGGTTGCGAAACTCTTTGGACCATCTCTTGATAAAACCAAGGGCGGAATTAGCTCTTGATATTACTTCGTCAAAATGAGAACGAAAATTTAATTCGCCGTCGCAGAGAACTCCTAAATCTCGGATACGCCGCACACGGTTTATAGAGATGTTCTGAAGATGATAGGATCTAGGGGGAGGTTTATTACTTTTGCGAGAAAATGTTATTGCTTCGCATTTGGCAATGTTTAATTCAAGGAAGTTTTTAGAACACCAAAAGACGAATGAATCGAGGTCATTTTGAAGCAGGAGAGAATCTCGATCGGAGGTGATGACTTTGAAAATTTGCGTCATCCGCGTAAAGTGAGATAGAAGAATATTGGATGATTTTTTCGACATCATTAATGGCAAGGATGAAAAAGAGGGGTCCAAGATGGCTGCCTTGGGGTATACCGGAGGTTGCCACAAAAGGAACTGAAAGAGTTGAACGGAAACGAACTCTATATTGGCGGGTAACCAAATATGAAGATATCCATTTGAGTAGGAAAGGGCTGAATCCAAGGAAGGAAAGTTTAAAGAGGATTAAAGTGTGAGAGATTTTGTCGAAAGCTTTGCTGAAATCTGTGGTAATGACGTCTACTTTGTTTCCTTTTCCCATCGCAGAAAGAGAGAAGGAAACAAACTCAACTAGATTAGTGGTTGTAGACCTTCCCTTACAGAAACCATGCTGCTTGGAGAATATCATTGATTTGCACTGGAAAGAAAGTATTTCTTACAGAATGCTTTCTAAGAGCTTAGGGATATGAGAGAGTTTAGCTATAAGTCTATTGTTAGATATAAATTTTTTTGGTCCTTTTTTATGGATAGGTGAAATAACGGATATTCTCCATAATTCCGGAAAAACTCCACTTGAAAGGCAATTATATTACATAGAAATGACGTTTTATATTAGACAATGTACCTATTAAACACTTCTGACTCAATACAGTAACTATCCTTTGCAGAAACTTCTTCGTAAAGACAACTGACAAAAAAAAATTAAAATTTTTCTCGACCGTTCCAGAAGAAAAACAATCGCCAACTGAGAAAATCTGCAACATGCTGTTTGTTGCCGATGTAAAACTGTGAATTTGAGCGTGTTCAAAAAAACTGTACCAGTTATCGTTATTGAGAAAATGCAAGTATGTCATCTTAAGCAAATCTCCCCTACAACGTTCAGATACAATCGCGAAGGAAGAAAAACAAAGGCAGACCAAAACACTTGGTACAGACAAATGCAACGAAATTTGGACTTGGTTGGCCTCAGACATAGAACACTCTAAGAATAGGTTTCGCGGAATTTTATCCCGGAAACCCGACATAGCCAAAGAATACAAGAGGGATTGCCTCGTCCTTAATTCGCCTTCTTTTAATTTTAATTTTTTTATTTTGTTGATTTATACATACATACGGTGGCGCAACAG
Source organism: Melanostoma scalare (assembly GCA_949752695.1). Lineage (NCBI taxonomy): Eukaryota > Metazoa > Arthropoda > Insecta > Diptera > Syrphidae > Melanostoma > Melanostoma scalare. The sequence goes on along the minus strand of OX456984.1, from coordinate 184,594,582 downwards.
AGCGGTGGGCTCCGGGGTCTTGAGTATTTCTCACAACCACGCCTTTTTTGAGGAAATTGAGGGAACCTACAATGTTCTGCCGATTCCAAACAGCTAATCGAGAAAACATTTTTCTTGGCAAAGAATTTACTATAGGAAGACTTGACAATTCCACGAGAAATGCGATATCGGTGAAAAAACATACTTGCTCCTGTTGGGATTCGATCCACTAAGATTTTGGAACCAGATACGAACGGCCGCTGAACGTGCATCCAAAGTTACGAGCCATGTATCAACGCTGATGTAATGTAAAATGTAGGTGGACCATCTGCGAGCAAACGGAGACTCCTTCTGGCAACAACACACTCAATTCTACTGTTCGAAAGCGAGATTTGGGCTGAAGCACTAAAACAAGAAAAGTACCGGAAACAGCTAGCGTCTGTACAGAAACGCGGTGCTTTGTGAATAGCGAGCGCGCACCGCACAGTGTCTGAGGCAGCAGTTCTTGTAGTAATATGATCGGCGTGGATGCAGCGAATGCGGCAAAAGTGCTAAAACAGAGAAAGTCGCAGATTCTGAAAACAAAAAAAAACAGAAGAGGTATTTGAGGAACTATAACCAAACCATAGTAAAGAATTTCTCAAAAAAAAAAAAAAAATACACAATGTAACGAGACGCAAACTTCTTCCATCAACCAGTTATCGAAAGACTGACAAAAATCCATCATTTAACACTCGATTCACAATACAGCGTCAACGCGGGACGTATGCACAAGGAGCTTAGCGATAGCTGCTAAAGCGAGTCTAAGAAGCACAAAACAATGAAGCGTGAGTAAACGCTAACCATTTACATGTAGCATCACTACAAAAATAACACGTTTCGGCAACACTCGTTATATTATGTAAATAGGTACCGTGTTCGAAGTACCGCACACTATATAACGTCACATCACATCAGCAGATTCGATTACTGAACCTTTGGCACATTCTCCAACAACCAGCAGTAGAGTACAGTCGCTTTCTATCATTTGTTAATTCTCATTATATATATTAAATAGTTTTTGTTTAAATAAAGTATTGTAATTATTTACAAAAGCTAAATTGGTGACCCCGACTCACGACAAATGGAAGGCGAAAAGAAAGAAGATGTGGAAAATGCGGCAAATGCACTACCTGTTGGCGAACATTCTGACATCGAAACTCGGACGACCGAATTTTCGCACGTGTTCAATGCCAAACGCATAAAAACTCAGGAATTTTTTACATCCGACCCTGAACTATGGTTTTTCCTGTTAGAATCCCAGTTTGCTGTAAATAGAATCACATCTGATAGTTCAATGTATCACACGGTAGTCGCCCAGTTAACACAAACCGTAGCCGAAAAAGTCCGAGGGTTTTTGCGACATCCACCCGCGTTAGGAAAATACACCGCCATCAAAACACTGCTCATCAAAGAATTTACTCCAAGTGATCAGGGTAAGATGAAAAAGCTTCTTTCGCAGATGGAATTAGGTGATAAAAAACCTTCGCGACTTCTTGAGGAAATGCGAAACCTCGCTGGAGAAACCGTTGAGGACAAATTTCTTGCAACATTGTGGTTAGCGTGCTTACCGATGAATTTGCAACAAATACTATCACCCTGGAGTGACGAGACACTCGACAAGGTGGCGAAAATGGCAGATCGAATTATGGAAACAACAAACGTTGTGTCAGTTGCAACAACAAGGCCACCGATCACTTCTCGAAAAGAAGATCCGCAGCTTTCACCTTTAGCCAGACTTTCATCACAAATGGACGACATCAGTAGACGATTTAACTTGCTTGAACAACGTGTTCGGCGAGATCGCACTCCATCACGTGGTAGACAACGTGACTCAGTGCGTCGCCGTCCTGAGAAAACAGAATATTGTTGGTTTCACAATAAGTATGGATCGGAAGCGAATAAATGTCGACCACCATGCACTTTCTCGTCGGAAAACTAGAAAACCGAGTTCAAATAGAGGCGAATGAACTCGGTACATCATCAGCTCGCCTTTTCGTTTATGATGAAAGTACCGGTCGAAATTTCTTAATCGATACCGGGGCAGACTTATCCATCGTTCCACCAACAAAACGTCTGACCTCTCTTGCAAGCAATCAATCTAACTGTCCAAGACTGTACGCCGCAAACGGTTCCGAAATTACAGTTTATGGGCAAGAAAAACTTGTTCTATCGCTCGGCTTACGAAGAAACTTTCAATGGCATTTTACTATCGCGAACGTGCAAGCGCCCATAATTGGCGCTGATTTTCTAAAATTTTTTAATCTTTCAGTAGACTTACGTAACAGGAAATTAATTGACAACACGACAGAATTATTCAAAATTGGCAGCATTGATTCCTCTGACACCCCTCAGGTAAAATTGATCGATAGAAATAATCCTTTTTCGTCTCTTCTAAAGGAATTTAAAGATCTGTTCGAAAACCAGCCGTCTAAGCGCAGTGCAACTAAAACTGGAATAACGCATAGTATTCTCACAACTGGACCTCCAGTCACCGCAAAACCCCGTCGACTCCCACCCGAAAAACTCAAATCAGCAAAAGACATGTTCAATCAATTCTTAGAGCAAGGCATATGCAAACCATCACAGAGCAACTGGTCGTCTCCCTTGCACATGGTACCGAAAAAAGACAACACATGGAGACCTTGCGGAGATTATAGACGTCTTAACAATATCACAGTTCCAGATAAATATTCGATCGCTCATGTGCAAGATTTTGTCAACATTTGCCATGGGAAAAAAATCTTCAGCACCATCGATCTAGAAAAAGCTTACCATCAAGTCCCAGTCGAACCATCTGATGTGCCAAAAACGGCCATTACTACACCTTTCGGATTATGGGAGTTTCATTTCATGACAGAAGGCCTTAAAAACGCAGCACAAACTTTTCAGCGGATGATCGACGAGGTTTTGCGTGGTCTGGATTTTGTGGTACCTTACATAGACGATCTCCTGTGTGCCTCCGAATCACTTGAAGAACATGAGCATCATCTCCGAATTATCTTCACGAGGCTACATGAATACGGACTAACTGTCAACTTATCAAAGTGCGTATGGGGTAAGTCAGAGGTTCAATTTTTAGGTCATCTTGTGACACCTGCAGGAATAAAGCCGTTACCGAGTAAAGTTGAAGCGATCCAGGAGTATAAAAAGCCGCTCATAGCTAAGGACCTACGACGATTCATAGCTATGATAAACTTCTATCGAAGGTTCATTGCTAACGCCGCTTCAATTCAAGATAGACTTCAGAAACTCATCGAAGGTAACGTGAAGAACGACAAACGACTTATTAAATGGACTCCTGACTCCGAAGCAGCTTTTTACGAGTACAAAGAAGCGCTTTGCAATGCAACTCTTTTGGTATATCCTACTGCTTATTCCAAGCTCTCGTTGGCAGTCGACGCATCGAATTTCGCAATAGGCGCCGTCCTAAACCAGACAACAGCCAATGAAACTAAACCATTAGCTTTCTTTTCAAAAAAACTAACAGAACCTCAAAAAACCTACTCAACATACGATCGAGAATTGATGGCCATATACGAAGCCATAAAACATTTCAGGCCGTTTCTAGAAGGAAGAGATTTTATCATACATACAGATCATAAACCCTTAGTCTACGCTTTTCGTCAAAAAGCGGACAAAGCGTCACCTAGACAGGCACGATATCTTGACTTTATAAGTCAATTTTCGACTGACATTCATCACGTGTCAGGTAAAGAAAATGTCATTCCAGACTTACTTTCCAGAATCGAAGAAGTTTCCCAAACTGATGCCATCAACCTCAACGAACTGGAAAAAGACCAATCAATAGATTCAGAACTACAAGGTCTGTTATTAAACAATAACTCATCTCTTGTCCTAAAAGCAGTTAAAAACACCGAAACAGCAACAACATTAATTTGTGACATATCAGGTATGTACGTTCGACCATTCATCACTAAAAAGTTTCGAAAAATCGTTCTAGCAAACATCCACAACCTTGCACATCCGGGAAATCGAGCGACCTTAAAGCTCTTACAACAAAGATATGTTTGGCCTGGTATGCGCAAAGACTGTACGCACTTCGTTAGACATTGCACCTTGTGCCAACGATGCAAAATTCAAGTGCACAACAAGGCACCACTTGAATCGTATAACGAACCTTCGGAACGATTTCAACACCTACATATGGATATAGTCGGTCCATTACCTTCGTCAAATGGATATTCATACTTACTAACAATCATCGATCGAGCAACGCGTTGGCCAGAGGCAATCCCCATCATTGATATTACTGCAGAATCTGTAGCCAAAGCATTCATAACTGGCTGGGTATCTCGCTATGGAGTTCCTTCTCGGATAACAACTGATCGTGGACGACAGTTCGAGTCCAGTTTATTTCGACAACTCAACAACATCTTAGGAGTTCATCATCTAAAAACAACTGCATATCACCCGCAGGCAAACGGGATGATCGAGCGATGGCATCGCTCACTAAAGTCAGCTATTAAAACGAAAATGCCAGGCAATTGGTCAGACGAGCTACCACTAATTATGCTCGGTCTTCGAGTCGCTACTAAGGAGAACTTGAACGCATCTCCCGCAGAGATGTTATACGGTAAGGTCCTGAGAATTCCTGGTCAATTTTTTATATCTCCACAGGAAAACGTCAACGACAACGACTTTGTAAGGAAGCTTTCTCAAACGCTACAAAAGTACTGTCTAGTGGATCCGGTTCACCATAGCTCATCCAAACTGTTTTTCATTCAACCGTCCTTGAGCACTTGCACTCATGTTTTTGTTCGTGAAGACGCAGTTCGGAAGCCTCTTCAGCCGCCATATAAAGGACCCTTCTTGGTGTCTAAGAAATACAAAAAATACTTCGAAGTCAACGTCAACGGAGCCATACAAAAAATTTCAATCGACCGACTTAAGGCTGCATTCATCACAGCCAATGCAGAAGTTACTCCATCGACAAAACCATCAGTGGAAAGACAGCCATACAGAACGCGTTCCGGCAGACTGGTTAAACTGCGATTACCAGTGCCCTCGCGCTAGAGGGGGAGTAATGTAGCATCACTACAAAAATAACACGTTTCGGCAACACTCGTTATATTATGTAAATAGGTACCGTGTTCGAAGTACCGCACACTATATAACGTCACATCACATCAGCAGATTCGATTACTGAACCTTTGGCACATTCTCCAACAACCAGCAGTAGAGTACAGTCGCTTTCTATCATTTGTTAATTCTCATTATATATATTAAATAGTTTTTGTTTAAATAAAGTATTATAATTATTTACTAAAGCTAAATACAAAAAAAAAAAAAAAATAGTACCACCAAATAAAAACTTCTTCCCAATCCATTACAAAATGGTAAATAAAGCGCGACTGATAGCCTTCTTATAGATGCTTGCTGTGTATTATTACAATTTCAAAGCCAGATTCACAAAGGGCACCCATGTAATTTGACAGTAGATGAATTTGATAGCAACGATCACTAAAAGACGGCAATATATTTCAGCCCTCGCTCTTTTTTAACACCTAAAATCTTAATCAGCTTTCCGGAACTTATACTCCAATTAGAACTTAACTAGAGAAACCATTTCACTCCTATAAGATGGGGAAACAACAGTCAAATCTTTAAATGAAAGTGACAACAATAACAATTCACCGGAAACAAACTAAGCAACAAAACACTTTAATTCATGGTTACTTATCGCCATAACGATCAGCCGAAATTGCCCTTCGTGGGACGTACGTCACGTCAAGTAGGTAGGAACATAATACTAATGCAACATGAACCGGGCTCTTTTTCGTGTTGGGTGCAATTAGGCACTTTCACTTTTGTTTGCAGGCTGATGTGACCAATGTTACAGGTAACATTAACGCCTGCACGGTTCAGTGACGACCCAACCCCGAGTTATTGGCTTTTATGGTGTCATTGGCACATGGTCAGTTTGTTTGCCTAACAAAAAAACAACTCAAGCCAGCCCAGTCACGCTTCGGTCATTTTTTTCTTTTTTGTACACGTAAATTTGAGTGTCATTTTCATGATCTCAACATACGAATAAAAATTGTTCACAGGTGGTGTAGGACACGCGTTGTTCCTTACTTCTGGCCTTGCAACTTTCATTCGACACTTGAGTTGTGTCTTTCCAAGGCCAACACAGATTACCAACTCAAACTTATTAGATTCTTTGTCTTATTCAATTTGCTACTATAGTAACAAAAGAAAAATTGACAGCTCCCCACGCAGGAGCAGCTATTGACAACCTTATTCCAGTTTCCACATCATTCCGGATGGCACAATGGAACTAATTTGTACGGAATTCCTGTTAATACACACGAATAAAGTAGTAGTTAATTTTTTTTCTAATTGACCTTTGCCCGTTAGCGCGCTATGGTTCACATGGAAATTCCAAACTTTTACATGACAATTCCGTAGTTTTCAGTGCAATGTAAATTCCGGTTTTATCCACTCCAATCATAGATTTTTTCTACGAACACAGCATGAGTATCACCACAATGCGTGACTATATTTACTTGTTCAGAATGCGGAAGTAGGTACTGCTTACAAATGGTTGAATAAGTTTTATTAATCAATTTTAAAGAATCTAATTTGTCAGTGAGTGCAAACTGATACCAGGTTTTGTCAATGAATTATGTGAGTGTGGCAAGCTCATTCAAGAATCATATTACCATCTCAATCTGAGAATTGAAAAGCATCTGCTGAATAAAACAGACATTTGACCGATTTTGTAGAGCCAAACCACTTTTGCTGCAATCAACCTGTTGCAGTAAATAGTGGCGTGTTAACGAAACCCATAACCAGATTAGATTTCATCATCATCTGTAGGCTGAAGCACCACAAACCATTGTCATTCATCATTTCAGAGGTTATAAATGTGAACCCAAAAGGTGTTGGAACAACTTATTTCTGTTAAGCCTACATGTGCTGTGTTCCATTTGCGGTTTTGGGGGATTGTCGATCCATCATCTCTTACGTATGAACGAGCTATTTTTAGTGTCACAACACGAATTCTTATTTGATCTGATAACTCTTTACAGAAATGAATCGATGAAACAAAAGTCAAAAGTAGTCATCCAGCTCAGCTCAATTAGGGAAAATGTAGTGGGCAAGAGCGTGACGAGTCTACTTAAAGGTGTCCAAAAATGTTTCTATACTTACGAACCTATAAAGCTGTAAAAAACTCAAATCCTAATTCAGAATAAAACCCCAAAGCGTGGCGGATGTGTACTAAAATAGCGCCAGGATTTACAAAAGCCTTCCAATCGATAAACGAATAAGGATTTTGTTGCACTTCAATTGAAAGCAGTCTGATTCACAGTGCAGCGTTAACGCGGGTCGCGGGTCGGGGGTGTGGCAAGTATAGCACCAGATGTCCCAAAATCTTTTAATACACTGGAGTCTATAAATCAGAAGCACAATTCCATCTTTGATTTTCATCGAAAACAGAATAATGCGAACACCGCCAGGCCTGATTCATAATGAATCGTCAAAGCGGGGTGTAACCTATAAGCCTAGCGTTAGGATTTTCAGTAATTTAACCATAATTAATCTACCACATAAAGCCGAGCGAAATAAGGGTTTTCGATTATGAGGCCATATTTTAGATGTTAGCTTATTACTATTTTTTTTTTGTAAATAAGTCTTATGAGCTTCAAATTCATAAAAACAAATGCAGTCTTGCAATAGTTGAAAATTCAATATAAACTGATAAGCTTTACAATAAACCAATTCATTCACCTTACATTTTAGCTTATTAAGGTTCCTGCCTCAAAGTCTTGGCTAAACTCAAACTTTGATCGAAATTAAATTCAAAAAGGTGAGGTGAGGTATGATTTTGACACTACCAAGCACCACCATATTACAGTGCCATTCAAAGTGGATGATGTAATCCAAAGAAAAACAATTAGCCATTCAAAGCTTGTGATTGCGCTATAGTACGAGTTGCATAGAAGCTATTGCTCATGCTGTTAACAATAAAACAACATTACACCAACGGAGCAGCTCCCTTCTGCACCAAGTGGTGGTTCGTCACAATCGATGTGGTAAGTCATTGCTTGCCGGTGCCATGTTGCTACTTATATAATATTCAAATCCAACGAGCGCGTTAGAAAAAAGGCGCGCAAATTATTTTAACATGGCTGCTACCACAAATTGTCACTTGGCTGTCAGCAGAGCCAGAAGTATGCAAGAGTGGAATAGATTGCTCGGCACTAGCTCTGCCACATCTAAAGTGACTTGAGACCTTTTCTATATGCCTTAAGGTGCGGTAATAACGTACCGTGTCCGTGTTAGGTTCTACCGTTTGTTGTTCTGTAGTGTGGTTTTAATTGTTTGTGCTTTTTGTATGTTCCATTGGTTGATATTAATTAAAATTCAATTTTTTCGTTTTGAAATCAACTTCCCACTATTGGCACATACCCATAAACAAAAAACTAATAAGAGAAAAAAAAATGACGACACATAACACACCGGTATTGCAGCCTACGTAAACGCCGAACGATTTATGAAGTAGAGCTTGCAGCTTCGAGGCTGTATGAGTCGATGTTGCAGATTTTTTTACTCTAATGAGGTCTGAGATATTTCTTTAGAAGATTCCCCATTACACACCTCGATTTTTCTGAAATCAGCACTCAAACTTCGGAATTTTGCATTTAAATCAGCTTCAAACGAAAGCGCCCGCATGTAATATTTTTTAATTGCAGGTCTCCCGCGGGTAAATTGTAAACACACAAGCCCGTTTTCGGAAAACGGAAATCACCCATTTGAACGACTCGATTGGATTGTGTGAGTTTTGGACTGTGTTGCGTTTCACATACGCTTCAGTTGCTAAATCAATTATGGCGAAGTTGGAAAATTATGAAATCACCGTACACCATATCAAAGAGCTGTGGGATTTTCTTTGGCCATATTTTTGTGAATGCGCGTATGAATAACTAATTAGAAATAGCGGCAGGTAATTAGGTCTGAGAATCGTATTGTTTTAGCAAATGAATTTTCCCAATCCAATGATTTCATTCGTTACTATGAATGTGGGGTTTAGATATACATTGAAAAAAGCATGACAAAAATTAGGGCTAATCAAATAGACAACAAAATTTAGTCAGAATGACGCATTACTTATTGTGAATCAATAACAAAATTCTAGCACTACGAGAATTGTTTTTAATCCTTCTTTCCTTTGCTCAAAGGCTCTTGTCCTGAAAGTCGTGGAAGTTATAATTTGGGACAAATAAATGATTGACCTAATAACACTACGTGGAATTAACTGACAAGGATTTAATAGGTGGAGCATGAGTCAATGAGTCACGAGTTTCTAAATGAGTACAACAATATTTTGGTACCCGTGGCGTGATTGTTAGCATGTTTGCCTATTAACCCAGAGGTTCGTGATTTGAATACCAACAGAGGAAAAAGGGTTTTTCATGGCCTTTCGCGAGGAATTGGCAAGTCCTCCGTTAGTAAATTCATTGCCATGAAAAGCGTTTTCTCGATTAGCCGTTCGGAAACGCCAGAAAACTGTAGGTCCCCCCCATCCCCTCACAAGGCATGGTTGTGAGAAATGCTCTAGGCCCTGGGGCTAATCGCTCTATTGCGCCAACATATTTATTTATTTACAACAATTTTTTAGTAGTGTGGGAGCAAATTGCGTTCGTAAACATTCGACCTAATTACGGTGGCGTTCTAAAAGAAACCGATGTTTCTTTATTGACACAGTCGTTGTACCCGCTTAAAACTTGTAACTGTCAGCAAGCACTTTAAGATCTTCACAGTATTGAGCGAAAGTGTGAAACAAGGTCAGCGCAGAGCCCGACATTGCGCAACACTGCCCTATTCTAAGTAATTCATAATGATGTCACACGAAAACAATATTGGCGAATGTATGGAATCTTGTGGTACTCCGTTTCTTTGCCGAATGCGCAGGCTCATTAACCTTACTTAACAAGTTAGTGTCCTTCAAAAAAAATATGAACTTAGCCGATTTCACATGAAAATCTTCTCTTAACGCAAGGAAAAGGAAGGTATAAATCTTTGAAAACGTCATAAGAGCTACAACTTTGTCGACGGAATAAAGGTGACTCAAATGCAGCCACAGCATCGGTTTCACAATCAAAACACAGCATTTTTTAATCAAATTCAATAGATCAACTGGAATTCAATAGATCGACTGGGACGCAAAGTGTTTTAAGTAAAGAACATACATTCGCTACGTCTAAGAACGATGTGCGACGACAAACTTTTAACGAAAGATGTATGGCATCATTTATCTTCCAACAGAATAGGGGAAAAAAAACAGGCGAGGTGCTGGAATGTCAGTTAGAAGAAATTGACTTTTAAAGCATGATCAAAATGCATCTCCAATAATAAAGATGAAGAGGCTTACCTTGAAAAGAAAAACAGAAGCCATAAGAAAGAAATGATGAAGAATACAGATTGCATGTATGGAGCTGGAAGAAATTTCAAGGAAGGAGGAATGCTCGAGAGATTCTTTCGCCGAAGTTTACTAAGGATGCTCCGGGACAAGTCTTTGCGGCGGACGATAAGATTCTGATGGCCTTTGAAACAAATGTTTCCTCGCCAGCACTTCCCAACTTTAATGAAAGTATCCGAAACAACAGCTGAAGAAGCTATTGAGGCTTTAAGAACTCAAACTACACAAAGGTACTATTGGCTAAACAAAATACTATATGAGGTTTTTCTTAAGAGGGGGGACAAGGGGCTTAGACCGCTGACGATTTTCATCTCCAAACTTACAGGAGGTTACAGTCTGCTTAACCTAACCGTCCACATCTGATGTACAAAGGATAAAGCTAATGTCCTCTATATTGACGATCGTTAAACAGGTTTTAAGTAGCCGACTGTGCACAAGGCTATCAGATAATCAATTTCTGGGTTGGTCAACAACAGATGCAGTAAAATGTTAAAATCCTCATGGAAAAACTGTGTGGTTCCTTAGAGGATTTGAATGTTGACTTGCTGGTTGATTTCAAAAAAGCCTTTGATCAAACGAGTCAGTCAAAAAATCTTGTTTAGGTCAGTGTAGCTACTCTCGGAAGATTTTGCAGAATTCAAACCTTAAACTTAACGTTACTGGCATGATTAACATTATCACGGTAAAGAAGAGACTCGGCAAACACCAGCAAGAAGGCAATATCATATGAAGTTTAGACACAATCCCAAGAAAGAAGCAAAGCAGGCAGGAATCTCCTTAAACTTCAATGTTTATCACACAGCACTTTTAGGTTACTTGAACTCTCCGAAAATCTGGTTCATTGTTTGTTAGCTCGATCTAAGAATCCACTTTTAATGTTTTTTTTTTTATAACAAAGGGTTTACTGGTATGTTACCTAGACCCTAAACTTTTTGTTGACCTACATACATCCATTTTTTGTACAACGAACTAAAAAATACAAATAGGCTATCTCAGTTTGAATACTTTTCAAATAATGTAGGTTACATAAGAATTCCTTAAGTGCTAAAAGATCGACCACTTGAAGACAAAATACCCTCTTCTTCACTAATATTCCATATTCAGGAAATGAAGTGGAACATAGAAATACCTTTGAAGAAAGGACCTCTTTTGTGATTCAACACCACTTAAGTATACGAAGTTCGTTCACTTCCTTGTCTTCTCTTCTAGGAAAAAGTAGTTGAAAGACGACGACGAAAAGAATTTTAAATCCAGAGCAGAGATGCGGGTTGTGTATCGAACAGCATGACATGGAAATTCTAAAAAATTTACATCAAGAGCACAGCGTCAGCGATCCAATTCTTAAAATACACTTTGCACAGGATCTTTCGAATTTATTTTGGAAGCAACTAAGACAACTAAAGCATATGGCGAAATGCGTTGTCGTATAAGTAAGTGCTGCTGCGTGTATTTCTTGTTTTTTTGCTTCGGTAGCATTTCGGATAGCATGGATTGCGATGTGCATACAAACATTGATCCACCGAAGGGAAACGACCGATAAAATCACATGAATAAACGGAAGAGGGCGTTTTTCCTTACATGGAATATTCTTGTTCGTGTTGTTTTTTGCTTCTTCTTTTTTCTATAACATATTTTTACTTACTTTTACTTCGACCAGACTTTATTTAAGGGAACACCAGGGTAAACACAAAACTCACATCACTCCCTAACTTTTGTCTGTGTGCAGAGAGGTACAAGTGCGTCTCAATAACCTTGCGGATATGGTGGTTTTCCAATAATAAATTTTTAGAACGAGGATGTGATGTGAGTATGATTTTACAGAGTATATCCCAATCCACAGCTTAAACTAAAACACTGTCATTCACAACACAATTTTTCATCCCTCTTCGTCGTAATGAAGATATCACCAGCAGCGGTAGATGAGAGTGGAATAACTCCTGTTGGTTGGTGCTTCGTGGTGACGTTGCGGCTACACTTGCTCCGACCAGCGGCAGCAGCGACGACGTCGCCGTCGGCGGGGCGTGATCGTGGGAAAGTTTTACGTATCGTCGTTGTTGTTTTTTTCTTTTGGTTAACAATATCACTCCCTAGGAGTAATAAAATATTTGAAAAAAAAAAAAAAAATGTTTTGAATGGATGAGCGAAATGCGAAGAGCGGATGTTATTTAATGTGGAAGAGAAATTCAGTTCCGAAAACCACATACGCTGTTGCCAATTTGAACTTCCGGAACGAGATAGTAAGGGAATCATATTCCGGAGAGGGAAATTTCAATTAAACTAGCTGAAGACCAAGCTATTCGCCAAGGGCTTAGTGATGACTGATGAGTAATCTGAAGTGAGATCTGCACAACTTCATCATTAATGCTGAGCTAATCCATAAACTGTAATTTGAATTAAAGCGTACCTATGATATTGAGCCTTTTACAAAAGAGTGGATCAATCAACGAAAGAATTTGTCGAACTTCTGCCAGTTTCGAAAAAGATCGACTTAAATTTAAATAAATAAACTTGGTGGCACAACAGCGCTCGAGAAACCTCGAGGCCTAGCGCAGCTTTCTCAAAGAAACCTTGTGAGGCAAATAGAGGAGACCTACAAATTTTTAACGAATCCGAACGTCAAAGTGAGGAAGCTCTTTTCATGGCAGTGGTAATTACTCTCGTAGCATTGAGAGGACGCTTTTTATCTAAAACAGAGGTAATCTCGTCGGATCTAAGGTTTACTAAACAAGCAGCAAAACTTTAGTTCATTGAACTTTGTTTATTTTCGATGTTGTGGTATTTATATTTAATTTAATTCATTTTCATAATACCGTGGGACTCTGTAAGGCTGGTACGTTCGGGCACTGATTGATTCAGGATTAGGTTCTCAGATGATGACATGTCAGGGTATCAAGTCTTGAGTTTGGAACATGAAATATGATGACAGTGATTCTCGACTTCCCAACTAGTGTGAGTAACTAGTACGTATGATGACGGATCTGGGTTTCAGTTCTTCGGTCTTAGAAATCGCAAAGGCGGACGATAACGTTGGGGTTTGGCTTCACAACTTGTCTTTGGATAACTCTCTCCCGGTATGGTAATTTCTGAAATGATAACAGGTCGTTTATTAGGGTTTCGCGTCCCTCCTCTTCGTATGTGGATCGGGAACGGTTGCGTATGATTAGCTCATTGAATTCTGACCTTGGCAGCATTGTTCATGCAGCATGCATGCTTCGGAAAATCAATGTTGTCATCTGTTGTTTAAGCTTAAAATTCCCCTACTCCCATTATCCATGAATGGTACCTGCATCCAAGAAATCGAAAAGCTGTCAGTACTTTGTATGTGTCTAAACGAAGACCTTCGTTTTAATGACCACATATTTGGAGTCGCCCACAAACCTGAGGCTGCTTCCTCGCAAAAGATTATTGTCTTTTCGTCATTGATTGATATGACACCTCCGTCCAGTAGTGCCATCATATTTAGGTATCGCTTCTCGGGACGTCTCTCTTCGCTCATCATGCTTCTCACCAGTGCAGTGGATTCGGATAATTGCTCAGATAGTTTGTTAGCTTCTTTACAGCTTGCAGCGTTCAGAAGGAATCTCTCGAGGGGAAGGATTCTTGATGCTTCGTAGAGTTTTTTGTTGCTGAAGTTTTTCTGTCGTTGACGGTAAAAGTTTAGGCCTGTGCGAATCCTCAGAATTTTCCTCTGAAATGCTTCGAAACTTTTCGGGGTGTTTTTGGATATATGTACTAAGCCGAGCAGGGTAGGAAACAGCAAGTGGTGATTGGTCTGAGGAGCTATTTGTAGAATATCAACTTTGTCTTCTGGCTGAGTCCGTTCCTTTTCCGCATCAGGAGGTGTATGAGGTGAAATGCGGAGTTTGTCTTTTTAAGAACTGCTATTGCGTATATGGATTGAACCGTAATCTTTCTTCGAAGTTTATGCCGAGGTACTTGATGTTAGTGGTACCCGTGGCGTGATGGTTAGCATGTTCACCTGCTAATCCAGAGGTTCGAGGTTCGAATCCCAGCAGAGGCAAAAATGTTTTTCCACGGGTATCGCCTTTCGCGAGGAGTTGGCAAATCCTCCGTTAGTAAATTCACTGCCATGAAAAGCGCTTTCTCAAAAAGCCGTTCGGAACCGGCAGAAAATTGTAGGTCCCCTCCATTCCCTCACAAGGGATGGTTGTGAGAAATGCGCTAGGCCCAGGGGCTCCTCGCTCTGTTGCGCCACCCTATTTATTTATTATTTATTACTTGATTGTTCCATCGGATAGTAGTATGGTTTTGTTTCAGTTTGCGGCTGATATTGTGCTCCGATGTTTTATGGGTCTCCTGAAGCAGGCTCAATCGAATTTCGACGAATTGACTTTGATTTCCCTTTTGGGATAGTATTTCCAGAGACGTCTATCGTGATCTTCGACTCTTCGGGCAACAAATGTTGATTTTGTTTCATTCAATATGTCCTCGAATTATGCGCTTTCAAAGCGAACACCCTTTGAATTTTACTGTTGAGTGAACTAGAATGGAAAATTCCATTTATTACACCACACACTGAAGTACTTGTTTTTGTTGTTGTATTTTTTGGGCAGCGTATGATTAAGTTGTTTTACTTATTTCGGTGACGTACTATAAGGAGAAATTGTAATGGTTCATTGCAGGACTTAATGACGAAAAACGATGCCCGGAAAAACATGGGAATGTTTCTACTTTCTCATAACATGCAGACATGCTTACGCCACTGGCAACCACAAAAGATCGACAAGCATAAGTAAATTTGCAGGCATTCGCCATTTCAAAAACTATATAGAGTATTTAAAAAATTGGTTCATCGTGACCGACAATCACAACCAAATTCAAAGTTAACATTGTATATGGTCAATGGGCAATATGTCTTTTTGAAGTTAGCACAATTCTCCAGTTTTATTTTCGGATTGAAGCTCATTGTGCTCTAGCGCTCTATTGCAAACATGTTCTATTTGTAGGTGGTGCCCTGGAAGAGGATCTCGTACCTTTTAAGAGAAGTACTCTTGAACCGTTTATGGTCGACAATATCGCCAAATGACTTCCTCACGAACATTCACTGTCAGCGATCGAACGACAGCTATTTGGCTCTATCATTTTACAAATTCGATTGACTTTCGGGTTTTTAAACACATTTTTTCAGTACCAAGATTTTGGACGATGCCAACCCGTGGCGTGATGGTTAGCATGTCTGTCTGTTAAACGGGAGGAACTGGCAAGTCCTCCAATAGTAAATTCATTGCCATGAAAAGCGCTTTCTCAATAAGTCGTTTGGAATCTGCAGAAAATTGTAGGTCCCATCCATTCCCTCACAAGGGAATGGTTGTGAGAAATGTGCTAGGCCCCGGGGCTTCTCGCTCTATCGGATTTTATTTTACATTTTGGACTGTCTTGTTAAGTACCTACAGTGTGGCGTGGTAAGACTGCTATTATACGGTGCAATTTGTTGAACGAAACTGTTCGAACACCATAAGTGCAAAAGAGAACGAAAGTTCGAAAAACAGAGATGGACAATGTGCTACCGTGTGTCGCATGGGTTATGGTTTCGTTAAACAGCTTTGACGTTTCTCTTTGGGTGGGTTCGAGAACCTATCGGATAGCCGTATCTTGGATACCTTTTTGAACGAACCAGATATCTTTTTCCAGATTGCTGCAGACAACAGCTAGGAAATATTAAAATTCGACTTTTGAAAATAGAAAAACATTTAAAATATCATTGCTAGACGATTATAACTTATTTTTTTCAATTTCCCATCCGTTTTAAAAGACTCTTATGCTGAAATGAATGAAAAGAAATAAAAATAAATTTTCTATCAGCTGATCACTTGATAAGAAAGATATACCAAAAATACTCGGATACCTTTAGATAGCTTTTTAGTTGAAATGGGTGTGTGACTCTGTTAAAAGTTTAACACGTAAACAACAACCACAAGCTATCCGGATACGATTCTCGAACGCCCCCTTTGTCCTTGTTCGTGTTTTTGTTTATTCTGTTTCATTTGGTTCAAAAATAAGAAATAATACTAATAATAATGACTTTTTTGTTTTTCAATTGCCAATAAAAGAGGTTTTGAAGCAACTGCTAGATAACTATTTTTCCCCAAAAATAAAAACACCGAATGAAAAATAATAGTTTCATGAAACTGGATTTCATCGTGTAATAACACTTGCGACACGGGATGACAGTACAAAGAAGAATTCGAAGTAGTTTCGTGCAACAAATTTCACCGTATAATAAGGGCGAGAATACAGGGTGCATATGGTGTCAATGTAGCCTGGATATACCTAATTCAAGACGTAACGTAAAAGTGGATGACTGTAGCGTTGACAAAGACTGGCTATAGCAAGGATATGGCCTGAGTGCAGCAGTGGGACAGCGTGACTGTAGCAAAGATAAAATGTCGGTTCGTTAAATTTTACCTAGGGTTGACCCAGGTTTAGTTGACAACCCTTTGAGTTGTCTAAAAAAAACCTGAGTTTGCAGTTCTCAAAATATGCTAAACCATAGAATCATAACACATCCCTGTCATTTGAAGAAAAATACATGCCATTTGACAGACAATACTGCTTATTACCTGGAATCGCTGCAGCTAAAACCGAGTGCTACTTCAAAGCGAGTTGAGGGCTAACTCAGGGCTCAAAAAAATACTCAGTTTGACAAGGGTTAGTTTGGCTTTTTCAAAAAAACTCAACTAAAGGGTTTCAACGAACAAGCCTAAAGCGTAAATTTTGAGTGGATACTGTATGTAGTTGATAAGGTGCGACTGTATGAAAAGTTGGTATTGTGTAGCTTAAGAGTTCACATAGGCTGATTTCTTCATAGCTTATAGTGAAGCCCTTTCAAGAGTTCACAGAAATCAACATTTGAAAAGATTCAACGCAAAGTCAGCAAAGGCTAAGTTCTAGTAACTTCAAAATATAACAAGACAACAACTTTCAATGAAAACCTCGCATTTTGACATTAGAGCAACAGTTTTAAAGTTTTCGACAAATTCAGCCATCAAAAGAAATGCGAAAACACTCGTTTGTAAAAATATTTCATAGTTTTGTGTAAACACAATGCGTCGTAATATTTTTTTAATCATAAATACGTTATTCGTACAATTAGCTATTATGTTTATTCGAACATAATCCCGTGGGAAATAACTTTGAAAATAACACAAATTATGACAGCGAGCAACAAACGTGAGCTCCTAGATGAGACCTTCTGAACTACAATATACTCGAATGGTGGACTTGGAAAAAGCAGACACACTAGTATTTGAATAGCTTAACACAAGGCTATCGACCAGCAGAAGGTATAGTATAGTGCAGTGTACTATATGTACTCATTGTACAGAGACAGTGTGTGGTCAAAGTTATACTTGTAGCAGTTATTAACGATATAATCATCTTTGTGCACTGTGTTCGAGGGCACAGGGGCACACTCACATGAGAGAGAGATCACCCATTTACTTTCGCATTTAATGCAATTAACCCCAAACTACGACCAATCTATTTAATTTGGCTTAATTAAGCGTGTTTCATTGGTAGTGCAGTCAATGAAGCGAAAAATAGGGCCCAACCTCCGAATTTTTTTACTGTGAACCGATTTGCATGAAATTTTGGAATTAGGCTCATCTTACCCTTAAATTCAAAAGTGAAAATGATTTGCACACCGCCACCACCCTGGGGGTGGTTGCCACCCCTTCTCGGGGGTGAATTTTTTTTTTTTGAAATAACCTCGGATATCGATAGAAGGCCTAATTTTAAGCAAAAAAACAAATATAAAGTTTTTTGTTAAGTCCAATACTTTTCGAGTTATTGGCAATTGAAAATTCGCAATTTGTTCACGTTTTTCATCTATTTATTGCAAATATCTCCAAAACTATACGTTTTATCGAAAATTTTATAAAGAACAAAATTGTAGTAGGTAAAACAATGAACAATTTGGTTTTTTATAAAGTATTCTAAGAACAATATTAAGCTAGATATAAAAGATCAAAACCATTTTTTATTTTGTCTGAAATTTAATGGTTGTAGTCAATGCCATTTGGCGGCGAGCAGATGCATTTTATGCATTCTTATACAAGGGAATGTTTTGTAGTGCTTAAAATAAGCTTTAAAATGAGCACTATTAAAGGTCTCTTGCACGTATAATTAGTGAGCTGTAGTGCAAATAAGGAGAGCATCTAATGTTTTTTTCTTTTAAATCAATGGCTTTCATAAGTGCCATTTCCACCAAAATTAAATTTAATCGTATTCCGCCTAAAATTAAGTTTGTTATGAAGAGTTTGATAGATAGTATCAGTTTGGCTGCTTTTGGACACATATTTTTCAAAAAAGTCACGATTAAAAAAAAAACAACAAATTTTCAAATTTTTAAAAACCCCACTTTTTTTTATAATATCTCAAAAATGACTACAGATACGTATAATAGTGTTAAAATAAAAAATTTTGGTATTTTTTTGACAAACAATTTGGTCTTTTAGTTTTTTCTGTCAAACAAAAATTGACGGAGATATGATTGTTTAAAGAGCGCGTGGCAGCGCAATCACAGCCTCTCTTAAGTCCTTTAACCCTTCACCGTTTTAGCAAAAAGTTGTTTACTATATATTGCAATAAAGGATGTTTTAGCTCTTTTAATTACCTTTACAATGGTTTCTTACAAATTGTGATAGCATAAAAATTGAAGGAGTTATGGTCCTAAAACTCATTGATTTAAAAGAAAAAAACATTAGATGCTCTCCTTATTTGCACTACAGCTCACTTATTTTACGTGCAAAAGTCTTTTAATAGTGCTCATTTTAAAGCTTATTTCAAGCACTACAAAACATCTTCTAGTATTAGAATGCATAAAATGCATCTGCTCGCCGCCAAATGGCATTGACTACAACCATTAAATTTCAGACAAAATAAAAAATGGTTTTGATCTTTTATATCTAGCTTAATATTGTCCTTAGAATACTTTATAAGAAACCAAATTGTTCATTGTTTTACCTACTACAATTTTGTTCTTTATAAAATTTTCGATAAAACGTATAGTTTTGGAGATATTTGCAATAAATAGATGAAAAACGTGAACAAATTGCGAATTTTCAATTGCCAATAACTCGAAAAGTATTGGACTTAACAAAAAACTTTATATTTGTTTTTTTGCTTAAAATTAGGCCTTCTATCGATATCCGAGGTTATTTCAAAAAAAAAAATTCACCCCCGAGAAGGGGTGGCAACCACCCCCAGGGTGGTGGCGGTGTGCAAATCATTTTCACTTTTGAATTTAAGGGTAAGATGAGCCTAATTCCAAAATTTCATGCAAATCGGTTCACAGTAAAAAAATTCGGACCTAAAACGCTTCATTGACTGCACTATGGGGTGGCTGCTGATGTTCAATAAGAGAAATGATGAAGATGGATGTTGATGAATTCTTTTACTTTTACTTTCAGATCAAACCGAAAATGTCGCTCCAGAAATCTCCTTTTCAATCAGTGAGGGCAGTTACAGTTCTTGGAGCTAATTGTTTATTGTATGTAGAAGCACAGTATTAAGCTTAGAAAGTAAGAACTCGATGCAATGGCAATGCTTAAGGAGATATTTATATGATGTTGCTATTCATCAAACCATTCCCGAGTGTTCTCGTAGGGGAGAGACGAGATTACAGCATCAGCAAAATTAGTCTGGTAAGGCAAGAGTTTCTCCAACTCAGAGCTGAAGAATGACATTTCAAGGAATGGTACAGGTACAGGTACTGTGCGAAAAGAAGGCACAGTTTGGTAGTTTCAAAATTGGAACTAAAAACGTAGAAGTAGTACATGCAACCAATTTTGGAAAAAGTTTCAGAACCAAGAGAGTAAATAGAATGACTAAGCAAAGCAAAAATTAAGCTTTAGGAGATCGTGACCATAGGAAAAGAAGGTTCTATCTGCACTCATACCACTTTAGAGGAAATGAAAATTTAATTTAATATTTTATGACCATGACTTTATACCGAAGGTGTTTTGAACTATTTATATTTATTTGTTGTATCGGTTTAAGGTTCTAACGATGTGTTTGAGTATTCATTTCGATCAATAAGGTTCTATCTACAAAGTAAATTTCAAGGCGGTTCTATTTACCAAATTATAGTTTTTTCTAAAGGACGCAAGGTTTTAAATGGTTCTTACAACTATTTGAAATAAAATTTAGATTGTGTAAATGGAACTCTGCTGCCCGCAATTTCTACAATTATTTCATAAACCAAAAGATATAGCCGAATTTGCACACCGGTAATTGAAAGAACGAAACTTTTTGAGTACGAGGCAATTCTCTCCAGCCTTAAAGAATACATCAAGGATCTTATGATTGTATCGTTAGCTAAGATCCTGACTATTTTTCAAAAACTCTAAATGCGTTTCGATCATTTGCTGGTTTCAGTGGCAAATTTCTGATTTTCAATCAAAAAGGCAGTTCACACTATAGAATTGTTGGATGGATGTTGGATGGTCGGATGAAGTTTATGTTCAGACTTGTCATCAGATTTCAAAAATAATTGAAAACCATCCAACAAGTTGACAAGCAGTCGTCTGAGGATTCATATTGTCTGACATTGGTCGTTCAAACCAAAGTCTGTTTAACTAATTGTACTGTGTGAAGTGTCATAAATCAACCTTTTTGACGTTGAATCGAAATTGAAGTCATCATGACTTATTGTTTTATATTACAATAAGATTTTGAGAAAGAGAAGGCAAAGGCGCAAATTCGGGATCAGATGGCCAAATGATTGTCACGAGCTTGTCACAAGTCATGACAATCGAGAGCAATAAGAGGATGTTGTTATAAATCACAAACCCATTAAATGGAAATTATAATCAATTACTTGCAGCGTAAAACAGAATGTACTGAAAATTTTTTCCTGTATTTGGAACTCACACTAACAACATCTACTGACTAAACGATATGACAGGTTATTTGCTTCATGCAGCATAATGATGATGAAGAAGCAGTCAGTTGAGAAAATAGCTTTGCCAAAGCGAATTCGTCCCAAACTTAACCCCAAAAATTGTTTGTTCAGGGAGTCCTTGAGGATGTTTTATATATATTTTTGGTGTTGATAAAATAAAGTCGGAAAAGATGTTGTGTCATACTTCATATATGTCATTCGTCAACTGTCACCTATCATCTGTCAGCTGTCATCTTTCATGTGTCATGTTTCATGCGTGATTTGTCATGTGACATCTGTCATATGTCATCATTTATCTGTAATCTGTCATCTGGCTACTGCCTTAAGCCGACAATATGCTTCTGCCTATAAGAATTCCCACTTGGTGTATTTTTCATTATTTGTTTCTGATTTGCAGTATAAAATTCTATGTCGGGAAGTTTTTTGAATGCAAAATCCTTTCCTCTTTTTAACGGAACTAAGATAGCAAATGAAACTTGCTCCAACAAGTCTTGTAATCCAATAAGATCTAATCGAGAAAATGAAACAAACGAATAAAATAGAAGCAAATGTTAGGACGTACCTCACCACCAATCAAAACATAACATCGCGACAAAATTTTTCTATTGCGCTAAGCCCCATCTTTAAGCACTCTTCCTTGAATCCCAACGGCAATTGTTGGTTGGCTTCCCCTTTTGAAACTGGGCTGCCATCCCCCACTCACCATCGCATCGCCATGTCGTTCTCAGTTCAACCCCTTGCAACAAATTCATTGAAGGACGCGAAATGGTTAGTACAAAGCAACAGTGTGCCCAAGTAAATTAAGTAAATTTAGTCTGAGAAACAAGGTCTTACACGAATAGATCATAAAAGCAAGACGCTCTCTAGCATAGCGGTAACAGTCGTAGGAAAAAGGACCAAATATAAAAACCGATCTAAATTCGCGATTTTTTGAAAGGAGTTCAATATTTCAGTCTAAAAGGAACAAGTGTAAGTGGCAGGGCCCTAGTTAATAATTATGTATTATCACACTTAATAACACCAGCATAGAAATATTTAAAAGCTTACTACAATAGGGACCACTTGAAACTCAGTTGTTAAAACAATCGTTTAATTAATTTTGCATAGGTTTGTGCTGTGCGAGACAAGGCAAATCTCGAAATATTACATTTCGATTCCAGAATCCATTTTCAAACATCATTAGTAGGTATGTTCAAAGCATTATTTAAATAAGTGTGGTAATTTAGTCGAATTAATTACAAGGATCAACTAAAAAACAGTGCTGTAGCAAATGGTATGTATTCGTTACTCAGTAACGAGTATTCTCTCTTGTACCGAATAACGAAACGTCACTCATAAATAAATGTCGTTACTGATACGATGTCGTTGCTTTCGTTACTTTCGCTACTCGGTATCGGTATCGGCATTTCGTATGTTTAGTTACTATCGGTAATAGGTATTTGTATCGGCATTGCGTACAGTGGCGGATCCAGGATTTGGGCATGGGCAGGGGTCTATTACTCAAAATTTTATTTATATATACGAGGTTTAGCAGATTTAATCAGAAATTATTTACATGATGTTGGCGTCGATTGCTCATATATGTATGGCCAAGGATTCGACGGAGCTCCGGCAATGAGTGTCCAATTTATTGGTGCACAGGCTCATCTGAGATCGTATTTCCCCCTGGCAATTTATGTACATTGCGCATAGCTCTAGTTTGGCAGTCAATGCAGCTTACAAAGTGTCAGCAATCAAAAATGCGTTAGGAACTATCGGAGCGATTGAAGCATTTTTTCACTGGCCTAAAAGACAAGACGTTCTACACCAAGATATTTCAAAAATGACAAACAAAAGTTGAAGTATGTTTGGAACGTACGTTGAATTGCAACCGCATGTTATTGAATCTTTGGAAGAAATCAAAACGTGGAAAGATCGAGATACTTCGCAAAATGCATTGCATCTTTTGACAGCGATTTCGACGGTTGAATTCCAAATCGCCTGTCACATTATGGAATCTGTTAATTCGATTGTTTTGCCTTTGAGTCGGGAATTGCAATCTAAAAACCAAGATCTGGGTGAGGCTACTAAGCTGGCAGATGACGCTTTGAATGAATTTACGTACAAACGTGAAAACGCAGATTCAACTTTCCACGTTACTTATGAAATTGCCACGCCGCGCGCCGCCGCGCCGCCACCCGCCGTTGCAATCAACAAAAAAATCGTTGCAACGTTCAAGCACAAAGTATTGAAGACTACTACAGAATTTCTTTCTACATTCCGTTTCTTGATACGTTCATTTCTCAACTCAAAAGTCAGTTCTCGGAACACAAATCCATTTTCCAAAGTTTCGGGCAACTGTTTCTTAAACAAGAATTTAACGAAAAGAAATGCACTGACCTCTACACATTTTACGAAGATATATCGGATTGTTCGAAAGAAAATTTTCTGTCAGAAGTCAAGATGTGGAGACAACGAACCCACGGCCAGAACATCCAAAATGCGCTTGATCTTTTGATCAAAAATTTACATGTAAAAAAGTTTATTTGTGACGCGATCCGAGAAAAGGCACCTTTTAGGCAAAAGTGAAAGCTTACACAGCACGCTCTGAAAGGCGCTGATGCACCATTCAAACCCATATAAAAAATCGCATCTCTGAATTTATATTTTGTGAAATAATAGCGATGTTACAATTTCTGATTGCGCTTAATGAATATTCAGTAAAAGAACTTGTGTAAACTTGTCTGATGCAACAACCGATTTTTTGCCTAGTAAGTCCCTTTTTATCGGATCGAGTCACACATGCAAACATCAATCTGACGATATTTTTCAGGTTATCAATAGCAAGTCGTTCAAGAGTTTCGATTATATTTTTATAATCAATAAAGTTCTTGAATTTTTAAAATAATAATATTACTCTCCTTTACTTTTTTGTCTTGCTCATGCTTTATTTTTCCGTCCCGTAACGAAATTTGAACATTAGGAGCCGATAAATGTTACAAATAACATCTTTTATTATCCCGATTGGGGGGGGGGGGGGGAGGGGTCCGGACGCAAACCCCCTCCACCCCCCCCCCCCCCCCCCCCGTGGATCCGCCTATGATTGCGTATGTTTAGTTACTTTAGGTACTCGAGTCGGTATCGATATCTGTACCAGTACCTTGTGTTCACATTTGAATACAACGTTTTCTTAAGACATTCAACAATAAAAAGTACTTTTTTTAAACACCAATACCAAGTTTTCAAAAAGTAACGAAAGTAACGACATTTAAGTACCGAGTACTTAGATCAAAAGTAACGTATACATGAGGGTATTCATTTTAACGTTACTTTTACAGCTCTAGTTAGTTATAAAAGATCAATTTTAAAGAAAATATCCCTCCGTTGAGACACCCAATTTTGTAAATTTCCTCCACATTAAGGAAATGACATTATGCCTCATCTCACCATGTCCTAACTCTCGTATCATTTAAGAGTGCGACTTAATATCAAAATTATTTCAGCATAAGTTCAGTACTTGCTCATTCCAACCTATGTTTGTCTCTTTAGCGCACCGCAGAATTAATTTATCCGTGAACAAGTAGAATTAGTTTATTAATATTATTCAGATATGCAATCCCTCACCGAGTGAATTGGCTTCGAAAGCTGCTGCTGTAGTATATACAACAAAACGACAGCCAACAGAGACGATACCTAACAAACGACTCCAAGACCAAAGCCACCAAACGACCGCAGCCTTTCGATGGACTCTCAAGGCGTGATGTGTGCAACAACGTACTTATGGATGTCTATATGTATATATTCACAGTATCTCTGTCGAGTGACATAGACCGGCGAGCATAGTACCCAAGTCAGATAAATGAATATTCTGATGATGTAACGATTATTTATTTTTCCTCCAGTTGTAAAAATAGCATATTGGCCACCTAGCAAATTTTAAAT
This sequence comes from Melanostoma scalare, assembly GCA_949752695.1. NCBI lineage: Eukaryota > Metazoa > Arthropoda > Insecta > Diptera > Syrphidae > Melanostoma > Melanostoma scalare. The sequence continues at coordinate 184,569,272 of OX456984.1, read as the reverse complement.
GGCACATCCAATCTAAGCAAGTTGCACAAATGCACAAGCACATAGAGTAATAGTAGCCTCTAGGGTACCTAAGTTGCATTTGTTTGTGCATTTGCATTGAATAGCCAACAGAGAGGGAGTGATAGTGTGGTGGCGATACTATTGCCGTTTGTGGACATTTGCGTCCATACACGTTTAGAATCTATTTGTGCTGACTGAAAAGTTTAATTGTCATCAACTTATGGGTGAGGAATTATTGTTGCTTTTGATAGTCGATTGTTGTGTGTATTTATGTATATACTTATATAAGTGGCATATTGGCAGCATGGGGTGTGTCAATTGATTTTTATTAGAGCGAATCTACCGCAAAGTAGACGACTGATTGTTGCAAGAATCGCTCTAGACCTCTAGCTTGGTACAGATTGTGAAGAAGCTGGGTGTTTATTTATAGATTCACTTCCATTTCTGTTTAAGATAACTTCTTGGAAGATATTTTTATTTGCAATCGTTTTTACATATTTTTTTCTTGTTGTACTTATTCCCTTAAAGGGCATCTACCCTCCAACCCAACAATCAAGAAGTGCCTGTTCCAAAAGAGTGTTTTGAAACAAGTGTAATGAACTCAGTGAAGGTAAACTGCATCAAGTTAAAAAAAAAAAAACACCTCCTAAATTAACTCAACAAATGAGGACAGAAAGTCTAAGAAAATCCCAAAAGAGCACATCTAGGATAGAATTAGAAGCGGTGCTCCTTATTGAGACTTATTCCGTGGAGTACAAAAGAAACAAATAAAGAAAAAGACACACTACGCCAGACGAAATCTTCAGATTTCAGCTTGAAAATCAAGAAAATAATAAAAATCCATCGAAGACTCTAATCGAAATCCTTTTGAAGAAATTCATTAAAATGTGTTCAAATCCAAAATAGTCTATAGGCTATACCCTACGGAAAATGATCAGGTCTGAACAATTAATAAGTTATTTGGCAATATTTGACATTGTAATGGCGTCATCTAATTACAGTAAGGGTTGAAAGTCTATCTCGGGTTCATGTTAAGCTAAATAAAACAAATAGGGTGGGGCAACTGAGCGGGGAGCTCCGGGGCCTAGGGCATTCTTCTCTCAACCATATCATTTGAAGGAATCGAAGGGACCTACAATTTTTTGTTGTTGAAGTTGAAGCCTGAACGGATTTCGAAGCGTAAGTTGAAATTCAAGATGTGGAAGTTGAATAGGTGATGGAAGACGAAGATCAAGCGAAACTTAAGATGCAAGTGAAAAATGAAGTGTAAAAAGAAGTTTAGGCCTGAGTGGGAGTTGAACTTTAAGTTGAAATATAAGTTAAAGCAAGTAAAAGGTAAAGAATTGGAATCTGAAGCGCAGGTGGAAGACGAAGTGAATCTTAAAATGTAAGTGAAAAATGAAGTGCAAAAAGAAGTTGAGGTCTGAGCGGGAGTTGAACCTAAAGTTATAGTACAAGTTAAGGTATAAATTGAAATTCAAACGCAAGTAAAAGCTAAAAAATTGGAATCTGAAGTTTGGGTGGAAAACAAAGTGAAACTTAAGATGAAAGTGAAAAACGAAGTGCAAGAAGAAGTTGAAGCCTAAGCGGAAGTTGAAGTACGAGGTGAAGCCAAAGCGCTAGTTGAAGTTTTCGCGCAAGTAGAAGTTGAAGCAGAAGCTTAAGTTAAAGCGCAAGCGTAAGTTGTAGAAGATGAAACAGAGATCAAACTCAAAGCTCTAGAAGAAGATGTGGCACAAGTTGAAGTGCAATTTTTATGGCGTACATGAAAGCTGAATCGCAAAAGGAAATGCTAGTGTGTGCTCATATATAAATGGGAGCTCAAAACTTAGGTTGGGTTGCATAGAGGTGCAACAGAAAGCGGCAAACCCGCACTCGGATCTCAAGGATCGAGTAAGCTCCCCGGATGCCCGGATAACAGTGGATGAAAAGGTGCGATTGAAGTGATGAATAGCAGATGTTAATTGGGTTTGTGACTGGGTTATTGGAGTTGCGAACCCTCACTGAACCATTTGGAGTCCTGAATGAATTTTTTATGATGCTGTTCAGTGGAAGGATAGAGATGTCGCCCAGTTCGTTCAGGAGGTATTCTCCGAGGGCTATTTTCCTATTGCGGGCCAAGCTAGAGAATGACAGAAAGATCCTTCTTCTGCCTCTTCGTCTTGACATCCTCTACATAAGTCGAATATGCTCATTCCGATTCTCGTCATCACTCAGTGAGTTGTGAGCCATGAGAATGTCAAACAACAGAGAAAGTCCAGGCCTGCTAAGATGAGGCAGAAACTCTATTTTTTTAAGGAAATATCTGGCTATAGCCTTCTGGAAATCCGGCATGTTTCTTAGGATGACTACCTGTCATAGACGGTTTTTAAAAAAAATTGTTGGATTCTGTGTTTTTCTTGCTCTAGTGACTTGAGAACAGATGATTCGAGTGCTGGCCAACTTTTCCGCTGGTACGCAATGTTCTGGAGCCCAAAATAAAGTTAACGTGTTCGTTGAGCTGAGCAGTCTCTTAGATTACTGCGACAGTTTCAAGCTTAACGATAGTCCAAAATAGATGATCAAGTGAAAGTGGAAGTAAAAGTAATAAAATGCAAGTATGTAAATTTATAACCTAAGCGTACACCATAGTTGAATTAGTTGATTTTATTCTGAAAATCAAATTACGTAAGCTTTGGATTTTTGACAATCACCGAATAAGCAACCCAGCCAAGTCAATCCCTTTCGTTAGACCAAGAGAAGTTAAGCCATCAGAATGCCATACTCAAGCATAACTTGGAGTTGAAAATTCAATATCGACATAATACGGTGGTTATGGAATCACCATTTTGTGTTAAGGTACTTTAATTTGACTGTACCTAAGTTACAGGAAACAACCATACGGAAACATACTATTCTTTAAAGCAATTTTAATAAAAATCAATATTCAGTTGAAACCTCAACGGTCCGAAAGCCTAACTGGGCTCAACCAAAATATTTGTTCATCAAAAATAGTTGGGATTCCTAAAAGGTTTAGATTTATGTTATCTACACATTATAAGACCTAAGTGCTGCCTTCTTAAAAAACAATTTACTCTCTTATCGTAGCTCATTGAGTTCATATCTTTTGTCAACAATTTTTCCATAACCATAACGAAATTCCTTTACCCAGACTGAATTGACTTCCTTCCATCGCGCATCGAATCGAGTCAAAACAACTAAACAACATAAATCCATTGCAGAAAAATCTTATCCAAATGCTAATTCCATGAATGGATAATCCATTACGACATTTTATTCAGTTTCAGTCACTGAAAAAGTAGAAGCAGAGGAGACAGCCCTCTTCTGGACTTGCTTTCCTCATACATTCAACTGGTAAAGTAATGCTCCATTTCTTTGGTCAAGAGAAGACAACAAATTAATGATATAAGCATAAACACGATCAAGCGCACATTCAAACCATATAAAGATTCTGTATCCATATGTGCCCAGCAGCTCTACCTTCACCATCCATCTTTACATTCGATTCATAAAAATTGTTGAATATATACAACAAGAAACAAAAAACATACTGAAAAACAAAATTGAAGAACTGAAAGAACCTTCATTTCGACTTACAGCATCCGCCGCCGTGCGCCGTACCACTTTCGGAAGGGCATGCTCAGAACAAGAAAATCGTAAGAACAACTACAATAAAACAAAACAAAAAAAGACCATAACAAGACGAATCATAGCAATAGTTTGGACCAGATCCAGAACTAGAACCCACATTAAAGCCATCACCAATACAACGAACATATTAGAAAACTAGGAGAACCAGAAGTGAACCTATAGGGAACAGATCTCTTTTGCTATACCATCTATAAGTGGTATCGAATCGAAGATATCTACGAAGCAGCTAGGCTGGGAGTGATAACCGTGGTTGCCAGCCTCGATGAAATCATATCATCGATGTCCTAGCGACTTTTAGGCTAGAGATTTTAACGGCGTCGAAAGTTTTTTTAAAAAATAGTTAAGTCGAAAGCAATCAAAAATAAACAAAAGGACAACAGAGTATTTAGAAGAAAAAAGTTTTTTTTTTAAATTTGATTAAAAATAAAAGGAGAACTGCTCTGAATGTTTATGGTGAACAAAATTGAGAGCTTTTGCAAATGAGCTAAACTTTTCGATACAGAAGACTACGACACGGCGGGAAATTCTACAAAAATGTAAATTAAAACCAAGTTGATCACAATGAATAAGGAAAGAGGAGCTTTAGTTTGAAGTTCCTAGCTTATCTTTCGTTTGTTTGTTAGAAAAAATTGACTGGACCCTTCAGTTTCTTTTAATGGTTTCAAATAGTTGGTTTTTAGAAACAATCTCTGTTTTTTTAGCAGACATTTTGGAGAGCTTGTGACCTTATCACGAGAGCTGATATGCACTTAAAAACTTTGATTCAGAGTTTCTTGTGATCATGAAAAAGCAGGAAATTATAATAAAAACGAACGCAAAACGTTTTCGAAATGGCTAGAAACAGTGCCACAAAACGATTCCGGCGTGAAAACTAATTTAAAACACAGTCACATTTTAATAGAAATAAAAATACAGGTCATGAACAACCGACTTGGCAACCGTGTTCATAGTCACCGTGTAGTTGGCGTTCCCGTCCATATTACCGGCCCTCGTTCTCGCCTATGTCTGCATCGAAGTCATCGTTGTTGTCGTCGTCGTCGTCGTAGTTCGTCGTCAGTTTTTTTAGACAATTTCCGGGTCGTTGACTTTTCCCTCGCGTCCGATGATGATCGCGCACAACAGCTTCTATCTTTCTTCAATATCTATTCGTCCGCATTTTGCTTTTGTGGAGACGGAGGAGCCTATAGGCTCTTTAGAGACTGACTGAGTTGTACCTTGTGCGATGCCATATGATACGTTATCCATCCGCACGTCCGTCCTCAGCTATACCAGCAGATTGTTCGTTTTTATTCGTTTGCGCGTATGTTCATTAACTGTAAACATATAGGCTTTCTATTTGAATGGGGTGACAGAAGGGGGTTATGGGGTGGCAGATAGATAGGTGAGTACGAATAGATGAGTGTGTGCAGTGTGCTATTGCTATGTGCTGTGCTGTTCTGTGATGTGCTATGCGCCCATGGATATTCCTCGTTAAGTTGTGCGTCTACACACGCATCCGTCCGCCCCATTTACTATGCGACCCCCGCGATCATTGCATTCGGGTTCGATGGAGCTTACGCATATGGATATGGATGTCTCTATACATACGAGTACATATAAATTGTATCCATGTGCGTTAGCCATTCTCGTATACCAAAGGCGTAGCGCAATGCAAAATTTATGGCATAAAGTCAACGCATTTTAATCAGTGTGTCGCGTAATTACCGGATGCGCATTTGAAAAATAAAAAAATTTAAATAAGAATTACAAAACCAGCCTATGGTGATCTTGCTTTCTGGGGCAAATATAGCACGAAGGCTGAGGGTAGAGTAATTGGGCCCGCAAAAAGGGTACCTATACAAAAGTATTTAACTGTGAGTTTGTATCATATCGACATTTCCAAAGAAATATGTAGACAGAGCGTGTGTCAATGCAGGCATCATGCAATCTTCTTTCCAATACTTTGAAGAAGTAATGGAAAATATCAATGATCAAACTTTATGGAGAGGCACTTGCAGCATTTGCAGTTGATAAGAACGGTACTTTGTTTGACAAGAAGAGCGTAAGAAACATCTAAGAGATCATTTGATTTTCAAATTGGGAACGGAGACACAAATGTTACAATGGATTAGCCCAAGAGTCCTTCAAAAGGAACGTCAATAATTGATTAGGCAATTGTGGGGCAGTATTGAAACTCGTAAAACTTCATCGAAAAGTAACGTTTGACAACGTTTCCAAGTTCACACTTAGCACGCATAAATCAAAAACAAGTTTATAACTTCATGTGAGTTTTAGGTAACCCATTCAATTTTGGTGGCTGTGCACAAGAATTCAATTCAATGTTAAAGTTCCAGAAGCTGAATATGTTAACTTTTTCTCTACTATCTACGGAGATATTAAATTAGGATCGCTCTAAACATTCTGTTAGAACTTTTGTTTTTACAATTTGACGAAACCAGATCAGAAGACGTAAATATATTGCTGAACTTATTCTCTTCCTTTTAAAAAGTTCATATATTGCGATTTCGAAGAAAATTTTTGGTCCTTGTAAAGAACATTGAGAACTCAACCAAGTCATCGACCCCAACGCTCACCTTCAATGACCCTTCGTATGTCAGTTCCAACGACAAAGCTAATTTACTGGCAACTCAGTTTGCTGACTGCTAACTCGACAGTTCATTATAGTTTTTTAGCTATGAGACCGAGCTTGAGAGTGAATTTCTGCTATGAAACAGATACATTTTTGTACTCATTTGGTTCCATCATCTTCTTCCATTTCAACGTTACTAACATCCTGATCTCGAAGAGATAACGGCTCTCCCACTTCAATGTTTCATGCTAGTGGTCCGCCCGTAGCTGAAGATTGGCAGAGTCTTCAAAGATCTCAATATACATTAATCCGGTGGTCCAGTTAAGATCCCCTACGCCCGCCGTTCTGAAAAGGGTTTCTTCTACTCTGGCAAAACCATTTAGTAAGCTTTTTCAATTTATCGTATTTTTCTGTGCTCTTCCTGAGTAGATGGAAGCCAGCCCACCTATAAGGAAGACGATTATTCTTCTTCCAATTCTCGACTTACATCCTTTCTTCCCAAGGTCATGGAAACTTTGATAAATTTTCCACCCAAGAAATATCTTGACGTACGAAAGGTTCTCAATAACTGACAGTGTGGCTTTCGAAGTAAAAGGTCGTTTGGCGATCTGATGGCATATCTGAGCAAAAAGTCGAACCAATGTTTACCTTCTTCTGAGAAAGTAGGACTTGATGTTTCCAAAACATTACAGAATTTGGCATTTAGCTCTCCTATCGAAAATGCGTGCTTTTGGTATCGATGAATCTCTTCTTTGTTGGATTAGAAACTACCTTTCCTTTTTGCTAAGGGTTTCAAAGGGACACTGTTTCAAAGGGACACTACCAACAAGCCAAGGAAACATGGTAATAGAATGGTACGTGAGCATGGCAAAAAGCCCCTCAAATCATAGAGATGAAAACGCTCGCTTCCAAGGAAAGTACAAAAATACTTCTTCACTAAAAAAAAACCGAAGAAGTTTGTCCAACTTCAAACTTCACGATACTGATCCAACTTTGGACTTGAAGTTAGAAAACATCAGCAAACCATCCGGTTGTGGATTGATTTATGTCTAAGGCCAATTGATTTCTGATGTCGTTTAACCAGGAATTTTTTGCCAGGCCTGTTTTAAAGTCTTCTCTTTTTTCCTCTTCGTGATCGTGTCGCAACAACGCGTCTGGTGATATTCCCTTTTCAACGGTTAACTTAGAACCCTTTCTTTGATCATGACAATACCAACTGAGTTTAGTAGAGACATAAATTAGGTTAGGTTAGATAAGGCTGACAGTATACGGAGCAGCGTTGCCGCAGTAAAATTTTTCAAGGTGCCATTTTCGGTAACCAAAGGTGCCAACTGGGTGCCAACAGCTCTTCAAAGGTAGATAGATATTTAAAAACACAAAAAACAAATACTTTCCCATTAAGTATCATTACGATTATTTGGGCATGAATTAGTACACACACACACAAACATATGTATGTTTCACTACTTGAAAAAAAAATCCTTTTCAGTCTTTTTCGAATGACTTTATTAAGTTTTCCTCATTAAAATGTATAAAGCTCTTAAGGTGCCAAAATGAGAGCTAAAGGTGCCAAGGTGCCAATCGAGACTGAAGGGTGCCAAAATGGCACAATTGTGCCACTTCGGCAACGCTGATACGGAGACCGACACACTTAGATCACAGAGGGTCCATTGTAAATGTCTGTCAAGTTAGCACTACCACTTCAAAATTTTCAAAGTTTATTAATTGGATTACCTGTCGTAAATTTGTCGTGAAAACAAAAAATTTGTCGCTCTACGTTTTAAAAAAAAACCGTGTGTTTTTCGGTCGGCCACGGTCACGTTAGCACTACCACCCCCCTAAATCCGTCTAATCGATCTTAAGCAAAAAACTAAGTATGCAATTAACTGTCGTAAATTTGTCGTAGATTAATCGTAAAGAAAAAATTTTAGCTCTTCATTTAAAAAAAAAAATTGTGTGTAGTGCTAACTTGACACGTTGAGTTAGCACTACCACCCCCTTTAAATGGTCAAATCAACACAAAATTGAAAACTGAGTATACGCCATTAATTGTTGTAAATTTGACGTTTACAAGTTATCCAAAAAGATAGATGATTTTCAAGCTATTAACGAAAAACACCAAAGTTGTAGTGTGTAGTGCTAACTTGACACAAAGTTAGCACTACACACAACTCTTTCTAAAATACTATCAAGTCACGGTCAAGTTAGCACTACTACCCCCCTAAGGTGGTAGTGCTAACTTGACCATAAAGTTAGCACTACACACGGTTTTTTTTTTTAAACGTAGAGCGACAAATTTTTTATTTTCACGACAAATTTACGACAGTTAATCCAATTAACAAACTTTGAAAATTTTGAAGTGGTAGTGCTAACTTTACGGACATCCATTGTGATACCACTGAGACCAGAAGGTTAATCACCCTCTGGTCCCCATCTAAGGGATTAGAGAGCTGAAACACCCTCAAATCAAACCTGGACTAACGAGTTATTATTGAATAAGTTTTAGTTAGTCAAGCCATTCAGAACTTCGTATGAAAAGGGAGAGACTTTCAGGGTCTTTGTTAGCTAAATCGCTGATTTCGTCAAAAAAGTAATCACCTAGGGGAGTTTTTAGTCTGCGTTAACGAGCACAGGGCATGAACAAAGGAGATGTTGGACTCTCTACTCTTCCTTCTCGTCCATGTAGCTTCTACAAATGTCATTGGAGTACACTCCGAGTGTTTTGGCGTGTCTACCTATTAGGCAGTGTCCTGCAAGAACACCAATGGTGAAGCTAATATCCAGACGATTTAGATTTAATAAGCTCTTTGAACGCTTTGAGTCTACACAAGGCCAAATTCGTTTAGTCATAAAGCACGTATTATTCTACGTCCACCTAGTGCTCATTTTCTCAGAAGAGTCCTGCTTTAGCAAAAAATTTACATGTTTCGATTGGTATACCCTAATTGCTCCTTTCAGGTCGAAGAGAAGAAGTCGTTCCTTGTTTGGAGAGTTCGTCTGCCATGCAGTTGTATGTATGTCTCTGTGAACTGGCGACGTCAGGCCTTTAAATACGTGCGACATTTTTGGACCGTAGTAGATTTTGTAGAGACAGAAAATTTCTTGAGGGTTGAGAGTTGCTTGGAAATTGTTATCAAACACTAACTTAGGAATGGTGTAATCTAATCGATCGGGGAAGATATTAAGTTGTTTAAAATGTTAGTGTGACCAATTTTATTGTTGGTCCACTGCGAATTAGCTTTTGGGGGAGTAGATGAGTTCGCAGCTAACTGTTTGCCAAAAATGTCTAGGAGTATAAGGTTTAATACATACTTCTCTTTCAATCAACCAAAAAAAAAGGCGTATCTGGATCAGAAAACGGGCGGCAATGTATTCATATACTATTTTGGCTAATAGTTTCCGGTATCAAAGAGTAAAGGATTCAAGATGAAGTCTTGTGACTTCAGCTGTACTTCTCAGCTTTGTCACTGCACCCTCTAACATATCATCGATCATACGCACATAGGCATTGTTTGAAGGGCGCCCATATCAGATCTCGTGGTTGTCGATCAAATGCTTTTTCGATTGAAACCAACACAATATGGAAAATCCAAGGGAATTGCGATGATTTTTCATAAGCACCACTTTGGATTAAAATAAAAAATAGGGTGGCGCAACAGGGTGAGGAACGCCAGGGCTCCCATTTCTGCGTATTTTTCACAAAAATGCCATGTGAGGGAATTTAAGTGACCTACAGTTTTCTGCCGGTTCCGAACGGTTAATCGAGAAAGCACTTTTCATTGCAATGAATTTACTAACGGATATTCGTGGAAAACATTTTTGCCTCTTTTGGGATTTAAACCACGAACCTCTGGGTTAATAGGCAGACATGTAAACCATCCCACCACGGGTACCATATTGGATTGCATCTTCGATTGACCAACCTGCGAAAAGTCCGCATTGGTCGTTCGTCAGACCATGTAAAAAATTTTCTACAATACAAATAGCTACTCAGTGATCATCAATGTGTTCGACATAAGCTTGATCGAATATTAACTGAAATAGCTTCCTCCTTTGATAGGAGACAGCTTTAACCTCTTTGATTAGGTAGCCTTGGAGATGAGAATCATGAGCTCTTTGTGCCCTACGTCTTCCATACTCCTTTTTACTCATCTCAGCTACGCCTCACTAGCTTCTTGATTTTGACATTGGATACGGTCAGACGCGTTTGAATAAGGTTCAGATGTTGAAGAATATTGATGACACGCAATACTGTCGCCACTTCTACCGAATTTTGTCGTCATTGACAAAAAGCTTTTCTTGACAAATCATTCATAAGACTTAGCGAACGAATATCCTAAATATATCCCCTTCCTTGAGCTCCTGTTTGGAAGACTGTAGCCGCCTTTTTAAAGTTGTGTTTTTATTCACAGGTATGCATCAGCAACCGGGCAGACAATTTCCTGCCGTTAGCGTACAGTTAGGCTTCTCTTCATGTCTTTCAGACTGTGGTTTTCAATTCCTTTAACAAAGCTTTGAAAGATTTCCTTGTGCTTATCAGAATACTTATAACCAAGTTTTCGGTTTCTGAAAGGCAAATGCCATATTCTAGATTCATGCCAAAAACAAGAAAGAAGTAAATGAAATATGACCCCCTGAGACATTTCTACGTCGATAGAACAATTAACAGATTTCTGCAAGAAATGATCACTAACGGAAATCAAAAGAGCGTATAGTTACAAAGCCTAAAATCGTTATTTTCAAATAGTCAATAACTTGGAATAGACTCCTCTGGCTTAGGCATAGTGTATGAAGCTGAGAAGGCATATCACTTTCGCTGTGAGTAACCTATGCAACTAAGTCCAGACCAGAACAGCAGGTCTAGGACAATACCTTTTCGACAAATTGGTTTATTGTTCTTATTTGTCAGAGAATAATATCCTCAAATTCAAAAAAACCATAAATGGCTACAAAGACTAGAGGTGGAACAGGTAATCCACAGTAAGCTTTCACAAACGTTTTCCTTTCTTAAATGGGATCCAAGTGAGGTGATGCGGCCTTTCCTATTACCTTCCTTCGTCTTACCACCACCAACCAGGAATTTCCCGGTGCTTTTTATATGCTGAATTTAGAAAATGCACTCTGTTTCATCTTATTTTTCCTCCTTCCGCTTTCCTTTCTAATGTTTTGAAACCTTCGAAAAAGAGTCAATGTTTTTCTAATTACCATTTTCTAACTCAAAGCCTTCGCTGCTATTGTGAGAATTTCTTTCAGCCACATCCTGTATGTAAAGTGTCTACATACAAAAACATACATAAATACTTAATTTGGCACCTGTATGAGAATACAAACAACCCCAATTAAATCGAAAACGAATAAAACTCTTTCAATTTCCCTTCCAATATTTCCTAGGGACAGATAAATTCCCATCATACAACACACCACTTCCTTTCCCAGGATAACATTATCCCTCAAAGCTATTCCGGTTGACTTTCAATTTCTTCAAACAGAGAACAACAAAATTTACAAAATAAAAAAAAAAAAATTTGTATTCGCGTTCGTTGCTTGTGTGTATGTAGTATGATGTGAGAACTGAGAAAGGATATACAGAAACAATGGATTAAACGCATTGCGAAACAAAACTGGATTTTCTCTAAATGAAAAGACTAACACAAAAGTCACAGGGGTTAGTAGTATCACAAACAGCGGTTATGGCAAAACAAATAATTTCCTCTTCCTGCGATCACCGCAATCCATTGACGAAGGAAGGACAGAGAAAGGGTAAATGGTGCCAACAAAATGTTAAACTTAAAAGTCCTTATTTTGTTGCTTGAATTTTGCCATATTTTTTTGCAACCCGCTGTGCGTGCGAATTAGATTTCATTCAAAAGGAAGCTACCTAACATCAAGGTGCACTTCCTTGCGTTGTGGTTTTCCTGTGACAAGACAAGGAGCGCATTTGATGAGAGCACTTTCTTTTGGAAAACTGGATACATTAAATGACTTCTCATTGTATATCGTTGGTTGAGCAGTACGCTTTGACTTGTAGGTATGTAGTTAGATGGAGGGGACCACTAAAACCATTAACTAGATGAACATATCTTACCAGTCGTCGCATATGCAGGTTTTAGTTTTTTTAAGTAACAATTTAATTACAGAATTACAGAAAGGCTGGGTATAAACAAGATTTGAATGGGTATAAATGATGTCCTGAAAAAGATCTTCATCAAACCTTTAAGTAGTTTAGGCTTTCTCTTCCTCTAAAAATAATTCTGATTATTTCACAGTGGCAATATCTGGTGAAAAAACACCATGTATCGCAAATTTCGCAAGTCCTCAACTTGACCTTAAAGTACCCCCTATAGGACCCATAAAAATGAAACGAAAAATGCTACTGTCCGGGTTGCTGACTGTCGGGGTTGCCATAGTTCCGTTTTGATAACAACTGAGGTTTGGTAAAAAGCATTTGACAATCTAAGTGTTGCTTGGTAGGACAAACAGGAGTACCTACATAAAACGGAACTAATAATTACTCAAAATAAATTGCAATACTAGTGAGTGAAACTCAACACATCAGAGGCGGAACTTCTGCCGGAAAATTGATTAAGTTGCCACTGGCTGTGTATGCATTTGATGATGGAAGGCTTGCTGACAGGTAAAAGCAGTAAAAAGAGTTGAAATACGTATGCTGATGTCCATGACCATACAAAACACCAAAGCTTACTATCCTTAGGTAGAGAAAGAGATAGCCATGGCCTTTGCCCACCGCTGAAATTTTCAAATTGCGCTGAAAACACGGACTTCGGGCACTTAATTTTTTTTTTTTTTTTTAATATTCCCCTATAAGCTTGCAGAACTCTTTTTGTATTCAGGTTAAGTCATCTTTGTCCTCTGTAAAGGCTTTGGCACAAATCATTTTTTGAATTTGGTCTCAAATTCAGTCTTACTTGTGAACGCCTAACCCTTATTGCCTAGTTGGACATCCTTTAATTATGTGAGCTATTTTTCGATCAACTGATCCTCTCCCCTCCCCTTAAGCGAGATTGTCTCAAAATGTTTTGAAGATGACGTAAGAGTCGATTAACCCTACCGTCGCGTCGGTTTTAAAGAGATTTGGTCAGATTTCATTAGACCCTTCCGCCTCCCCCCCCCCCCCCCCCCCCCTTCTGAGTTCACGTAATAAATGGATGACCTCTAAATCTGAGGCGCTGATACTGCTCTTTTAGCTCTCCCCTTAGTAGATATAACAGTTGTACATATCTTGCTTGAATAACATCTTCGTAAATATATAGGTCTTCAACAGGTTTTTCCCCTTCAAGCAACCCTCTCAAAGTCCACTTATACTACGTGCAGGTGAAAAATGTATTGTAACTTTCCGATTGCTCTGGTCGTTAAAAAATAAATATCGCTTTCCGCATCATTTCGGAACATTTTATATCCGAGGTAGGAAAGTTAGCCTGCTACACTACAGTCAAACTGGAAGAATGGGACCTTTCCTGGTCCCACACTGGACCAGTAAAGGGCTGGAAGAACTGGAAGAGATGTCTAGCCAGTAGTCTGTTGCAGTTGACATATTGGACCATAACCTCATTTCACTATTCTGACGATAATTTGAAGGTCTATAACAACTCAAATGTAAAAGTTATTGAAATCAACCACCAGCACTATCAATGCACAGCATTCCCGCATATGCCTCATTAAGTTCGGATGGCCTCGAGCAGGAACGTACTACAAATCGAATGTAGCATAAGCAAGCATGTTTGATGTGTCTGAGAAAGTTACAACACAGGGCATAGTCGGCGTCGCTAGATAGCGCCAAACAATGCCTACACTTTTCAAACACTACTTAGCTGAGCCACAGCTATCCAGAGAGTGTTAGTTTCCCTGATCCTCTAAGGAGCTGTATGATAGTTGAGGTTAGCATTAGTAATCACAGACATTCCAACTCGGCTAAAATGCAAGAAAAACAAATCCAACTTATCAAACCTCAGTCAACAAAATCTTTATAAATAAATCAGCACAGCGGTAGCCCTGTTCACTGCAACATAGAAAAAGAATGACTGTAGCAGTCAGTCTCCAGTAAACACTATGCTAACCACGGCAAAAGCAAACTCTAAACGTGGAAGTGTAGACGTTCTGGAAACTTGGTTGCATGTTAAACTGTTGTGCTTCTTCATTCCCTTTCCTACTCCTTGTTCTTGGTTATCAAAGCACTTGTAAAGAAAACTTACAGAGATGTGCCATAAGGGGAGGCAGTTGGGTGCAGGTTGTGATGTGATAGTACTCCGGTGTTTTTTTTTTTTCTTTTTTTGTGTTTCTTTGCTTCTTTCTTAATTTTTTGTTTTTATTTACTTCTGTTTTTTTTCTCCCTAAGTGCAATGAAGAGGAGCGAAGAATGTCTCCAAACAAGCAACGACGACGCACGATGAATATGTGCTAGCCGCCTGCCGCTGCTGCAGACTGCAGTGCTGCTGCTGCCTGAGCAAACAATCAAATGAATGGAGGCGTCAACGTTTAATGACCTTAAAGGACGAAGCGTGGATAAGCAACTGAAATAATTTCAATAGGTAACACACAAGGTGATATAGTGTGTACCTCTGTACTCCATAAGAGAGTGTGTGTGTGTGCGGTTTTGTGTGTAAGTACCAACACGGCAGAATATGCACCACAGCACTTTAATTAGAAACGCGCAGCACAATGATCGCGCTATGCTCGTGTAGAGTGATGAAGCGACGGTCTGCGAGGGAAGCGAAACACGCGGAAGGTTCTTGAACCTGCCAACTACTCTAAACCTAAACTTCAACTTCCACTAGAAGTCGTTTCTTTTCTGTTCTTTTTCCTTTTATTTTTACTTTTTGCTGGATGTTTGTGACTTACCAAATCACTATAGCTGCAACAACTGCAACAAAACTGCAGCGCGTAAAGTCATGGCAAAGGTTCAGGTTTGGGTTCATACACTGAGAGTTCTTTTATCGGTTTGAAGTTTCCTTATTGTGGAGCGGAGAGCAGCACATCTTATGCAATGTCATGCACAGGAACTTGAATGAAGAGTGTGTGTGTGCATGGTGCACCTATCTATCTGGCAACAAATCTGGTGGACACAGAGTTGATGATGTTGAAACATCAATTCGAAACTCACATCACATAATCTTCTTGTCTAACCCATGCGGCCGAGGTAAGGAAATCAAAATCGAGATCGAAACTACTTCCAGTTTCCAGATTGTTTAACAACACTTTGCACCACTGATAGTAGCTGATGACAAGTTTTGCCCGAGAGAGAAAACCGGAGAAGGAAAGAGAAAGAGAGGGTTAGAGAGTGTGTGTGCATAGGTGTATGCGTTGAAGGGTTAGTGGGGCCAAGAAGAAGATGTAACTTCGTACTTTGCATTTAAAGTAGGTACCTACGTTACCTTGAGTAAAGAATCTTAGAATGGACATATCCGCCCGCTGCGCTGTGTGCGCTGCCTAGTGCAATAAATCGCCAGTTTATTCTCACTTCGGAAGACAGTGGATACGTTCGGTTTTTTTCCACGAAAAATGCCCCACCACCGGAAAGGAGTGAATATAAAGATATGATTTTCAACAACAAAATTCCTAATTAGTTGCTTAGTAATTGACTCAGCCACGGTTATGGGATTCCATTTTTCAAAGTGGCGTCGTTGGGAATATGGCGTATTGCTCGGTTATAAAGTATAGTTCTGTACTGTTGCAGCTATTTCAGATATCAGTGTGATATTTGTCGCATTGGATAGAAATGGCTAATGAATCACTCAAATCACGATTTGGTGTGAAGTGCAGACAGGTAAGAGTAGTTACTGTGACGGACAGATATTGTGCGGTTTAGGGACTTTGTGTGAAAGTACGTATATGAAGGAACTCCTAATCGACATAGACCATCAGTAATTTTTGCAACAGCAAATTTGTTGTCTGTCACAAGTCAAAAACGAGAAATGTTTTTGGGAAACTCGAATGTGTGTTGTTATGGATTCAAATAACTCGCCTGCGTTCAGAACTTGTATTGAAAGCGTTTCATTTTTTTAAGGACATACTTCGATTGAAACTTAGAAATTAGTATCGAACAGCAAGGAGTTACAACTAGAAGATATGCACGAAACTTTCGACAGATGGAAAAGTTTTAATAAATTTTATTTAAGGGGGAGACTACTTTAAAATTTTCAAAAAATCAATTTTTTTTTATTTCATATTTCGAAAGTATGATATCTATGTCTATATTATGACCAAAGGAAAACTAAAAATATCTAATAGATGCAGAGTTATCGCATTTAAAGCGCGAGAACAACATGCTGTCGGGTGGCGAGTCAGATAGCTCGGGCCGTTAGAGAAGAAGCGACCATCGCTTCATAAGGCTCTCTACTCTTGACCTTTTGTATTGTCAGGCAGCTGTTTCGGGGAAGGAATTCGAAGGTCTATTGTACGCGCCTAGAACCGTCGATTAATCCGTAAGTTAATAGTTAATTTCTCGGGGTCAAACATGTCGAAAAAATTGCCGAAAATTAAAATTTTGGAGTAAAAAGGCTAAAAAAAAATTTAGAATTTTGCACTTTTTCATACATTTTTAAGTATATCCTTCCCCTTAATATGTCAGTAAAAGAAAAAGGAAAAAGATTGGCAACTGCAGCAGTTTTCGATGTCGCCGGAAACAGGTGTCCGGAAAACTTCAATAAAGCCGCCATTTTGTTGGCCATCAAATAGATAAATTCTTTTTTGAATTCAAGTGTTTAGTTTTGAAAATGATTTGGTTTTTAACCAACAAAAAACATGTTTTTTACGCTCCTAAAGTGGTCGCCCCCTTTAAACTTAGAGGGACAATTGCACCACTTTCCAACTCCAGATAAATGCAATATTTTTCAACATAATGACAGTAAATAATGTTGGGCTATAGTATTCATTCAAAAGGAATACACCATTGCAAGTAATCCTGAACCTGCAGAAAACTTCACAAATTCATATGAAGTAGCTGATTTGATCCACGGTGGAATACCTTGGGTAGGGAATCATCCGAAATCGACATGATCTCCAATCACGAAATAATAAAATTTCCCCAAGTCATGATTTTATTCCTTGTGATCCTGTTCAGCATCAATCACCAACTGCTATTGCTCGGCTAGATCAAAGTCAGCAAAAATCGTGCCTACACCTTTGCCTGAAAGAAGTGATAGAAGTTCACTTTTATGGATCAACATCCTAAAATAACGTATTCTTCGGAGATTCAAAGCAAAGAGTGACATTTTCACTTTTGGGAGAGTCATTCTACGCTTAACCTAATCTTAAGGTTTCACAACGAGGTCGCTTAGATGCTCAGCAGGGCTCAGCAGGCCTCAGGTTTCCGTCGGATGCTTCCTCGATATTGAGAAAGCATTTGACAGCATATTGATCTAAATACAGGAGCTTATTTACAAGCTTATTTACAATGCTTTCCACCTCATTCACCCTTTGATGCGGAGAAGGAATGAACTCAGAAAAAAAAGTCATCACATACTGTCTTCCTGATTGACGGCTTTAAACTATGCAGTGGCAGCCAAGCTGTGCTTAAGGCCCTTCTCAACCCTCTTACTACTTCGAAATTTATCAGGACTGCAAGAGCTCTGTGAATGGGGTTTGAATCTCGTTCGGGTTCCAGGCCATTACGGCATGGATTAAAATGAGATCAACTATGAACTTGCGAGGCAAGGATCTCAGACAACTTTGTTAGAACCTGAAATGGTGCTTGGTCTGTCAGGGTAATCAGTGACGGCTTCAATCAACGATTGGATCTTTCAATAGCACAACCGTAGATGGCATGCCTACAATGGATGTAGACAGACCAAATGTATGCTTCCCAACGTTGATAAGAAGACTGCATCATTTTTGCCATAGCAGAAAAGAATGTAGAAAGCTTATTAGCGCTGCCACGGAGCACTTCTCTTTAGCCAAGAACTTAAACGTGTTAGACTTAACACTTCCTCTGTGAATGTCCTGCATTTTCTTGTATCAGGTTACAGATACTCGGCGCAGACATAGTGAGGACTGGTAGCTTAGGCTCCTTATCATGGCAGTGTTTTTTGGCTTTTCTCCGAATATCTGGAGAGCTATAACTAAATAAGATTGCTTTCTGGTAGTTCGATGCACCGGTATTTAGGTCTGAGTGCCCCAGTTAGTATTTTAAAAACCTCGAAGAGAAAAAAAAAGTTTTCTTGATTGGTTTACGAAAAATAGTTGCTGTTCAAGCAATGTTGGAAAGGAAAATCCTGAGGTTCCTGTACGGGATTGAAACGTTCATCAAAAACAGAAGTTTTTCATCAACCAAAGGCTATACGATTCATCAGGAAGTAATTCCCTTGGTTCCTGTTTCCAGTTTAAAGCCGCAAGGCAGTTCAATAACGACCTGAGTAACCATCTAAAGAGGCTCTTTTTATAGCTAAAAGCTGGTCTCATCACTTTGGTGGAGTGAAGTCTGTTCCAGCAAAAATAGGAAGATTTTGGAATTCAGAGTCTTCTGCAAACAGAACCTACTTTTTATAGTGAAAAATGTCTGTGCCATGGCACCAAGAAAAGGAGAATGTTAAACTATTCAGTTATCTCCATAAGAGACGCTCGATATTTGCAGATAGTTGCAGACTTCGTGGAAGCATTGTCCCTTTGATTAAAGGACTGCTTGGCTTTCAAAGAAGATACGGATATTTGTCGTTAGTAACACGTTTTCCCTGAGTCATGATTGAACCTCCTTTATCGACAGAATTTCTGCTCAGAACACGCTATAGTGGTATCTGGTATGTATGGAACTCTGAGGTACACCAGCTCAATCATGTGGGAAAGAGGTCAGAGTATCGTTTCAGTTTGAACACTGTTTTTTCTTTAAGATGTGTTCGCCAAGCCGTATTTTATTTATATCACCTCATTTTGGTGAGCTGAATGAGTTTATACCGTCACAACGTAGCTTACAAGACATTTTTGATTTGTTTCTATCAAGCAGCATAGAAATTGCTGATTTTTAAGTTAAGTCTTTTACTATTCAAAAAGCTATCTACAGTAGTAATTACAGGGTGGCAGTATTCATGTCTAGAAGATTTAAAAGTTTCCAAACTATCAGGTCTTTAGGAGTTTCTTTCGCTATTAAGCCCTGGGGGCCTACCATGTAACTCGATTCTACAATAAAAACGTTCGGACGCCCTTTATAATATAATAACTTTCGAATGATTCGAAAGTAGAATCGAGTTACATAGTAGGGCCCCTGTACAAACTATAGCGCAGCTTCACAAAACGTGGTGATCTTCTGTGGCATCTGGCATCTTTCATCGTCTGAATGACCTTGAAGGTAGTATCAGTTTAATAGGAATTGCTTTGCATAATAATTTGAAAGCTATACTACTGCTCAAACTTCGGTGTCCAGCTCTACACTTTCATAGTGAGATGTCATGCAGAGAGTACATCAAAAAGTTTATAAACAAATCAAAAATACTTTGACTCATGAAAAAAACTTCTGATCAGCTCCTCCAAAGAATCATTCATTGGCATCGTGTTAAGCTCCAAAAGGGCAAAAATCGGCAATTTCGTTGTTTAAAAAAACCTACAGTTCCACAAAAAAAACCTCTAACGAATTCCCAAAAAAAAAAATTTCATAAATGCTCAACATTCGACGCCTTCGCGCGAAATGAGCCAGCAAGAAGCAATCAACAGCACAAATTAAAAAAAAAACTACTTGAGAAAAAAATTTAAATAAACAAAATAAAATAAATATCTCTGCGAAGAAGAGTGGGAGCGTGTATAGAAAGAAGTAGAGTCAAGCCAACTAAACGGACATATCAGCAGACCTTACCCACCAGACCAGACCCACACAGGTGAAGAACAACGAAAGAAAAGCAGAAAAGGTTGAAGCAATGGAGATAAACCTCAACCAAAATGAGAAGAAAAAATGCTGTTTCAAGATGCGCGCTAAGAGGGCGCGTGCGGCCGTCATACTTTGCGTATCACGGTAGCCATCACAGCACCAGAAAGACGGGTAAATGGGCACCACTGGTATTGTATGTTGTTAAAGTTTTGTTTAAGGTTATTATTATTATTATCTTTTTTGTTGTTGTTGTTGTAATTCTCTCTCAATACTACTCCTCTCATCTTTGTGGTGGCTTTTCTCTCTGCCTCCTTAGTTTGGTTAGTGGCATTTGAATATTTATCCAAGATTATTTGTTATCGGCTTATTGTGTTTCGATAACATAGCACACATCATTTTTGTGCGGTGTAAGCAGCTTTTTAATGTTTGGAATTTGAGGAGGCGGCGGCGGCGGTTTCGCTGAGCTTGTTTTGCTTGCTATAGTCTTTTATGGATTTCGAGTCTGATTTATGATAAAAGAACAAACATGTATTTTTTTTTATTGTGAGTTTTTAGAAGGGCGTATTTACATGTTAAGAGATCACGATCAATAAAATAGACCTCAACAAAACACCAGCGCTGAAGGATTCGAATTCACATATGAAGTAATGCTTTTAATAACAATGATTGTGACACTGAGTAGTTATAACCGTTTGTAATCGATCGATTCGAGTTTTCGTATTTTTTCTTTAATTAAATGACCTTGCCAAGGACAATATGTAGTTCTACAACTGACAAATTCCACGAAAGCGAAGTAATACATTGAATACAGAAAACCCCCGGAGACATTTGAAAGAACGAGCATGATGGATCACCGTGGAATTAGAAACAAAAAAAAAAAGATTTTTTTTTTTTTCTTGTGGTCGGTTTGAGTTTGGAGATTTTTTAGATTTATTAAAAAGACCTAACCTTAATCTCCCGGTTTCAGATGAGAAAAAAAATGTAATGAAAAAGTTTTTAATATAAACGGACTGATGTTTCAGATGCGAAAACGGCAGGTCGGTATTAAATAATTCCTTTCAGACAAATAATAAAAGACAGTTTTTTTATATGTTTACTAGATTAAATATTCAGGAAAGGAAAGCTTGAGTTTTATTAAATAAAAATATCAACACAACATGTCGAAAAAGCAGGTCTGAAAATTCTGTTCGTCAGTCAGAAACGGTGTCTCCTATTCACTTAAATGTCTAAACGATTTTGAAGAAAATTATAACTAGGGACCTTCACGAAACCAAATTAAAACTGAAAAGTCGAAAATTCTGATGTATAAATCATTTTATGAGACCTGGCTGACTGCGATCTTGTTTTGGTGCTATTTCTTTTTTTTTTTCAATTTAGTGGTTCGTAATGGCAAAAGTCTTTGAAAAATTGGTACTGAAAAGACTAAGCAAAGTCATAGAAGAAAGAAATCTAATCCCAAATCATCAGTTTGGATTTAGAAATAAACATTCCACGATAGACCAAGTTCGTAAAATAACGGATGCTGTTGAAAAAGCATTAGAAGAAAAACAAGTATGTTCGGCTATATTTTTAGATGTTGCTCAAGCATTCGACAAGGTATGGCATGAGGGGCTAGAGTACAAACTGCAAAGGGACCTACCCAGGCAGCACTACGAAATACTAAAATCTTATATCTCAAACCGGCTCTTCAGAGTACGGTATGATCAAGAATATTTAAAGCTAAGTAAAATACAAGCCGGTGTTCCACAAGGAAGCGTCCTAGGACCTACCCTGTATTTGCTATATACAAAGGATATTCCAGTGGATAACAACACCATTATGACTACTTTTGCAGATGATACTGCAATTTTGGCATCCAGTAAGTGCGTCGTCAAGGCTGCTGAGAAATTGCAAAATGCCGTCGACACCGTTAGTGATTGGACCAAAAAATGGCGTATCAAGCTCAATGAAGCTAAATCTGCACATATAAACTTTACAAATAAAAAGTTAAGCTACGTACAAATATTCATCAACAATCAAGCTGTACCTTACGCTAATACGGCCAAATACCTTGGGATGAATTTGGATGCAAAGCTAAAATGGAAAGAGCATATCAAAAAGAAAAGGGAAGAGCTCAACTTGAAGTATAGAAAAATGTACTGGTTACTCGGTAGAAATTCTGACTTATCTGTCGAAAATAAAATAATGCTCTATAAACAAGTACTTAGACCTGTTTGGACCTATGGAATCCAATTATGGGGCTGTACAAAGAAAACAAATACTGAAATCATCCAAAAATTCCAAAACAAAGTCCTTCGTGGAATAGTAAATGCACCATGGTATATAAGAAATAGCGATTTACATCGTGACCTACAAATAGAAAACAGAAGTTGAAAGAAAACATGCTGTATCACACAATCAGCGACTGCATAGTCATATCAACTCTGAAATGGAGTCCTTATTAAATACGAGAGGCAATGTTCGGAGATTAAGAAGAACCAAACCACACGAGCTAATGGTCTAAAAGTCATGGGAAGCATTAAAAGTTTAAGCTTTTCTTAAAGCGATTATATTATTGAGAAAGAAAAATCTGTTGTCGATCGTTCATAGATTGGTTCTGATTACGAGGAGTTTTTAGTGAGGTAAGAATCCCACACTACTTTGTGTCGAATACTGCCAAGTGTATTTTGAAGATTTCCTCCTGACAAAAAAAAAAAAAAAAAATTTGTGGTTCAAATCTGTTTAAATGTTTCTCTGTTTTTGGGGTCATGTACAGAGAGTTCATGGAATAAGATTTCTATAACTAAAATAATGGTTTAAAATTTGTGACCGCGAATTTTAAAGCATTATCCAACCCATTACATATTTCAAACTGCAAGTTGTATGATAGTAAAATTATTTTAAGATTGCATTTCAATGACAAAACTAATAACAGCTTAAAAATTGTTAAACACAATAGAAGATTTGCAACTCTAACGACTGAACTCATTTTAGATTGACCAATAGAAAATTTTCCATCAGAAATGAACGAGTGGTTTCGTTTTGAACAAACCAACACGAATCACACGACTTTGTTTTTCCCCTCAAATTACTCAAAAACTGTTAAACGAACGAACAAGAACTACACGCCCATATTTCACCCCTCAAATAAAAGCTAGTTGGTGGGTATTTTTTATTACACTTACGTTTATATTGTGCAGCAGCGTAGTAGTACTTACTACTCTACAAAAGATGGCGTATTGAAACTTTTTATTTTATTCTAAACACCACATATCCAAGAAATTTTTTTTTCTGTTGGAGGCTTTTTAAATACTAGCTGGAACACTCAGACCAAAATTCCGGTAAATATTACTACCAGATAGCAACATTCTTTTGTTATAGCTTTTCAGATGTTCGCAGAAAAGCCAAAAGACGTTGCAATTATAAGGAGCCTAAGATACCAGCTCTCACACCAGAGAAGTCCACAAAAGATCAAATTTTCACATTACGGCAGATCTTGGAAAAAACCCGAGAACATAATATAGATATTCACCATCTGTTTATCGATTTCAGGGCAGCGTATGATAGTATTTACAGAGACAAGCTGTACATAGCAATGTCTAGTTTCGGCATCCCTGCAAAACTCGTACGACTATGCAGGATGACTTTGGAGAATTCACGCTGCTCTGTCAAGGTCGGTAGAGAACTTACCGAGACCTTTGATGTCAAAAAAGGCCTTAGGCAAGGCGACAAACTGTCATGCGATTTCTTCAACATCTTACTTGAAAAGATTGTAAGAAACTCAAACGTCAACACCAGAGGAACAATCTTTCAAAAGTCTGTACAATTACTCGCCTACGCAGACGATATTGACGTAATGGGAAGAAAAAGCGTGTATTGAAACAGAAGCGGCAAAAATGGCTTTTATGGTTGATGAGGGTAAAACGAAGTATATGCTGTCATCAAACAGGGACACAGAACATCGATAAATTGGACAAAACGTCACAATAGACAGACATAACTTCGAGGTAGTACAGGACTTCGTCTACCTAGGATCCGCTATAGACACGGAAAACAACATCAGTGCGGAGATCAAACGAAGAATAATTCTTGCCAACCGTTGCATCTTTGGGTTAAGAAGGCAATTGAGAAACAAAACCCTCTCCAGAAAAACCAAGGTAACCTTGTATAAAACCTTGATCATTCCAGTCCTGCTTTACGGCGCAAATGCATGGACCTTAGCGAAAGCGGATGAGGAAACTCTTGGTCGTTTCGAAAGCAAAATTCTCCGAATGATCTTTGGTCCCGTATGCGAAGATAATGTGTTGTGTCTTACAACGAGCTGTATGAGCTGTACCGCGACATGGGCATAGCTAGAAGAGTACGCATCGCGAGGCTACGATGGCTAGGCCATGTAGAGCGGATGGAGGATGGACCCAAACGCTCCGGCTCCCTTGTTCTCTTGAGAGAACAAAAAAAAAAAAGTTTCATAAAATGCGAAACAGTTCCGTTAATAGTTCTTAAGAGGAATTGGCTTTAAAAACTTTTCTCGTAAAAGTTTAGACTAGTCATCTAAGCTCATAGAAAATTCAATGATGATTTTTTCCGAAAAATGGATGTATATTTGCAACAAAAAATTTACGAAGCCTAATATGGAAAATATTCTTACGCTTTTAGTGCCTAAAACGATTTCCGGTACATGGGCTCCACGACGGGCTCAAATGAAGCGTGTTCAAGAGTTCACTTTCTAACAACTTGGGCGGTCATATGGCAATAACAATTTGCAAGCGTTGTTCTGAAGGAAATCTATTTATTGTGATATTACAAAATATACTGACCAAAAATACTTGCTGTAAGCAATCACTAGAAAAAAAAATTATAAAACGAATAGAAAGAACGCTACTATTTATAAAGCCAATAACAGCCCCAAGCTATAGTGCAATTCCAATGCTTGGTCAGTTTTTTCTGAAATGTATTTCATCGGATATTTTTCTAAGTTTCTCTTTGCCTTCTCTGTTTTTTTCTCACTCTCTCTGTTTTGTCTCTCTTTCTCCCTCTCTCTTTCTCTCTCTCTCTCTCTCTCTCTAATCTCGAGGTAATCCAGGTTTTAATCTTCCTGGACTCCGATGCTAAAACGGAAAATAACATCAGCATGCGGCGTCTTCGAGTCTGCTATACGTAACACGTAAGAGCATGTGCTTTACCCTCTGCCTTTTCAAAAGAGGAAAGAAAAAGTACGCGTGATCTAGAGTAAGGTAAGCAGACGGAGACTTAAAAAAGTAATAGGGCGAAATGAACCTAGTAGTGTGTGAAACACTAAAATTATAGTCCTATTACGCGAACTACGTTGAAGCTCGATCAAGTGCTTCGTTTGTTAAATGTCTGACAGCTTAATGCAATTGTTGTCCGGTTTCTGTCTAACGTTACGGAAAATTCTCCGCTCCGAACAGACGCCCCGCTAGAGCCGTATATCCGAAAGACAGGAGAAGCTTGATGATATAATGACAGCAAATTTCAATGAATTTTGTTGTTAAAAGCTTAAACACATAACTAGTTTGAAAGGTAGTTAAAAAACACCTATATCTGAAACTTTAAAGCCCATTAAATCACACTTAATCGAATTAATTACCACCACACACGGCCATTAATTAGATTTCTTTAATAGCCTCTTAATTATTTTTAACTAAAATTCTACTCATGGTAAACCCCTTGCTGCAGCACATAAAATTAAAATCGTTCAAAACCAGTAAGGAACGTTGGATTTATAAATCAAACAGATAGCACGAACCCAACCATGTGGTATGCTGCCGTGTGCACCAACAAACCGAACATCAATTGAAGTGAAAGACTAATCCAGTAAATCAATCCACTGTTCTAATATGCCGTGTATCGGCCATTAATTATGCGCGCTCTCAGGCAGCTGCTGCACCCCTTTTCTGCTCCCGCTGACCGATTATTAATTTTTTATGTGATCACAAGTCAGCCATCTTTCTATAGATATACTCTCCGCATCAACATAAAAATTATGATAATGTCCATTCTGAATGAGATAAAATTTCCACAGGTCAGCACCAATATGTAGGTACCATACAGACACGAGATCACTCGAAGATCTTGGGTGTGCGCGACATCGCGGAGTACAATCAGTGTAAAATTTGCCAAGACAACCCACGGTCAAGACCTTACAACGTCGCGGTCCAAGTTGTTGTCTTCGGATTCGGAGATAAATAATTTCTTTTCTTTCACGGATCAAGAAATTCTTTTTGTTGGGGTTTTTTTTTTCTTGTTTATTTATTGTTCCCATCTGAAGTGCGGTTCTTGATGTTGGCTTATGAATTGGAACAAGCACCAAAACCTCTTTTCACTAAAAATTCACAATGAGCCCACGCACAGAATCACCTACGGCCGTTTGGACAGACCAGCAAATGGATAGATGGATGGATGGATGGATCGATCCATAAATAGGGGGGTGGGTCAACAGCACGCGATATATTGGACACTTACGTAGAATCAGCCAGCTGAAATAAAAAAAAAATGCCTGGGATAACAACAACAGCAAGATTTTAAATTTGAGATGAAACGTAGTGCTGACACTTTCACCGAAAAGTATTGAATCCTGAATACTTTTCTCATGAGCGATTCTAAATGACCGTCTTTTGGTGAAAAAATACGTCGCTACAATCCCAAATAGCTAAGGGAATTTCATATTGAACTTTGTATAGAAGATTAGCCTTCAAAAATTTCAATATTTCTTTGGGTACTACATTGCATAATTGTTTTGAGGCAAACAGACCGGTAATGAACACGAAATCTTTTCGCTTGATGCCAATAACGTCATTTAAATATTGACAAAAAAAGAATGTTATGTTCGCATCAGCTTTCGAAAAACACAAAGATAAATTACCAAACTTTTGGATGAACTTTCTCCACTGTAAGTATTTTGTGTTGAGCTGGTGTGAGCTAGGCTGTGCTTTCCTTTTGATGCAAAGGTCCTGCATGTACAGCAAACATTTTAAGATCTGATCACAAAAAATTATTTTCTCTCTATACTTGTTCCATAAAAAACAAGTGGCACCACTGTTCCAAAAACCCTTAATACCTGCTGAAGTTATTTACGGTGAAATAATTCAAATTAACCCAAAGAGTTATGGATAAAGAAGAATGAAAAAAAAAAATACCAAAAAAAAATTGGGAGACTGAGAAGGTAAGGTAACCAAAGTGATTATACTGCTGGCCAGGTGGAATTTGTAGGTGCGCCACGAAATTCTACCTTCAGTCAGAGATTTTCTTAATCGTTCTCTTCAATCCTCTTCTGTTTTTTTTATATTTTTTTTTTTGAAAGGGGCATCCGAAATTTATTCGAAGAAGTTCATTCTTGAAAAACACCAAACATGTGCGCTAGCGCTGGCCGACAAGATGCGATGATGGTCCGGTCGTTGAGTAAGAAGTTAACCAGTCAGACCGGGTGATGTCCTACATGAAGTGGTTTTATGCGTTCTTTCATGATAATGCTGGTGACGTCGACAAATGACGATTATTTTTCCGTTTCGTGTTGTTCTGAATGGAGAAGTGATTAATATGTACAACCGGAAAGAGAAACCAACACGACAAGATCTTAGATTTTTGTGATGTTTAGTTGAATAGCAAGCTCCCACGTGCTAACATATTTGCTTACAGACAAGTGCGTATGACGGTAACTTCAAAATAAGCTAAGAAATTATGAACGAAAATCACTTTTCTTGTAAGCTAGAAGCTTCTGGAAACCACATATTTTGAATAACAAGATTTTGAATGGCAGTTACAAGCCCACAACGGCACAATCCAACACAGGGTTCTAGTTACAAGAAAGGTTAGTTACAAGAAAGTCTATACCTAGAAAAAACCGACCGTTTGGTTGACACTGTCAGATCGTAAAAAAGTAGGACTATATCAATAATTTATTACACAGTCAACCAAAGAAGAAAAACAAACGTCAATGGTTAAACGACTCAGGTAAGAAAAGGTAAAGTTTCATTTTAATTAACTTTAGAGGGTTGAAATGATAAACTACATTGAACTAAAATAATAAAGTTGCAGTTCTTACTTTAATATGTATCTAAATAGTAAATTGATTCAATGGCCGCGGTAACTTTAGGTAAACGTGATCGTACAAGAAAACGAGGAACACAGATCAGACTATTATTTGATGCTGAAGCTTATATGACTTTTAAAACAATCAAAGGTCGAATTACATAAAAGAAAATAGTGTCTTGTTTCATTTGTGTCACTTTCGTTTGAATAACCTATTATTTGCTTAAATCTCCGGAGCTTGCCTCTTGTCTCAGAACGTTTGAGACAACAATTGAAAGGAAACAACTCTCTCTATGAAGCAATGCAGGCTAGTATATTCGAATTCTCAATGAGGACTACACGCCAGGTTCTTTTTTAATATACACGTTTTTTTTATCATTGGCGCGCATATCTAGGGACTATGTATCCCCTTAGAATTTTATAAAACACAGTACGAGTATTTAGGAAAACAGAAAAGAATTTAATAGAATGCGTTGTTTTTGAATTTTTGTGAATCGCAATGCAGGGGAACAACAGAGTCTTGCAAAGCATTCCACATTCGGGTAGTGCGATTAAAATATACTCGACATTCATTCATACCAAGTACTGATAGTTTTTCGGTTTCTTGGATGCAGGTACCATTCATGGATAATAGCAATGGGGGAATGTTTAGCCCTAACGAAAAATGCAAGCATTGAGTTTTTGAAGGATTGAGTTCTACTCGGTTTTTATTACCCCATATGTAATAGTGCTGTCAACCGTTCCAGTTTCACATCCGAAGAGCAAGGATGTGAATTTGGAAACGAATATGAAAAGATGAGGGTTGAGTCGTCAGCTCGTCAGAAAAACAATTGAGAGTATTAGAAGTTTCAGACAAGAGATCGTTTATGAAAATAAGGAAGAGAGTCGGGAACAAGACCGAGCCCTGGAGCAGACCAGCATTTATAAAGTGGTTATAAGACTTGAAGACATCCAATACAACTTGTACTGAGCGGTCGGAAAGGCAATTTCTAATTTAACGAAGAAGAGACCCATCGATATCAAAGGCTCGCATTTTTGATAAGAGAGCTCGTTGCCAAACTCTATGAAATGCCTTAAGGCCCCAACCCATAGAATCTGTTGCGTCCGTTCGCTGCCGGATTCAACTGACAGCAGTGAGTTTTACCGGACACAACGGACGCAAAAAGTTAAAAGTTGGGCTACTTTTTCCGTTGCGTCCGTTGCATCCGATGCTTATGGGTCACCTCTCATAAGATCGTGTGTATTTAATCGAGCTGTCAGTTGAATCCGGCAGCGAACGAACGCAACGGATTGTTGTATGGGCCTTTAGAAATATCAATCGCAATAGTCTTACAAAATCCAAAACCGTGTAAAGATTGGTTCCACTTTTCGGTGAAATATGACATCAAATCACCAGTGGGCTTTTTACTACGAAAGCCGTACTGACGGCCATTAAGAAGCTTTCGTTCTTCTAGATACTTCATAATTTGACGATCTATCAACGTTTCCATAATATTGGAAAGGAGAGGAGCTTCTCTTTGTTTTTAATTGATCTTGCTATTGTTTCAAAAGGTATTTTACTTAAATGCAAGTTGTGGCATTTGTCATGTTACAGTCGTTTTGCTTAAACACCTTTGTTATAAGGGTGTATCACTTAATTTCCGAGTAATTCAAAAACTACGTTTACCCTTTCTCCTTTCTCTTTTCTTTGTAAGATCACTTTTCTGTCCGTCCGTCTGTCCTGTCACAGATGCTTTCCTCGAATACTAAATAGCGTAGAGAATTGAAAACTGGCTATACGTTATCGTGTAAAAAAGAGAACAGAACTTTTCAAAAACTTGAACTAAGTGGTCTTACGACTGGTCATAGTTTCAAACTGGAAGAGGTATTCAAGAGAATAAATGAATACAAGAAACGGGTCTCTTTTTTAAAGACAAGAGCCTATATATAAGATGTGCTGCTGTGGAACAGATCAGGGGGTCATTCCGTAAGCAGTCGATAGTGAGACGATATCGTTTTGTCGATAGTACTGCTCTCCGTAACACAAAAAACGCTAGCATCTCAGACGATAGACGGTAGACGACAGAATGAATGCTTTCCGCAAAATGTTTAACTTTCAAATTCTGACGATAGGACGAAGGCGACCGTTCGATAGCTACTTTGCTATCGTCTCATACATTTCTTTGGCGAAAAATCAACTTTGAGACCTAAATTCTTGCGTTTGTCATCAAAGTGGAAACTACGGGGCAAGGGAAGAAAAGTTCACGTTTTCATATGTATACCTATTTATATTTTTTATGACATGATGGTTCAAGTCGCATTTTTGACAACACAAAATATTAACAAATGCATGAATTCATTTGTTTTTTATTATTAACGAAAATATGAAGAACAGTAATCGCCATGTCTGGGTGCTCCCCCATGAAATTCACCAGATGCTTTGGTGTTGCTGACCTGTAAAATAGGTTTTTTTTTAAATTTTATGTTTATTTTAATAGAAAAAATGTTTCTTTTCATTTTAAAAATAAATCCAATTAGAATTTACCGTTTTTAGACAAAAATGTCATCTTTGGTCGTATCCTTTGATGACATAATAAGTTTCGTTAAAAAGACTTCGATGACACATTTTTAACGATAGAGCGACACGAAAGTAAAGTTAAGGAAAGCACCGCTTGGGCGTTATCGTCGACGATAGACGAACGATCGATGATCGTCTATGAAAGTTACGGAATGACCCCCCAGAATTAGAACTGAATCGAACTTACGGAAAAGCTAGTTGGCTTATACCTTTTAAATTGGTGGTACAGGGAAAGGTGTGGGATATTGTGCGTGCATATATGGCCCCTAAATTGGATGTGAGCAGGTTTTGTGGCCGTAGCGTAATGGTAAGCGTGTCTGTCTGTTACGGGAGAGTTTCATGGTTCGAATCCTAACAGAAAACAATGAATGATCATCGCATCTTTATCTAAATCTAAATCTAAATCTAAAAAAAAGAGTTTTTGAATAAGAGGACGCATTTTAAGCTTAGATGGCTAACGATTCTTCGGAAACCTCGGGGCCTTTCGCATTTCCAGGACCTACAATTTTATGCCATTCAGAACGATTTAGTAAAAAAAGCGTTTTTCATGGCAGTTTATTTACTCTCAGAGGACTTAGCAATTCCTCGCGAAAGGCGATACCCACACTTTACATTTTTTTCTTTGATTTATCTGGGATTCGAATCACCAACCTCCAACGTAACACGTAGTCATGCTAACCATTACCCGATAAGCACCTCTGTTTTCGGTTTTTTGAGTGTTAATAAAATTTCAATGAATGGACCAAAGACTCCAACATTTATTTGTTTAAATAAAAAAAATACTCAAGATCGATCTTTCTTTCTTAAGAGACATTGTAATTCTCCTTACTGTCATGTGAGCTTTGTTATTGCGTGAATGATTTGTTTTACTCTCAGTATTTTTGAAATTACATTCTTAGTGCGAAAAATTTTACCGCTGAAGCTGTTCAATCATTCCTATAGATTAGCGCAACGACTATCTCATTGTTGCACAAACTAGGATTCTATCTTTCATTGAACTACAATAACCCTAGATTAGGTTTAATAAATCAGTCAATCTGCATCATCCTTTCAACATTAGTAATGACATCTTGAGATACCTGGCGCCATTCACTTTGTCTTCATTGGATCGTGCGCGATGGCAGAAATAAAAAGTAAAAACGTCGCACAAATTGGCGTGATCATCTTCAGGATCAGGAGCACTTTTCTTGTTGTTCTTCTTCTCACATCAACGGCATTGCAGAGACCTGCAAAGGAGAAAAATCAAGTATCACTCCAAGTCTGACCTCTTGTCTGCCCCTTGATGTCCACACAACGCACGACCGCATAAACTACCAAGAATCGTCTACATTCGTCAACATTTAAAGTGAATCCAGGTTATGGCCTGCGTACAAGTATCATTACAATGGCGCCACTGTACATGACAGCGACCACATCTCTATGCCTATCAGCAGCAGCAACTTTGTGGGCTCCGTCTTGCTCTTTTAGCCCCACAAAAGCCTCTGGCGGATACACTACCCTGTCTCTGTCTGTATATCTGTCAGTGGAGGCGGGAGGCAAAACAACTAAAAAAAAACTAAAGTATACATTTATATAATGTAGCTACCTATTTAAGTTCATGTTTTGTAATAGCTCTCTTTGTTTACCTTCACTCAAGTTATGGCACTCCAAAGTTCTTGGGAACCAGTGCCAGCGCGAGTGGCTACTGAACTGCACGTTACACTGATCCATCTACAATTATATAGACTCGGAGCGAACTTCTTGAAAACCTATAGCCAGCCGATCGGTGAATTCTATTCTTGATTGTTTTTCGTGTTTTTTTTTTTGTTTTCCTTAAAATTGCTCCCGCGAAACATACGTAATGATTTCTCCTCGTTCTGACGTAATGCCGATGCTTTTTGTGCGGTGTAATAGCTGATTCTTACCTGGGTATTTTACGTATACTCATTCCTATAGACGTCAAGCTTCTTCGGTAATAAATGTCTTTGTGGTGCACACTGTCTGTCCATCCAAATCGAAGCGTCTATCATTTGTCGGAGCGGTAAATTTTTGTACGCTTTTCGCAAAGACCACAACCGAATCCAAGCGCCAGGTTGTTGATTTTTCTTTTAATAGTGGCGCGCACACGATGGCACCATTCCATCATCTGCGTCCATAATGCCGGCCACGGGAAACACTCTTGTAAACAAAGACTATTTTAAGTTGATGATGATAGCGTCTATTATTATTACGAGAACGAGTATTATTATTATTATCATTGGTGGGGAATCGAAATCGAAAATAAACGACCATGAAGTACGAGGAAATCACTTCATTTAAGAGTGCGTCTCCGTCAGAGTACGCATGATGAGAAAAAATGGTGTCTTAGAAGCAATTTTTGTCTAATTGTTATGAGATGACTTATGATAATCAAAAAGTCTTACCTAATGGAAGATGCCAAATGAATTAATGAACTCCTACGAGTATTAGAACTGTTTGCATTAAAGTACCTTTTTGTAGGAGGGATTTTAAAGCGAGTCACACCACAAAGTACAAATTTAAACGTACTTTAACTTTATCCCCAATTCCTTTATAAACTGAATGCCATCGTATTGGCTCGCTGACTATCACTTATGCAAATACGAGAAAAGAATGGCGTATCGTTTTCGATATCTGAGACAAACAGCCCAGTACTGCCCACTGATACTTTACAATGTTCCACTATAATACTCAGATCCTAATGTAGTTCTTAGCAGGCCACAAGTTACTTTTAGGCAGAATCGGGCTGCAAGTATTGCTTAACGACATCCATTTATTTGCTTGTCGGAGGCGGTGAGGTTTTCAACTTGATCCGTTTGCAGACAGTTGAAAGATGATCAACAAAAAGCAAAGAAGATAATTCAAAGGATTGATCGTTAAATCGACAATTCACTCGTAATCAATTCGACTGCGGTAGAGGCAAGTATTATATGGGAGCCTCGTCTAAGATACGAACTCCCATCATTTGAGGAACGTACCACAGAATCAAGTTGGACGAACCCACACAGGGACAAATTGCACAATTGTGTGAAACTAGCTGAATCGCAAGCCCTAATCGAAACAAATGTAAAAAATTAGCTTAGGATAAAAAAAAGAATATTTCATGTATGTAAGAGTTGAAGTAAATGCTGTGATGTTTTCAAATTTTTATCAAACGGTTTATTCTTCTTCAACCACATCTAGAAATTTTTCTGCAATCACCCGAGCGCATCATGTCAATACCAGTTACTTCATCTTTAGCAACTTAGATGTTCAAAGAGCCCTAAGTGAACTCGATAGTGATAAAAGAATTATGTTCTGATGGTTGTCTTTCCAATTCTCCAAAAATCAATTTTTGCACTGCCTGAAGCTTGAACCACAAACCTCTCTTTATAATGAGATTTTAAGTAAACTTGAATGTCTGATGTTATGTACACATATTTCTCTATAGTCTTTGACAGAGTGAACCACTTGAGCCTTCAGCAATGGTTAGAATCTTGTTTAGTAGGTCGCAACCAATACGTCAATTTAAATTCGTCTTTATCTTCTATTCCAATATCTGTCAGCCCTGGTATTCCTCAAGGAAGTCACCATGTACCTTTTCCTTTTGTATTATGTTTGCGGACGGTATTAAATTATTAACATGTATTGGATAGGCATCTGATTGAGTCTGCTTGTGTTTTGCACACCAATTATATCTTAATGACTTCATCGTAGCTAAAGCTAACTCTTTACTTGGTTTTACCTCCCGTAATTCTAAAGAAATCTCATTTAAATCATTTTTATCGGTATCCTTGACGGGCAAATAACAACGCAAGAAATGGAATCGATATTAGATTCACTCAAAGATGGCAAAGCAGCTGGAACTGATGGGATTCCTTCTGAGTTCTTCAAACATACTACGTTTGAGTTTAAGCAAAAACTATCCCAAGCCTGTTTTAATGAGGCTATTATAAGGCCAATATTTAAAAAAGGTGATCCAAAGAACTACAGGGGAATATTATTTCATAATGCAATTTGAAAATCTACACCTCAATTCTCAACAGAAGACTCACAAGTTGGGTAAATGTACACGAAAAGTTAGGTTGGGTTAGGTAGAATGGAATGACGGTTGATCTTATTATAGTCACACTTAGATCAATGTAGATCCATTGTGATACCCTGGAGTATTGTAACGTCCTAGAATCTAGAAACCTATGAGCTTATGTTTTGTCAGTTTTAAACCATTTTGTGGCCTTAATGAAGTTTAACAGGCTGCTTCTTGAAGTGTCTGATAATTCTTCTAGTTCATTGAAAAATTAATTGCCTAGAAATTTTTTCCTAATGTGGCAGATTGCTGGGCATTGACAAAGGAAGTGAGTGGTATCCTCATGTTCATCTTCGTCAATGCATCCCCTGCACAGGTCATAGGTGCAAAAACCCACTTTCTTTTTGTGATAACCTAGTAGGTTATGTCCAGTTATGATACTGATAAGCATTCGTAATGAAGGTCTATTCAATGATAGTAGCTTTTCAGATCCGTTCTTATCGTATTTCGGCCATATTTTCCTGGAAGTAACACAGGAATCTAGGCATTCCCATCTTTCATTGGATTTTTGCATTACTTTGTTACCAATGATCTGTTTAATTTCACAGGGTGGAATCCTGATTGATTGATCAATGAGAGAAGGGTCAAGTGCTGATCCTTTTCTCCCTAGTTCGTCTTCCCGGTATACCACTATGACCAGGAACCCAGCAGAGTCTAACGCTATGCTGTGTGCCAAGAACCCATAGCTCTTCGCGACACGACAGCAAGAGACAAGCTTTGATTTGACAAGAGTGGCAGCTTTTATTGCTGTTATCAATCAAAAAAGTGATATCAGCATGTGATAGCACCATCATGGCCACCTGTTTTCCAGCGTTTGTAACTGCCAAGATCTCGGCTTGGAAGACGCTGCTGTGATTTGGAAGTCTGAATGAACTGGCTAGGTTTAGGCTTTTTGAAAAGAAACCTGCACCTGTTCCAACTTCCACGAAAAGTTAAGTGAATATCAGGCAGGATTTCGGAAAGGTTATCATCAAAGGTTATATTTTTGTTCTTGGATCCCTAATTCGAAGCAAACTTAGCTGTAACACAAATCTTTATACTTTCTTCGTAGAATTCAAAGCTGCATTTGATAGGGTTGATAGAAAAACATTGTTCTACAAACTTTACAACCTTGGCGTATCATCAAAGTTCATAAAAGCCCCCGAAAAACTGTACAATCAAACAACGGCTAGCGTTCAAAACGGATGTAATAGACCGGAAGAGAGACGAATACATTGAGGATTACGCCAAGGCTGTAATCTGAGCCCATTATTATTTGCGCTATTTCTTGATTATATTGTTGAATGGCTTCCATGTGGAGTACAATTTGAAAATCGCAAAATAAAAACAATCATGTATGATGATGACATTGTCATTTGGGCAGAGTCTCCTGCTTCACTTCAACTATTGATAAACAGGCTGTGCGATTATTGCAAAAGATGAGGATTGGAAGCAAATGTTACTTTACTTACTTAAGTGGGCATTACAGTTCGGGGTGAACCTGGGCCTCAACCGATTCGAAATCGATTTCGGGCGACCTCTCTCCAGTTTTGCACTCTAAGTCGGTTGAGGTCTTCTTCCACTTTATTGCGCCACCTAAGACGAGGTCTTCTCCTTCCGCGATTTCCCTGCAATGTGCTTTCGAAAACTCGTCGAGCCGGAGCGTTTGGGTCCATCCGCTCTACATGGCCTAACCATCGTAGCCTCGCGATGCGTACTCTTCTAGCTATGCCCATGTCGCGGTACAGCTCATACAGCTCGTTGTTGTATCTTCTTCTCCACACATTGTCTTCGAATACGGGACCAAAGATCATTCGAAGAATCACGACCAAGAGTTTCCTCATCGACTTTCCATAAGGTCCATACTTCCGCGCCCTAAAGCAGGACTTGAGTGATCAAGGTCTTTCTGGAGAGGGTTTTGTTTCTCAATTGCCTTCTTAACCCCAAGAGTTATTCTCCGTTTGATCTCCGCACTGATGTTGTTGTCCGTGTCTACAGCGGATCCTAGGTAGACGAAGTCCTTTACTACCTCGAAGTTATGTCTGTCTATTGTAACGTTTTGTCCAATTTATCGATGTTCTGTGTCCCTGTTTGATGACAGCATATACTTCGTTTTGCGCTCATTAACCATCAAACCCATTTTTGCCGCTTCTGTTTCAATACTCGCAAAAGCAGTAAATGTAGCAAAGTCGAAAATAATGGTTTTCCAAAATGGCGCAGGTCGGATCTCAAGAGGAGAAAGATGGAAATTTGACGGAGAGCAACTGGAAGTAGTAAAGGAATACGTTTACCTTGGAATGACGCTTACATTTAACCCAAACATGGATAAACACGTCAAAGCTAAGGCCGATGTTGTAAGAACCACTATTTGCTGTAATTGGAACAAGATTTTCAGCAGTAAATACATTTCAATAAATGCTAAGTTTGAGGTATTCAATGCAACAGCAAAAACAGTTCTATTTTATGGAGCACAGATTTGGGGTGTTCAAAAATATGAAACAGTGGAAAATTTGCTTCGATTCTTTTTTGGAAAAATATTCCTTTAACACATTAGCACACCCAAGTACATGTATCATTTGGAAACAGGGCTGCAGACACTCTTCGTATCAACTCTAAAGCTGAGTGCAGACTATGTGGTACATGTGCTAAGCATGAGCGAATATCGTTTGCAATATTTAATGATGAGAAGTGCCATACGTCGAAAAACTGGGTTCTACAAGGATTGGATAGACCTTGCATCAAGCTGTGGTATAATTCTGGAATTGGATGGCTCGATTATAATTCAATCGAAAAAAAGCACTGTATGAAGTCATACAATGTATCGATGAAAATGAAAGATGCTTATTCATAGAAAAGGCGAGGTCATCTACAGAAAAGACTATCTATCCCAAACTTAATTGTAATTTATATGAAAATAATTATTTTAAACACGATTTTACAATAAAAAAAAAAGTAAGAGCTAAACTGCTAAGCCTGAATTGTTTGCCCCACAGAAACGATTTGGTATTTGTTTGTTCTTTGTGCAATATGGGGGTGGATGAAAACATTATCCACTTCATCGGAGTATGTCCCATGTTAAAGGAGCTAAGGAGAATCTTCTTTAGGAAAAATTGCCTAAACGAAAATGAAATAATAAGCTACTTAAATCGTGAAGACTGGTTGCCGTTTCAAAATTATACAGCCGAGGCAATGTCCTATAGACGAAGAATCATTGATGAAAACTTCTGAGCTTAAATTAGTATTTATATCCTTTTTTACTTTTTTCTTTTTAGTAAACTGAAAGCCATACTTTTCTTTTGTTTGCTTTTAAACAGAAAGTATCTAAATTTCTCTTATTCTTCCTTTTTTGCAAAGTAGATTATGTTTCGAATATACTGAGTCAAATTCTTGATAAATGAAAAATTCTTTTTAAATGCTAATCAAAACCGTATTGAAGTTTCAAAACGTTTTTATAAAATTAAAATAGTATTTAAAGTAAGAAATGCAAAACTGAATAACATTGTCACTAGAGCAGACGACATTATTTGTGTCATACCTTAAAATTTATTCTTTTAAATGAAAATGTATATCACAAATTTTTTTAAATATTGAATAAAATAATCTACCAATCTATCTATCTATCTAAAGCACATTATTACTTTTATTTTAGACCCGTACATTGGCCGTGCGTAGACTCAAAACACTCGAAGAGTTTTTTAGCCTGTATCTAGGCTCTACCATAGGTGTTCTTACGGGACACTGTCTAATAGGAAGACACGCCAAAAGACTTGGTGTGTATTCCAATGATTTCTGCAGAAGCTGCATGGATGAAGAAGAGGAAGAAACCGTTCAACACCTTCTTTGCTCATGCCCTGCACTACTTCATAGGAGGAAAACTCATCTCGGTGAAATATTCTTCGACGATACTTACGACTTAGCTTACATAGACCCTAAAAGTCTTTCAAAATACATGAATCTGATCTCTGTGGTATCACAATGGATCCTTGTGGTCTAAGTGTGTCAGGCACACATACTCATTGGCTGACAGCCACTTCCACCTAACCTAATCTAGATCCGTACTTGAATGATAGAATACTTGAAGGCATTTGGCAACAAAAAAGTTTCCGAAACTCTTTGAACCGTCTACTGGGTATGGCAAAATGGCCTCTTCAATAAGAGAGCGAAAAACGTATTCAGACCTACAGAGGACACTTAAATTACGGCTAACTTCACAAAGTTTTTTGTTATCAAAAAAAGATTAGGCCCGTACTTATCTGAATCAATCACACCAATTAACGGTCTATTGTATACTACGAGGATATCAAAGTTCCCTTTTTGAGACACAATGGATGAAAATAAGGATGTTGTTGTATAACCTATAACCTCAAGGCGTCCAATTGAAACTTGGAATTTGCTTGAAAAGAAGATACCTGATGGGGATTCGAATCCACGCTATATCTTGATGCCAAATCAGAACTTCTAACAATATTTTTAAGTGTTTTGTTTCGAATCAAGAGAAAGCATTCACACTTCTCTCAAGGAGTGCAGGAAGATCGTGGATTAAAAGCTCCGAATTTCGATACTCTACGCTGTATATTAGATCGCCGTAGGGTCCGAATTACGCCGGGCGAGTCGGCAAGTAAAAAATAAAAAGGGTGGCACATCAGAGCTCAATGAATCCCGAAGTCTAGCGCATTTCTCTCAACCATATTGAAGAGAATTTAGGGGACCAACAAGTTTTTACCCGCACTCCGCACGGCTAAGTGAAAAAGCGCTTTTCATCACAGTAGAAAGCCAGTTTGATGTTTCAGGGGCTCGAGCCATTATTAACCATTACACCACGGGAGTCAGACATACGCTTTACCAAAATGGTTTAACAAACAGTACTCAATGAACTAACATTAAAACCACAATTGTGTT
This sequence comes from Melanostoma scalare, assembly GCA_949752695.1. Lineage (NCBI taxonomy): Eukaryota > Metazoa > Arthropoda > Insecta > Diptera > Syrphidae > Melanostoma > Melanostoma scalare. The sequence goes on along the minus strand of OX456984.1, from coordinate 184,529,719 downwards.
CTCCCAATAGAAATCTAATTTATTGCTAAGCACACCCTGATGGATCCTCGATAATCGAATATAAATGCTAAATTCATTGGAATTTCTACTGACACATACCGACCACGGCTATGACGCTTGTTTATTTAATCTATTTTTAGTAAGTTCCTTGATTTGAAGTCCCAACAGGCAAGCAAGTCTCCTATTTGGTGACAATTATTGTCGTAGTATACACTTGCCCTCGTTTTGAATCAAAGTGCGAGGCGATGATCTGTTACACTTGAAAAGCATGCTCTTGTAGATTGCCACTTAACCCAGCCTACTTCTACACCCTTCAAGACCCAAGATCAAGCTCAATTCTACGTAGAATGTTTTTCGATTTTGTTTCTATAGTAAAAATAAAAAAATAAAAAACAACTACAACAATAAAAAGAATACCTAAACGTGCCAGCAGACTTTGTCCGTTCAACTTTCACTACACATCATGTCACTGCCATCGCACATCTTAATGAAGTTGCATCATCAAACTAAACAAGAGAACAATGCAGATTTCAATTAATCTACTGACTGAGAGAAAAAAAAAATAAAATCTTTTCAGACATCCGGCCACCTAGCAGTAGCGGGCGGCTGCGGTACGATCTTGCTGATCTTGGGACATTCATTACCGGTCAGCGGTCGAAAGATGTTCCAAATAACGTTGTGCTTAATTTTGGCGGGAACTGCAGTCAGTGCTTTACAGTATAACGTAGTTTTAGTTGTAATTGATGATTTGCGTCCAGTGATATCAGGATACGGTGATGTGCTAGCGAGAACCCCAAACATAGACAATTTTATGAGGAATAGTTTCTACTTCACTCGAGCCTACAGTCAGGTACATAATGTGTTTTCTTTGATCTTGTGAATCGCAGTAGTTCATTTAAGTTTGTTTGTTTTTTTATTTAGCAAGCACTTTGTGCTCCAAGTCGGAATTCCTTTCTTACCGGGAGGAGACCTGATACTTTAAGACTCTACGACTTCTACAACTACTGGCGAACCTATGTGGGGAACTACACAACTCTTCCGCAATATTTTAAGGAGCACGGTTATATGACTTATTCCGTGGGAAAGATATTCCATCCGGGGATCTCCTCGAACAACAATGATGACTATCCACTCAGTTGGAGTCGTCCGGCATTTCATCCAAAAACAGAAAAATTCATGAACTCACCTGTGTGTCTAGATGGCAGTGGTGTACTTAAGAAAAACCTCATATGTCCCGTTCAACTGGAATCACAGCCGTTGAAGACCCTGCCAGACATTGAGTCGGTCAAGGAAGCTAAGCGATTCCTAGAGTTTGAAGCCAAAAAGCCATTTTTCTTAGCGCTGGGGTTTCATAAGCCACACATCAACTTCCGCTTCCCAAAGGAATTTCTAGACGAATTCCGCTTTGATGATTTCACAAACTACACAGAGGATTCATACAAACCAGACGGAATGCCCAATGTTGCATGGAATCCCTTTACCGACGTTAGAGCACGTGATGACTTCAAACGCCGAAACATCTCCTTTCCCTATGGACCCATACCCAGCATTCAAAGATCGGCTATCAGACAAGCCTACTATGCGTCAGTAGCTTATGTGGATGATCTTTTTGGAAAGTTCCTTGAAAGTGTAAATCGCAGCAATACCATAGTAATAGTGATGGGGGATCATGGTTGGTCCCTTGGCGAGCACGGTGAGTGGGCCAAGTACAGCAATTTCGAAGTAGCTTTACGTGTCCCCCTAATCATTCAAAGTCCGGAATTTGTTTTGGCCAAGAGCAGAAGGATCAAAACGATCGTGGAGCTTGTTGATATATTTCCAACCCTTGTAGACTTAGCTAAGCTACCTCCAATACCAAAATGCCAAGGATCAAAGTCAGAAATTCTTTGTTCGCAAGGAAAAAGCCTCTATCCCCATCTCTTGAGTCCAAATCATAGTGAGTTGATGTTGCACGCACTGAGCCAGTACCCCCGACCAGGATTTGAGCCTACAAAACATCCCAACAGTGACAAGCCACGATTGAAGAACATCAAAGTAATGGGCTACTCCATGAGGACGGATAATTTTAGGTACACCCTGTGGGTTAAATTTCATGCTGGGAATTTTTCCAAAGGTAAGCCACTTCGGTTTAACTTCAGTTTCAAATGTTTAACAATTTTGTTCAAAGATTGGACGCAAATATACGGCGAAGAGATGTACGATCATCGAATCGATTCAGGCGAATTCATAAACTTAGTGGGAAGACCTGAATTTTCAGGTATTCGAATGTGGCTGCGACACCAGTTGGTTAATGCGTTCTCCAATTGATGAATTTGTGGCGATAAAAAACGGTTGTATTGATTTTTTTAAATTCTTTTAATAAAACTATAGTTGAATCCGCTTTAAAAAAAAATGAAAAGCTGAAATTATGTAGATGCCATCGTTCTAATTGATTGATCCACTGTAACCTTGAATTATCATAGGTGGCAACTTAGAACCAATTAGCAAAGCCGTGTTTGGCATTCCATTCCAACCGACTGGCGATCACAAAACATAGCCAGCAGTATGGCAAGTAAGTCTAACTGGCAGCTACCCACGCCCATAGTCATCTCTTCAGAATTCTAAGAGCCTAAGGCATTTTACAAAATAAAATAAGATAAGTGACATGACATGATTACGCTTGTGTGATACGTCAGAACATATTATGGTTGGGCCTTTCCCGTCGGCCACAGGTATAAACAGATTTCGCATATCTGTTGCTTCCTTCTTCTCATTTGAAGAATGTAGTTCAGAATTTTTTTTTTTTTTTTTAACATAAAAATGATGATGTTGTCTTGTGACTTTTCCCCAAGTGAATTCCATACAAAGTCAATTGAAAAGGTCGATGGTTATGTTATATTCTGTGAGATTTCAAAAAGTTTTATGGAAGGATCAGCTGAGAACCAAGAAATAGAAGATTAAATCGTAGAATTTGAATTAATGAAGCTTAAGGAAATCTTATGGTTGAGATGTTCAAAACACATATTTCTTCTCAATCGATGGGAATGTGTTTGGGAAACATTCTTCCAAAATTTTAATGCCTTATTCTCAGTAGTTCGCGAGAAACAGCCATCGTTATCATCGTCCCTTTCCGTTTTCTCCTCTCTTTTAAGGAAGCTGTGTACTGACGGCTTAGAATAACACCGCAGCGCCTCCCCGATTGTCATAAGAGGCGACGAAAGGTGTAATCATATGTCTGTACAAAAAACATCAAAGTGAGTATAGCGATACTTGAAAGTCGTAACACATTAAAACTTTCTAACAGGTGTGCATGCAGATTCCAAGACTTTCACGACCAATGTCAAAACATGGAAATGGAAATATGTTTCGCTAAAAAAACGAGCATATGGTCAAATAACAATGCCACTACTCCATCAGGCACTTCTACTGATACGCTACTGATCCAGGACCGGTCAGGTCTGAGCTGCACGGATTTCGGGGCTATTAAAATAGTGCAACGGATTTGATTAGATTTAAAGGTGCGTTGCCTGGCGGCATTCATATCCATTCCATCGGGTTTGGATTCGGCTTTCGGTAGTTAGGAAGGCCGATCGAGACGTCCACACTAATCCGGTATTGCCGATTGGTTTGTGCCGATTTGTGCCTTTCGGAAGTGTGACTGGTCAATGCTTCGAATTGGAGAAATTATGAAATGGAGGCGAATCGAAATTGTTTGTGTCCAAGAAACAAAATGGCGGAATACAGGAAACAGGGCAACTTTTATAGAAGGAAGGACAAAACCCTATAAGATGTTCTACTATGTATATGGAACGGATCAGACAGGAAAAGCTCTTTGACAACTTGTTTCGATACTTTTTGACTTCTCTTAAAAAGGTGTGAACCATTGTCAGTCCTTATGCTTCCCAAATTGGATATGGGCAAATGGAAAAAGACGCATTCGTCTAGATATTCTTAATTTAGTTAAGGATATCTTAAAAGAGGAGTTCCAAATATTCCAAAAAGGACAAACGAGGATGGAGCTCGAAGAGACGGAATAAGGAATCCTCCTGGTCATGATATTCTAAGAATATACAAATCTCATGGTCGATATGGGTTCGATACCAGTTCATCATACAAGGCCGACACCTTGTCGCTTGTAGCATGCGGTGGAAATCATCATTTGGTATAGCCAAATTTATAAATCTCGGGTGAAAAACTACAAAATTAAACTAGGTAAATCTGCCACTAAGCAGCACCGTCTTTTGCTGAGAATATTGCTTGTTTGTGAAGGCGGAGGGCTACTAAGTGAATCAAATGTTGAATGTGACAAGATATCTGTGTCACAACATCAAAATAGCCCAAAATACAGCGAGCACATCACAAAATATTTGGAATTGCCTACAACAAACTTGCTTAGATAGAGCAAAGGGACACTACCAAAGAAACATGATGGTGAAACAATGAAGCTCAAGTAGTGATAAATAAAAATAAAAAAGCGTACAAAGCATATTCGAGGTGCATCTCAAATAATAGAGATGAAAAAAGCTCACCTCGAGGTGGAATACAGAAGCTATGAGAAAGAAGTGAAGAAGAAGAGTGCCGAACTGCAAGCAAAGATCACGTAGGTCATTTATCGAGAGTTGGGAGAAATTTTTTTCACATAAATGGCTATTCAATAAATACGACAAATCAACTTGATTAATATTCTTCAAAAAAAGCAAAGAAATGCTGAGGAGATCCTATCGATCCTTTCATGATGAAGATAGCTTTTCATCGATGATAGCAAAACTCTGTTATGGTGGCGACAGTATTGTAATGGCCTATTGAAAGAACAGCTTTTCCGAGAGCACTTTTTTATTTATCTCAGAGACTTTAGCGCTACTGAGCTAGAGCAAGCTCATATGTACGCATACGCACTAATATACGCTCTACATCATTAATGCAAGTGTTATAGTGGTTAGTAAAAAAACACCAACACAAGCACAAAAGAACATATTCGAACAGGGACATAGGTATACCATTTAACATAATTAATTTATTCTACATCGATAAAACAAAATAAAACTAAAAAAAATTATTGAAATAATAATTAAATACAAATTAAATACAAAACAAAAATCATGCTTGTGGAGCACTGGTTTTTAGTTTTAATTTTAAACTACTTTTACTAAGTTAAAATCTGAAATAAAAGGGTGAAAGTTGTATAACCTACTCATGCGAGCTAATGGCTCATGCATGCCATAGTTAGTTCTGTGGTGGTAACAATGCAAAAACTCTAGATTACGTAGTTGGTGAGATCCTCAATAGTTGAATCCTATCTGGGAGAGCAAGTCGGGAGCATCAATTGACACTTTCCAGAAGTTAAACCGTACTTTTAAGGGAAATACCTGACATCACTTCTTTTCGGTTGGACGATTTTAAAATATAAGCTGGAGCAGTCATTTCTAAACACTGATCCACTTGACAACTAGCAACCTTCTGCCTTAGCAATGGAGAGTTTGTTACCTTCTACCAATGTGCAAATGAAAGGGAGATACACGAAGTTGCGATAGATATAGGGACCATTCGAAGATCAATCATTCTTAGTCACAGGTGTACAGCAAAAAAGTATCTTTAGTCCTTCGCTCCTGCTGGAAGGTAGAGTGCAGATTACGAAAGTACATACATCAACTATTGATTACTAACGATGGAACCATTAAAGCGTGGATTCTACATCCCTGAAAGAAGCCCTTAACATATAGGTAGATGTTGTAGAAGGTAGAGAACGATCGGCTCAGTTGGCATTGTCATGTTAAAAACAGAGACCTGGAGAACCTCGTCAAAAAGGCAGAAGAAACAAAAAAGGAAAGGTCCAACTATCGTGGTATATGTAGACAAATGCAAGTAAATCTGCATTTGATTGGCCTCAGACAAGGAACAATCAAAAACCAGGAGGCTTACCGACGCTTTCAGAGATCCCCACGAGCGGATTACGAGTGTGAAGCAGATTAGTGGGAGGGTTGTGATAATTTAGAGATCATGATACGGTACGCCAAAAGAGAAGAAGAAGAAGAAGAAGAAACATTTTCATTTGAGAGAGCAAAATTCGTCAATCAAACTGGCCGGGTTCATAGCAACTTCGAAAGTTCGAACTCTAACTTTTACCTCGTTTCCACTTAGAATTGAATCACACTTCAATTCGAATTAGTGCCAGTGTATACCTATATCGAATTGAAGTAGGATTACCCAATCCGATACAGCTCTTGTAGCTGGATCAATTCGAAAGGTATGTGTTGACAAACTTAAAACGGTACTGTGATTCGCCTTTCGATTATACATAGTTAGTAGTAAAAGGATTTCAAAACAATCAGATTTTTTCAGTTTGAAATTTAGAAATTTGACCTCTCAGGAATTCGAGTTCTGTTTTCCCAGTCTTAAAATCTAAGTTCGAAAAACTGAAAATCTGAACAGTCATCTTAGCTGTCAAGTTGTCATCTCTGAAAATCTTGTACTTTTGGCCAATCAAAACGAAGAAAAGTCACAGAATCTTCAGGTTGGATTTTCGAAGTAACGGTAAATTAGCTGTCTCGTCGTGACCTGGTAACCAAAGACTATGCCCGCATTCACAGCATTTTCGAATCTTCGATATTCAATCTGTCAGTTCATGAATGCAATTTAAGCTCTGTGTTATGTATAAAATTGTACTGTGATTCACCTTTCGGTTCTACATGGTTAGTGGTAAAAGGAATTGGAAAACATACAGATTTTCCCACTTTGAAATTAAGGAATTCGATTTTTTGATATAAAATAAAAACTTGTTATCGGAACAAGCTTAAACTCTTGTATTGAATGATTCCAGATCCGATTTTCAGTCCATGTTTTCAATCAAACGTGTAGCTCTCAAGACGACAATCGATCGTCTAAAATCCAGTTTCCTAAGCCCCAAAAAAGTTATAAAATTTATGTGATAGAGCAGTTCCTAAATCGCTGAAAGTGCAATTGTATGAAACAACTTTTGACAATAGACGAATGAGAGATAATCGTGTAAAAAGTTATGCGATCGGGCTTGAGAAAAATAAGTTTTCATGCATCATATTGTATACACTTCTTAATTTTGTTTACTCATTCTTTCAAGACTGGCCAAACTCCTAAGCGCAAGCCTTGCACAAATTATGCAAAGCAAACAATTTCTAAATGCCGACAAAAATACCCTCAAAGCAGAATGTCTCAAAACGTAGTAGATTGCTTTTTTTTCTGCAATTGTAAGTGAACTTATGCAACTGTCAAAAAACACTTGCGAACTTTTAATTGCATTGCAGATGTTGTTTTGGATTTTTGTTTTTGCTTAGCATGAGACTTGCTCAGCAAGGCTTGGGTATAGGAATTCGCCCATTAGCATCAAAAATTCTTCCCCATTTACTTTTAGCAAATAATTTTAGGTTTTTAAAAATATAATTTAGTTTGTGTTCAATTGCCATCAAAAATTTTTTATTTAAATTTGCTGAGTTATGTCTGTTCGCGACAAAATTGCATTGCATAAACTCAGGCAAATATAATTTAAAGAAACCAAAAATTTTGCATTAAAAAAATCTCATAATCATCCCTGTTGACTTCACTAGAAAAAAGACGTCATCTGCTGTCAAATGTGGCAGCACTTTTATTAGTTTTGTGTTTTGTGAAAGTTTTGTTTACATTCTCACAGTGGCCTGTTACTTAAATGAACTTTTACTAATATTTACCTTGATTATGTTTACTACAATAGTTAAACCTGGCGTTTTTAAACATATAACTTGTCGAAATTCAATTTATCCTAAGAGTAACGTCACTCGTTCAGAGGTAACAGACGAGTTTGTATTTTGGTCCACAGATTTTCCTAACTATTTACCCCCACACTACACTGCTTCTCATATAAATGGCCAAGTATGGGCTGATCCAGATATACACGATAGCACATTTCAACCAAAATGGAATGCTCTGGATGGGAAAATAAGTCGAGTTTCGTTTAATGGTGATTATGAAATTATTGACGGAATTCCAAGGAATCCAATTGGCAGAACTGGATTAAAAGGTCGAGGTTTATTGGGTCGATGGGGACCAAACCATGCAGCAGATCCTGTAGTTACACGATGGCGAAGGGATTCGTTGGGAAATGCCCTTATCAATGGCGAAAAGTTTGTTGGAGAATTCGTTTGTCTACTTTCAACTACTTATATGTTATTTATCTATTTTAACAGGAGAATACTTCAAATGGTTGCAATACAAAGACATGACAATCAAATGTGGGCCATTCCCGGTGGAATGGTGGATCCTGGCGAGAAAGTTAGTGCTACACTCAAGAGAGAATTCATGGAAGAAGCCTTGGATAGTTTTGGTATGTCAAATAAACATATTTTATGATAGGAATGAGAAAGGTTTTTTTTTTTTAGATAACAAGAGAATGATCGATGAGTTCTTCGCTGAGGGCATTGAAATCTACAAAGGATACGTTGACGACTTTCGAAACACTGATAACGCTTGGATGGAAACCGTCGCTTATAGTTTCCACGATGGCACTGGGAAACAAGTAGGAAAACTTCAACTATCTGCCGGCGATGACGCAGCTAATGTGAAGTGGATGGATATCAATAAGGACCTTCAGTTACACGCCAATCATTTAGATATTGTTAAGCAGGTTGTTAATAGATTAAATGCCCACTGGTAGACATAAAAATATGTCTTTTTAGTAAAAAAAAAAAAAACAAGTAATTTTTCTAACTCTTCTTTTTATAAAAGCAATAACAGTTAACACTGAAATCCAGATCTCTCAAACCAAACCAGAGCGATTTTATGATGAAAAAGTGCAGTTTATACAAGGTTTATGTTACCGTGTAAAACGCTTCAGCGAAACAAAGCTTGAGAAAGAAAGGGTAACGTTGAAAGTAGTGTTCAGTGCGTCCGAGAGACCTTGCGCCTTGTGCGCACACAAACATATCCTAAGAAAAATTAGTATATCATCTTTGAAGGCATATTATATTTTAAACAATCATTCTTGAGAACAGAAGACTTTCTTCCCAAGGTATTTTGCTTTAGAAAAAATATTTTTGCCACCACGACAACTACAAATGAACGGAAATGCTGCATTTTTTCCCGCATCAGTGTGGGTATTCTCATATGCTGCTGAATAAGTTAATTTCGACTGCTGCATTTGCCGCTGCCGCAACTACAGGATAGCAGCAACATATGAGGATGCCCACTTTAACGCGATAAAAAATTTGAAGCGTTTTTTCATACATTTGTTTTGTCATGAAGGCAAAAATGATGACAGCAGCGTTTCTGTAGCTGCTGCAAATGCAAAAACGCATTGGTTTGGGAAAACCTTAGTGCTTTTATTTATTAGATTTCACTAACATGCATTTCAACTGGAAATCTCCATCCCTCATTATTATGGGATTAAACCTAGCTCGAGCTTTATACAGCCTTGGTCTTCTCCTTCTCGTAGAATTTAAATCATTCACAAAACCAAAATATTGCTTTTACACCTTTTTCTTTTTAATACTCCTATGAACAAGTTTTTAGATTACTCCTAAAACGCTTATAAAACTGTCATATTTTTAATATAAATAAGGTTTGCCTTTGCAGTATTAAAGTGGTTTTAAAGTCAGAATAATTGGTTGCGTTCGGATTTTTACCTAAGACGAACTAGATTCCTTTCGTGACATTTGTAGTTAGTGTAATCCCATGTTAAAAAGCAGCTGACTGCAAAACATCTTTTGAGGGGAAAGCGATCCAAAGGTACCTTAAAAATCATGGTATAGCAAGCTACCCAATTTGAAATTTGAGAACAGCTGACTTGGATTCATTTTTGTTTTGCTTTCTGTCATAGTGCTTTGTTGCAAAATTGTTTTTTGTAAACATAAAATTTAAAATATGGTGCTCCTAATTAATCTAAACGACGTTGTTTACGAAGTAAACGATTGTGAAGAAGTTTGCAATCGAATAATAAGTGGTACGTGTTGTTTGCAATTTTTAAAACACATTTGGTTTGGTTTGTTTTCACTTCGATTTATCAGCTGTTTCTGATTTGACAGATACCTAATCTTATATCGTTTTTCATTGACAAAAAGAGTTACTCCTTTTGTGAAAAGATCTACTCTTTTTCCATTTTTAATGTTTCATTGATAAAAAGAGTAGTTCTGGAGTTACTCTAAACGCCAAAGATCTACTCCCAATCGGTTGGGAGATCTACTCTGAAAATGCAAAAACATATGTTTTATCAAACGTCAAATGGAAAAAAAATGTTGTGAAATTTGTTTGGTGATTATTAAAATTGAAAAGAAAAACGAAAGTCATTGAATATGAGTGCAGAAATATATAAATAATTTAGAATTTGTTAGTTCGCTGCATTATTTGTTGTCATCTACTTCGTCGTCATCCCTTTCCATCCATCACCTACATGGAGTTAAAAAAAAAGATTGAAAAGATGCAAGTGGGCGCATTCACTGCTTTAGTAGCTACGTAATCAAGTCATAAGAAACAACTGCGAAATGAGTTGAAAATTTTTCACCCCACGTAATGTAAAAATTTCAGATATAAAGTTAATTTAGAATCATTACGACGTTTCACAATCGGCTGTTCGGAAAAAATACGAAAGATTACAAACAAACTGCGTTTGTAGTTCAATTTTGCATTCACAAAACTAATTGAATTTTGACTCCATAGTGATTACATAAGTGAATGCACCCAATGCTATTCCTGACAATTGTCATCAATACTACGACAAAACTGTTGAAAAATGTTTCATTGAAAAGAGCAGTTCTGCATTTGAGAGTAGTTCTTTTGGATTTCAATGAAAAACGCTATTAGTCGTTCGAAAACTTACCCGGATACAAAGGTATCCTAGTTATGCTACCCATTTTTTTCGAACGCACCCATTTACTCAACCATTAATAAATCTTTTTCTTTTCCAAATATGTAGCACATTTCAATTAATGTTTTCCAAAAGTTTGGCATCACTTAATCCATCAAAAATGCATTTGACATCTGTCTCTCTCCATGTTTTTGTCGGTTCAAGTTCATTATTTTCGTAGTTTTGAGAAGAGTAAATATTTTTAGGTAAATTTCAACATATTTTGTAAAAATTATCAAAACTAATCCTACGTGTATTGCATTAACTTGCAGAGACGCTATAAAAACAAAACCATCAACATGTCACGGCACAGAATTGTCCGTACTATGGACTTCAACGACGAGTACGATGGGTATGACGATGTGTATGGCCATTCTGTCGACGACGACACAAATTGCATATCGCCAACCGACGCATCCCAATGGTTGTTCGACCGTGCTCGTGGACAACAGAGTATGTCGGCATTCATAGCCAATAATCGAAATATCGCCGAAGAGGAGGAAGGCGACCAGGAAATGTATGAGAAATCGCGACGAGATTCGGAAAGTTTTCAAATGCCAGCTTTGGATGATGTCGAACAAGCCAAGCTAGTGTCGTGTATTGACGAGGTAAGAAGTGTAGTTGGTGATGCGGTGTCTGACAGACGGATTGTCGAGTCTTCAATGAAGTTCGGATATGATATAACCAAGATTCTTGATGAGATTCTAAAAGAAGAGAGTGACAAGCCAGCTGCTAAAAAAGAGAAAATCACTCCAAGCGTGTCAAAAGCTAAGGTGCTGGAAAAGAAACCCGAACCAGCGCCAACGGTTGCAGTGACAGTACTTCAATTACCAGACAGAGATATCCGCAGAGGATTTGAGATAAATTCCCCACAGTTTCAATCGCCAGCTGTTTCGGGGAGAAACACACCAGAGCCGATGAGTGGAGAAATAGATGCTTCTAAAGGCGGAGTATACAAAGTTTCCAAAGAACAATCTCAGCGTAATGCCCAGCAGTTGTACACAAAGGAAAGAGATGGTGAGAAGCCACACTTCCACATGATTGTCATTGGTCATGTTGACGCTGGCAAGAGTACACTCATGGGGCACATACTTTTCGACACAGGATACGTGTCTCAAAGGGTGATGCACAAACATGAGCAGGAGAGCAAGAAAATGGGCAAGCAGAGCTTCATGTATGCCTGGGTACTTGACGAGACTGGTGAAGAACGAACAAGAGGTGAGTATTGAGTAGAGCCGAAGTGAATTTCATATCTGACTACCTACCTTCTTTTTCAGGTATCACAATGGACGTGGGCAGCTCACGCATAGAGACTGCAAACCGAGTTGTCACACTCTTAGACGCGCCTGGGCACAAAGATTTCATTCCAAACATGATATCGGGAGCGACTCAAGCAGATGTGGCTTTACTGGTCGTTGATGCAACTCGTGGAGAATTCGAGACTGGTTTTGAACAAGGCGGACAAACTCGTGAACACGCTCTTCTTGTTCGCTCACTCGGTGTCAGTCAACTGGCTGTTGTGATCAACAAAATGGACACCGTCAACTGGTCCAAGGACCGTTTTGATGAAATTGTCACTAAATTGACTGGCTTTTTGAAACGCGCTGGGTTCAGAGTGTCCGATGTGACATTCATTCCTTGCTCCGGGTTAACTGGTGAGAATCTCACCAAGCCCGCTGCTGACCCAGAACTCGTGTCTTGGTACAATGGACCCCATCTCCTTGACGTCATTGACAAGTTTAAGATTCCCGAAAGGGCCATCGACCGACCGTTCCGAATGTCTGTGTCCGACATATTCAAAGGTACAGGCTCTGGCTTGTGCATCTCCGGCCGCATTGAAACTGGAATTCTCTGTGTGAACGACAAAGTGCTTGTTGGACCGAGTCGCGAACAGGCTCAGGTTAAGGGACTGTCCATAGATGAGGCTTCAAAGTTGACTGTCTTCGCTGGCGACCAGGTTTCAGTTACCTTATCTGGAGTCGATATTAACACAATTAACCTGGGCTGCATTATCTGCGACCCCCAGAACCCTATCCCAGTGACGTCGCGATTTCAATGTCGGATTCTGGTGTTCAATGTGAAAGTCCCAATAACAATTGGATTTCCGGTGGTATTACACCATCAATCGCTGATCGAACCCGCCACAATCTCCAAACTGAACGCACAAATCCACAAGGGAACTGGAGAAGTAATCAAAAAGAAGCCACGATGCTTAGGAAACGATTCTTGTGCAGTAGTAGAAATAGAGACAACGAGGCCAATTTGTGTTGAGAACTATGCCGACTTTAAGGAATTGGGAAGGGTGATGCTGCGAGTAGCTGGAGTTACCATAGCAGCTGGGATGATCACGAAGATTCGTTAAAAAAGGTATACATATAAGCTTTTTTGTTACTATAGCTAGTAAGACTTATGTGTACTCAGATAAACACATGTAAATGCAAAGTTTATGCTCTCAACTATTATTGCTTGCTCAATGGAAATAAATTGAGACGATACATTCGATTTCTGTTATTCAATGAAGGGGATGGGGGCATTCCACAAGCCTGTGTTCAACGGTTCTTGCAGTTATTCAATGAATAGAATTTGACTTACCATTTTAGTTGCAATTTTGTAAAAATCCATTAAAAATAAGTTGGAATGAACGCCGAGTGCACTTTTTGTTAACTTAATCGAATCAGCACTAGAAAAAAGCGTTCGGGTAACACTTTACAACACTTCTTACTTTTTAATTTGGTTTTTCTTAAATACCCGAGCACCACACACTGAGGAGACAAGAACGAAAGCACTGAATGGATATAAAAACACCGGACAAATAACGAATGCAAAAATGATGAATTATTTAATCTAATTTTTAAAAAAAAATTATGATAAAAAGCGGAAACTACTTATTTTTGTGCAAACAGAGTGTGTAGTACTGTGTACACAAATGTTGCTTCTTGTCTTAACACGATTTCGATTTGAGCTTCAACAAATTTCACACGAATAACGGATTTATTTTTTGTGAATCCAGAAAGTATGCAACGTTTGGGAGACATACGATTTTTGTTGGGTATACTCGTGGGGATGTAATCATTTGAAAGTTAAAGCGTGAAGCACATTGCATCAGAAGTCATGAAATTAATCACCACCATCATCAGATGCAAACAATTTCTTAATAGGCTGAACACAATGCATACGCATACGCATACGGAGCCGGAGCCGCAAGAGTTAAAATCAAGTTAACTTGTCCGGCTCCGTCTTGCGTTGTTTTTGTATTCCCTTGTATTTAATGTTTTGACATCTCTTGCGGCTGCGTTTCCCTAGCCATTGTGTTCACGCAGTAAAGCAGCATTTTTTTTGGTTATATTTACAAAATAAGATTTTCTCTCCTTGGCTTTATTTCAGAAAACTTTTCAAATTTGTTCGAGGAAAGTGATAAACGTTGTCATAAGCGGTGTTTTTTTTTAACCCAATAGCTAGTACAGCATTCGAGTCAAAACGAAACGCCTTAGCCACTGTTTGTAATTTCTACAATAGGTGCGTTTTTTAAAAAGGCCACAGCTGAAAGCCTTTGTTGCTAGTGCTCTTTTAAACTATTAACATACAATTTGTAATTTTATGTCAATAAATAATAATAATAATAATAATAAAAAAGGCCAGTAGCTAGTACAGCACTCGAAATAAAAAAACCGGTCTAGCCACAGTATTTTCAGTTATATTTTCAGCAACAAGATGGTGCTCAACGTCAAAGCTTGCTGCTACTTTTCAAAGCTATCTAATCAATTAAAATTGAAAAAAAAAATTGTAAAAAAAAAATTCAAAAGTCCGCCATTTTTTTTTTTTTCATGTTTCATTCTGCTTGAGGCCGTAGCCAATTTGATACTGAATATGAAACCGTTTTGGTTTTTGCTTTCATATTTCTTTTCCAAGAAATACAAATCAGATAATTTTCAGCAGCCATTTTCAAGACCGCCATTTTGAAAAAAAAATTACATATTTTGTTCTATAAATAAAACAAATTGAAAAAAATTACGTTTTTGGAGTAACCTGGCCTTAATGGAAAATAGAATTTTTACAACTAGTTTTTTCGAAATGAATTATTTCACGAAATTTGAAATATTCATGAAATCTGTAATTTTGGTACTCTTTTAGGCAAAAATCACAGATTTCATGAACTGTTTTGGGTTTCCAAATTCAATCAAGCTTTTTTCATGACATTATTGCGCTGGTTTGCACAAGGCTTTACAGATAACGATCACAGATTTCATGATCTGTTTTGGTTTTCCAAATTCAATCAAGCTTTTTTCAAACTAAAAAAACTAATTTTGTAATTTGGAAAAGTATAGAAAAAAAGTTATTAGCATTTTAAGCTTTGCGCAAATCAATGCGGTGAGTGCGTGCGATGCGATTGCGATAAGTCAAATCCCTATGTAATCTTATGGACGTTTGACTTAATGCATAGGGATTTGACTTATCGCAATCGCATCGCACGCACTCACCGCTGGTTTGCGCAGGGCTTAAGTTGTAAAAATAGAATTTTGCATTAAAAATATGTACAGCGGTTGACCGTTATTATGGCCCCTGTTCTGATTTTCGTTCGGATACCATATCCTCCCGTTTTAGAATTTTTGCGGTTCTCAATTCCGAATCCGTACGTTTTCAATTCGCTTATCATTTTGTTAGCGGAATTGAATCCGGTTAATGAATTCTGTAGAACATTATTTATTGCTAGAAATGAAAAATAATAAACTTATATTAGCACTAACATGTACTAAAGCTGTAAACAGTTCCAATGAACACAAAAATTTAATTTCCAACACGTTTTTGTGACAAAAAACCAGTAGTGAATCGTTTGGACACACTATTTAAATCCGTACGGATTCAATTTCGGTTTTCGTTTTGAATCCGTACGAAAATCAGAACAGCCATGTATGTTTTTTGCTTTTTTTGGCAAAACTATTGTAACGTGCGCTTAGTTCGCAAAAATAAAACTTCACTTTTCAATTTATTTCTACCACTTTTATTCAGTATCAATACTTTATTCGAACTCAACTCGACTTTTGGACTATCACTTGTTCACAACAATTCACTCTTAACTTTATCACTCTATAATCAGAACTGCCCTCTGGTTGCCTCGGGCGGGCTATTTATATCGAATGACATTTCATCTAGAACTCTCCAGTAGCTTCCACATGGTCTGCAACTCTCCACTGTTTTGGCTGTCAAACATTTTCTCTCCTAGAATTTCTACACTTACACTAGCGCTCCCAGATGTGTTTTTCGGTTGAACGTTTTCGATTAGGAAATTGGTATTAAATGTTGGGTTCACGTTACACTGCCCCCTCCTTAAGATTGTTCGTCCCGAATAATTCCATCTGCAGCCTCGCCACTATATCGATGCAGCCGGTCACAATGAACTACTTTTAACTTGCCTCTTAGTCCTCTTTGGATGCGGTAAACCACGTCGTTAATCCTCGTGACAACAGTATAAGGACCTTCCCAGTTTTGCTGAAGTTTCGGTGACAATCCCTTTTGACGATGAGGATTATAAAACCACACACGATCTCCTGCTTGGAATCCTGACGTTGTCGCTTTTGTGTCGTACCGTGTCTTCATCCGGTCGCTGTAGGTTTTCATCCGTTCCCTTGTTCTTTTATGGATGTCAGCGAGTCTCTCCTTGAGGTCGTCCACATACTCGTTTGTGTCCTGTGGCTCCTCTGTGGGGCATCCAAATTTAAGTTCGCTGGGCAGCCGCATGGTTTTCCCGAACAGGATGTCAGATGGTGTTTGCCCTGTCGAGCTATGTACTGCACTTCTATAGGCCATCAGGAATAGCGGTACGTGCCTATCCCAGTCTCTTTGGTAGTCGCCTACGACCTTGGTGAGGTGTTCTTTCAAGGTCCGGTTGAATCTTTCAACCATCCCATCAGATTGTGGATGAAGCGGTGTGGTTCTCGTCTTCTTAATGCCAAGTAGTCCACACACTCCTTGGAAGATGTTTGACTCAAAGTTCCTCCCTTGGTCGGAATGGAGTTCCATAGGCACGCCAAACCTACTCACCCAGTTGAACACAATCTGGTCGACCACCGTTTTGGCTTCTTGATTTGGGATGGCATACGCCTCAGGCCACTTGCTAAAATAGTCCATTACAACCAGAATGTACTTGTTTCCAGCATTGGTTTCTGGAAAAGGCCCAGCCACATCTACTGCAATCCTCTCAAAAGGCGATCCAACGTTGTACTGATGCATCTTACCTTGAATCTTCCTACCAGGTCCTTTGGTTGCAGCACACTTGTCACATGTTCGGCACCACTTCTCCACGTCATCTCTAGCGTGTAACCAGTAGAACCGATGTCGCACCTTCTCCAGTGTTTTGTTGACTCCCAGGTGGCCTCCAGAAGGTCCGTCGTGCATCTCCCGAAGAACTTCACTGACTTTCGATTGCGGTACGATCAGCTGCATCACATATGACTTACCGTCAGCGGATTCCCATCTTCGCCTGAGGACACCTTCTTGCACATATAGTGAGTCCCACTGTGCCCAATAGGCTTTGAGAACTGGACTCCTGCCAGAAATGTCTCCCCATTCAGGTTTCTCTTCATTTTCTTTCCATGCGAGAATGGGTTCGATATCTGGATCCTCCTGTTGAGCAGTCCTCACTTCCTCATTGCTCCATCCGCTTATTGGGTCAGCTCTAAGTCGCTGAGCGGTAATATTTTCTTTGTCTTCTTGCCGCCTACAATGCTTACAATCCACTTTGCAAGGTCTTCGGGATAATGCGTCAGCGTTTGAGTGCAACTTTCCTCTGCGGTGTTGAATCTGGTAATCATAAGTCTGCAGTCTTTCTATCCACCTTGCGACTTGACCTTCTGGATTTTTGAAGTTCAACAGCCAGTTCAGAGCACCATGGTCTGTCCGCAGAAGGAATTTCTGTCCATAGATGTACTTATGGAAGTGCTTTGTTGCCAAGATCAGAGCTAGCAGTTCCCTTCTGGTCACGCAGTAGTTTCTTTCGGGTTTCGAGAGGACCTTGCTGTAGTATGCCACCACTTTCTCTTCGCCATCATGCACTTGGGATAGTACCGCCCCGATTCCAAAGTTGCTTGCATCTGCGTCGATGATGAATGTTTTGCCAGGTGTTGGATGTGCCAGCACTGGAGCGTTACAGAGGCGGTATTTGAGTTCCTGAAAAGATTTTTCACACTCACCTGACCATTTGAACTGCTTCCCTTTTTCGGTGAGCTGATGCAAACTCTTTGCAACTCCAGCAAAGTTCTTAACGAAACGTCGGTAATATGTGGCAAGACCAAGAAAGCTTCGGAGTTGATGTTTGTCCTGTGGTGTTGGCCAATTTTTGACGGAGTCAACTTTTTCAGGATCAGTCTTCACTCCTTGGGAAGAGATGATGTGTCCCAAATACTTAACTTCGGTTTTGAAAAGTGCACATTTTTCCGGATTCAGTTTAAGGTTAGCCTCTCGAAGTCTCTGAAACACGGCTTTTAGATTCTTGCAATGTTGGTCAAATGTTTTCCCGTAAACAATGACATCGTCCAAGTAGACAAGGCACGCTTTCCACGTCAGTCCTTGAAGAACGCACTCCATCAAACGCTCGAATGTTGCCGGAGCGTTGCATAGCCCAAACGGCATAACTTTAAACTGCCAGAGCCCATTACCTGTAGAAAACACCGTCTTTTCCCGATCATCAGGGTGGATGTCAACTTGCCAATATCCACTCTTCAAGTCCAGCGTCGAAAACCACTGGGCACCCTCCATGGCATCCAGGGTATCACTGATTCTCGGCAGGGGATAGCTGTCCTTCTTAGTCACATCGTTCAGCCTTCGGTAGTCCACACAAAAACGAGTGCTTCCGTCTTTCTTTTTCACTAGAACCACTGGTGACGCCCAAGGACTTTTGGAATTTTCGATAAGACCGTCCTTCTTCATTGTTGTTATCATTTCCTCAACCTCACCTTGTTTGGCCAGTGGAAGACGTCTTGCGGGTTGACGAATCGGTCTTGCATCTCCTGTGTTGATGCGATGCTGCACCAACTGTGTCCTACCGTATTGTCCCTTTTGCGATGCGAAGATGTCAGTGTACTCTTGTAGGAGATTTTCAGCCATCCTTGTTTGTTGGTGATCAAGGTTGGATGAACTCAGTATTTTAGCTCTGATGGTTATGAGCTCCTCCAGGGTTAACGTTTTTCTCGGGGCCTCGTCTGTGATCTTCGTAATTGCTGCAACCGATTCGCAACGTCCAACGACTTCTCCTTTCTTCAACTTTACATCGTACGGTCTGGTGTTTAGTAGTCGTACGGGGACCATTTTGTTTTTCGGTGCTACCAGTGTTTTCCCAATGATGACGCTTTGGGAGGAACACTCTGGGTCTGGTCCCACCATGAGGTATCGAAGGCTTCCAAACTCACCTTCCAGTTTTGTCCAAACGAACACTTCAGAAGAAGGAGGCAGAATCAGATCTTCCGTGATGACAGTTCTCAGTGTTGACGTATTTTCATTCGAATAGGTCATTGGAATTTCTTTATTTTGGTATTTCAAAACTTGATTACCGATATCCAAAATAACTCCGTGCTGTTTCATAAAGTCGATTCCAATGATGCACTCGTCACATATATCTGCCACCAGAAATTGATGAGTAAACACTAGATCGGCCAGTCGGATCTTGAGACACACTTCTCCATATACTCTTGCTGCTTCCCCCGTTGCGGTTCTTAGGCGGTAGCTATTGGTGTTATGGAGCCACGTCATCTTTACCAGGTCTCGACGTACTATGGATGCTGTGGCACCGGTGTCAATGGTAGCCACATGTTTGTTCCCGTTAATAGTAGTCTCCACAGTCAGACTTTTGTTGTCGCGTTTGGTCTGGGAGACCTGGATGGTGGTTTTGGGGCCATCGATACAAGAAACCAGCCTCTGCCCCTCGAAGTTGGTTCTTACTCGTTTCCCTGATGGGAAACGGGCTGATAGGCAACGCTGGTGTTGTTGTTACCTTGCTCTGGGTTGGATCTCTTGCTTCCACAATGTTGACAACCGGTTTTATTTGGTGGTAGCCGGCATTGACGCTGTAAGTGCCCGGTCTTGTTGCAGTTCCAACATCTTACTGGTCCACTCCGCTGGTTCTTTTGTATTTCTGATCTTTGGCACGAGCATTCTTCGACTATGGCCTCTCTAAGTCGATGTACTCCATGAGAAGCCTGTTCTGCTGCTTCGATTGTCAATGCGAATGCTAAAGTTTCAGAAAGAGTACGTGTTCTAGCAGTTCGCACAGACCTCTGAAGATGTATATCGGAAATGGCACGAACGAAGGACTCAACAGCAAGCTGGTTGATGATTTCTTCTCCAGCATCCGGGTATGCCAGGTGAACCAGTCTTTCGACGTCTGCTTGGAGCTGCTGTAGACTTTCACCCCTTTTCTGGACTCTGTTATTGAGTTGGACTCGGAAGACTTCTTTCAAGTGGCTATCTCCAAAGCGTTTATCTATAGCTGCCACGAGAGAACAGAAATCGCCGCTCGTACCAGCTGGAACTGTTTGAAGTAATTCAGCTGCTGGTCCTCTAAGAGCAAGAGTCAGTGCAATGTACTTGTCTTCGTCATCCCAGCCACTTGTTGTCGCGGCTGCCTCAAATTGTCTCTTGTAGACTGGCCAAGAAGACTGTCCATCAAATGTTGGGGGTTTCATCTCCTTTTTCCTTGCAAACTCTCCAGCAGATTCTCGAATTTTTATTTTCCGTATTTGGTCTAATTCCTTGGACAGAACAGAGAACTGGTTATCGCATCGGCTTTCCAAACGATTCTCTACAACAGAAAGCTGTTTTTCCACACCTTCAACTCGTTCGTCAAGGGCACATACATTTTTCTCAATGTTACACAATTTTCCTTCTAGAATGTTTTTCTGACCTTCTAAAACATTCTGTTGCGCCTCAAGTCTTTCGAGAATATTCTGTTGTTCCTTCTTTTGTTCGCTTCGTTGTGCTTCAAGTTGTTCGAGAACATTCTGCTGTTCCTTCTTTTGCTCGTTTCGTTGTGCTTCAAGTTCTTCGAGAACATTCTGCTGTTCTTTCTTTTGCTCGTTTCGTTGTGTTTCAAGTTGTTCGAGAACATTCAGCTGTTCCTTCTTTTGATCGTTTCGTTGCTCTTCCAGACGTCCGAGAATATTCTGCTGTTGCTCTTCAATCAGCTTCTTTTGTTGTTCTAATAAAAGCTTCATCATACTAGAAAAATCTACACTTTCACTTTCTTCCTCTTTTTCCACTTCTGTTTCAAAAACAAAAGTGCTTACGTCTTCCCCTTGCTGTTCCAAATAGTTGCGCAAGCGCAGGACGAGCTCATTCTTCGATCCCGCTCTAGAAAGATTTCGCTTACCTAACTCTCTTTTAAGCTCAGTGCAGTTGAGCTCTTCCAACAACTTACCCATTTTCACTGTATTTAACTTTATTTTAATTTTTTTTTTTTTGCACTTAATTAGTTTTTTTTTTCTTTTTTTTTTTTTATCAAATAAGTTTTATTTACACTTCTGACACCAATGTAACGTGCGCTTAGTTCGCAAAAATAAAACTTCACTTTTCAATTTATTTCTACCACTTTTATTCAGTATCAATACTTTATTCGAACTCAACTCGACTTTTGGACTATCACTTGTTCACAACAATTCACTCTTAACTTTATCACTCTATAATCAGAACTGCCCTCTGGTTGCCTCGGGCGGGCTATTTATATCGAATGACATTTCATCTAGAACTCTCCAGTAGCTTCCACATGGTCTGCAACTCTCCACTGTTTTGGCTGTCAAACATTTTCTCTCCTAGAATTTCTACACTTACACTAGTGCTCCCAGATGTGTTTTTCGGTTGAACGTTTTCGATTAGGAAATTGGTATTAAATGTTGGGTTCACGTTCATTGCTAGCGCTGTCAAGTCTATGCCAAATTTTGAATTGTTATAACTTTTTTTGGAACTTTTCCAAATTGCGAAAGTCATTTTCCAAATTTTTTCAAATGTTTTCCAAATTTTTCCAAATGTTTTCTAAATTATTTGCACAAAAAAATTAATTTCGTGTTATAGCGCTGCCAAGTTGACGAAGGTCCTCAAATTATATGCTAGACACAAACAACAAAAATGTCTTTTTAATTTTTTTAACGTAATGCCTTGTGCAACTCAAAGCAGCCGGAAACTGTGAAAGTTAAACCAGAAGCGCTCCTGTCATCATTTCTGCCGTAGCAGCAATATGAAAACGTCGCTCATATATGTCGCTGTATATCTTGATTTTGACATATGCAATAGTCGCTGCCGCTACTGAAGAACGTTTTGGTTTTGGAGGCACTATAATTTTATAACGACTTGCTTAGATCTCGCGCAAACTAGCGTGGTCTACTTTATTTGTGATTCGATAGCTGTAAAAATAAAACGTATGACTACGCGGCCTGAGGTACATGCAAAGAGGAATACGTTCCACAAGTCTCAATCACAGACCGCACTGATTTGCACATGGCGAAGATTTTTAGTTGCCGCTGATAAAAAAAATTGAATTGGTCTGGAAGAGCCTTAAGGCAGATTGTTAAAAGCTTTCAGGGAAAGCTCAACTTTTACTTTAAAATAAATTCCCTCGAAAAATGTCCCTTTACTTATCATGCTGTCAGAAACATTTTTACCATCCCTGTGCTGGGAATTGTCAAATCCATTCCATACAAACCACAGACACCGAAGTCAAAACAAATCGCAAGCATGAAATTTTTGACGTGGCACATTACTTTGGTTTTTCTTGGGAGTTTTTGTTTATTTTCTAATTTATCAATAAATACTTCAGCTCAAGAAGCTCACAGACCATGGTATGAAAATTTACCAGCCGTAGCAATGGACTATAAAGTCCATCTAGACGCTGGAAAAGAGGATTGCTATCATCAGTATGTGCAACCGGGAGCAACTTTCTATGTTTCCTTCAGTGTTAGTATCTATCTAATAAATCTCTTTTTTTTAATTGTTTTTGGTCGGTTCTAGTTGGCTGCTGGCCAACCAGCAACTACCACTTGTTGATCGATTTGTCTTTGATTATGCTTTCTCTTTTTTAAAACCTATTTATCAGGTCGTACGTGGTGGTGATGGAATGGCTGGATTTGCTGTTCGGAATCCAGCTGGAGCGATAGTAAAACCTTATCAATGGCTACCTACAGCCGATTATACAGATCAAACATCGCCAGGCGGATATTATGCAGTGTGTATTGATAACCAGTTCTCTCGCTTTGCTAGTAAGCTCGTGAATATCTATTTAACCGTGGTTAAGTACGATGCGTGGGACAAATATGCAAAAGAAATCGAAGATCTGCAGCTGAATATGCAAAACTTTACGGTAACTATAGCTAAAATTTGTGTGCCCTTTAGTTATTGCACATTTGTTTTTCTTTCTATCAAAGGCAACCATTGGAACAGTGGAGAGAAATATTAATGATATGCTGTCATATCAGTCATATAGCAAAAATCGAGAAGCTCGGGACTATGCTCTTTTGCTAGACAACAACAAATATGTACAAACTTTCTCGTTAGGTCAGATTTTGGTGATATTCATTACTTGTTCCATTCAGGTAAGACATAAGACATGTTTTTTGGAGTATTAATTGTTATTTGATTTCTTTGCAGGTGTACTTCGTGAAAAAACTGTTTGATATTAAGTCTGGTTCATCTAGGAGTCGCATTTAAATGTACTGAAAGCATTTTATTTATTTTTTTACACTCCATTTTACATTAAGATAATAAGAAAAGAATTGTTTTGTATGTACGTTGACGGGCCATGAAAGTGACAAAATAAATATTAACTGAGATCCAGACTAGCTGAGAAGTTTTCATTTGAAACACTCCAAAAGATTTACTTGAGCTATATTCAGCGCTTGTCTTAAGACCAGTGAAAGAGCAAATGGAGTCAACATTTCAACAAACCCACCAACATGAAGAAGTCAAGACGTCTTGTAGTCGATTTATAACTTCAATGTACGATTACTTTCAAATTTACAATAACAAATAAAATTTAAGTTGATACGATTTTGGCCCCAAAACGTTCTAGCAAACTTGTGAAACAAGTGCTTTGCTTGCCCTAGAGGTACGTTTGAGAGTAAAATGTTCGCGTGTAGTTTTCAAGGTGATGTTTTCCAGAGATTAAATAACAATTGGACACATTTCCGAGAGTTGCTATCTATGTTATCATTTGTCATTATCACTGCATGTCGGAGATAACTGGTAAATATCAAGTATTTAACTTTCGAGCGTAGATATGGTGAAATTTCAAAGAACAAATAAAGATAAAAAAATTTGCGTCAATCTTTTGAGTTGTTGATAAATAAATTGACCTTAAGGTTAAGACTTTTTAAACATTCCTTCTGATAGGTACTAAATGCTTTTTCACCTGCAGAGAACATAAAAAGTCTTTAGTCAGCTATCAAATGGGGTATGTGTCCATGTGAACTGACTCTTAAGATGATAGAAACTTAAGTATAAACTAGTAGTTAAAAAACTTGTTTTCATTGGTTCTGCTTCTTAGATTTGTTTTTACAATCAACTTCCGTATATACACACGGATTAAAGAGAAATTATGATACAATCTCGAACACAAACATAACTTTATGTCGATTTTCATTAAAACTTTAAATCACTTTTTAAAAGTGCTGTAATAACCTGATTTACTTACACCAAAGCAATTCAATTTGCTATGCTCTAAAAAGTCACTTTTGTGAAACTCGGTTTGGAGGCAACATCAATCATGTTAATAAAGACAAAACTTCCACTGAGCTTTTCGAAAGCGCTTTTGTAAATGCCAATGTAAATCAACATTCCTGATCCTGAACAGACACTCTTAACTTCTCTATGGCCCCTGTTCAGATTTTCGTTCATACACCTACCATATTTTTCCTTTTTACAATTTTCGCAGTTCTCAATTCCGAATTCGAACGTTTTCAATTCGCTTATCACTTCATTAATGGAATTGAATTCGGTTGATGAATTATGAAAAACACTATATATTGCTATACAAATGGTGAACTATGTTAACATTTTCATGTACTTAAATAGTAGACAGATTCAATGAAAATAATTTATAACTCCTAAACAGATTTTATGATAAAAAATAAGTAGCGAATCCGTTTGGAAATACTCGTAAGAACACGCTTTTTCAATCCGTACGGACTCAATTTTGGTTTTCGTTTTTAATCCGGTTGAAAATCAGAATACATGGCTGTATAACTTGAATGCTAATGCTTTTCGGCTTAAGGATAGGTTTCAAACCCAAGTTAGAATCGCAGAGGAAAAAATAACTCCTCGTCTGTTGGTAGAACCAAAACAAATTAAAAATCTTAGGTCCGTTCGTTGAACTTACCCCAGGGTTGACCCAGGTTTTCCTGACAACCCTATGAGTTGTAAAAAAAAACCTGGGTTTTCCAGTCCTAAAAAAAGTTAAACCACAAATCACCACACATACCTGTCATTAAAAAAAATACATGCCATTTGACAGCCCTCAACTCGCCACAGCAAAAACCGAAGGCGAGTTGAGGGAAAGAAACTTAAATCAACCCTAGGCCTCAAGAAACACTAAGTTTTACATTCAGGGCGGCTTTAGGTTTCTCAAAAAACACTTTGTGGCGACCCCAGGACGACCCTAGGGCTTAAACGAACAAACCTATAATACAGAGAGTAAACTCGTATCCCTATTTGACTGAAACTCCTTCAAATTATTTTTTTTGGGTGAATTCAAAGAAAGCGTCTTATTTGAATTAACGGCTATATCCGGCTGAAATTGAGTTCTATTATTTCCACTTTTTTTTAAAGTGTTGTTTTCACCTTGATGGCAATTAATGATTATTACGGCAGTTTGGAATGAAGCTTTTAACATTTTCAACTGCTAAAAATCCTAAAAATGCGAAAATATACGTTCACTTTCTTAAATAGATTTCAAACCAACCGACAACAAAATGGCAACGAGATTTCCCACAGTTGATTATATGGTTCTTCTCTCTCGGCCTGAGGTACCCTAGTCCCAAATAAAATCTCATTGAGGTGTTTGTTGTGACATTTCGTATTGCACCAATGCATTTACACTGTCTTCAATGTTTGCTCGGCATACAGAATAGTACCAGTGAGTGAACTGCGGCAAGGTTGTGCCATTTGGACTACAAGCAAGAGTCGACTGGGAGCACATTCTATTGAGAGCCCTCGCCATTTTTTGCCGGTTTAAAATTAATCGATGCTACTGGATTTGTCGCAGTAAAAAATGTTGAAAACTTCATTTGAAACTGCCGGTCTAAACGGTGGTGCACATGACGCAATAGTTAGCAAGTCTGCCTGTTACGCGGGAGGTTTGTGGTTCGAAATATATAAATATACAAATATTTCGTTTCGTAATATATAATATATACAAATATTTTTCCACGGGAATCTCTTTCTCGATTAACCGTTCAGAACCGACAGGAAATTGTAGATCCCCTTTATTCTGTCACAAGGTATGGTTGTGAGAAACGCGCTAGGCCCCATGGCTCACCGCTCTGTTGCCCCACCCTATGTATTTATGAACTCAAAGTTATTTGAAATCAAAGAGAAAAGTACAAAAAAAAAAAAAAAATTGGAAATAGCCGTACTCCTCCTATCCTCCGATTTACACTGAAGATTGGTTCCAGACAAATCCGTATGAAATGAAATGTCTGTTTTTCCTATAAAAACTGTGTAAAACGAAAAAAAGCTGCGCAATTAAGTCATTTATTCAAATGGAACAAGTGTAAAACATTTTATTTATTTATTTATTTACAAAAACTAGCATTCAAATTTCAAAGTAAATTTAATAAGCTATTTATAAATTTAAGACATCAGGCAACTTGACCATAGATGCCGTAAGAGAAGAAAAATAAAAATAAAAATTGATTGAATTAAGACAAAATTTTAAAAGATGAATTAACAAGAAAGCTTAAGTTATAATATTATATCTCTTTTCATTGTTGGTGCTGATCTAGGGCTTTCTTATGGCGTTGCATGGTTGCATCAGAAGGGTTGAGGATGATCAAAACTCTATTTTGAATTTCTTCAATCGAGGCATTTGCCGGGGATAGGACATTCAGTAAAAATGTACCAGATTGTTAATGGTTCCTGACAATTTTCGAACTCCTGGGATGATTCCTTTTTGAAGTAGTTACAACTTGAGACCAAGTTTTTTCCAACTCTTACTCGAAAAAGCATTACGAACTCTTGACGGCTTAGTTTGATATTGTGTGGCGGTCGATGTTGTGAAAACTGGTGTCTTCAACGAAAGGTTACTTCGTTTTTCCATAAGCCTTATCTAAGCCATCGTTTTCATAAACATATCCAGAAACTTTAAACTAGGTATAGTTTGCCCAAAAATGGCGTGATGTCGTAGTGAACTCATTCTAAAAATGAAAACAGAAAGATAAACGAAATTTTTTCGAAAAGTACCTGCTGAAATCAAATTCAGGTATGTTCGAAATTTATTCGCTATCATTTTTAGAAATTTTCCGAATTTCATTAGTTTATGAACCGTGTAAAAACGAAATCGTGTAAAACGAGAATCGTGTAAAACGAGTAGGTATGGTGTTAACGAGTATCGTGTAAATCAGGGCATAGGCGTACACGCGATGTAGCCGTTGTTTCAAATAAGACGTTATCCTTTAATTTCACTTCAAAATAAAATTATTATTATTATTTGCTTCAGGCGGCAAAGGAAGTAGAGGTAGGTCGAGTAGAACCTATATATTACCTGTCCTGATAGAAATAATGAAATGATTACGGATACGAATTTGGATGCGAATGCGGAATCGAATATGAAAACGGATACGGATACAATACACTACCCCTAGTTTCACTCGATTTGCAGCTACACATATTTCCGGTAGGTTTCACCACTACTAGATCGAGACTAGAAGATCGAGTCCTATATAGTCTCCGTTTAGATAGGAAGTGGAAATATTAGCACAACGCAAATTTATAGTGATTTAAAACCGTCCTTAAATGAGCCTTAGCCAATTTATAACCGATTTCAACTTCACACTATTTTAGTCACTCTTGACTTAAAATCAGGAAACCTTCATTTCAAATACTTAAAACCTTGCTTAAACTCATCTGAGATCTGACGTTTCTTAAAGCTTGACATTTTGTGTGAATTATTTCCGACCTAATAGGTTTGTTCGCTGAAGCCCTGGGGTCGCTACAAAGTGTTTTTTGAGAAACCTAAAGTCGCCCTGAATGTCAAATTGAGTGTTTTTTGAGCCCTGCGGTTTGCCCTAGGTTTTTGCTGTGGCGAGTTGAGGGCTGTATTTTTATTCAAATGACAAGGATCTGTGGTTATTTTGTGGCTTAGCGTTTTTTGAGAACTGAAAAACACAGGTTTTTTTTGAAAACTCATAGGGTTGTCAAGAAAACATGGGTCAACCATGGGTAAATTTCAACAAACGAATCTAATATTAGGTTTGTTCGTTGAAGCCCTAGGGTCGCCACAAAGCGTTTTTTGAGAAACCTAAATTCACCCTGAATGTCAAATTGAGTGTTTTTTGAGCCATAGGTTTGCCATAGGTTTTCCCCAAACTCGCCCTAGCTTTTTGCTGTGGCGATTTGAGGGCTGTCAAATGGCATGTATTTTTTTTTTTATGACAGGGATGTGCGGTGATTTTTGGTGTAGTGTTTTTGGAGGACTGGAAAACCCAGGTTTTTTTGACAACTCATAGGGTTGTCAAAAAAAACCTGGGTCAACCCTGGGGAAAGTTCAACGAACAGACCTATTTATTCTTAATCAAGTATTTCTAGACAAAAACCGAACATCATTCCAAATTTTCGTAGTAGTGAGTACTTCATTATCCCGGTTTATGCTACGACGAACAAGATCAGGAGAACGATTTTATGGTGGCATAGGTATACCCGTTCAGTAAATCATTTTCCGAAGTAGGTATTATCCACTATTTGTTAGATCGTTAAATAATATATAGTTGTACTTGACATACTTCTGCTTATTTATTCGTTGAAGCCCTGAGTTTGACCTACGGTCGACGTTAAACTGAGTGTTTTTTGAGGCCTGGGTGTCCCACCTACTCGCCCCAAAGTAACCAAAGGTTATATAGAATGCATTGTCTAGTGATGTTGTGGTTTCGGTTTTTTTTTTTGAAAAAGCCGAAAGCTCAGGTTTTTTTTGACAACTTATAGGGTGGTCAGGCAAACTTGGGTCAATCCTGGGTAAAGTTCAACGAACGAGCCTATTGTCATAGAACAATCATAGATGATTTGGTACGAAGCATTCCCTTCCCTTTTTGCACAGATTTAAGTTCAATGAAATAGACAGATTGCCTGAGACGAATTACTTTCAATCGAGAACCAATGCTTTTAATGAAACATTTCTTCAAGCTTGATTCGTCTAGATAAACTTAATTTGATTATTTCATCAAATGTTGAATTGCACTCAGTTTTAGTCCAACCCCAAAACAAAAAATTTCATTCCATCTCTGAAAGAACTAAAAAACTAATTGATTTGCGTAGTTTATGGCTAAAAGAACTGAAAAAAATTTATCATCGATATTTAAATAGAGTAAATCCCGAATATCTTCAACTACATTCTAAGATCCAATGCCTGAGTAAAATCATAAGAGATAATGTCAATATAGATTTAAATAAAGCATTTCAATCAAGACTTAAGAAAATCAAACCTTCACCATTTGCTTTTAAGGAAATAGATAAAATAACGGGGCGGAAATATTTTGGAACTGATATCCCTAAGGACATACTTACATACAACGGGCAGAACTTGAATGATATGGAATCCAAATTAAACGCGTTTAAAGATTTTTACTCTTTACTTTACTCTGGTCCCGAGACGTTACCAAATCAAAATTTTAAACTTATTCAAATCGATTCATTTTGGTCAAAACTTAACAAATTTCTCACTTTCAAACAATGCTACAAGACCCAGACCCAACTTTACTACGTCCGAAGAAGTCAGAGAATTTAGGGTTGCTTTGAACAACAAAAAATCAGCTGGAATCGATCAAATTTCTAATTTCATTTTGAGAAAATGTCCATCTTCCCTAGATACGGTTTTGTCCTTAATATTTAACCATTGTATAAACAATGGTTATTTTCCTAGGGCTTGGAAACAAGCAATAATCATACCGATAGCAAAAACAAAAGCTGCGAAAGATATATACAATTTTCGACCAATCTCATTGCTCTCTAATAATGGAAAACTTTTCGAAAGAGTTCTGACAGATCATTTGAATAGGTTCTTAGAAGAAGCAAACATTATTCCAAACAATCAATTTGGCTTCAAAAAAAGTTGCTCAACCGAATACGCGTTACTCGTTATTCAAAATAAGGTTGTGGAAAACTTAAGAAACAAGAAAAGCACCGTTTAGCTTAGATATTGATCTCGAAAAAGCTTTCGATTCAATATGGCACGACGGGCTCATATTTAAGCTTTTAAATCTAAGATGCCCTGACTGGCTCGTTAAAATGATATATAGTTTTCTCGAAAGTCGAACTACGTCAATTTTAATAAAAACTGAAAAATCGGAACCTTTTCGTATACTCTCGGGTGTGCCTCAAGGATCTATCCTTTGCCCTTCCCTGTTCAATATATTCATTCATGATTTCCCTCTTTCTGATCCTATAACTGAGGAACCAGGATCAATTCATTACGCTGATGATACCACTATTCTGGCAAGCGATCCCCGGCCAAGTGTTGCGTTGGACAAAATAAAACAAAGCCTTCCACTTGTGGAAAACTATTTTAAAAAATGGAGACTCAAATTAAATACCGATAAATGTGGCTTAACTTGCTTTAGAAACTCCAGTGTTAAAGGTCATTATCTTGCTGTAAAGGAAAGTAAAACACTTTCTTTGAGAATAAACGAAACCCAAATAACATTAAAAAATGAAACAAAATACTTAGGTATACATTTTCATAATAGATTTTTATTTAACAAGCATGCAAGATTAGTTCTTAATAGAGCCAAAATGGTTTCTGCGATGCTTAAACCTTTAATTATCTCAAAGCAAGTGTCCACAAAAACAAAGACACTTATGTATAAAACGTTGATAAGACCAATACTTTTGTATGGTTTTCCTATTTGGTTTACGATCTCACCATCTGTAGCCAGGGAAATGGAAATTTTTGAAAGAAAATTTTTGAGATTCTGTTGTGGAAAATTTAGAAAGCCTAACAAAAAATTCTACTCTAATGAATACATATATGAAACAGCAAAAATTATACCTCTGATGGCCTATCAAGTTAACTGCTTATTAAAAAAATGGAACGCATTAGTTCGCATCCGAATCCACTTGTAAGATCCTTGATTGATTTCCACACTGAGCTAAGTATAAATGATTGTTACTACTTATCCCCGTTTAATGTTCTGAATGAACGATCTACACCTCTTTTGAGCCCTGGTTCAAGTAATATCCTCTCCGTGCCGTTTTACGAAAAAGCATCCCCGCTTAATTTTAGGGGATGATACCGATTAAAATATTAATTAATTAATGTATCTGTTCACCCACATTAACCTTTGTTTTCATCACACAAGTTTTGGGTTTTCTTGAGATAATATAATATTTATGTTTTCTTTAAGAGAACCTAAAGCTTGTGTATTCCTGTATGTATGAATAATTAAATATTCACATCCTAGAAAAGATAAGACTGACTTTTTAGTTTTATTTAGTTTTAATTAGTTTTAAGTTATAGTCATAAGTAAAAGCCAAAAAGGCAAAGCTGAGATTGTACACCGGGAGCAAGTGTACACTTTAATAATAATGTAAGCTTAGTTTACAATGCAATCAATTTAATGAAATTAATTTAAATGGCATTTTCTTAAACTTTGATGAGGTCAGACATATCATTAAGTCGACCAATTTATTAATGTTTATAAGTAAAAACATGTACTGAGTTATATATGCCTCAATAAAACTACTTTACTTTACTTTACTTCAAGCTTTTCGGTGGTAAACCTTGGGCAGAATTATCGCTCCCGTGATCGAGTAATACGTGACTGAATTATATGGTTTTGGTAATACTTCTCACTTTATCGAGCAATAAAAATCCAAAAAGTATCATTTCATGAAAGATACTTAATTTCGGCTCAAGATTCAAGAAATGGATAAGTTTTGGAACATACTACAACAGCTTCTTCAGTTCCCTGTGATTGCAAAGCTGTGTGGCCTCGCTGGAGTTTGACAACGGAGGTTCTTGTCCGCGACAAAACACCTCGAGACACGACTGGCTGATCGTTTGAATGTGTAAGTGAACTTGAGGGTAAAAACGGGCACGATCAACCAATTCTTAGTTGAGCAATACCTAAAGCAACAGCGGTTTTTTGGTGATTAAGATTTTTGAGAAGAAATGTAAAAGCTTAGTAAAGTTGAAAATAGTAAAAAGAAGATTGTTTTGAAAAGTTTTTTAGTCAGTGGAAGAAGTAAAATTGAAAAGTAAAAAGAATTGGCAGACAGACGAAAAACAGGAAAGAGGACAGTGAAAGAGGAAGGCAGAAGATGGGTAGGTAGAGTGCTTTGGTTATACTGTGAGTTTATATAATAATTTCGCTCATCTTTGCCCCTTTCGTGTTTAGATTTCTCAAAATTGTGAGACACACGTCCATTTGTTAATTCATATTCAGCCTTATCGGGAGTTTCACCCGAACAACTGTTTACCCGAAATATTTTTGTTCCCCCGGATTTTAATTTTTTGATTTAAAAGTGATCGACACTTTTCACTTCGAATTTAGATATGACAGTTCGAAAATAGGTTTGACAGTTGTTGACAGCCAGCGAGGATTAAATTGAAAGAAGAATAAAAAAGTTTGTGTTTGTGGATATGAAATTAAAAGCAAAAAGTAGGTAGGTAATAACGAAGTGTGTTTATAATAAATAAATTCAACTAAAAACATACAGACAAAAAATGCTAAGCAAAGCCGTGCATGCCCTATTGCTTGAGGAAGAGGAAGAAAAAGAAGTAACACTACGTCGCGTCGCACTTTTCGGATACAGTTAAGAGATCACTCCAGTCCTTTGGAGTTACCTAAACCACATCCGGGATAAGCAATTAGATACCCACCCACTATCCACATCACAATACGCATATCAACCAGTGAAATCAACGGAAACCGCGTTGAATGACCTAGTTACTAGGATCGAACTTCCTATCGATAAAAAGGAAATTTGCGTATTGGCATTTCTCGACATAGAAGGAGCCTTCAACAACACTTCTTTGTGTCCACAGACCGTGCTCTAAGGCACCAAAACGTTCCACAAGTGATTCGCAATTAGATAATGTCCATGCTAAACAGCAGAATTATCCACAGCATAATCGAAGAAGTGGAAATTTCAGCACTAACAACAAGAGGCTGCCAACAAGGTGGAGTCCTCTCACCACTCATCTGATGGTCAATAGTTGTAGACAGGCTTCTAAGATTACTTGCAACCCAAGGCATCTATGCAGTGGGCTTTGCAGATGATCTAGCAATTGTCATACAAGGCTCATCAGAAACACTAATATCAAGAAGACTTCAGACAGCTCTGAACAAAGTACAAAGCTGGTGCTCAGATGAAGGCCTCTCTGTCAATCCACGTAAGACAGTTATTGTCCCATTTACAAAAAGAACAAAACTAAAAATCTCTATGGGGAAACAATACCATTCTCCAAGGAATCAAAATACCTTGGGATCATCCTAGACAGCAAAATGTTACGGAACCCTCAACTAGAACGCATTTCCAGCAGAGCAACCGCAAGTCCCTATATGGACTTGTCGAAGAATATGCGGGAAAAACTGGGCTCTAAAACCTAAAGTGGTGCACGACCTATATACGCTGGTAGTCAGACCAACAATAACGTACGCAGCCGTTGTATGGTTGACAAAAACGAAAGAAGTAACGGCAATCCAAAAACTAGAAAAGATTCAAAGATTGGCAACAACATGCATCACTGGATGCATGCATACAACACCAACATACGCTCTAAACGTCATTACAGTACTACCTCCAATCCACATTTTCATTAAAATGGAAGCAAGACTGGCGACACACCGTCTTTTCCATCAAGGACACATAAAATCACATCCATACCCGAAAGGACATCTGTCGATAAAGGAAAGTTTAGAAAAACTTAATACCTTTAGTATGTGCTTGGATGCTATTATTCCCATGTACAACTTCAAACTCAAGTTCTTCAATGTCATCCCCCCTGGAAGACTGGAAGAACACAAAACCTCATCCTTCAAGGCAAGATATGGTCTGGTATACGGACGGCTCAAAAATGGAAACTGGTACTGGTTCCGGCATTTTCAGCGACTCTCTCAGAACGAATTTCTCAGTAAGTGTGGGTAGTCACTCGCCCATTTTTAAAGCTGAAGTCTTTGCCATTAACGAATGTTCGAGAATAATATGTTCATCGAACACAAAAAACAAAACAATATTCATTTTTTCAGACAGTCAAGCTGCACTAAAAACGTTAAGCTCACCTGTCATAAGGTCCAACTAGTCCAAGAGACAGTCATGTCACTCTCTGAACTAGCAAGGAAAAACACTGTCTTCCTCCACTGGATCCCAGCACACAAAGGCTACGATGGTAACGAGAAGGCAGACATCTTAGCTAAAGACGGCGCATCTAAACCATTCGTCGGTCCTGAACCCTTCTGCGGTGTAAATAAAAGCACCTTCAAACAAACTGCCAAGAACATTCTGCTGGAGGTATCAAACAAAGCTTGGAGTAACTCATCTGGCCAAATCTGTTCAAAACTCTTTTTGCCAGAATATACTGAAAAAACATCAAAATTCCTACTGAACCTCAATAGGAAAACCCTAAAAATTTGCACAGGACTACTAACCGATCACTGTTCTTTAAAGAAACATCTTCACCAAATGAGGCTGGTAGCGGACCCCATCTGTAGACTATGCCTCGAAAATGAAGAAACATCTCTGCACATTATTACAGAATGTCCAGCACTTTTCCGCCTTAGAAAGCAAATACTTGACTATGAGATCATCCCCTTAGATAAACTCAAACTCATTCACCCACAGAAGATTGCTAACTTCTGGTTCAAGGAGCAGGAGAACTGTCCTGAAACCTCACATGGGCTGGCACAATAGGTTTCATTCAGACACCGCAGTGCCCAGAGCTGAGCAAGCTCTACCCGTCCCCCAAATCTAATCTAATCTAATGCAAGTCAGAATTTGAGAACTGAAGTTTACTTGAGTTCAAGTAAGTCATAAACAAAAAGTCTAACTTTGAACATCGTTTTACTTCATTCGGCAGGCGAGCTTTGAAATACGCAAAATCGTGCACTTAACAGTGCTCGGATAAATAAACGGCTGGAGAGCTTAGAAATACTCAAAATTAGGGAAACTTAACATAAGAGTACCTATACTGATTGAAAAAAGCTTTCCCATAAGGCCTGTACTGAAAATCTGAACTGAACATAGTAGGTATAGGTACGTACATTTAACTTTACCGCAAGAAAGCCGAGTGTTTTTCCAGGTGCAATCACTTTTACCAACAATCATCTAGCTATCCACAATTCGCTTTAAAAATGGGCAATTCCAATAAAAACAGACTTTATTGAAAGCGATCCATGACTATCACAGCTTCTTATTGTAATCTGTATCCACCCAAATTATTTGTATCAATGAAACGTTTTAGACAACAAAGAACTTAGGTAGTTATATTTTTTCATTTTTCTTTTCAACTCCTAACAAAGTAGAGCATTCATCCGTATCTCAATTAGGTAATAATTCAGATAACGCCCTCTTAAGCGCCCCATTAAAGTTCACAATCTCCCTCTCTATCCAGAGCTCTCCACATCTTTCGCTTTGCAAGATGGAACCCCTCTTATATTTTACTCTTAATAAGGTCCCCCGTGCGGTGGTTTTAAAGGTGGCCATAAAAATAAATGCGAAGTCTATATCTTTATATTTTGAATACAAACACACCTATGCCTACCTAACATTATACCCAACGAATGCATTTTGCGTGAGCAGATAAGAAAAGATATGTATACGTCTTTATGAACATACACTCCATTCCCGTAACTCCTGTCCCAAAAAAAAATAAAAAAACATCGAGGTCGGGTTGGAATCGCGGACGCGGGCATAAAACCGCCATTGTTAAAATCTTCAGTTTCTACGGTACGCATATCCGACGAAGGTGCTACCTCCTTTGCTCCACCAGCACACTTTTACCTATCGCCATCATCATCCCCCAACCAATGCGGTTGGTGTTTCTTTGCGATGCGAGGATATACCAGAAGTACACACAGGATCTAAACTCATCATCATCATCATCATCTTTGCTAGCTCCTCCCCCCAAAAGGCATAGATAAGAACTTGAAAATTTCGTGAGTGGAATCAGGCACTTCACCACGCATGCTCATCAATAATGCCCATCGAGTGTGGGTATCCTTATGACGATGTACCAATAGCAACCGCATTAACGGGGGTTGACATCCTTGAGGATGAGCCATAGAAATCGGTTCGCAAAGTCGATTATCTACCATTTATCTGTGTACCAGCAGCATTCCTTGAGGTACAGATCGAGGGAGGATGTGCCGTCTCTATTGCGGCTATCACACTTTCCACCCCTTAGGGCTACACCATCACCATCGCGTTTTTAAACAGCCTCGTCTGTCCCTCATTAAAAGGGATGATCTGCTATTAACTTTGCCTTGCTCGGTCGCGTGTTGGTGTATCTGCACTACGAATATGTGTCTGTATGGCGCAATGGTTTATCCGTTTTGTGGTTTAGACCAAAACTACTGTTGACGTTCTCGGTATTGACGGATATTTCAAGGAATGCACATCGGACACAATTTGCTAGCCACTTCTTGTATATTTGGATATTTGTAAGAAGTGATTTTCTTCGTGACCCGCAACAACAGAAGGAAATTCGGATTTCCCCGGGCGGTTGACATATTCTGTATATTTACACTGAAAAGGAGTGTGAGAGGCTTGTTGCTCCTTGGTTAAAAAAAAAAACATGTCTGCTTGCAGTGTTGGCAATGTGCAGTTTTTGGCTGAACTACAACCCCAATAGAAGTAATAGATTTGTCTGTGACGGAACAAAATAAACCACAAGTTGTGGAATTCTTAAAGCAACCGGCAAAAGGTGTGAATGTTGTTTCCGGGTGTGATTTTGAAATACGTTAATTTTTTTCCATATGAATACTTAAAAGAGGTTAAAACGGTACTGAAAGTCGTAAAGGCTGTTTAAACAGAACGTGCGATCGAAAGGATTAAAGAAAAACTTTTTCGTACGAAAAAAAAATTATGCAATTGTGTTAGTGAATAAAATTAAAAAAGTGAAGCTGAAGGATAACCACAAAAGGAAGAAACATCAGTGATTAAATAAAGGTAAGGTGATGGTGGATGACTGTGACATGTGACGATATAGGTTTGGTGTCACGCAGTGCAGTTTACGAGAAAGGAAATATTTGTTGACAAGAAAGTTTACGTGCTTTGACTGAGAGGAAGGAAAGATTAAGGCAGGATGAAGGAATCAGCATTTGATCTTTGGGAGTCAAACCATGGATTTTTGACAAGAGAAAAAAGTAAAATAGCTTTTTTATCACAAACTGAACAAAAATCACTGTTTTTGAGTAAGCTATCGGTAATACAGTAGAGCCTACTCTTAAACAAAATGTAGACAAAATCTTTCCAACCACAGTGGGATTCAATTTCTGCTTTTGTAAATCCACTGTGGATGTTGTACGCACCTATTTGATATGCAAAGCCGTACTAATTTAGAGAATGTAAAAAAATCTAATTTAGACCTGAGCACAAGTCCAGAGCAAGTTCTGCTGATTTCGCCAGTAAAATGAGAAAAAAGTCTCATCAGATTTGTTTGGTTTTCTTATTTGATCGCTATTTTCAACTCTTTCCAGAGTGAAAGTAGTCTAATTTACTTCGGTGAATATAGTTTTTAAATAAATTGGTAAATACTTGGGTACAACAGCTCGGAATGAGGTGGGGCCTTGTTTGTTTCTCACAACCACTCCTATCTGCAGTGTGAGTTACCAACGATTTTCTACGTTTTCCGAATTGAAAGGAAAGAAAAATTCTACTGTCATGGCAGTTTATAACTTTCGGAGAACTTGCCAACTCTAGCGAAAATCTTTTGGAATACAATTGGGAACCGGATCTCCCGCACAAGTTTTACACACTTCCCATTCCACCATAGGCATAACGCCCAGCATGAAGAGATTGAAAAAAAAAATCAAGTTTGTTTACATTCTGGCTTTAGCCTTAGTCAGATTAGATGTCGGGTCTTGTGGCGTCCGGGGCTAAGTGCTCACCATATCTGCCTGTTTCTTGGCAGTTCGAGGCTTTCGAGCGTTTTGCAGTCGCGGCACTTGCAAAATCAGCTGTCGAAATTAAGTTATTCAGCGACATATGAGAATACCGACGACGACACGACAAAAAAACGCAGCGTTTTCATACATTTGTATTGTTGCGACTGCAAAAGTGATGACAGCTGCGTTGCTGCCATTGCTGCAACTGCAATAACGCATTGGTTTGGGAGAACCTTAAATTGCTTTTCCACTCGTAGCACCTTTCGCGAGAAACTAACAATGTATCCCATACTAATGACACTGCCATAAAAAGTTCGGCCGGCAGTTGCTGGTCCTTGAAATGAGTTAGGCTGTGAGGCTCCACCGCTTTGTTGTGCCACCCTATTTGTTAACAGTTTAGGGTCTCTCTGACTTTAAAAATGTGTTGTAAATAAGTTTTGCTACAGAAAAAATAATAATTTTAGAAGCGAGTGAAATGATCGAATTGTGACAACATTTCATAAAAAGTATATAGCCGTTGCTACTATATGAACCAAATACAAATGCGTTTCTCTTTTTTCATTTACACGTCAAAGGCTTTCGAAGTAGGTACGTTCTTTTGGGAATCTAGATTGGTTTCAAGAAAGTAGTTTTGAGAATTGAAAAACTCAAACGATCGGAATAAGCAAGTGTGGTTCTCCTCATACAAACTAAAGTTTGGAACCGGATTAAGAGCTTCAAAACAAAAAAATAAAAGAAAATGTTTTTATAATTGTGTGAAAAATTTTTTATAAGCATATCAACATAGGGTCATGTCCCCAGTTGTCGAACACTTAGTGACTTGCAATAAAGTAATCGCTCACTGCCAGACAACATTCGATATTCAATAAACGAAGTTAAATTAATTAGATTCTCAAACTCAAACTTTATTTAATAAACTTAAATTTAATTCTGTAACTTTAACCGTTTTTTTATAAAACAATATAAACTGGAAAACAGTCTAATTCCCCAGTAATCGAACACTTGTTTCCTAAAGCCGAACATTAAGTTTCCTTATTTCGAACATGGTTTTTTGGGTTAAGACTAACATTTAATTACTACACAAAACAGACATTTTTAAAGTTTTCTCTATTATAAATTATCCAAACATTTTTATTTATATTTTTATGTTTTATATTTATTTTTATATTTTTTTTTTTATTTATATTTTCTCAATTTTATTGATACACATAAATCAGATAAGATTTGAAGAGTTGCACACAAAGTCTTTATTTTGAGCACAAAGTTGGGTGTACGTTAAATGGTTATGCTAAATGGTGACAACCTATATTTCTTAAGCCATCTTCTTTGGCAAGAAGTTATGAGACACCTACGTCATAATTGAAATTGTTAACTGTTCGATCAAAGGAAACCTAAAATTGTACTGAGTTTCCTTGATTCGAACACTGAAAAAAGGTGTTCGAATACTGGCCCCAAAGGTTTTGCTACTTTTATTGATAGAAAGACGTAAAAATTATTTAGTTTCTTATAACATGTAAGGCCTGAGCTTAAAAAAACTGTTTTGATGAAGTTGCCTATATTCGAACACTAGTGTTCGAACAGGAAACTCACAAAAATTTAGTTTCCTTTGATCGAACAGCTAAAATCTAGTAAAACTATCAACTTTTAAGATAAAATTTTAACGTAAATGAACTTAAATAAGCATTATATAACGAAGAAACCTTACAACATAAATATTTAGCTTCAATTGCCCCTTAAAATCATAGTTTCTCACGACACTTGCAACAGTCTCCTTCTTATATGGAAACCCACAATTGCCCTAATCTTTGAAAGCTAGTCACAAACTACTATTTTTTAAACGTTTACGTTGGTTGTACTTGTGAGTTGTTTCTGAGGGTTAAAGAGTATAACACCCTTTACAATTTCGCATTAAAAGAAATTAAAAAATTGAGAAATAATGCAGTTTGAGCGATGTTTTTCAAAAAGTGTTCGACAACTGGGAGTGTTCGAATTTAGGCGACCTTACCCTACCTATCGTTAGTTAAAGAGCATTACGTCGCAAGTCAAGAAATTCAACAAATAAAAAAAAAAACAAAATGTTAATTATTCAAAAAATACAAAAAATCAGAGCCTCCTTTTGGCATTTTCAGTGACTTTTATGTTGTTCTGAACATTTTAGAAAAGAAAAAAGTCTGCTACATTTTACATACATACCAGGTGCAAAGTGTGCGTTTTTTGCGATTTCTGCAAAACAGGCTTAAAATACTGACGGGGTCGTGCATTTAAGCTGACCATATTTATTATGTTCCGATTCCGATAATTTCAAAAAGGACTTCTTCTTCTTCGACGTTACGTTCTCATCGTTATCTCTAAGGGATCAAAGATCTCCCACTGCACTGCTAGTGATCTGCAAGTGGAGTACGCCACGTTGGCCTCAGAATGCGTCGGCTGACCTGCCGGTTTCGGATTCTTCCTTGTCTGAGGCCAACGAAATGGAAATGCCGTTGCATTTTTCTATTCTACGTACAAGTGTTCTGGTCTGCCTTTTTTTCTTCCTCCGTGATAGTCTGAAGGTTGTATGATATTGCCTTTTTTCTTTAAATATGACAATACCATTAACTATCCCGTTCGTGCCTCTACTTTCCTTTTTATGGTATTTTTAACGTGCAGACTTCCTCGTATCTTACTTCTAATTCGATCAAATTTTGTAACTCCTGCTGTTATGTCATCAGGAAAAACCATCAGAAAAAGTTGA
Source organism: Melanostoma scalare (assembly GCA_949752695.1). Classification (NCBI taxonomy): domain Eukaryota; kingdom Metazoa; phylum Arthropoda; class Insecta; order Diptera; family Syrphidae; genus Melanostoma; species Melanostoma scalare. The sequence continues at coordinate 184,488,879 of OX456984.1, read as the reverse complement.
GAGAAGTGAAAACATTAAATTTTTCCTGATGAGCATTTATAGCGGTCAGGATAAATATGTCAATTGCCAGGCTCTTCGCAGACACAGACTTTTCTTCCACGAAAAATGGAAACCAAATAATTGAAATAAGTTTTTCCACTTTGGCTGAAATTTCAGTCAGCTGACCCGAACAACTAAATTGCAACAGAAAACTAGAAAAACACAATACCACAGATAATATTAACTCTATTAAACATTTAAAAAAAAAAAAAATTTCTGGGCTATTTGATATTCCATTCCAACATTTTTCTGGTTCGTTTTCCTGATCGCTACAACAACTGGCCACTTATGTAGGTGCCAATTATAGCGACCAGGAAAATCCACCAGGAAAACTTGAGCGTTATTAGGAAAAGTGTCTAAGGCCAAGCAATTGTTGATGTCACTACATTTGGTTGTATACCAGGAGTGTTTTGGTCTGTCTTTTCCTGTCTTTACATCAATGTCGTACCTATGCATGTGTCTTTTCCACGAGGATTTCTGAGTCTGGAGGCCTTTCAGACAATTATTTCAGTTTCATTTTCACTGCCTTTATTCACGCTATCTTTCGACAGCAAACAAAGTCTTGAAAATGTCTATAGTATTCGATCAATCTTGGGCATAAAAGTCAAAATTGAACCACTGCGAAAATCAAAAATTGTTCCGCAATGTAAACGATGCCAAGCATTTGGCCACACCCAAAAATATTGCAACCGCGAGTTTGCTTGTGTTAAGTGTGAAGAAAAACATGCAACTAAAGACTGTCCATCAAGCAAAGAACAGAAAGCAAAATGTGTAAACTGTCAAGGTAATCACCCTGCAAGCTATAGAGGCTGTCCAGTTGCTAAAAGATTTCAAAAATCCAAAAGCAAAATGACATCCGGTGAAATAAAGCCCAGCAATCCAGCAAACACAAAAAGAACTCCTGAAGCTGAGGATAAAGGTAAGAAAGAACTTCCGAAGGAAGCTGTTAAAAGCAAAAGCGACGAAAATAAATCCTATTCACAGATTGTTAAAAATGTGCGGAAGAATGAAGAAACTTCCATTAAAGAAATTCTTGAACTTATTCTTAAAAGAATTGACAATCAGGATTTGAACATCAAACGGCTAAGTGAAGAAGTCGCTCTTAAGAAACAATGATGGACAGAACACTAAAAATTGGAACATGGAATGCAAACGGTCTTTTACACCATTTATCAGAATTAAAAATCTTCTTAGACATCGAACACATAGATATTTGTCTGGTGTCCGAAACTCATTTCTCAAGTGGACTGGTTCTTGATGATTTAATATCAAACTATATTTGCTACCACGCTCCTCATCCAGCTGATAAGGCTAGAGGTGGATCGGCAATCCTCATAAAAAAGAGCTTAAAACACCATGAAGAAGTTATGTTTACAAACGAGAATATGCAAGTAACAATAATTAGTATTGGTATGAAAAAGAAAGACTTCAAGTTGGCATCAATATACTGCCCGCCGAGGCGTTCCCCGACTGAAGATGATTATACAGAACTGCTAAAACTTCTAGGACATAACTTCCTTGTTGGCGGTGACTTTAATGCTAAGCACACCCATTGGGGATCCAGACTTATAACAACAAAAGGCAGAAGGCTTTACAAAGCATGCCTCAAATACAATTGCGAGTTTTATTCATCCAGATCACCAACATACTGGCCATCGGATTCAAGTAAAATACCAGACCTTGTTGACTTTTTCATAGTTAAAGGTATCAAACGAAACCACATAAGAGTCGAAGGTAATTATGACTTATCATCAGATCATACACCGGTGATTTTATCACTTAATGAATCGGAGATAATGGAAAAAAGTAATCCTAAGCTAGTAAATAATAAAACAAACTGGAGTGAATTCAGAGAAAAGCTTGAAAGCTATATAAATCTCAGATCCCCTATGGAAACAAAAGAGCAAATAGACCTTGAAGTAGAACAATTCATTGCCGATGTTCAACAAGCTGCAGAAGAAAGTACACCAACTTACTCGAGTAGGAAGCAAACTGAAACAAAATACCCTGCCGAGATAAGAGAGTTGATATTGGAGAAGAGAAGAGCTCGAAGAAAATGGCAAAATACTAGATTTCCAGACGACAAAACAGCGTTTAACCGGCTAAGCAACGAACTGAAAAAACAAATCTACGAATTCAAAAATGATTCATTAAGTAGATTCCTGAAAAATTTAACGACTGATGCTTCAACCGATTATTCGCTCTGGAAAGCAGCTAAGCGCCTGAAAAGACCGCAGTTACAAAACCCTCCAATAAAATCTCTAAACGGGAATTGGATCGGAAATCCGAAAGAAAAAGCTAACCTATTTGCAGAACATCTTGCGAATGTTTTTAAGCCATTCCCAGCAAATACATCTGAAAACAGCTTACAGTTTATTGATAAAGTCGATGAAGTTGACATACCAATTGTCACACTCAAAGAAATAAAAAGTATGTGTCGAAATCAACTATCGAACAAAAAATCACCTGGGTACGATCTAATAACTGCTCAGGTTATGAAAGAAATGCCATCAAAAGCCTTCATAAAACTCCAATTCATAATAAATGCATGCCTAAAGACCCAATATGTCCCACATCATTGGAAAATTGATGAAGTAATTGTTATACCAAAGCAAGGTAAGCCACCAACAGAAGTGACGTCTTACAGACCAATATCGCTTATACCAATAATGGCAAAAGTCTTTGAAAAATTGCTACTGAAAAGACTAAGCAAAGTCATAGAAGAAAGAAATCTAATCCCAAATCATCAGTTTGGATTTAGAAATAAACATTCCACGATAGACCAAGTTCATAGAATAACGGATGCAGTTGAAAAAGCATTAGAAGAAAAACAAGTATGTTCGGCTATATTTTTAGATGTTGCTCAAGCATTCGACAAGGTATGGCATGAGGGGCTAGAGTACAAACTGCAAAGGGACCTACCCAGGCAGTACTACGAAATACTAAAATCTTATATCTCAAACCGGCTCTTCAGAGTACGGTATGATCAAGAATATTCAAAGCTATGTAATATACAAGCCGGTGTTCCACAAGGAAGCGTCCTAGGACCTACCCTGTATTTGCTATATACAAGGGATATTCCAGTGGATAACAACACCATTATGGCTACTTTTGCAGATGATACCGCAATTTTGGCATCCAGTAAGTGCGTCGTCAAGGCTGCTGAGAAATTGCAAAATGCCGTCGACACCGTTAGTGATTGGACCAAAAAATGGCGTATCAAGCTCAATGAAGCTAAATCTGCACATATAAACTTTACAAATAAAAAGTTAAGCTACGTTCAAATATTCATCAACAATCAAGCTGTACCTTACGCCAATACGGCCAAATACCTTGGGATGAATTTGGATGCAAAGCTAAAATGGAAAGAGCATATCAAAAAGAAAAGGGAAGAGCTCAACTTGAAATATAGAAAAATGTACTGGTTACTCGGTAGAAATTCGGACTTATCTGTCGAAAATAAATTAATGCTTTATAAACAAGTACTTAGACCTGTTTGGACCTATGGAATCCAATTATGGGGCTGTACAAAGAAAACAAATACTGAAATCATCCAAAAGTTCCAAAACAAAGTCCTTCGTGGAATAGTAAATGCACCATGGTATATAAGAAATAGTGATTTACATCGTGACCTACAAATAGAAACGGTTACAGAAGTTGTAAGAAAACATGCTGTATCACACAATCAGCGACTGCATAGTCATATCAACTCTGAAATGGAGTCCGTATTAAATACGAGAGGCAATGTTCGGAGATTAAGAAGAACCAAGCCACACGAGCTAATGGTCTAAAAGTCATGGGAAGCATTAAAAGTTTAACCTTTTCTTAAAGCGATTATATTATTGAGAAAGAAAAATCTGTTGTCGATCGTTCATAGATTGGTTCTGATTACGAGGAGTTTTTAGTGGGTAAGAATCCCACACTACTTGGTATCGAATACTGCTAAGTGTCTTTTGAAGATTTACTCCTGACAAAAAAAAAAAAAAAAAAAAAAAAAAGTTATTAGTTAAACTGAAAATGAAAGCTCAACTGAGCACCGGACTAAAGCTTAAATACATTTTCTTCTTAACTTAACTGACAACTGAACTGGCAAAATTGATAACACCAAATGATCCAGCCGTTGTTTTTTTTTTTTTTTTGTAAGACACTTCTAATTCTATCAAGCTTTGTAACTTCAGGGGTGCAAATTACAGCACACGTGATCGAGTAATACGTTATCGAAAACTTTAGTACCACAAGTTGAGATTCTTTCATCAGTATTTGAACGAATTGAAGTCGATAAATGAAAAGCAGACGAAAGAAGAAGAAGTTGTTCAATATAGAGCGAATTTTGAAAGAAAAAAATACTCACTCACTCGATCACTGATGCGGTAATTCGGCCCCAGATACGTACGAAGCACTTTCATCTCAACTGCCGTCAACTTACTCTCATATTTTCTGCATATTATCCAGCATTGTGAACCGTATGCGAAAGCTGTGTAGAGTCCTCACTCCAGTTAAGAAGACATTTTTCTATTATAGAAGATGGGAGAGTTTTTTCACCTTTTCATCCACCAAACACTGATCGTTATCATAAGCTGCTTTACTATTGATCCCGGATATTTAAACTTTTCACACATGGGAAGCATGTTTTCTTTCAAATAAGTGTTTGGAATAGCTAAACGGGTAACAAAATTACTGTCTTTTTTAACTATTCGTAATATACGGTACAAGTATACAACTTTCTAAAACATCTACGCATATGTCAAGTATTGGTTGAATGAATGTAGGATCCTCGCTTATGATAGGTCAACATCAGCAAGGAGCAGTTGGTGTACTCTTCTTTCAAGCGGGTATAACCAAAGATTCTAACATTAATGAGCAAAGGGCTCAAGACACTTCCTTGGTGGGAATGCTTCAATGATTTCTACTAGAGATTTCACCTTCATCAATGCTACTTAATACTCGTGCTTGATCATCAGAACATAAGGCTCTAGAGCACTTTGTTGTCTGACGGCAGCCAATATTAGATTTTGGGGTTGTCAATCGAAGGCTTTTCGAAGACAACTGGCACAATATGCAAATCATCTACGTAATAACGATGTTTTTACATAAAGATACTACTTCGGATTTCATCCGTTATTGACTTTACCACGAAAATTCCGAATTGTTCATCAGACATCCTAATTATTTTTCTCTGGTTAGAAATGAGAGTCGTGAGTCCTCTAAGCCCGTTATTTCACATTTTTTTTTACAAAACTAGTGTGGTATATCGTCCGGTCAAAAAATTTGCTTTTTTAGAAGTTCTTAACACCGCTTTGCGGAATTTTATCGTCATCTACAAAGAGCTGCTTTTGAGCATCTTTGATGAGCTTCTGCGAAAGAATCTCCAGAGCATTTCTTTTTGTTTGAAGGCTGCTTGAGTAGGTTGATTTGCATGAGCAAATAGATATTTTTTCTTTTTCCCGAAACATGCCGCATGCCCCGAGCTTTTTTCTTAGACTTGGGGGAACTTCTCCTTCTTCTTGCGTCTTCAGTATTCCAATTCCAATCAAAGCGAGTAACTATTAAAGGAACTTTTAAGCTTCCGGATCTACAATGGCACTCATATTTTTTATGATCAACTTGGTCGTCAAAGATATCTTTTCTCAATTACAGAACTTAAGCCAGGCTACAGGCTTAGTTCAGCTATCAGTTGTGAAAAAATTTAAAAATAAATTCGAAAATATGTCGTTAAAAGCTCGATTAAAGCTTAAATATTTGTGATTCAAAGCCAATTTCTCCGGACTAGACATTCTGTCACTTGAGTTTCCTTTAAAGTCTTTAAGATGACCATACAGGAAATAGATTTTCCAAAATTGGAATAAATTTGAACTTCCCGCCAAAAGAACAATCGCACATTCGCTGCTACATACATTAGCCGTCATGTTTACATTTGGCTTCTTTACATTGTTTACTTATTTTTCTCTATGCCAGTGCAGCATGCAGCTACAGATTATAAAACAAAAAAAATGTATAAGAAAAATGTTTTTATTAATTTTTGTGTTACTTTTAATAGCCACAAGCGAACACGATGACGTTTGTTGGCAATTTAGTGAGCACTCGAGCAGTAATATGGCTAACAATAGTTATTGCGAGAGACAACACTAGGTCACACTTTACCCTTAGACTCTATTACTATACAACAAATCGTCATCTACTTGTGTATTCACGGCAAACGCTGTGTGTTTAATTGTACTGCGCGGCCCATGTCCGGTACCGGAAGGGGTCAATTTATGAGCTTCAGTTGAATGTAAACAGCGATCATATGTATGAAAAGAAAGCGGATCTAGGAAACATTATGAAGCATTTTTTAGTTCATTTTTGTATTAAATTATATTAAGGGCCAGTTTGTTCACACTGAGCTTAAATTATAAATTTGGTTAGCCAGGATTCTTCTTAATTCATGATTAAGAATTTGTGATCAACAAAGAGTGTTTGTTCAACTTTTTTACGGGTTTCTTAAAAAATTAAGGGTTATTCGAAAATCGATCCATTTTATAATCTCCTATGTAAATAATGTGATAATAATGTATGCGAAGATATTTTCACTTTTAACTAATTTTTTGATAATTCAATGAAGTTTTTGATTTGCGACATGGGATATCGAGCCCTTCCCGCCATTTTATCGAAAGTGACAAAAAGAATTTTTTTAGTTTTTTATATCATAAGTATTCAAACAAAAAGAAACCACAGTCAGTCACTTACAATAAAATTTATTTTCACTGTACCTCTTCGTAAAACAGTTATAATGTAAAAGCTAAAAATGCAGAAAATCGCGAAAGTAAGCTTTCGAATTGTATAAAAAAAACTATCTTGTTTAAAATGTCGCTTATTACAATGATTTCGTTGGAAGAGCTCGATACGTCAGCTGGAAAGTTTTTTATTCTCAAGGAAAGACTGCGATTTGAACCAAAATGAATACTGAATTTCAGTTAATCATCCTATTTAAGGAAAATCGACTGGTTAGCTCTGATCAGAGATTCCTTGACTAAAAATTTCGTAACAAATCGAATCCACGATTATCAACAGGAATAATCATTGATTAAAGATAATCAAGCTTTAGCAAACCAGCCCCAAGAACAACTTATGTTCATAGGTTTATAGTTTTAAATGAACTCAATAGAATTATGTCATCTTTATTCCTTACAACTTTCCCGAGAGTGTACTTGCGAAACTTCGGTGGGCATTTATTTGTGTTACTTTAGTGAAACCATTAGAAAGTTATGTATTTGGGCTCAAACTATTGCGGTTCTGGCACAATAAGTTTCATTCAGACACAGTTCCAGAACTCCACAAGCTCAATCCACCATATAATCTAGTTTAGGTTTCGACTGTTAATTGAAGAAAAACATCAATATGTACTTCTTTTTAATAATATGTGCCATCGTAAGATCTGTAAAATCAAGACCACTCGTAGTAAAGATTAAATTAAACGAAATGTAAGAAAAGTAAAATTTGGTTACAAAAAGCAGGCTGTATGAATTAAAATTTATTTAATTAAAATCAGGAAAGAGAAAAGAATTTTTTTTTTTTTTTTTTTTTTTATAATTAACGCGCACATCAAGGGGTTATGAATACCCTTATAATGTTGTTAAACACAGTGCGAGCATTTAGGAAAATAGGAGAGGATTTGAAAGGAGACACCGATGCACGTTGCTCTTGAACCTTTGTGAATCGTAATGAAGTTGAAATACAGAGCCAGGTAAAGCATTCCACATTCGGGTGGTGCGACTGAAATACGAATCTCTATACTTGACTGTACGTCCGAAGTTGGGCTCAAGGTAAAACTGATGAACTTTCCTAGCGAGGCGGGTGTTGCGGCTAAATTGTTTCAGGGGAGGAATGCAACTGGCTACTTCACTAGAGCACTGCTTGTGAAAAAAGCGATAAAAGAGAGTGAGACAGGCAACGTTTCGACGATGTTCAAGAGAATCAATTGATTCTACGATTGAACTATCACCTATCAATTTTAACGCTCTATTTTGTACCCTATCAAGGAGGTGCAAAGATGTTTGAGAAGCACCTGACCAGATATGGGAGTTATACTCCAGTTTTGGGCGGATGAAGGCCTTATAAATTGTAGCCAGATCAGAAGGGGTGAAGAACTTCCTGCATCGTCTCAAGAAACCTAAGCATTTAGCAGCATTTTTGGCGACTTCAAATATGTGGTCATTCCAACGAAGATCATCGTTTACACACATACCAAGTACTGACAGCTTTTCGGTTTCTTCGATGCAGGTACCATTCATGGATAATGGCAATGGGGGAATGTTAAGCTTCATCGACAAGAGGCAGCATTGAGTTTTCGAAGCATTGAATTCTACTCGGTTCATAAGACCCCATGCAACAATGCTGTCAAGGTCAGAATTCAATGAGCTTATCATACGCAACCGTTCCAGTTCCACATCCGAAGAGCAGGGACGTGAATTTGGAAACGAATATGAAAAGCTGAGGGTCGAGTCGTCAGCAAAACAGTTAAGTGGATTAGAAGTTTCAGACAAGAGATCATTAATGAAAATGAGGAAGAGAGTCGGAGACAAAACGGAGCCCTGGGGCACACCAGCATTTATGAAGTGGGTATCAGACTTGAAGCCATCCAACACAACTTGTATTGAACGGTCGGAAAGGTAGTTTCTAATCCAACGAAGAAGAGACTCATCGATACCAAAAGCACGCATTTTCGATAAAAGAGCCTGATGCCAAACTCTATCAAATGCTTTAGAAATATCAAGCGCAATAATCTTACTTTCTCCAAAACAATGTAAAGATTGGTTCCACTTTTCGGTGAGATAAGCCATCAAATCACCAGTGGACCGTTTGCTACGAAAGCCGTACTGACGGTCATTAAGAAGCTTTCGTTCTTCAAGATATTTCATAAGTTGACGGTTTATCAACGTTTCCATGACCTTGGAAAGAAGGGACGTAAGTGCAATTGGACGGTAATTGGAAGGGGATGAAGATTCGCCTTTTTTAGGGACCGGCTGGACAAATGCAGTTTTCCATCTGCTCGGAAAAATCCCAGCAGAATAGGAAAGATGGAAAAGTTTACGCAGTGGTTTTGCCAGCGTAGAAGAACACCTCTTCAGAATAACGGCGGGGATACCATCTGGACCAGCGGATTTGTATATGTTGAGATCTTTGAGGACTCTCGCAACCGAGCGAGTTCGAAAAAATATCTGCTTCATCAAAGAATTTGCAGACTCGAGCTCAGGTGGACCCAATATGCTATGAGGAAGTGTCGAGTTGGCAGCAAATTGAGCTGCCAGCAAATTGGCTTTGTCGATGGAGCTGACATACGGAGAGTCATTGAAGACGAGCGTTGGGACCGATGACGTGGTCGAGTTCTTAATGTTCTTGACAAAAGACCAAAAGTTTTTACTTCCTTTTGGACACAATAGTATTTTTTGCCTTACTTTTTGGTCATGTAAAAACTTAGCCCTTTGTATTTGAGCATTACAGAAATTTCTGGCCCGAACCACGAATTCTCTTTGGGGATGATACTTTTTGTTCTGTGAGGAACAAAATTTCTCATGCCGTTGAGAATTACGTTAGATATCATATCAGCTGATGCGTCAACGTTTCCGTCGAGAAAGCACAATGACCAATTAAAATTTCGAAAGAAATTATTCAGGCCGTCCCAATTGGCTTTCTCGTATTGCCACACAGTTCTTTTAGGGACTTTATCTTTTTTTACCGTGACGGAAAGCGAAAAATCTACCGATATGACACAATGGTCCGATTTGCCTAAAGGAGATGATACTATAACCCTATATTTTTCGGGATGAGAAGTTAGAAATAGGTCAAGAGTGTTGGCCGCATGGCCTTCAATATCTGGAACCCGAGTGGGCTCATCAACAAGTTGAGTTAATTCGTTAAACTCGGCGAAGATCTCAACACATATTCCTTCGGGTGTTGTCTGGCCAGAATGTCGAAGCCACCCAGAATTGTGTACATTGAAATCACCCGCAATTGCGATTTCAGTGTGAGGATAAAGGGAAACAATTCTTACTATGGAGTCAGATAGCGCATCAAACTCGTTAGAGGTTGAATTGCTATCTAAATTGGGGCTTCTATATATAAAGCAATAATGAATGATATGCTTACGGACGGTGAATTTTAACCACATGAAATTAAAGTTCGTATTAGAACAGAGGCCGTATTGTGGTAGAAGCTGGTAAGCAATATCATTTCGAACATATACGGCGAGGCCATGGGAAGAAAAGAATAATGGCACTAAGCTATATCCAGGCAGGTTGAACTCTGATGAATCAGAATCAACACCCACCTGAGTTTCACTCAATGCCAAAACAGCTGGCCTGCATTTTGCAGTGTGAGCGTACACAGAAAAAAAATTCGATCGCAACCCCCTAATGTTGCTAAAATCGACTCTAAACTTACCCGACATTACGATCCACAAAAACACACAAAAAAAAGTATCAACCGCAGACGCTTAATCTAAGTCCAATCAACAAGTGAAGATTTAATTGGAAAACCAAAAACAAGTTACTAGCGGTGTTATGCCCAGCCAGCAACTTGATTTTAGTTAACCAACGGAATCAACACCGTTGATTGACTATCCGCCTATCAAACTCACAGCCTCATTGTCTGCACACACTGCTTCGATAAGATAAGAGATCTTGTAGAAAAAATGTGTGCAGGCACTGAGACTGCGAGAGTGGTGTGGGGGAGGAAGGAGATAAAGGAAAGCACTAAGTGTTTGGTCTATTTGTTTTTTTTTTTTATATATGTATATGTGGTTGGGTGGCACACAGCACTGAATGTAATTAATTCACTGATGTGATATTATTAAACACACGGCGCGGCAAGAAAGTTTTGATTGATAATTAGAAGGGTTTGGATGGTGAATTTATTTTGTCTATTTTGATTTTTTTTTTTTTTGTTATAGAAAGGAGCCCAGATTAAAGTTGTGGGGAAAAAGCACAGATTTTATTTTTGTGGCGGACACTAGCGCGGTGCGTGTTATCGCGACTGATAGCAGATCGGCACTCGAATGTGCCTTTCAGAGATGTTTATGATCTCTGAAATGATTGGAAATTTAACTGTTGAAAAATGGTCGCCAAGCATTTGCATTTTCCAATTTAAGTCTAAGTGAGTAAGTAAGTATATATTTCATCATTTGCATTAGCTTAATTTATTTAGGCGAAGTTAGTGTCGAAATGTTCTTAAATTTCATTGCATAAAATTTTGGTATAAGCATAAAGACACGTTGGATTTAAATGATTATTTGCTATGATTTTTTCGACCCTCAGATCAGAGCAAGCAAATAAAAACCGCCTGACCCATCCAAACGAAATCTTTTTCATTACAAAAATAGATTCCCACTTTTTGGCCTAAGCTATGCAACCTGTTGCATTATATCTCGCTTATTTATAATGCTATAGCAGATTGGAGTTAATCATCATTACGAAGAGGTTTTGATTTGCCTTCAACACAGTCACTGGGAGATTCAATTACTTACACTTATTCTGATGCCAATACTCAGCTTATTGTGCATAGCTTTGTAGCGAAACTTGTTTTTGTTGCTTGGGATCAACAGATTTGGCTAACCAGATCATGCAGCGCCATAATTTTGACCAAAATCTCTGGATCTTTTAATTTTCCTGTCAGTGGATCAATTAAACAATCCGTGCTATTTATGTGACGTAGAAATTGTCCTTTCTTATCTAATCATATGAGAGTTCTGCGAGGCATAGTTTAGTGCATATAGCAGTACGTGAAAGAATATTTTTTTAGTGCTCTTCGCTTAGGGGTCAGTTATAGTAGTTATAACGATCAGAAAAACGAACCAGAACAAATTTTCTAATGGAATAAGAACTATTTTTTCGTTAGAATTGAATTACAATTGAACATTTTCTTGGCAAAAACAGATCTCTAAGTTATTTACCATCGATCGGTATAACATTTGTTTTCAAATTCAAACGAAAGCAGTTATTTTTCCATATGAAAATTTTTTCTGATTCGTTATCTATGGCGATCAGGAAATAAAAAAATGCTATTGTCATCGAGCCTTTAATTAAATATTTGCTTGTCTCATTGACAAGCAAATGTATTTAAATCCATAATATGATTCAATCACCCTGTTCTGAACTTCTTTGAGCTGTCAAAGCAATGAAAGAGTAGATGGTAAAGATAGATGAGAAAAATGATTAGAAAAGAAAATTGTAATAAATAATAAAGACAAATTGAATGAAAGTACATAGAAGGACAAAGAGTTGAAACCGGCGAGAAATACAAATAAGGATTGAAATTGAAATTTGAATACCAAAAAGAGTTAAATTAAAATTAAGTTTAAATAAAAGAAAAAAGGTTGAACGATTTTGAGATCGAGTTTGTTAGTAGAGTAAGTAGATTTTATTGTGTAAGAAAATAAGAAAACATAAAGAAAACTGTTAATTTTTTAGGAAATAAAATTGGTTTGTACAGAGGTACATAAGTGTTCCCCAATCTTTTATATCTACAAGCGCAAACATGGTAAGTGTCGTCTCAACAGCTATAAAATTGGAACACTCTTAGACAAAAGAAGTGTAGCTATTCATGCATATTTTGCTACTTCTTAACGAATAACAAATCATTATTTTTTTCAAGTGTTCCGTCGCTGTGCCTACTCAAATTGAACTATTCGAGAATTGCGAATTGATGAGTTTTGTAGTTGAGATAATCCACGTGTTTTTTATCTAATAAATGAAAAGATTACTTAAACAATTTAACTGTTAAAACACTTTTTATATTTTTCTTCAAATGTAGACTTATAAATCTCACTGACAATGGAAGCATTGCTTCCAAAATGTGCATTTGAAGAAAAATAAAAAAAGGGTTTTAACTGTTAAAAATGTTTACTAATCCTTTCATTTATTAGTTGCGAATTACTTATTTCGGCCACTGCGTAACTTTTGTTCAAAAAAAGTTATTTAAAATGTGTTCAAAACTTTTAGATTTTAATGGCCTCATGCCCCATAAACCACAATTATCGAGAGCAACGCAATGTCAAATGAAGAAGATTCTGTGTAGTTCGGCATACATTTTTCAAAACTTCTTCTATTGCTATTGTCTGGTTTTGTTTGGGCCACAAAAGTTTGAAGAGAATATCATACTTGAAAACATTAAAATATATTGAGTATACCACTCTTTTCCTAAGACTTTTTTTTTTTAAATGTGCTACGTCTCGACCACGGTGTAGTATCAGTCCACCTACGCTAAACCATGTAAATAGACAGTGGATATTTAGTTCTGAATGAAAAATGTTGCTTGGACTATTCTTCGCACTTTGACGTGAGTTTCTTTTTTTTTGCGGTTGTTTCGGTTGATTTTGTTATTACAAAGTTTATTAATTATCACATCAAAATAAAATATTCAGCAACAAGTTAAATATTAATATTAGAACAAAGTGTTAGAAATGGTGTGATTTATATTGGTCATAACAATGATTAATGAATGTTTTGAGAATGGGATGTAGATTTTCTCAGTTTTCTACACAGTGCCAGTGATAAGATAACGAACCTTGAGCCCAAAAAAAAGGAAAAAGGAAAAGGAAAAATAATATATTTTATGATAAAGAAGTGCGTTAAATAGTATGAGGCATAAAGTGAAACATTAAAAAATGTTTGTTTAGCACAAGTGTCCTTGTGGATTTATTATAAGAAAAGCGAACTTGCTTACTGTGCATTATCCCTGATTTGTGGTTTGTAGCGTAGTTACTATAAGACTATGGTGTTATAAAAGACCTTTCTCTTTGATTGTATTTCATTTATTGTGTCAATACGTCAAAGACGCTTTAAATCAAACATGTCAGAATTTATTGTTGCAGCTCGTATTGGAGTTTACAGAAGTCGAGTGTGAGGTGATAAGGTGTGAGGTGATAAAGTCACATTCTGTATAAAATGAAATCGAAAGTATCAATAAATTTTTAACTTGTCATCTAACGGCGTTCCAATCCAGATTTGGAAAGAAAATTAAAAAAAAGTAAAATCGCAAAAGTTTGTTTCTGCTTTTAAAATAAAACATAATAAACTAATTGATATCCGGTTTCAAACAAAGTAATTCATTAAAACATCTAATTTCGGAGAGCCAATGTTTTAAGGCATTGTCATCGGTAGTTATTGCCAATTGATATAAAAGTTAAAGTTTACTAAAAACAGCTATGAAAACAAGATCGTCCGTTGCGAGTTTAATGACAGTGTACACCTACTATAAACACAAATTTATATTTTGCTAAAACAGCTAGCGGGCACAAATTTAATTTATTGAATCATTGATGTAAGTGCGATCTTAAATGGATGCATCTTCAATATTTGCGGTTGATTCCCAAGACCTAAACAAAAATAGTAGTTTTTAGGACAACAAGATTGGGTTGCTTGGATGATTTCAAAATCACCAAAAAGCGAATTTGTACTGACGGTACTAGTGTTGGAAATCAAAATTCTGCGTTAGACTATAGATAACGGATACCGGCATGTAGTGCGCGTTCCCCGAAAATGGTTCGAATAAAATACTGTTTCAAAATATGTAAATAGTGTACATCATATTGATAAGTTGTAGTTTTATTCGGTTTTTCATGAGCAACTATATGAATGAGATTATTTATTTTAAAAGCTCACAACTCGGCGCACGTTCAACAACGCCAAAGCATTCAATCGATCCTTTTCAAACTGCGTAGAGTTCAAAATCAGCGTTCACTCTAAGCTACTGACACGGGAAGCATTGAGATTATTTGTAGCAAACAAAAGATGGTATAGGGTAGAATTGCCTGTCGCTGATAAATAGAATACTACAATAATAAGGTGAATAAGGAGAAAAATGTGTTTTTTCTCAAAGCGCGGAAAACTCAAACGTTTTAAGAAATATTTTTATTAATGTCGAAAAATAAAAACGGAATTCTTTTTATAAATATTTATATTCACTTGAAAATGGACTGTTTACTAAGCCTACTGCATCGCTCAAAGATAATCACACAAGACTGTTATGATAAAATGCCAACTAAAGCCTGGCCTTTTATATTGTTGTTGCTGATACGCTGGAATGTTGTCTCCTCGTCGCGTCGGCCGCAAGCATCGCTGTACGCTGTCTCGCACGTATGGCAAGAAGTACCTGCGTTAGGGTTTTTTTCGTTGCTATTTTTAGGCTGCAACCACCGCAACCTCATACACGAGATCTCAGCGACTCTCATTGGTATGCAAATTTATTTCTTCAGCAGACAAAAAACAATGTTAACATGAACCCCCGAAACCCTTCCCTAGGATCCGCCTCTGGTCTCTGGCTTACCTGCGTGGACAAGTGACTTCATATAACCCCACAAAAATTAGTCCAGCGGTGTTGAATTGCCCGATCTTAGATAGGTATAACCCACATTTCTAAAACTCTCCGCTAAAAAATAGAGAAAATATTTTCAGTAGCTGGTGAAAAATAATTTAAATTTTGGTCGAAAGGCGTCGTTTTTTTTCTTGAAATACTTGATTCAGAACTGAGAACTGAATAACAGAAAATATCAAGCAAATGAGAAATGTCTGTTGAGTTGAGGGCTTTTCAGTTTTAAAATTATAGCGAATCTAAAAAGACGGGAAAAAAGTATGAAATTTAAACCAACAAAATGGTTAAAGAGTCAATACATAAATCCGCTGGTCCAGATGGTATACCTGCCGTTATTCTGAAGAGGTATTCTTCTACGCTGGCAAAACCACTGCGTAAACTTTTCCATCTTTCCTATTCTGCTGGGATTTTTCCGAGCAGATGGAAAACTGCATTTGTCCAGCCGGTCCCTAAAAAAGGCGAATCTTCCTCCCCTTCCAATTACCGCCCAATTGCACTCACGTCTCTTCTTTCCAAGGTCATGGAAACGTTGATAAACCGTCAACTTATGAAATATCTTGAAGAACGAAAATTTCTTAATGACCGTCAGTACGGCTTTTGTAGCAAACGGTCCACTGGTGATTTGATGGCTTATCTCACCGAAAAGTGGAACCAATATTTACATTGTTTTGGAGAAAGTACGATTATTGCGCTTGATATTTCTAAAGCATTTGATAGAGTTTAACACCAGGCTCTTTTAACGAAAATGCGTGCTTTTGGTATCGATGAGTATCTTCTTCGTTGGATTAGAAATTACCTTTCCGACCGTTCAATACAAGTTGTGTTGGATGGCTTCAAGTCTGATACCCACTTCATAAATGCTGGTGTGCCCCAGGGCTCCGTTTTGTCTCCGACTCTCTTCCTTATTTTCATTAATGATCTCTTGTCTAAAACTTCTAATCCGCTTAACTGTTTTGCTGACAACTCGACCCTCAGCTTTTCATATTCGTTTCCAAATTCACGTCCCTGCTCTTCGGATGTGGAACTGGAACGGTTGCGTATGATAAGCTCATTGAATTCTGACCTTGACAGCACTGTTTCATGGGGTCTTATGAACTGAATAGAATTCAATGCTTCGAAAACTCAATGCTGTCTCTTGTCGTTGAAGCTTAACATTCTCAGATTGCCATTATCCATGAATGGTACCTGCATCGAAGAAACCGAAAAGCTGTCTGTACTTTGTATGTGTGTAAACGATGATCTTCGTTGGAATGACCACATATTTGAAGTCGCCAAAAACGCTGCTAAATGCTTAGGTTTCTTAAGACGATGCAGGAAGTTCTTCACCCCATTTGATCTGGCTACAATTTATAAAGCCTTCATCCGCCCAAAACTGGAGTATAACTTCCATATCTGGTCAGGTGCTTCTCAAACATCTATGCGCCTACTTGATAGGGTACAAAATAGAGCGTTAAAATTGATAGGTGATAGTTCAATCGTAGAATCGATTGATTCTCTTGAACATCGTCGAAACGTCACCTGTCTCTCTCTTTTTTATCGCTTTTTTCACAAACAGTGCTCTAGTGAAGTAGCCAGTTGCATTCCTCCCCTGAAACAATTTAGCCGCAATACCCGCGTCGCTAGGAAATGCTCATCAGTTTTACCTTGAGCCCTACTTCGGACGTACAGTCAAGTATAGAGATTCGTATTTCAGTCGCACCACCCGAATGTGGAATGCTTTACCTGGCTCTGTATTTCCCCGGCATTACGATTCACAAAAGTTCAAAAGCAACGTGCATCGGTGTCTCCTTTCAAATCCTCTCCTATTTTCCTAAATGCTCGCACTGTGTTCTATAACATTATAAGGGTAGTCATAACCCCTTGATGTGCACGTTAATTATAAAAAAAAAAATGTTTTACAAAGACATGCTCTAGAGCCGGCACGATGGATCATTGTCATTTGGCGATTTTAAAAAAAATTTGCAAATTTGAGTTTATTGGCTCCTCCATTGTTCGCTGATACAAAATGCCTTCCTTACTCCAAGCGATGTACCTACTATTTGACGAATCCTAATCGCAATTATTCATGCAGCTGCCTAAGGGGTTGGTTTACTTTAATTTTTCACAGCCTGGAATACCTTTTCCACCTTCTCTGAGCTCTTCGAGTGGAGCATTGGCTGATAATTCACTTTTTAACCTCAATTCTAGAGTTGATTTTAGAGCTAGCAGTTTTTTTAAGTATGTAATGTATGTTTCATAGTTTTGGCAGTCGGAAGATAAACAGTTACTTGATTTCGTTCACTCTCCTTGCCATTTCCCGACCTTAGAGTCCGAGTTTTATGAAAACCACTACATTTACTTCTTTGCTACCGTTCGAAATTTGTTTTTCTAAGTTTTTTAAAACATTTTATTTCAAACAAAAACCAGGCTCTGAATCAAGCAATGCCAATATTTGTGCCCTTTCTTTCTCAAACTTTTTACTTTTAACCTTTGGGTAACCGCGTTAAACGTTGCACTCGTCTCAAAACGGCCTTTTTTCCAATTTTTTGATATCAAAAAAACAAATATTTTTTTCAAATTTTGTAGTCTTGAAGATACGAGTACACATTTAATAGACATATGTAGTTTCTGAAATTTTCTTAAAAACATATTCAAAGCTCCGCCTTTGCGATTTAATTTCCGACGACCTCTTGGTGCGTTTGCTTGTACAGCCGAGCTTTTTACAGGATCATTTGAAGTGAACGAAAAATACATGTTTTAGTTAAGACCACAAGCTAGAACTACAACAAAGTTTAAGACAAAAAAAGAAAAATTAAAAATGAGTTCCGGATTTCAGCAGACTTTTTTTAAAAAAAACTTAAAAATCGCTCAAAATATCTCAATTTTTTTTTTTTAAATAGTTTGCAATAGAAAAAATTCTTCGTTCAAGTCCTTGGAAATTTTATTTCGAAGACCTGTTTTAAAACCTGTTTTAAATTTTATCAACTGAGTAGTTTTCGAGAAATCGTGAGTTTAAAAGCACAGTTTCGAGAACAACTTGTTTTGAGCGTTAAGCCGTTGTGACCTCAGGTGTGTTACTTCTCAGGGATACATATATATGTATCTCCAAAACTACTACTCGGATCAACTTAAAAATTTTGGATAATTTTCTGAGGATATTATAGAATCAAATAAGACAACAAGAAAGTCGTGAGATCGTGAAACCCATGTGAACTCTTTAAGCACCTAGAATTTTATGCCGCTGCTTCCGACCGACTTTGGATGGATTTGCTAGTTTATGGCGGAAAGAGATACCCGTTGAAAAACAATTCAACATTTCCAGGATTCAAACCATTCAAACCTCGAACTCCCACGTCATTACGCCACGGGCAAGACTTTCCTTATTTTACCCTTTAACGTCACTGCTATTTTGTCGTTCTGTAAGTAGGTAAAGGTATACTTACAGTACAGGATTACAGGTATGAAACATTTATAGAAAAAATGTGCCGTCTGCAATTAAGGAAACCAATGTCGTTTTCCAAATCTAAAATGCGGAGTTAATTGGAGAGTTGGAGTGACGGATTTGACTGATAAACTCTCCAATTCAATCCGATACGTTTTTCAAAAATTGATTTGGAGTGATTTCTTCACTCCCGTTTCTATTTCGAAGCAAAGGATAGAACACCAATACATAAACAAACATCTGAATGTTTGTCAAAGCAAACCGCAGTTTCTACTAAATTTTTCACTTCCATGAGTCCGCTAATAGTAAAAAAATTCTCTTCAGCAGACCACAAAATAATTTTGAAAATTAAAGTGAACGATCTTAGTCTTGCTTCAATTCTTCAAATAAAAGAAGAAATCTATGTAGCAATTTTCCCACTACAAACGCAATCACTCCCAACTCCCAATCTGTCAATTTTGTTTAAACGAATTCCAGAAGTCGGTGGTACCTGTGGCGTGATGGTTAGCATGTCCACCTGCTAATCCAGAGGTTCGAGGTTCGAATCCCAGCAGAGGCAAAAATGTTTTTCCGTATCGCCTTTCGCGTATCTTTTTTCGGGTATCGCCTTTTGCGAGGAATTGGCAAGTCCTCAGTTAGTAAATTCATTGACATGAAAAGCGCTTTCTCAATAAGCCGTTTGGAACCTGCAGAAAATTGTAGGTCTCCTCCATTCCCTCACAAGGCATGGTTGTGAAAAATGTGCTAGGCTCAGGGGCTCCTCGCCCTGTTGCGCCAACCTATTTATTTTATTTTTATTTAATTCCAAAAGTCGACCAAAAAGGAATGAAGAAGAGAAAATAATTTTGAAAATCGACATATGAAAACGTAGGTATTCTTAACGTTCGACTGTTGCATGTTCAATTCGAATGATCGGTCATAATTACAAACGCCTGTTATCATTAACACTTATCATTTCCTTCACTGCAATCGAGCATTGATTTCAAGCTATGCCCTCAAGATTCCTGATCCGTTCAAATTTTAAAAAAGTGCCTAGAGGGTTGAATAAAAACAAAATAGAAAATAAGCGTTTTCAGTTTATAGCTTTTACTTTTTTAAAACTATTATACCTAAATGTATGGAGCTTTAAAATAAAAGTATAAACATCTTTCACCCTTTTTATGGCAGCACAGAACTTTTCTATGTTCTATCGTAAACAACAATAAGACATTTATTTGGTGAACGAGAACTGCCATATCCACTTCTCCTCTCACTCTTTGAACAATTTTTTTTCCAAAAAATCCAAAAGCCTTAACCAAAGTGTTCATTAACCATAATCCACCATTTCCAACACCTCATCTTAACTACACCCTCCTTTTCTCACTCTCGCAACTCCATTCAGGCTTATTTAATTAAACATTTCGAAATCTTGTAATCTCCATTAATTAAACGCATAACATCAACAATAAACGTCACACAAATCTTGCTACTTAGCACACACGTGTCTTACCACTTAAGATATTCCACCATAGAATATAGAGAAATGTCATCTCCTTTTATCTAAAGTTATTAATCTTCTTCGCAATTGGCGTACGCTAAAAGCCTATCTTCTAGCAAGGACTTCCTCTCTAGCTCCTGTGTTTTGTTAGTTCTCGGAATATGCCTTACACGCATTTTGGGGCAAGTCAATGTACCAGCAGCAGCAGTAGCACAGTAATAAAGCGGGCGTGTGCTACAGCAATACCAATCCATTACATAACAACAGAATTATTTGTTACGTGGGCGGATCATAATCACCCATTTCTGTGATTCAGATCCCGATGCTACGCATGCATCATTTACATAGAAGAAAAGAACCAACGAAAAAAAAGCAAAAATCTTTTTAAAAAGTATACAAAGGAATCGAGCAGAGTGAAATCGCTGCAGGAATATTCAATTTTACATTTCAACAGACATTTTCCTAAAACGGGTTGGTTTGCGAAGCAGGCGGTTTTTCGTACACAATTTCGGGGGTGGAAACTGGGGTTGCTGGTTTTTTGGGATATCAGTTTCAGGCAGATATGTAGATGGGATGCTATCAGACAGAAGGATCTAACGTCGTCGTCATCGTTCTTTTAACCCTAGTTGGGTGCAAGCTACAGCATTAGAGACAGAGAGTGGAGGGATTAGGAAAGAGGTATACTGTATTCAGTTGCATAAATCAAATCGCACTACTTCCGATGACAACCCGAATTTGAATGAATATTCATGCGAAAGGGGATGTTGCCATGTTTCTATGCCACAGATACCGTTGGAATCTCCATTACACACAGATAGCGGGTTATCGAGAACACACGTTCGCGTTCGCCGTTCGGTACACGGTACGGCTCGCTAACCCAGCTATGCTGGTGGTATGGTGGTATAGAAAAGGAGAACTCATAAATTCATTTAATTACCCTCGCGCTCAATTATATTGTTTTAGATTGCAATTAGCTCTACTAGCACATAGAGAACAGAGTACAATTAGCGAGTTATGGCAGAACACCGTTGAAATACCAAATACTTACACTGCACTGCACTGTGTCCATGTTTCAGTCCAGCATTGGGGGTGAAATGAGGTGAAATGCAATAATTCTTGTTCCATAACGTTGGGAGTAATGTATTTTCGAATCACTTTTCTTTTTTGTTTCGAATTTTTTCACAGACTCAAGTGGACAAGCGGCAACAATTCTACGGCATCAGTTACGATGTACGAGAACTCTTGTTCTTACCAGACGGCGCTGGATTTGAAACGAATTTCGCCAACCCTAGCACAAGTGAAGACCGAAGATTGCTTCGGTTTGGGTCAATGTTCGCCCGATTGGACGTCATATCGGTTCCATCAGTCCACATTTGAACAGTTGAAGCAGAGTGTAGAGAAGGCGAAAGCTGCGTTGCAAGACAGAACGAGCTTTTTTGGAGCGTCCAGTGCTTTTAGGTAAGACATCCCTTTTGCTGTCTGTGTCTAATACAATTGCACGTTCATACGACTTTTCAGTGACATTTATTCAACCCAACGACTGACAGATTCAATTGAATCATCTGCCGCCGGAACAAATGTTAATAGTAGTAGTACTAGTTGTATAGGATCTTCTGTAAATAATGCAGTAAGCTCAACAAGTTTAGCTTTAAATGGCAATTGCACAACAACGGCATCGGCTGGGACAGTTCAACGATATCGTCTGGATCCAGTGACACAACCAGCTGGATGTTCGCCACCATCCAATTCTTTAGCATCCGTACCAGTGCCGTCGTCGTCATCGACGTTGGCAGCAGTAACTGCATTGGAAGGGCCATCCGAGGCAAAGTCAAGAACAGGTGAGTGCACTTTGAAATGATATATGTGGTGTGCAATAGAAGTGGTATACATAGATAAGTATTCAGCCACAGACATAGAGTTCATTGTATTAAAAAGGAATTGTCTTTTTGGCAAGTCATATGCCATCTGCTCGTCTACTGGGTGAAGATAAAGGGTTTTGCAAACGCGTAAGCAAACGGAGGCAATTATTGAATGTTCTTGAATTTCGAAACTATTTCTTAGCTCTTTGGAACTTTTTGAGAATTACCTGCAAATTCAGATTCAATGAAAAACTATTTTTTCTATCCTTCCTGTGCATTTGTCACAACTATACGTTGTGAGAGTTGGAGGGAACTAAAATTTTTTGCCGATTCCGAACGGCAAATCGAAAAGGCACTTTTCATGGCAGTGAAATTTCTAACTGAGGTCTTATCAATTCGTCGCGAAAAGCGATAACCGCGTGGAAAAACATTTCTTGTTTTGTGTTGGGATTCAAACTTAGAACCCCCTACCGACAAACATGGTAACCATTACGCAACCGGTAACCCTTGGTGTTTTCAACTAGTCTCGTTTAAACAAGTAATCTTTAAAAAATTTTGAAGCACATGGACCGTTAGCTTAAGCTCAAGGCCTGATATTAATTAAATCCAATTCTAAAAACCAAGTATTTTTCAATGTGAAATTAACTCATGCAATAAATGAAATCTAAAGACAAAGATGAAACTCGCATCATCCTTACTAGTCCAATCATTTTAGCTATTTTAAACCCCAATCTGCGGAAAAATTCCTAGAGAGCTGAATTCTTATATACACCTTTATTACGGCATTGTAATGAAGATGTGAAAAATCGACATTGATATCGTGCCGGCTAAAAAAGTTGTAAAGGTCAAAAGGTCACGAAAACTGTTTTTCGCAAATATCTCGCGATCTATTGCTCAGAGGTCAATAAAGGTCACTATAAAAATTGCTTGTCGTAAAATTGTCTACAAAAAGTGTCTTTTGCATTTTTCTGTAGAATTAACCGTTTTCAGAGTAGAGCGCCGAGAAAGGTACTATATTATAACGATGTACTCGTTTCCTCACCACCTTCGAGGTAGAATGCATAAAAAATGTACTAAAGTTTATTTTTCTGTATTTTTCTGTATTTTTCTGTATTCAAATAAAAAATTATTCAATCGTAAATAAAATAAACCTCTTATTACATATTATGGATTATGCCTACGTGGGAAACCATATAAAAAAATCGCGCCCTGCATTCTACCTCGAAGGTGGTGACGAAACGGATTTATTTATTTGACTTATTATCGTTATAATATAGTAGCTTTCTCGGCCGAGGTTGTCCTCTTCACGAGATGTAGAAAATTAACTGGTCTGACCCAACTTACGCTTAAAGGCGTCAACATCCCCTTTTCAAATGAAGTCAAACATCTTGGAGTAATCCTAGATAACAAACTTCTTTGGTCTTAACATGTCGAGTCTAAAATTTCTAAAGCACTGTCAGTTTTCTGGCAATGTAAAGGAGCCTTTGGCAAGACATGGGGTCTTTCACCGAAAAGGGTTTTTTGGATCTATACGGCTATGATAAGACCAATCAACTTCTATGCGTCTGTTGTTTGGTGGAATAAGCTCTCGCGTAAATACGTTATTGCCTCGTTTGCCAATTCAAAGAACAATTTGTCTGGGTGTTACGGGGGCCTTCCCCAGCACACCGGGAGCTGCTCTCGACGCACTGCTGAACCTTCCTCCCTTTGATACCTACATCATGGGGTGTACTCTCAAGACCATTTCTCGTTTAAAGCGATGTTATCTCTGGCACAATTCGCACTGAAGCTTTGAGGAGCTCACAATGAGCATATCTTTTGACTCACGTCTAATGGATATGCCGTCTGACACGATGATCCCAAGGCTCAAACTGCGTCAAAATTACTGAGCCTGGAAAGAAATGTTATCGTATCTTCACAGATGGCTCCAAAACCGACGAGGGGTCTGGTGCTGGTGCCTTTGTGGAGAACGACGACATACGACTGCACACCTCTTTAGGATCATATGCACCCGATTTCCAAGCGGAGGCGTTCTGTGTTTGCAGTGACAGCCAAGCAGTGCTTAAGGCCCTTCTTAGCCCTCATACTACTTCGAAAGTGATCCAGGAATGCAAGAGCTCTCTAAATGCGGTCGGAAGGTTGAATTCTTTGAGTCTCATTTGAGTTCCAGGTCATAAAGGCATAGCTGGAAATGAGATCGCCGATGAACTTGTGAGGTAAGGATCTCCGACAGCTTTCTCAGGACCTGAACCGTCGCTTGGTCTGCCAGGGTCCTTAGAGATGGCTTCAATCAACGATTGGATCTGCATAGAAAACAACCGTAGATTATGCCTCCATTGGATGCAGACACACCAAACGTATGCTCCCCAGCGTTAATAAGAAGACTGCAGCATTTTTGCTATCTCGTAGCAGAAAAGACCGTAGAAAGCTTATTGTCGCTGCCAGCGGGCACTTCTTTTTTGCCAAGCATTTAAACGTGTTAGGCTTAAGTGATAACAAATTCTGTGAATCTTGTGGAAAAGATGAGGACACTGCAGAGCACTTCCTCTGTGAATGTCCTGCTTTTATAGCATGAGGTTACAGATACTCGGCGCAGACATGGTGAGAGCTGGTAACTTAGGCTCCTTATCATTGCAGGGTCTTTTGGCTTTTCTCCGAACTTCCGGAAAGCTATAACAAATAGAAGGTTGCTAACTGGTAGTACAATGGACCGGTATTTTGGTCTGAGTGCTCCAGCTGTTATTTTAAAAACCTCCAACAGAAAAAAAAGCTTACTCGGCGCTCTACTCCGAAAACGGTTAATTCTACAGAAAATGCAAAAGACACTTTTTGTAGACAATTTTACGACAAGCAATTTTTATAGTGACCTTTATTGAACTCTGAGCAATAGATCGCGAGATATTTGCGAAAAACAGTTTTCGTAACCTTTTGAACTTTATAACTTTTTTAGCCGGCACGATATCAATGTCGATTTTTCACATCTTCGTTACAATGCCGTAATAAAGGTGTATATAAGAATTCAGCTCTCTAGGAATTTTTCCGCAGATAAAACCTAAAATGACTGGACTATACATAGCATAAAACAAAGTCGCTTTCCGATGACTGTCCCTTTGTATGCTTAGATGTTCAAAACTACGAAGCGGGTTTTGATGCGGTTTTTGTTTTTGTTTTTCAATAGATAAAGTGATCCAAGAGAGAGAGGTTAATATTTATCTTTCATCTCCAATGGAGATGGAGATTCTCCATAGCTTCACGGCAATGGGAACGGGAACATATACGGGAAGTTAGAAACTGCTTGCCCGATTTAAAAATTCAATGCTTTTTAAAAAGTAACATAGACCATATTAAATTCTGTTTGAATATCTCAAAACTGCGTTGTCTTTGAATCTAAGAGACTCATTTGATCGCCATATTCTCACGGTAATTGGAACGAGAAACCTAACTTTCGGACAATCTTCTTAATCCTGACAATTTTTAGTTTCCTATAAACTTTGTGTAAACAACGTTTTTGAATAAGTAAGGTATAAATCCGAAATAAATACTTGAAATGTTTTTAGAATCAGAACGAATTAGACTTCAAGCTTTTAGAAATTTGTGTCACATTCTTCTGATATATTTGCAGTTCTTAATAAAATATTTTATCTTAAGTTACTTTCTGTCACACAAGTTGAAGCTTAAACTAAAAAGGAAAAACGATATTGCTAACAAGCATAAAAACTAAGCCTAGCTTATTCTTCAAAATATGAAATTCATATTCAAAACCGAAATAAAAGTGTAAAAATTTTCCTTGCTCACTTTCGACCGTTTTCAATAATAATATATTTCCTGTTTTAAGGATTATTCAAAGGAGCACGACCAACGAACGACAAATATATCAAGAAAAGTGTTCTATAGCTAGTTTTGATTGAAATACAGTTTAGGTTGGAATTCAGAGGCATAGTTTTGACTTTGTTAAAAAGGTCTTCTTAATTTGAGAATTAAGAAGACATTCTGATGAAAAACATAAAATTTACGTTAGGTTTATGCTGTGGTTTTTATTTATCTACTTATTCATTTCTAATTGAAAGTCCTTTAGACTAGACTAAAATATTTTTTTAATTGTCGGTGTAATCTGTCCAAATATTGTGACCTAGAAGGGTTCGGAAGCATCTCATTGATGAGTCGCAGCCTGGGCCGCCGTCGCAGGTGGGCCGCCTTAGCGACAAGCGCATTTTACTATGAGTCATTTGATCTTTCTAGAATTGCGTCTGATTAAAAAATACGAAGATATTAAGATCTTTGAAAATTTTCCCATTTTGAGCTTTGAAGAATGTTTCTTTCGAAATTCGCCAAACATGAAGTTTTCGTTTTTTAATCAAAAAAAAATTTTGATGCATTCCAGAAAAAATAGTCTCAATTCCCAAGAAACCACTCAGAAAACACCTAGTATGTCGACCTTTAAAGGTTAACCTTAGCAAAAGAACCTTAACCTTAGCGAAAAAAGTTATAATTTTCTTGGGATAGGTGAAAAGATTCAAAATTAATGAAAAGTATTCAATAAAGTAAAAAAAGAACTGATTTTCTAGCCACAACGATACAAGTCGATTCTGCGCTTTTTTATAGCTTTTTCATGTATCTATCTTGAGATAGAGATACTTAATTCAGTTTTGCGTTTATTTCACGAGTTGAAAAGATTAAAGCCAAAATTTGAAAACCTAGTAGGTATAGAAGGCCACGTTAAAAAGTGAGAGTGCAGATATGTATGTAACAATACTAATGTGCTCTTGCTTCAATAGTTTATGAGGAGCACTTCTGTTTGAAGTGGGCTAAAGTTTATATTTAACCTTTATAAAACACGGTTCACACAGTGCTAGCTGTCATCAAGGCAGGAAAGGTAGCCGCTACTGCCTACTGCTTATCAGCTTCGTGGGCGCAATGTACAACCAAAGAGTGAACTGCTGCCGTTTTGCCTTCAAGCTAAATTCGACGAGAACCCTTTCCGCCATTTTTGTGTCAATTGGTTTGAAGTCAATTTAAAAAAGTGATAGGATTCGATATTTTTGAGCCAGTCGCTGAGATTGTAGAAAGCTTCATTCAAACCTACCGAAATAGACATTATTTGTACTTATGAAAGTGAAAATTATGAAACTCAAATAAGATTCAAATAAGAAGTAACTTTTGATTGTACTTCAGAAAAAGTTTTGAAAGTGTAGGTAAAGAGGGTAGACTCTACAGAGTATGTAATACCCCGTTTCCCTTAAACAGTATCGAAATTTTTTGAGGTGAAATTAAAGATTGCTTTTTATTCAAATTAATTTAAATAATGTTCATTGCTGCAGTTTTGAATGAAGTTTTCTACATTCCCCACTGTGACAAATCCCAAAATATAGAAAAAATCGTTCACTTCTTTAAAAATTAAAACCAATGGTGACGCCAGCACACACTAGGACAGCTCCATGAAGATCGGTGCCCTAGGTCACCTCGAAATTGTGGGTACAGATACATAGACAAAAACTGTTACTTTTCGTAAAGTATACGTTATTTCTGATAAGAAAAATGCAATTTTCTTTTCCACTATTTTAGTCAAGCGATCAACGTTGAGTTAATCAGAGCATTTGAAAACGAGATATCGTCACTTGAAGTCGAAATTTTTTTTGTTTTTGTGTAAAAATTCAGTAAACGCCACAATTTGACGATGAATCTAGCTAAATTAGGTTAAATGAAACGCAAATGTCAAATAAAATGTTTAAATATTTCGCTTCAAAAAACACATGACATTGTTGAAATGAGCTTAGTGAAAACGGAATAAAAAAAGTGGAAATAATGAAACTTTATTTCAACCGCATAAAGCCGTTAGTTCAAATATGACTTTATCTTTGATTTCACCACAGAAAATATTTGAGGATGTTTAAAGCAAATTAGGTACGAGTTGGCCATCTTTAGATATTATCTACTCTGTAGTTAGAGCAATTAAAACTATAAAAACCGCATTCGAATATCATATAAACGTTACTTTTTTTGAATAAACCGATCTTCGAACACATATAAATGTAATAGTTGTTAGTCTCGCCAGCACTTCATTTAAATTGATTGATTGATAAACCAAAAATCATCAGGTGGAGTTTGATAAAATCTTCTATCTCTGTACAAAGGAGGTGGTGCATACTTGGGCCCAGGGCGTACACCTATGAGACTAATACCAAATGAAAGCTTACGTTCAGCCCAATCAGTCTGCCAAATATTTTTGAATTCGGTCTTGGTGATTTTGAGATAATTAGACTTGAAGTTGAGCGCCGGAAATGGGAAAAATTTGACATTTCTGCAAATAATTACGTATATCTCAAAAAGTATACCACGTAGGACAATGATTTAGGTATCATATGAAAGATCATAAAAATATCTTTCATTTCATATAAAATACATTTTTTGAAATGCCTTATATTTCGAAAAGACAGACCAAAAAATTGTTTGAAAAGAAACATTTTCGTTGACGTTTGCCAGCCAATATCTCGAAAAAATCAGTGACGACCTATATTTTTTTTTTGCACCACTGTAATCCTTAATTGATAAGCTTTAATTTGATTTATAACTACGCTATCATACATAAAGCATATCACGTACGTTTTTACAAAACATAAAAACAAAATACATATTTATGCTACAAATGAAAAAAAAACTAATCTTCGTTTAGATCTATCAAAATGTCATCCAAAAACAAAGCTTGTGTTATATTTATTGCTTCCTGGTGTCTTGCGTAGCCCAAACACCATAAAATGATCATGACATGAGCGCAACAACCCTCATTACAACGAGACAGTTACAATAGTAAGCTTTTATTGCGTTCGAACTAAGTGCTGCGTTTGCTTCGCTATCCAGAAGGAACAGACTTATTCCCAACGGACTGTTTGGAAACATTAATTTAAATGAAAATGATCGTTCATCTATAGTATTTTGCGATGGACATTAATTGTACCTTCAAAAAAGTTCAAACTACGGCTTTCAGAAACAATACGCCTACATAAGTATCAAAATCTGCTTAAGCCTACTGTGATCACATGCTGTGATGGGTATATCCTGGTTCCTGGACGATATAGCACCTTATGCTACAACTGTATCTGATGCTAATATGCTATGCAAAAAATATAGGTCGTCACTGATTTTTTCGAGATATTGGCTGGCAAACGTCAACGAAAATGTTTCTTTTCAAATAACTTTTTGGTTTGTCTTTTCGAAATATAAGGCATTTCAAAAAATGTATTTTATATGAAATGAAAGATATTTTTATGATCTTTCATATGATACCTAAATCATTGTCCTATATACTTTTTGAGATAATACGTAATTATTTGCAGAAATGTCAGATTTTTCCCATTTCCGGCGCTCAACTTCAAGTGTCAAGTCTATTTGTCTCAAAATCACCAAGACCGAATTCAAAAATATTTGATAGACTAATTGGGCTGAACGTAAGCTTTCATTTGGTACTAGTCTCATAGGTGTACACCCTGGGCCCAGGCTCTATAGAAATATGCACCATCTCCTTTAAAAAAATCACCAAGACCGAATTCAAAAATATTTGACAGACTGATTGGGCTGAACGTAAGCTTTCATTTGGTACTAGTCTCATAGGTGTACGCCCTGGGCCCAGGCTCAATAGAAATATGCACCATCTCCTTTAAACTCTAACATTGATTTCCCGAGGAGCTACATGAATGCTATTCACTTTCCCATAGCAATTCTAGGAAGGGTTATTATGTTGTCCAATATTGGAACAATAATGTAAAACGATTTCTCTAGTTCCACAAATTAAATGTTTTTTGTTCCTCACGGGGATTCCCAACAGTTTGTTTATTTGAAATAAGACCTTTTAAGAGGACACAACAATTTTCAATTTTAGATGAAATGTTTGGGAAATGTGCATTACACAGCAAGTAGAGTGTTCGTCACAAAACGTTGTGACGAAAACTGACGAAATTAGCGTTTTGTAATTTTTTGTCAACTCAATTCTCACTCAATTCAAGACTCGTCAATACAACTTTAAATGTCTTAATCCAACTGGAAGGTTTACTAGAATTTGACCATTTGCGATTGTGCAGTTTACTTCATTACTTTCTTTTTATTCTTTGGTTTCTTAAGTAGGCTAAAAAACTACAGTTGCCTTCCATCTATCAAATAAATTCAGAAATTATGTTCCAATGTCATGTCATAAATCAAATTAGTAGATACATGACACAACATGACCGCTATGCCTTCCATTTTTCCTTCTACCTTTCAATAATATCATGCAATCGAATGCATAAATTACCCTCCAAAAATTCAATTTCATAATTTTCACAACTTAAAAAGCTTGTTGCATTATTCTATCCTTACAAAAAATTGATACAAAAAAAAAAAGAGAAAAATAAAACAGGACCTTGGACTGTATTTCCAAACCACCAACAAGCTAAAATTTATAATCACTCTTGAAAAGGACGATGACGGCCGGTCATTTTGCCTGGACGTTCGTGCAAATGTCTATGTAAATTGTTTAAATTTTATGCAAACGAAATAAAAAATCAATTTAGTACTTTTGTCGTGCCGTTGTTTAAGGTATCCTCTTTCGTCTATGCCTAACTATACTTTCTAAAAATGCACTATTTTAAATAGGATTTAGCCATGGTATGTTTATATGTACATAAAAAAAAAAAATAAAACAAAACCAAAACAAAATTGGCGAAAATTCTGTAAGCCCAACGTTATTGTTGGCCAAAATTCTCGCCAGCCGGATGTAAGAGATTTGTTTTTCCGCCACGAAACGATTCATCGTTTATTTTATTTTTTTTTTCAATTTTTTTTTGCTGTGCTTTTTGAAACTAGAGCTGTCTAGATGCCGTAAATGGGTTGACATGTTTTGTTATTGCAACACAAATGACAGGTATTTTGTATTCAGGAGATATTTGTATTTATTTTACAGAGGAATGCCACGTAAATGTAGTGAAAATGAGTCAATGAACAAAAACAAAGGAACTTTTTTACTGGATTTCTTTCTAAACATGACTGTGGCGAATTTTCAAGGAACACAAAAATTCAGTTTGATTATTAGCTGTGATTATGGAGCACTCTTGCAGGTGATATTAAGAATCTTTGGATGATATTTTAATAGTCAAGCATGTTATCTTTAGGCTCATAGATTACAAGATATTCAATCCACGCAATAGGCGGAAATATTAACTTTCCCAAAAAAGGGAGACAACCATTCCTTAACCATTTTTCTCAAACGAACAATAAATTGGTTAAAAGTTTGTAACAACAATGTCTTAAATTTTAAATTGATAATTTTTTATTTTTTATTATTTTGATGGAATTGTCTATTTTGTTATTTTGATAAATCGTTGAAAGTTTTTTAGCCTTTGAATTAGCATATCAATTACCTTGATATTGTTGATTTTTCAGAAGGTACAAGAAACACAACAATTGGTTTCAAAATGGATTGAATATTTGTTACGTCTGTTTTGTATAAAAAATCAAAGAAAGGTATACTAATAGAAGTAACCGCTATTTGTAGGAGGTGTTTAATTAATATTTATCTACTTGCAACCTTTATCCAGATAACTGACAAATAAGTTGTACAATAGGTACTTTTTAATTTACTCATGTTTACAATGTTTCAAAAATTCGACTAACAGAAATACTTATTCAACAGAATGTTTGAAATTTCTTGTGAGACTTTTTGTCACCTACTCAATTTCCTCAGCAAAATCTATTTAAAATGCAAATATTTGCAAATTGTACCCTACCGTAGAGTAAGTTCATCACGTGGAAAGGCTTTCAAGTATTAGGTAACGCAATGTGGGGGAAAGCGGAACGGAGGTCTTGTAATATGTACGTTACGGTGCGTTATGGTGACTGGGGGGAGGGTTATTGGAACAACTCGTAACTAACATATTTTTTTATTTGAATATAATAAATTGGCAATCCTTTTCGTTAAAATTTAAAAGAGAATCCCTCGACCGGCGGGCGGCAGTGTATAGAACGTGATTTTTTTATGTGACTTATTATTTATACGCGATTAAAGAAAAAATTAAGGTACTTAGAATCTTCCAAAATTGCAAATTACGTTATACATACTTGAACACACTGTAGGAAAATAGATATTTTTCTGGGTGGAAGGATTGATCTTGTATCATCCTGGAAGAAAAAATCTAAAATAAATCAATAGATATTCTATTTGCGAAAAGATTTTGTTAAAAATCGTTGTTTCAGAAACAATAGCCGTGTTTTATTGGGAATTTCTATATTCACTTCACTTGCGAGTCTCAATAAAACGCTTTTTTTTGGCTATATTCACTTCCCAAGTTCACTTTCCCATAAACGCCATTTACCAGCCATCCCTGTTGTTCACTTCCGCAAGTGAGTTATTTTTGTCCACTTTCGCTATTCACTTTAGAGTTGTTGTTTTTCCATGAGCGATGTTTTGCGATGTTTTGCTGAAGTGAATATAAATTCCCAATAAAACACGGCTAATGTAACTTGTCATACTGTAATGTACATCTAGTGGTAGGGGTCGCTTTTGAATCAGCAGTGGAGCATATTAGAAGAAGACAGTGTGTAGACCAGCGCTGCAGTTACATACTTTGGGATATTCTAAGAAAAAAATTGTTTTACAGTAAGGTCCGTTTCTCAAATTTGACATCACTTTTTGACAATTTAAAAAAAGGCTATCTTTGGTGTACCCTCACCTGTGTTAAATTCGATATCTCTGTCAATACTGATGATAGAGACCTAATCTTAGACTTAGTTTTTTGTAGAAATAACAATCCTTAAGACTATATTTAAGTTGAGCTTCCATAGGTTTAGGGTTGCCAGATTTTTAATTTTAAATGGTGTTCAAATTTTCTTCCCCACGCAAAGTTTTGACTTTGAGGTCATTTTTTCAGCAAATGCTTGATAAACATAGAGTTTCTTTATTTTTTACAAATGAACAAAACAGAGCCTAAGCCACAAATATTTACTTATGCAGGAGAGAAATTTGAAACCTTTGATACGTTACTACTACAAGACCTTTTATCAAAATCATATGACAAAACAATCGAGACTATGCTGAAAGTGCCGAGTTTTGAAATCTAGGTCTTGTTCTAATCTAATTGACTAGTTCTCTTTTGTAGCGACGATACGTACAATGGTACATAGGTCAAATCCTAAATTGAGATTGATAGTAGTGTTATACTGGCGGTCGCACACTCTGCAGAATAACAGTGTTTTTTGACAGTAAGTTAACAAATGTACCACTGTGTCGGATTAACATCAAAAGAAGTCATAACACAATGTTTTAAGGTTTGCTGTTGCTTTTAAATTTCTTTGATTTTTAATTTATTTTCGTTTTGACAAGTTAAGGCTTCAAATCTCATAATAAAGTACATACATCTTGAACGTGGTTTTCACAGACCAGATAGATGATATAGAGAGTCAACCCGCACCCCCTTGCTTAAAACACCCCCAAATACATATATGGCTTCTTATTTGAACTAACGGCTTTATCCGGTTGAAAGTGAGTTTCATTATTTCCACTTTTTTAAGGGGTTATATACAGTTGGAAGGGCAAAAAAAGCGAACTTTCCAGAATTTTTTCTAAAAAAAACTTTTAAATTTATTGATCTAAAAATTTGTACACATATTATGGTATCTTTTAACTGTAATTTAAGACTTAGTATGAGTAAAAATATTTATTTGGAAAAGAGCTACAAATGGTCTGCGGGAGCTCCTTTCAAAAAAGACCCTTTACGGTGACCGCTATATCGATTTTCGACCAAAATTTCGGCCTTAAATTGTTTATAAAAAAAGCTTTTAATCGTTGAGAAAAAATCGATTAATTACTAAAAAATATATTCAAGAAGCTAGTGTTAAAATTTGAGACTAATCGGCTTAGCCGTTTACGAGTAATGTTGGTCACCGACTTTGTAAACACCAATTTGAGAAAAACGGGTTTAAAATTTTAAAAGCTTTACATTGGATACAATTTTTTTTTTTCAAATTTGGGTGTAGCTTCGAAAATATTCACCGGAACGATGTGAAATTTTGTCTATATTCTTAAATATATGTACATTAAGAAAATAAAATAAAAAAAATCGATTTTTTGAAAATTCTAACTGCTGTATATAACACTTTAATGCAGTTTTAACTTTGATGGTCGTCAGTTTTTGAATGAAGCTTTCAATATTCTCCGCTGTCAGCCAAAAATATCGAAAAAAGTTAGCTTCTTTATTGAATACTAGTTGACCCGACTGGTGTTGCTCGGGTCTATAGTTTTAAGGTCCCCCTTCTCGTTTTTTTTCCGTGGGAATATGGGGATGAAATATTGTCTATGTTACTGTATTGAATATAATGATGAAATATAATGGTGAAAGAGTAGTTTTTCACTTCTTACTTTACCATTCCCGTTACCGTAGGAATATAAATATGCAATATAGCCTGTACCCTATTAGACACTCTGGACTATCTCTGTATCATATTTTTCATATAAATCCGTTCGGTAGTTTAGGTGTGATGGTGAAACAAACTTACTTTCACATTTCTAATATTAGTAAGGATACTAAGGATACCTACAAAAAATCTATAAAAATCAAACCTAAAAAAGATGTTGAGGATCGAGAAGATCAAGTGACCTCAACTCCAAATCTGCGTTTTGGCCAGGTACGATAATGGGCTTATTAGAAAGATGTTGTCGTACCCTTCTAAGACGCAAACTTTGTTCACTTCTTTGAAAAGATTTCCCAATCTAATTTAGCTTGTGGACAAAATTGCATTTTTCGGTTTTCAATTCATTGACAAAAACTAGCAATTAAAATAGAGAATTTCCATGTAATCGTATCTTGTAAAATAACAATATCTAAGCAGATTTGGTCATAAATAACCAAACTGGCAACCGTGTTTTATGAGTATCGCATTAATATATATGTACCTATATATTTTTCTAAGTGGCGCCTGTGGATAAATGGTTTTGGATGTCTGACTTTTACGTGGGACCGTGGGAGTTCGAGGTTCGAGTGCCAGAAACATAAAATTGGTTTTCCGAAAGTGTGGTCTTTTGCTAGGATTTGGCAGGTCCTCCGAGAGCAACTATTACACTGCAATCAGAATCGCTATTGGGAATCGAAATAAAAATGTGTGCGTCACTTCAATAAGTTATTCCCCGAGGCTCTCCTTGATTTGCTGTGCCATTCATTTATTTTTTATTTTTTCAAGCATATGTAAATATGTAGGCATCTTTGAACTTCCGATCAACAGGCAATTAATTTACGATAATTTCTCACTCCCTCAGAAAGTTTTAAGAAATTTAAAAACGAATGCTGGCCCTTTTCATAATGCAATGCAAAGATCATATTTTTTTTTGCATAGCATTTACATTTTGATAAGCATTTACATAGTTGGTGTCGAGGTATAGAAATACACATATGTTAGGATTGGTTAGAGCTTACTGCTGCCCGTGGCGTAATGGTTATCATGTCTGCCTGTCAAGCGGGAGGTGCTTCTTTCGAATACCAACATAAAACAAAAATGTTTTTCGACGGGTACCGTCTTTCGAGAGCATTTGGCAAGTTCTCCGATAGTAAATTCATTGAGATTGCTTCATCACATTTGCCTTTATATCTTTTCTGTTTATAAAGATTCATGGTTCGTCACAAATTGTATAATGCTGCAAGCACATTCGGAAAGTAGGTAAATACGGAACTGAGAGACTTCAACTTCAAAGGCACTATTGCCTTCAAATGCCCTAAAAATACCTAATGATGCATTGATATATTTAGTTAAAAGCAAGGCTATTCCCTCAAAGCTTCCTCGTTGTTTGATTTTATTAATGTTGAGGTATTACCATAAAGTAAGTTAGCAAGTGAATTTGTACCTAGTTGTTAAGTCCATTTGAGAGCCAAATGGAGTTATTTTTCCGGCGTAAAGTTAATAAAAATATCATCATACCTTAAAATGAGATCAAGTGATTTCAAGAAGCATAAAAAATACTAAACAAGCTCTCCATACCATAATTTATGCGATTGAGGTGATCCCTTTTCACTTGAAAAAGTCAAAAATGGTCCTTCGTAATTATATTCCATCACCAAATTAAACAGAACAAATTAATATTTCATTTCTTTTCCATACTGAAAAGATTCCACAATCGTACTTTTCCGTTCTGCTTCTAGTCTTATGCAAAAATGCACAGACTGAAAAGAACTTTCACTATTCCTCTGTCTCTAAATAGAACATCCTCCCACAGGGTATTATGCATCGCTACGATATGATTCTATTCAAGAAAAAAAAAAAAAAAATCATGAACATTTTCTCTCTCTCACTCTCTCATTCTATTACAAAAAAAAGTTAAGAAAAAAGCATTTTGCATTTTCGGTTTGTTAGCTCTGGTGTGCAGTGTCCTGGAAATGGATGAAACGAAGAAACCATGGTAATTGTGTTGATGACTGGTAGAAGGTCTACTTTTCTTTTTCGTTGTGCTCCTTCTCAAAGGATTCTCTCATGCGTGCATCATTATATCTCTTTTGTATCCCCAAGAGAAAGAATTTCTCCCCACACCCACTACAACCAACCAACCAACCAAACGACTTTCCCTCGTCCTTATTCCTTTAACTTTTATTCACAGTTTTGAACTTTCTGCCTTTTGTATCTAAGAATCGACCGTGCATTTCCGGTGCTCGTATAGTAATTCTTATTCATGTTCGTCTTCTTCATCTGGACCATATAATGTCACACAGAACGAATATGAAGATCTGAAAGGGCCAAGTTTTTATCTCTTTTTGAATTTGTATAGGCTGGCGTGGAGCGGATGTGAAATCCTTGCCTATTTATAGATGCGTAACTGAGTTTTGTTCTCTGAGTTTAATTTACTGTACTCTTTACTTGTGTGACTGTAATCATTATCCATATTTCACTTATGAATGGCATTGGTCCTGATCCTGTTACCAGGAAATGCATCGCAAAAAAAAGTTCGCAAAACGCGTGCTGCCATAAAAGGAACCTTTTTATAATGCAACAGTGGCGGCTGTCACTATTGTCCTGGCGCATGTTGAAACATCTCAATATACCACGTTTAATTGAATGTTTCGAGTGTTTACTCAAAACAAAAATTTACGCCAATTAAGAACGCTTCTCAACAGAAAAAAAGGTCACCACCCTAACCATTATACTTATCATTCCGATCAACCCTTGTTGTTGAAATTCGTGGCCACCGAAAATACCAAACAACCGACTGGTGGCGGTGGGATTTTTATTCTTCGCGTTGTACGTCCACGGAAGGACCTCACTGCAAAAATTGGTTACCAGAAATAATTGCATCGTTGATGACAATGACAATGTTTGTAACAATTACGTCTCGTGCAATGAGCATAGGAACATCTATAGATTTAAAATAAAATCACAATTTATTCATTAATTAACAAGAAATAAATAAAAACTTATTTTTAACAGAAAAATCCTCGACGGGATGTTCAACGGCTCATGGTTCTACAGATAGGAGTTCGATTAAATGTATATCAGGTGAGTTATTTCAATGTTTTATTTTCAATATTCATAAATATGTGTATGTAATTGCCATTGGCAGTAATAAAAAGCAAAATAGTCAACGTGCTTTAATCCATTCATAATGATGAGTGCTTATTGTATTTTTCCGAGGAACAAACCATTGAAAGCTTTTGTTCGACTTTGTTGCCATCGAGGACACTCACCCTCGGAAAGAGTGTCGTTCATAAATCATTCGAAGGGCTGTGCTGCCGTCGACTGAGGAAAATATTTTATGGGAAATTTGAAAAACGATAGAAAAATCGATATTACTGTCGCCGAAATGGGAGAAATAAAACTGTTAGAAGGGATGGCATTTGAATTGGGTTTATGTTTTTGTCGAATGTGAAAATAACTGATTGTTTGGGTGGGAAAGTTTTTTTTAAACAAAAAAGAGGACGTGAGTTCATTTAAGGAGACAAAGTTCAAGTTGAATTAAAGAGAAGATGACATTTGAAGTTATTTTTGATTTAAAAGTTACAGCGAAAGGATTGGATGGAGGAATTATATTTTTTTCCAGCCTCCTTGGGGTTGTGACGGGTTTTTTCTTGAACTATCAATGTACCAATTTTGTAAATGAGTGAGTTCCTTAACCTTAGACGAGTAGCCTTTGAAAAATTTATATTTTTTTTTACGAAGTTTTCACTAATTCCAGATCCACATTATAAAAAAGTATTCCTAATTGAAACAAGGTAAAGGTGAAAGGAAACCGAACTAATCAAGGCCCTTAGGCAAACATTATTTCCAACCACTCCATTCCATTCTCTTTAATAGCAAACTTTAAGCGTCAAAAGACATCGATTTCTTCAACATAATTTTTATTTTTCAAATTTGAAATACTGCTAAGAGCGAAGCTTTCGAAAACATTTGCTCGCAATTGTACGTTTGGTTCGCTGCTCTTAACATGGGAATGAAAGAGATCAAAGGCAACTTCACTTTTCAGTCAATGTATAATAGCTACGATGTTGCACAAGAAAAAATTGTAAACAGCATGCGTGCCCCTTCCATCTCGTCTTCTTTCAAACGACTGGCTTGTCAAATTTTCGCGATTAGTTAGCCACATAAAAGCAAAAGGATATTACCAGCAATCGAACCCCACCCTCAGAAGCAACTGTCTAACCATTCAACCACAGCTTACACATAAAAATCGACCCATAAAATTTGAACGAAGTTGAAAGTGGAGTGACATCCCCTTGGCACGGTCCCAAAAACATTTAAAGCCTCTCCCAGATTCACCAATATCAGTATTTAATAATTTTTTTTTTAAATATGTTCAGCCTTTGATTTCTAGTTGTCCCGAATAATTTTTTGAAGTTTTATTTTGCCTGTACCTGATTTTTTTCGGTGCCCGTGGTGTATTAACTTGCTTATTAGGTGCGAGTTCGTGGTTGGAGTCTCAGAAACATCCAAAAAAAATTTTTAACGGGTATTGCCATTTGCGAGGAAATTGTAAATCTTTCAAGAGTAATTGAACTGCCAAGAAAAGCTCTTCATAACTTAGCTGATCGAAATTGGCACAAAATTGTAGGCCCTTGAATTGCTCAAAGAAAGTAGTGCTAAGTTGGAAAACATTTATTTTTTATTTTTTTTTAAATGAATAGGTACTTAATACTTTAACAATATTGTGTCGAAATTTCAAGTGGATTGTAGCAAAACTGAGGACGTTATAAATATTTTCATAACTGCTCGGCCCAAGAGCGCTATTGTTACTTGGCAGCTATAAATCGTTTTCTCACAACGCACTTTTTTAAAGTCGGTTATAGCTTATAGGGGAACTTCAAAACTACTGCATCGATCCTTTTGTAATTTTGAATTCTATTTCTCTTCATAATTTACGAGGTACCGACGAAGAGTTATTTCAAATTTGTTGATAATAGTTATTGCATAATAACAAATTAACCGACCGCGTTTTTCCCTTTAAAGTGTTCCAAAAAAGTGAAAAATTTAAATTCCAAAAAACCCCCTCTACATTACCTGGTGAAAACTATTATCTAACGAATGAACTTTGATTTTTTAATTTCCGATGATCCAGCACCAAGCTATGAGGGGCACTCGCAATCTGCCTTTTTTTCGAGGCACGTCCGGAAAATTGCTGCCATTGCCGTATTTTTAAATATTTCTTTGTGAAAATTTTACACAACATTCTTGTAATGTCACTATTCGATGTGTAATTGGTTTTAATAAAGAAATTTGAACTTTTTTTTATGTTTCCTGGATTCGACCCTCAAACATTGTAACCGTAAAGATTCGATCACCAACAACAAAACGTTTTGGGAAAAAAATGACGAGAAACCTAAAATGATTTATGAAAAACTACTGAGCCAATTTGAATGAAAGTTGGAATAGAGTTGATCTTCTAGAGCCTAGAAAGTAACAAAGGCCATATTTCATCCCGATGTTCCTTTAGGAACGGAAACGGGAACGTAAAGAAGAACTTAGAGTTTGTATTGTATAGGCTCAAAACTACTGAGTCGAATTGAAAAAAATATTTGGAACAGAGACGGTCTGGAGCCTGAGAAATGACATATGCTATACTTCACTCCTATGTTTCTACGGGGAAGTGACAGGAATTTGAACATAAAAGGGAACTTAGACAACACTGCACCGATTTCAAAAATTCTTTCAATACTAAAGTGCTTTATTGCTCCCGTGTAGCACGGACTATATTTAATCTTCATATTCCTATGGAAACGGGAATAAGAAGCCACTGAATTGATTTAATTGTTCATTTTTTTTAGCTATAACAATGCGGTGCTATACCTGAGTTACATATTGACTATATTTCATCGACATATTCTCTCGGGAGCGGGAATGTAAAGTTGAACTTTAAATCAGCTTCAAAATATCTCAGTTACATGTAGATGTTATTTCATCTAAATATTGGGAGCAGAGTCGATGCTACACACTAGATGGCCGTAGGACCCGAGCTACGCAGCCGCCGCACATTGGGGATAGAGCAAATTTTTTGTTCATATCCATCAACCAAATGAGACAATTTTTGGACAGAAATGTTTGTAATTAAATTCTAAAGAGACTGACGAGGTCGGATTTCTAATATTCCTTAAATTCAAAACTTCATAACCCACTAAAAGAAAGATAAATCGAGTTTTACCCTATTTTTTCAACCCTTTCAGTCACGAAATTCAACTAACATTAAAAGTGCAAATATATAAGCTTTTAAACTATGTGACTCTACCTTTAGCGTGCTTAGCTTGTTTTTTTTTTATTAAAAACAATGAAACGTGCAAACTTAAGGCTCTTACATATCAAACCCTACCTAGAGCATAAAAAAATTTACAACCTAATATCGAAAATCGGGCTTCGTGAGTGTCTTTATAATAAAATTTCAAACATTTCTGTGCAAAAATTGTTCAATTTGGTTAATATTTGAGGTCTCTAGATGGTTTTGAACATTCTGTCCCCAATGTGCGCCGGGTGGGTCAGCTAGTTTAATAAAAATGCCAAGTTGCTTAAAACCAAAAGAATAATTCTCCTCTAATTTTAAGCACATTTACAAGTTAAAACCCATATATTCATTTTATTGATAACTTCTTAATCTTCTTGTAATTTTTTAGTCATGCAGGTATATTTTACTTTACTCTGCCCAAATTTTTTCGAAAAGTTAATGTGAGCAGTTTGTGTCCATTAGTGATCGTTAGTATAATAAAATTCTAAAGGAAAGTCTGCAGGGTTTCTTAAGTTTTATAAGTTTTATAAGCTCGCCAGCAGACAATATATTTTGAATCAAAGCAGTAGACTAGAACACTAAAAAATAAAGGGAACCATTATTGCCACTCCTCATTGTTAAGAATGAAAAAGACGACTTTATCAATATTGCTTTTCTTTTGGTAACACTTCAAAGACTTTTAGATATTTTTTATCCGCCTATAGTTTTTTCGAGTTTGGCTGCTAGGAAGCACTTCGGGCTCCAATTGGGTTGGGAGTGAGTGAGTATAGCAGACACCAGTGGACGAGGACCTGTTGCATTCATTTTAACCATTTCCCTTGAGAATAAAAAGAACCTAAATTCATGCATTTCCAAATAAATATGTAGAAAAACACTTTTAATCAAAAGTCAAATTTTGAAAAAAGGACACAGACTCTTCTTAAAACATCATTTAAAAAACTGTTTTTGTTTTGTAATGAATTCAAAACTTAACTGTAGGCCTAATCTTGAATAAATAGATGCATAACATACAAAAAAAAAAATGGAATCCATCAACAGTCTACAAAAATGCAGACCTTTAAAAATAAAGTGACAAATTTACCCCAGCTTCTCCTATCCACCGCCGTATCTGCAACCGTGTACGCTTTGAAAAAAAATTAACGGTCTCACTCTGTTGATGTTAGGTAGGAAAGATTTGAAGATGATACCAACTTCAACAGTCCCCCAAATGAAGTCAGAGATCTGCTTAGGAGATGTTTAGAAGTTACAACACTCCACGTAAAATCTCTTTATGGTTAAAAAACACATACCGACTCAGTTGTTGTGTTTGGAATTTTTTTTCTAACATTAAAAAATCACCGATTTAGCTTTTGTCCTCTTCTTACCAGACACCAATGGAATGAATGTCGAAATAATTGCTAATCGTTCACGGTTATCAGCCCGTGACACCCTCTGATTCTAATTCATCATTAATCAATGCAACAAATCAATTAAAGGGCCTCCTTCTCACACCAAAAAAGGAAAATTCTCATCGGATCACTTGAGTGCAAGTCATAAATCCTCAATGATGCGGAAGTCCGCTTGAGGATGATACATTCCACGCTCTCGCTTTCTGTTCGCTTAGTTCGCAAATATAAACATATTGTTCTCGAGCATACTTAACAACAGCTAATCTCTAATCACCTACAACATTGGCTGGCTATCTTAATCTGAATGAGTTTATCATCAAGCCACTTCAGTGGGAAACAGTGTAAACAATAAATTACCTTAACGAATGAAATGGCGCGCATGATGAACCAATAGAGCACCCTTCGTCCAACCCCTTGATGTTTTCAAAACATCAAAGAATTTCATTATACTCTTAAGTACTTGAAAGTTAATCCCATTATGCGTGTGTTCGGGATGACGTCCTTTTTTCATCCCATCCCTTAGTAAGTATTCTCTGACAAGAGAATAAGATCATTGCAAACTTGTAGCGCATACAAAAGTATACAATGACGCTAATCGACGCATAATGCAGCTTCAACCCCAGCTTCAAAACTTTCCCATGAGGCAGACAATTAATAAAATACGCGAACAAAAAATCTACAAAAATCCACAAGAGATAGTTCAAGAGAGTGTCACACTGCAGGAGGGTCTCTGGGACAAAGATCTATGAATAAAACTTAAATTAACTATCATAGTCGATGGGCCACCACCGGCAGGCACACCAGGCACAGTTGAAGGGTGACTTGAAGGGGTCGAATTTTTATGGTGCACAACTTCCGGCACCATGTCGATATGGCACACGCTAGCTAGTCATTTCGTTATTACGCTGATCACTGATTCAATCGACGACATGATTTATGACATGGATTTGGAGTGTTGTACACTCTGTGCTGTGCATAGTGGACCAAGAGTAACACCAACAACGGCTAGAGAAAGTGAAATGAGCTGCAAAAAAGCGTGAACCTAAAATATTTGTACACAATAAGTTTGTCCAATCCGCTTGCCGTCTCACTATGTGTAGTCGTTTGGGGAAAAGTAAACTTGAAGTTGTTTTCGTGTGACCAACGGGGAGGGTTAACTATTTATCTTGTTGTCATGGTCGATAAATTCGGGTCAAGCTTTAGATTTGGAACTTATGTTCTTGGATTGTTCTGTTTTTTTTAATGTACGACGTCCACGGGAAACTTTGTGTTGACCAACGGAAAAAGCAACTCACATTTTTAGGCCTTCTGAATTAATTTTTATGCGCACAAATCCAGGAAGCTGCTGATTTGGGATATAGTTACATGGTGTTTTGGTTTTTTAGGACTCATGTTTATAGATTTCGTATCATTCGACTTGATTTTGTCTCCATTTTTTTTAAATCAACAAAGGAATACTCATAAGAGTTCAAAGAGTGATAGCATCATATATAGTTCTACCCGGTAGTGTTTTTTGATAGATAGTCAAATTCGAAAACTATTTTTAAGCACATCACTGACTGGCCTCTGATGAAAAGTAGGTAAACTGTGCATTCTATAGAACGCAGTTCCCATAATACCGCT
Source organism: Melanostoma scalare (assembly GCA_949752695.1). NCBI lineage: Eukaryota > Metazoa > Arthropoda > Insecta > Diptera > Syrphidae > Melanostoma > Melanostoma scalare. Next base: position 184,445,024 of record OX456984.1, on the reverse strand, counting down.
GAGATGAGTAAAGCGAATCATTGGTCAAGCTATAACCATATAAGGGCACAGATTTTAACTGAAGTCTCTACGGAAATTATTTGAAGTTATTTAATTTTAGATCAGTTTCAGTTTTCAATTCTAAATTCATTTTTTATTTCAGTTTCCCATATCTTCATAATTGCTTAGAAAAGTGCTCAAACAACCACCAGAACAATTTCGACTTTCTTTCTTTCTGACGTGGTAGATCAGTGGAACCTCCAATCTATCCTGTATCAACCCTTCCCTGTCGAAATAGAGGAAAGCTTCCGGTGGGACAGATCCATTGAAGTGTATTTTTTTGCAAAATTCAGTATTGGGGCAATAAACCCCAAAAATCAGGCTATTGGTCAAGGTCATCGCTGTTTCAGTGTGACCACGAGTTAGTTTTATCATGAAGTTGTTGATACTGGTTATTTGAAACTCGTTGTAAAGGACCCCATTGGATAATATTTTTTGTACTCCTTCTCTGGTGTTCTGTGCAATCCAAGACACAACAATTGGAGCTTTGTCCATCAACTTTATGGAAGATTTTGCGCAAAGGTCTTTGTTTGAGGCCTTACAAGATCCAGCTTATGCAAGAATTAAAGCCCCGAGACCATAAAATGTGTCGTGATTTTGGTGTATGGGCCGAAAATGAGATTGATCTCGATGCTGATTTTCATCGCAAAATTTTGTTCACTGATGGGCTCATTTTTGGATGAATGGTTACGCCAACAAGCAAAATTGCCGCATTTGGAGTGAAGAGAATCCACATGAGTGCCTTGAAACGCCATTACATCCACAAAAAGTGACTGTTTGGTGTGTTCTATGGGCTGGTGGACGGATGACTTATTGGACTATATTTCCACCGAAATGATGCTGGCGAGCCAGTTATCGTTAATCGAGACCGGTATAGAGTCATGATTCCCGAATTGGATGGCATGAATGTGAATGAGACATACTTTAGTTACATATACTTATATACATAAGCAATCTATGTTTCATATGTCTCAATAAAATGAATTGAATTGAATGTGAATGAGATGTGGTTCCAACAAGACGGCGCGGCGCTACATGCGACATGCCACACTCCACACAGCGCACGTCACAATCGATTTACTGAAGGAAACATTCGATGAGCGCATAATTTCGCGGAATGAACCTGTCAATTGGCCACCAAGATCGTGTGATTTGACACCAGTGGAGGGGATTATTTTCTTTGGGGATGTTTATGTGAAGTCGCTCGTTTACGTCAACAAACCAGAAACGTTAGGGGGCTTGGAAGCCAACATTCTTGACGATATTGGCGACATACGGCCTCAAATGCACGAAAAAGTTGTTGAAAATTGGACCTCTATACTTGGTTTTATTCGAGCCAGCTGCGGCTGTGGCGCGCGGCCACTAACCCGAAATCATATGTGTATCATATTTAAACACTAATAGCATAAAATCATCTTTATAATAAAGCTAAACTAAATTACATTAAATTGATTTTTTGTGTTTTATTTCAATTTGAAGCTCTACCACTACAAAAACACCCTTTAGTTTACCCAATGGTTATCTGTTTTGAATATTTTTATACGAAAGGCTGGTTCACAAAATTGTTATATATAAAGACTTCGCAGTGCAATAATTAATAGCACGATTTCTCAATATAGTGTGGGATACTCAATACAAGATAGTAAAATTAAATCCTTGTAAATTATGGAAAGGAAACATTCAGGAAAACTCAAATTTCTCCAAACGTGCTCCTTGTGCTGCAACTAATGTGATAATGAACTTACGTAGACATGGTATAAAGGACAAAAAATTGTGAAAGTAGTGATACTGGTTTCAATTTTAAGTGGGGTATCCCATAAATTTCAACGTTTAAGCCAACACTGTATTGTCATTATTGTCTTAAAACCTGAAGCCAAAATCTGCAATGACACCAATGAAATTTTTGCATAAACTCAGTGTTAAGTACTCAAAAACGCCCAATTTCTGAGAAAATAAAACAGTGAAAACAAATTCAATGAAATCTGCTTCACACGCACGGGAGGAAGTGTGCATTATCTAAATTACGGTTATTTGCTAATGAAATAGCCTTAAGTTATACTTAAGTATATCTACTTAAAATGAATGTTCAATTTCTTAGCCGCTTAGCCGCTAGAGGCGCAGCTCACATCATTAAAATCGTGCAAGTTCTTGACCTGTTCATTAGTTTTATACATCTAAGAAGATGATAACATTTTGGATTCACATACTAACATAGGCGCACATGGTCTTTATTGGCATGTTTTAATTTCAACCTCAATGATAATAGTCGTGTAAGCACTTCTGATTGAGTTGTTAAATTTGGATTCTCGATCATCATCAGTAGGTGTATTTTTTGGGCAAGGCTGTCCTATACATAACATCACAACATACCGGACAAGAGATGTCGGGGATACAAGGATGTCCGGGATGGATTTGTGACGTTTATTCTAGTTTCGAATGAGTTTTTCTATGTTTCATTTTTAAATGTTTGTACGACTGATGGTTTTCATGTATCTCGAACAACAGCAGAAGGCGGCGGCGCGGCGAGGCGTTCAAAAGTATTAACAGAATAAAAATTGAATTATACTTTAAGATACAATGATTTTGTTGCTTACAATTTGTGATTTTTAAAAGTTTGTTAATTTCGGTTATTATATTTGTAGATTTATGAATCAAATTATAATGTAACCAAGTGGAAAAAAAACTCTGTTAAGCGATTGGCAATGGAATTTTCGCATAGTTCTTTTGCACATTTTTCTGTGAATGTTGATATTTTTTCCAACGGTATTTGTTATGTCTTCCTTTAAAACAGTTTTATTTATTGATTATTTATAGCTTCCATTTTGTATCCTAGAGTAAAAATTGCAGCTTTATCTTTGTTATCCATTAAAGCGCAAGTTGATTCTTAAACAGGTAGGTATGTGCTTATGTCCAGTTTCAAAACACTTTTAAAATAATGCTAATAATATTAATGGCTGTCCAGATATTGGAGAAATTTCATATTTTAGAAGTCCCATGCTATTTACTAAAGATTGCATATCAACATTTGGAAAATTTTATTTTTTCAAGTTTGCCACAACGTTTGTAAATTTTTTTATTTTTTTTTTTATTTTTTCAAAATGGTACCTATCTTTGATTTTTCAAACATTTTGTCAATACATCTTTTGACAAGATCTAAAACTTGTATACAGGGTGTCCCGTAATTCGTTTTACATACTTTGGGATATGATTCTTGGTCGTATTCTAAGAAAAAAATTGTTCTACAGTAAAGTCCGTTTCTCAAGTTTGACATCACTTTTTGACAATTTAAAAAAAGGCTAACTTTGGTGTACCCTGACCTGTGTTAAATTCGATATCTCTGTCAATACAGATGATAGAGACCTTATCTTAGACTTAATTTTTTGTAGAAATAACAATCTTTAAGACTGTATTTAAGTTGAGCTTTCATAGGTTAAGGGTTGCCAGATTTTCAATTTTAAGTGGTGTCCAAATTTTCTTCCCCAAACAAAGTTTTGACTTTGGTCATTTTTTCGCAGAAAATACCTGATAAACATAGAGTTTCTTAATTTTTTACAGATGAACAAAACAATAATAAAAAAAAAAACTTAGTAATAAGTGCACTCAAAAACTCATACATTTTATGATACTTGGAAAAAACTAAAACAGGTAAAAATTCTAATTTTGTCTTTTTTACGGTTTTTTATTGCAACAATTTGCAAAGGGAGCAGTTTTCCAAGAATTGATTCTCTTAAGACAATTTTTACGGTTTTTTATTGCAACAACTTGCAAAGGGGTTAGTTTTCCAAGAATTGATTGTTTTAAGACAATTTTTATGACTTTGTACTGATGAATTGGGTTGAAAGTGTATTTGACCTGCTACCAAAACACTAATTGACTTACTTCTTCTCACGGAAATTTTTGGGGCATGAATGTTCAATGGGTCGTATAAAAGGATAAGAAAACAAATTTGTTCATCAGTTTATCAAAACAAGTCACGATTGCAGTTTGACCAGAGAATTTTTTGAAATGCCTTCATTTACGAAAGAAGAATACGCAGACATTTTATTCGTATACGGGTTTTGCAATGGAAATTCAAGAAGAGCACAACGAAGATACCAGGAACTTTATCCCAACAGACGACTTCCTTCTCCATATGTTTTTGGAAATACCTTTCGGAGGCTTCGAGAAACTGGATCAGTATTAACTGAAAGACCTAACGCAGGAGCTGGAGTCATAAGAAGAGTTTGGGTTGATGAAAGAATACTGGCAGCTGTTGAAATCGATCCTTCCACTAGCATAAGACGTTTGGCTCTACAGTATAATGTTTTCAGACAAAGAATCTCCAGAATACTGCATGGCGAAAATAATGCATCCATATCACCATACACCTGTACAGGAACTACTTCCGAATGATTTTGTAATGAGAATCGAATTTTGTAACTGGTTTCTAGAGAGAAGCTTGGATGACAACCACTTTATAAGCAGAATTCTTTGGACAGACGAATCCCAGTTCACAAGAGACGGTATCACGAATTTTCATAACCTCCATACATGGGCCTCAAGCAATCCACATTCAAGACGGCAAAGATCGTTTCAGCGCAGATTTTGTGTCAATATGTGGGCAGGTGTAATTGGTAATAGATTAATCGGACCTTTCAAATTACCACCCCGACTTAATTCTACAAATTACCTGGAGTTTTTACAAAATGATCTACCAGGCCTATTGGAGGATGTTCCACTGCATCAGCGAGTTTCATCATATTTCCAACAAAATGGTGCTCCCGCCCACTATGGTCGTGAAGTTAAGGATTGGCTGGATGAAAAATACGGTGGTAGATGGATAGGCAGAAATGGACCAATTCACTGGCCTGCAAGATCTCCCGATCTCACTGTACTGGATTTTTTTATATGGGGACGAATGAAAGAAATTGTTTACTCTTCTGAAATAACAACTTTAACCGAATTAGAACAACGTATTTCCGAAGGATCACTACAAGTAAGACAAGAGCTATCGAGAGCAAACATCCACAATGAAATCCAAAAACGGGCTTTGGCATGCGTTCAAAACGAAGGAGAGCACTTTGAGCACTTCTTATAATTGTATTTGTATAAAATACATAAGAAACTACTAAAAGTTTTTGGAAAACTGCTCCCTTTGCAAGTTGTTGCAATAAAAAACCGTAAAAAAGACAAAATTAGAATTTTTACCTGTTTTAGTTTTTTCCAAGTATCATAAAATATATGGGTTTTTGAGTGCACTTATTACTAAGTTTTTTTTATTATTGTTTTGTTCATCTGTAAAAAATAAAGAAACTCTATGTTTATCAGGTATTTTTTGCGAAAAAATGACCAAAGTCAAAACTTTGTTTGGGGAAGAAAATTTGGACACCACTTAAAATTGAAAATCTGGCAACCCTTAACCTATGAAAGCTCAACTTAAATACAGTCTTAAAGATTGTTATTTCTACAAAAAATTAAGTCTAAGATAAGGTCTCTATCATCTGTATTGACAGAGATATCGAATTTAACACAGGTTAGGGTACACCAAAGTTAGACTTTTTTTAAATTGTCAAAAAGTGATGTCAAACTTGAGAAACGGACTTTACTGTAGAACAATTTTTTTCTTAGAATATGACCAAGAATCATATCCCAAAGTATGTAAAACGAATTACGGGACACCCTGTATATGTACTTGATTTTAAAGAAACTCATTTTGAAAAACAAGAAACTGATTTCTTCAAATGAAAAAACTCCTCTAACGACTGATTAAGTACTTAGCCTATCCAATGTATAAGCATCTGCAAAAAATAGCGTTATTGGATTTTCACTTAAAACCATTGGAGTACTAATTTTTTTTAAATTTTAATATGAGTTTTTTTCAATTTTCGTAATTAAGGTCTAGTTGGAAGGCCTGTACCACAAAATATATTATGAAAAACGAATATTAAAGCCTTGTACTCAGCCTTAAGATCTTGGTATTGTATTTAGAGCCATTTGGGATAAGAGCGCGCAGTGGGTAAAAGCACGCACTGCTTTTTTCCTTTTTCGACAACGCAAAATAAGGAAGTTAGTAGCTTGCCAGACATCAACAAGCAATGTGTGCGCAGCTGCATTAAAAAGATATAGGGGTTGAAAAAAAAAACTGACAACCCGAAAAAAAGCTCTGTCAGAAAAGTTTGTGGCGCCGATGTGGCTGAGCTATATATCGTAAGTAGCATACTTTTGTAAGAAGTCAACATTTTAGCTTCAATCAAGCTTAAAATTTTGCTGATTTTGTGTTATTTTCTTTTAAATTCTATAAAATCAAAAAAAAAGTAGCTTTGTGGGTAAAATCGCGCAGTGCTCATGTGGGTAAGAGCGAGCAGTGCGCAATCTTAGCCCGTATTGAAATTTTCGGTTTTTCAACTCTGTTTTTATTTTTTAACTCTCCACAGGACAAAAATATAGATTGCAGAAGTTTTCTGAAAATGGCTCGAACTTACCAAAGACAAACAGAAAAACTACATTTAATTTACTTTATTTAATTTTGTTTATTTATCTTTTATTAAAAAAGTAAAGGATTTATCATAAATATCTTTTCCAAACACAAGGGCCGTAATATTTTTATAAAAAATATTTTATAGAGTATAATCTTTGTTAAGTTAATTTTTGTTTTGTTTTCTGAATTGAATTCGTTTAAAAGGAATAAGAAATGAATTTTATTTCTTGTTAGTAATTGATTTAAGTTGTCTTTTTTTAGTATTTTTCTTTTGAGTGTATAGAAAAGGTGGAAGTTGTGGAATAATTAATGTTGCCTGTTTCAAAGTATTACATTAAATTTTAAAATACTTGATTGATTTATACTGCAAAGATTCCAATGCAAAATAGGTGTGTGCGCACTTATCCCTAATGACTCTAACCCACAATCGCAAGTTCGTGGCCAATTTTTATTTAAAGCCTTTAGTATAATCGTTAGTACCTACATCTGACTATTACTTGAAAGTTCGCGGTTCAAATTCCAGTTGGATACCAGAGTTCTTTGTTTTAAGCAGGTTTCCTTTCTTCCCGTGAGGATATGGCGCGGCGACCCAAACCAGGCAATAATACAACAACTGCAATTAAGTGGTCGCGACTGGCAGAAGATTCCAAGCCCCTCTTTTCGTCACTGCTATGGTTGAAAAAATGACTTGGCTACGGCTCAGCTCGAGGAAAGACACATATTTTTTTGTTTTAGTAAAAAACCCCTTTCGTTCCTAAACGGGGTTAGGTCTCACTTTCTAAACAATTTCTGGTCTTGTCTCAATCTTTCCTTCGTACACACTACGAGTCTTGCTTTTTTTGTCGAGCTGCACAAATTCATTAATATACGGCACACTGTTTTCACGGATTCTCTTTTTCTTCTCTTTTCATAAAATTAAAAAGACCAGAATCAGTTCACTATCGTAGACGTTAGTGTACATATAGTATTCTCATCCTTCACAGTAATTTATTAGTTAGTGTAGATGACACCCTAAAAAGAAAAACCTAATAAACCAGTTAAAAAACATATGTCCTCCTTGATTTAGCGTCGCTCACAAATGCACAATGATGTCATAAGTCATAACTCTATTCGAAAATCTCCAATTACAATCGTGCGACTGAAGTGAGCAATAAGGTTCCGGAGTCAATTTTTCCATTTTCCCATAAGACAAATAAAAACCTCAACGAAACCCACCCCAACACTTAACTCCCACAGAACAACAAACAAACAATTAACACACTCAACAGAATATCTACCGCTACTGCCAAACCGTCCAGGTTGTACCTATCACCTCTCAATGATCGCACCCAAGCCCTTACCGGCAAAAGAGAGATATAACTCAGACTCAGGAACTGAAACCAAAGTGTAACCAAATCGCCACGGAACAGAAAAGTTCACGTGTCTAGCTATAAATAACTGGTCGCTCGTTAAATTGACTTTTGTCTAAAATTACGAACACACTTGCGGAACTATAGCTTCCCACGGACCTCTCCTGCCCGGTGTGCTTCTGTTTATACGAACGTACGAGTATATTTCTATCGACCCGTGTATCTTTTATTGAGAGGACAGTGACAATATGCTGCATGCAGAGGCGATATAGACGAACCAACCCTAACTTGAACTATCTGTAAATGTAGCAATGTCATTTTTATAAAAGCGAAGCGCAATATTGTCTGCATAGTGTACAAAACACACACGCCATGCAACAAACCCCAAGGGTGTAAACAATTTGACATTTGATTTGACTTTTTCAACCCTCTTCTATGTTGCGACGATTGGAAGTCGTAAGTTGGTGTTTTTAGGAAATGATTTCGTCGCAGTTAGAAAATCAATTCATAAATAAAGTGGTCCAGTAAAATAATCAAATTTTCACTACTTGCCGCCTCTTTTCTCAAGGCATCTGTTTCTATTTCTGTTAAAACTCTGTGCGATGTGCTGTGACAGGAGAATCCTTTATTAAAATTTAAATTCTTTTCAGTTTGTTGTGCAAAATGAGAAAATTTGACACCCGCTGTGAATGCATCTGTGAGTAGAGCAGGGATGGGTATGACGTTTCATAACTTTGAAATCGCGAAACGTTCTCGCAATCCACCCACATAACTTAATTTCCGGAAGGACTATAGCGCTGCGTATGTACGTGCCAACAGTTTTGCCGCTCTGAGGATTCCGCACTTGGTTTTTATGTTCTTCATTCTGTCATCAAGGAGACATCATTATCACCGTCATCACCATCAGGAGGAACAGCGGCATCATCATCGCTGTAATCTGTTCCAGAGAGTAACCATCAGCTTTTTTTGTTGTTGGGTGGTGATGGGAGTGCTGAATGTTGGTGTTGAATGCTGATGCTGGTGTTGTGGGTATGGGGTGACTTTGGTTGTTCCTTTTTTGGCACCGTCTGTTACGTTGTGCGCCCTAGAGAGCTTGCTTTAGTGTACATGGAGCTGGCAGTTTTGGAGCAAAATTTTAATGTTTTTTTTTCGCGGATTAACGCGCCTCGGCTTTTTTTGTGTTCACTTCCACGCTGCGTAGTATTAATTATGTGGCTCTGTTGGGCTTTCAGGTTTAAATAATTGAATTCTAAAGAGCTTTTGTAAAAGTAGATGATTAAAAACAGTCCAAAGACAAGGGACATGTTCGGGAATGAGATCTGCTACAACCTTCAATTTAGATTAATGAAAAATTGTGAGAATAATGTCTTAACGCACTTGAGTACGTTGGCAAGGTTGTTTGTCATCAAAGAAAGACGTTTTTAAGATTAAGTCTCAATTTTAACTATATGTACCTTCCCTTACGCATAATAATTAATATTTTGAGTGGGTATTATTACGAGTACGTCAAAGATAGTCGGGATTTTTGAAGTCTCACGAAAGTGTTCGTCGAAGGACTTCAGCTATCTTTTCGCTAAGTATTTCAGATTGGAAACCAACACCAGTCTACACGACCTCTTCTTCCACTAAAATTTCTGAAAATACGCTGCCACACGAGCCAAAAGAAGCCTACACAATTTTTTGTTGGTGACATTTTTAAGTGCTGGCGTTTGAAGAAAAAGTTCAAAATGCCTCGACATTGTTGGGCTCACAACAATGCGGTGAAAAACTAGTTGGTGAATTTTTGAACCATCAGCGTGACGATCAAACAAATTTCAAATTCAAACTTTATTGAGACTACAAACTAAATAATTATGAATATACACATGATTTTTTTTTTTTGTCGACTTAAAGGTGACGATCAAACGGAGAATTACTTTCGCCAATGGCCGTTGCGTTGTGCTATTGAGGTATTTAAAGAATCCTTTCTCAAAATCATCCTATAGTAATGCTATACAGAGCAGTAGCATGGGCCATATTTAAAACGAACGAGGAAATCTTTGGTCGTTTCGAAAGAGGAATGCTCTGAGTAATTTTTGGTCACGTTCGGGGAGACGATATATGTTTTTGTATGACAATGGTAACACTGCTGTTATGTCTTATATTCCACTCTACGTTGCTATTTTCCCAAATAGCTTCAACCATCAATATGGAAAAATTGGCACTTCAAACTTACTTATGTATCTCCAGATATGGCTAATTTAGGATGGGGAACAGTGTTACGCTTTGCTATGCTCCCCAGAAGCATACGGAATGAGTTGTTTTTTTTAAACAATATATCAAAGCTTTGATAAACTGGAATTCCCTTCAAGGAAATCAGAACTTAAGGTCCAGTTCGCCTAGGGGAAGTAGGAAAACAGTCAACAAGAGGCAACAATTTTACATATGGCTTATGAAAGGCTGTGGTAACCGTGGCGTTGTGATTTGCATGTCTGCCTGCTATGGCCTATGGTAGAAGTTCGAGGTTCGAATCGCCTTAGAAACGCAAATTGTTTTTCTACGAGTATCACAAGCGTATTTTTCGGAATCGGTTAGGACCTTGAAATGTGTAGGCGCATTGCAGACTGGGGAAGAAATAATATAAGAAATTCAGTTTAGAAAGCAGCTATATGTACAAACATACATACATATGTATATGTACATGCAGATCTTGCAATGAATTTGGTGAATCCCTGAACATCTCTTCTTCGGAAACTATAGAGCTTTCATATACATACTTGAAAGTTAAAAGTGGGTATGTACATAGTTAGGGTAGGGATAGGACATACATACTACTTACAGAAAAAAGAGTTAACGTCATTAAACGTAAAGTAGTACTTTGGTTTTCTCAAACACAAATTGTTAACACATATTCTGTGCAAGCACAAGCGGGTTGAAGCGTCTTCCTGTTCAGCTTGTGATCATTTGGGATCAAATGATAACGGAGTCTTGCTGCACTTTTATCCACCTTACGCTTTCCCTACGATTAATGCTTTTGCTCAAAGATGCCTGATGTTTCAACTCTTCGCACTTGAGTATCTGAATTTGAAAGCGAGCATATGTATATGTATGTACATATGTACATACCTACATAGCTATACAATACAGAGACATGGGCTGGTGTGATGACATACCCATTACATGCGCAAAGTACTAGTTTAAAAAAACCAACCTGCATGAGCACTGCTTCCGTATTGTTCCTTTTGTAATGTCCATTGTACAGCATTTTTACTTGCGATTTGTAGCTACTATAAGGCAAGCCTTGCAATCGTGCAGAAAAATTTTTTGAAATAACAATTAAACATGACATTACGATAATAGAGAATACGAAAAAATTGGGTCCTACAATTCTATCTGTCTGTCTGTATGTCCGTCTGTCTGTTATAGATCTACAGCCTGAACCGCTTGACCGATTTTCTTCAAAACTTGCAGTTAGGCTCTGTGAGGCAGCCAAAAGGGGTTTTTGGAATTGGGTATCTAGGGCTTGAAATAACGGTACCTGCCGTGATACCGATATGATAATACCTATTTTTCTCGAAAACGGCTTTAACGATTTTGATAAAATTTTACATGAACTATTATTTTTGAAAAACTATTTTTATGATGTAAAAAATGTCATACGCAGCCTTGAAATTGATGAAAAGATGGTGTTTATCGACATTATACTCTCGGGTTTTTTCCAAGATCTGCCGTAATGTGAAAATTTGGTCTACTGTGGACTTCTCTGCTCTAAAACCACATTGATAAGGACCTATCAAGTTGTTGACGTGAGGTTTCAGACGTTCACATATTACAGCACACAAGATCTTATACGCCGTGTTAAGAAAGCTTATTCCTCTATAATTTGCGCAATTGTCTTCCTTTTTTAGGATCGGGCACACGATACTGAGGTTCCATTCATCGGGCATATTTTCTTCCGACCATATCATGCAGATCAGCTGGTGCATGCTCCATTCCAACTGGTCTCCAGCTGCCTTGAAAAGTTCGGCAACAAGGCCATCTGCACCTACAGTTTTACTTGATTTAAGTTTGCATCTGGCAAGCTTAAGTTCTTCATCGTCCAAGCCGAGTAGGGCAATCTGCCTGACAGCGGAATTTGAGTCTTCATCGCTGTTAAGCAGTTGCAGATGTGATCTTTCCAGATCGTCAGTAGTGATTGTAACTCTATTACTATGTTTCCCTGCTGGTCTTTACAGGCTTGAGTTCGGTGCTTGCCAGCCTGGCAGGGTCTTTTTACCTTTTGGTAAAATTTCCGTATCTCGTTCCTGTCATGGCACCTCTCATTTTCCTCAAACGAGTGCTTCTCATGCTGTTTCTTTTTCTTTTTGAGAATTCGGTGTTGTTCCCTTCTTTTCTCGTTGTAGATCTCGTTATACTAATCGTAAGCAGCCCTTGTTCGCTTTTGCATTAGCATTTGTCGTGCTTTTTGTTTGGCTGCATTTGCCTGCCTGCTTTGTTCATCGAACCGTGGATCTCGTTTTGGGGGCCGAGTGAAACCCAGATCCTCAGAGGCAACGGTTCTGATCGCTTCTTTTGGCATTGCTGCCATTGGTCTTCAATGCTTAATGCTGGCGGCAAGGGATTCAAGGATAATTGAAGGGACACTCGATTGGGGAAGGCACTGGCAATCTATTGCGATTGTATAGCTTTCCAACGTCGGCGTCGCGTCGGTCGTATCGTTTCACAGCCTTAGTGCGTGCGAGTCGTGAACAAGATATCCTCGTTTGTACCTTGGCTACAACAAGTTAGTGGGCTGAGTCAAAGTTGGCTCCTCGGAAATTTCGGACATTTATCACACTGGAAGAGTGTCTTGCGTCGATCGCAACATAATGAATTTGGTTGACGGTTGATTGATCTGGGGATCGCCATGTACCATTATGAATTTTGAGATGCGGGAAGCGTGTACTACTTACAACAAGATTTAGCCCCGCAGCAAATCTGCAAATAGTATGGGATCGTTTTCAATTAGGTACATGGGAACTGTCCCACCTCACTCCACTAGTTCACAACCATTATTTTGTTTGATTTTGTTATCATATCAGCTTAGTCCAGGAGCTTTTTGGGTTCTGAAGCCATTTCTATTTTCTACCTTCCAAATTACTTGCTACTTACTGTTGAACTCTGCTGTGTGCAGACCAAGAAAGCAGCCCGTATAGAAATTCTGTCTTTTATTTAATCCTACAAAAAATTTTGATTTTTTGCTTCTAAGTTTAGCGTTGCTCCTTCTAACTTTGAATGACAATTTTGAATTTGAATTCCCATCCCTAGTCGCCATTTATTCTCACCTCTCAGCATCAGCAGTCAGTCGTATATCATATCATTGGATCAACAGTCTGAAACGTCAAAACCTCTTTTAAGTGATATCCTCCCACAAAGCACAAGTCCATCCACACTCTGTAAAAAGAAAAAAAAAATAATGGGTGGGCAGTTTGATGGTCGTGTTGGTGGTCACCAAAGTACACATTGCTTTAAGTTCCTGCATCATGATACGCACATTAAATCAGCTGTCAGCCAAATCTCACTCTGTCTGTCTGTTGTGTCTGCCTATCGAAGTGTCGACTTGACTGAACACAATCACTACGCTCATTGTTTTCTTAGAGACAAGAAAAAAAAGCAAAGTAATGTATACATGGCCAAAAGCAATTCGACCAGGGTAAGAAGTAAATTTAGTTATTTGCTGCTCGTATAGACTTTCCAGTATAGTGTAGGTAGTATTTGTTGTTCGTGTTTGCCCTGACTAACACTGCACGTGGCCATTAATGACGTATGAATGATGCAACACGCGAATTGCACGTGCCGTCGTCATTGCATTTCGTTAAAAATTGTTATGTTGTATAGTTTGTTGCTCGTTTCAATGCTTAGATGATGGAGATGTGTTTTGAATGAATACTTCTTGAGTGGCTGCGACTCCCCGCCTTTGATTGTCGAATTAATGTGTGCCATGTTGTTGCCGCTGGCAAAAAGGCAACAACAAAGAAGTTAAGTAGAAAAAATGATATAAATTTTGATAAGTCAAGAAACATATTGTTTTTGATTCGAAGGAAGTGAAGGGAGAAGTTTATTAATTTCTTTTTAAATGGAAATTTGGTATGGAATAAGTTCATAGTTATTAAGTACCTAGGTAGTGTGCTAAATATTGAAATCTACTAAATGAAGATCCGTGATCTTGGTGGTCTTGAGAACTTGATAATAAAAAAACCTGGTTCGTCAAAAAGGTATGCTATTAGCAAAAAGAGAGTATTGACCTTGACACATAACTAGTGTGGATACTGGAAGGAAATATGTAGTGCCTCTTTTCTGGATACATGGCTATATCACACGTACCAAAACCCTAGTATAGATATCATACTAGGTTTGTATTAGGAGCTATATATAGGTTGTTTCATATATGTATAATGCTTTTCACAGGCATAAGGTTTCTATCACACAAGCCTATAGCAAAGCAACTGAGTTGGCGGGACGAGTAGCACACTTTTTGGACTTTTCCTTCTATCCCGAAAACCTTTCGCTGATCTTGAATTTCAAAATGGTTTATTGATTTTAGTTCCGAGCTGAATTTTCAAGTCAAATGTTTGTTGAATTTTGGCTCCTAAACAAACCAAAAGCATTCTCTTTGAACGCATTCATTCAATATTAAGCAATTGAATAGTGCTCCGAGAGTAATTACACACTGCCATCAAAAGAAAAAAAAATTAAGTAAAATTGTGTCCTAAAAGCGACATGACGAAGCTCGATTTGGGTTTTGGTTTGTGATATAACTATTAAGAACAATATGACAATAGAACGACAACCTTTACTCAATTTGAGCTTGAAAGTATTGTAAAGGGCTTATAGTCCAAGAAATGAGCAAATGAATGCACTAAAATAAAAAAAGATTTGAAAAGCTTTTAAATCTTCTACACTTTATGAGATGAATAGGTTGAATCCGAGGAGAGATCTAGCGGCATTGACAAAATAACATGATTCGTTTCGGCTTTTCGTGTATGTTTCGGAAATTGTTTGCACTTTGAAAACACATCCTTCCTCAAAAATAAAACTCGGGTCTTTGCTCAAAATTTGCGAAACAACCAAAAAAAGTTGGGCCTGTAGGCCCGGGCGGCAAAGCTGAATTAGGCCCCCAACTTAAAAAAAAAGTAGTCTTACAAGCAGTGTTAGTGTTTATTTAGAATTGGGTCAGTTAAATCAAAGCTATTTTTATTTTCTGTAGCGTGTTATATGTGTTTTCGTGCCTTCAATGTACTGAACTCTTCAAAAAATTCTGTGGAATCGATTTCTTTTCAAAATTTTCTTTCTATTGAAAGCACGACTAGATTAACCAGTCGCTCTTGATAGATTTTAGATCGAAGATAAATTATAATTAATTTAAGTTTCGAGAGCCTCCTCCCGCATGTGGTCAAGTAGTATTAAATAATTAGCGTGTTCGATGTCACAGCAATCCAAACAGCAAGTTTCAAAATGTAAGCACCCGAAAAATCCGACATCCTTACAGGGATGTAGTACCTAGTACCTAGTAGTTCCGAGAAATAGCGTGAAGTTGGGTACTATCAGTACCTACACATCTAGAGTACGCCAATGCCCTGCTACAAAGACAGGAATTCCCCCAACGTATTGGACGCTTTCAGCAAAGTCAAAAGAGTGTTAGTACCGTGTAAAAAGTCTATAGATGACTGTAGTGCTTTGATCTTGATGAAATAATAAAGGTACTACGACCCGGGTTCACCATTAGCAGAATGCCAGTCACAGCTGCCACTGATACCAACTTCAATATTTTAAAAATTAATATACGTCCACTTTGTGTATGCTAATATCTAGTTTCCAATCATTTTCGTACCATTAGGGTTGATAGCAGTGACTGGCAGGAGTTGGCAACTGTGACTGCCAGTCTGCTTCTGGTAAACCCGGACATAAGCACATTTTTAAAGTCTTGTTAAGGATTTGATCAGGGGAACGCGGAGGAATTTGGGGGCTCCCAACACTTAAGGCCCATTGGTAGCCCGCCACTGGTTAGGAACACCCACAGGGTTAAGATGAAGATTACCCAAAATCGGTAAAACTGTTCTCATTTCAATTTCAATTTTTTTTCGTGTCTATTTCATTTTATCAATTATGAAATAGACACGAAAAAAAATTTCAAGCAAAAAAAAAATACGAAAATATTAAAGAAGAAAGCTAAACAGACAAGACGAAATGATTATGAGAAATCGTTTCTAATTATTTGCACGCCACTGTACATTATAATGAACATAAAGAAGTAGAATCCGTTGAACATAAAATTTATTATTTGGAGTGTTGTTGAGGCAAAATTTTAAAAAACCAAAAAATTTGTGCTGATCTGATCACTACTACGTTTTCTAGGAGATCACCTGCTGAGCTTGTCTGAAAATTTACTGAGAGTTTCATTTAAATCGATACGGCTGTTTGAAGGTAAATACGAAACATATAAACACATTTTGACAAACGATAAGCATAAAATTCATTGCTGAGCTAAACTTTTAAATGCAAACTTTACCTGTGAATGAGTAAAGAGCTTTTATGTGAAATAGAGTTGAAAAACGGATGACAACAATATTATGTAACGATTACGATTATAATTGACTATGCAACTCAATCAAAAAATGATATCCTATTTTTTGATTTTAGCATGCATCATATACGATGCGTTTGAATGATGAATGATGAAAAACGAACAGTAACTTTACGGAAGTATCCGACGTCACAGTCGAAGAAGTTAGGGAGGCAGTTAAGAACTCCAAAAAAGGCAAAGCGATTGGGCCAGACGAGGTACCATATGAGTTTTGGAAAAATATTTTTGAGACATCGGGTTGAGATGGCTCACGATTCTCATCTCCAAACTTATAAGAGGTGACAGTTTGCCTAATCAATGGAGGGAAAGTTTTCTTCTTCCAATGTACAAGGGAAAGGGAGATACCAGAAGCTGTGACAACTATCGTTCGATCAAGTTGATGTCCCACACTATGAAGATCGTTAAGCGGGTTTTGGATAGCCGACTGCGGAAAATAATAAGGCTGTCTGATGATCAATGTGGGTTTGTCGCGGGTAAGTCAACTACAGACGCAATCCAAGGTTCAGGAAAAAAACCGAGATGCCTTAGAGGATTTGCATATTGTCTTGGTTGACTTCGAAAAAGCATTCGATCGACAACCACGAGATCTGATATGGGTGGCCCTCAGACACCGAGGAGTTCCTGAAGCCTATGTGCGAATAATTATGGACACGTACGAGGGAACAGTTACAAAAGTAAGATGCCCAGCTGGAGTCACCGAAGTTCTCCAAATAACAGTAGGTGTACATCAGGGAAGTGTCTTGAGTCCACTGCTCTTTATTGCTGTTCTGGATTATTTGCTCGTAGGAAAAGTAACGGACAATAAAGTACAACAATTATTCTTTGCTGACGATGGAGCCCTCATAAGCGAGGATCCTACATCTCTGCAACGTGCACTTGACGTTTGGATTGATGTTCTGGAAGGAAATGGGTACCGTATTAGCGCTAAAAAGACTGAATACCTGTGCTGCCCTTTTTCTGATCCAGACAATAAGCCTATTCCAGACATTTATTTGAATGGAAATGTGCTTCGAAAGTGTGAAAAGTTTAAATATCTGCGGGATCTATGATCAATAGAGACGAAATCGAGATGAACATGGTTACCCATATCCACAAAATTAGAAAATCATCCGTTCACACAAATACTAATCCATACAACATAAGAAGTGGACGTCAGTTACACCAACTTAAACCAGCTACAACCCGTTATGGCACAAATTCAACACTCTACAAATCTACCGAATTCTACAATAAATTTCCCAGTCAAATTAAAGATTTCAATGTCAATAAATTTAAATTACATGTTAAAAAAATGCTTCTTGGTAGATACCTGTAATGTTACTTTTATACTATGTCAAAGAGTTCAATATTGCAAGTTTATATCAAATATTCTTTTTATTTCTTTTTCACTTTTCAAATTCATTTGGCATTTTTTTCATATTATTTTGCATTTAATTCATCGCTAATTTACCTTTATTTGCACTTGTCACCTCTTTTTTTATTGTTAACTTTCAATTGACATATTTTCAAAATCAAAAATTGTAAACATGTAAACAGCCTATATGAGATTACTCTCAAAGGCATATAAATAAATAAATAAAAAAAAAAAAAAAAAAAGTGAAGCAACTTGTGATGATGACATCAATCATCGAGTAAGCGTAGGGTGGATGAAGTGGCGAGAAAAATCCGCTATCTTCTGTGATCGAAAAATGGGAAGGCTCTACACAGCAGTTGTCCGTCCAGCTCTGACATACGGTTCACAATGTTGGACAATGTACAAAAAGTATGAGAGCAAATTGACGGCAGCCGAAATGAAGATGCTTCGGATGACAGCAGGAGTAACAAAGCTTGATCGAATTAGAAGTACTAAGATCCGTGGAAGCCTTCATGTCAAAAGTACCATCTTGGACTAAATTCAGCACGACCGGCTCAGTTGGTATTGTCATGTTCAAAGGAGAGATCCGTAGAACCCCGTCCAAAAGGCAATATCGTACAACGTTTCAACAAATTCGCGACGAAAAAGAAAAGGCAGGCCAAAACACTCCTGGTACAAGCAAATGCAAAAACAGCAGCATTTCGTTGGCCTCAGACATGGAACAATCCAAAACCGGGAGGCTTGCTGACGCTTTCTGAGGTCAACGCGGCGTACCCCACAGGCGGATCACTAGAGTGAAGCAGAAAAGTGGGAGAGTTGTGATCGCTTCAAGATCACTACTCGTAACGCCGGAAATGAAAAGAAGAAGAAGAAGAGTATACGATGCGTTTCGCAGGTAAATAAATAAGTAAAGAAGGAATCTGATATCAGTGTTTACTGGTGGCGACAGGTCTCCTGTGCTGTCCGTGAATATGTCTGTGGTTCTGTAGAATTGAATTAAAGGTTTAATCCATAATTCTGGCGTTTCATATCGAACATCGAAGCAGTTTAGTTGATTGTTGAATAGCATCAAAACTGAATTGTTCGTATCAAGTTAGCCCTCTCGGTTTTCTGCTTTGTCGACACTCGAGCAGAGCATTGTAGCAACTTTACTGTGTCCCTTGTTCCAGAGTCTTATTTTATTTGCCTCCAAACCTACGATTCATTGCTCTCTTGTTTCATTAACTCGATGAGGGTTTTACCAGTAGTTTGTGCTTCGGTTACGCTGACCAATATTTCGACTTCTAATGTTGCCACTTAAAAAATTATAAATTCTTTTTATATAAACCTTCACCGGATAATCCAAACATGTTAATAAAAATTTTATAATTGGAAAACCGGTCATACCGTTCCCAAGTCTTACATAACACGCCCGATAACTTTTTTTTGTTGAAAAAATCCATGTTTTATAGGCCAAAAAGCAAAAACTGTTTACACCAGCTGTGCTATAGTATCTAGTACTAAGCACTCAATGAATTTTGTCTAAATAAATAAATAAATAAATAAATAGGGTGGCGCAACAGAACCAGGAGCCCTTGGGCCTAGCGCATTACTCACAAGTCACAACCATCTCTTGTGAGGGAATGGAGGAATTTTGTCTTAGCTTAGAGCTTAGCTCTTTGAACGTTTGGAGTCCATACATGGCCAAATTTGTTTAGTCATAAAACTAATGTATTACTCTGCGTCCATCTAGTGCTCATCTTCTCAGAAGCGTCCTGCTTTAGCAAAAATTTGCTTGAAGTGATATATATACCTATGTTGTTCCTTTCAGGTCGAAGATGAGAAGTCGTTCCTTTTTTGACGAGTTCGTCTGCAATGCAGTTGCCTAGTATGTCCCTGTTACCCGGCACCCCTGAAAGGTGAATGATGACCTGTTCTGACTTCTCCTTTAAAAACGTGCGACAGTTTTGGACCGTTGCAGATTTTGTTAGAGACAGAGGCAAGAGCTTTGAGAGCAGCTTGACGGTCCGACAAGATACGAATATCCGTGGAGGATACAACGTTTCCTCTGAGCCAGGAGAGGACTTCTTTTATCGCCAGAATTTCAGCTTGAAACACACTACTGTAGTCAGGTAGGCGGAAGAAAAGGCTTGGATTCAGCTTCCGAGAAAATTCCACTTCCTACATCATCACAGATTTTAGTCCCGTCAGTGTAGAAGTGTAAGGCTTCATTATCTAAGATAGTACGGCTCTCCTAAAATTTTCTTGAGGGGATGGTTACCTGGAAGTTGTAATCAAACATCAACTCAGGAGTAGTCTAGTCTAACCGAACCGAATCTTAAGTTGGTTATATTTTCAACAGTCTATAGAGGAAAATTTTGCATGCCTTTCTTCTCTCATCCTTTTCTATACCTTCTTCAATAGCACATACCTTCTCTCCATTCTATTGTTCACTATCATTTTCCTCTATCATTCATCTTCTGCCTATAGATGATAGCAGTACAACTGTCGACTCTGAACACAATCTATTCTTCATCCTTTGCGAAGCTGACTTCAGCATGCTTCTTAGCAGCATTAATTAACGGCTATGCGTCAATGTTTAATTTCCTCTACAAATAGTCCTCTCTACAAATATAGTTATTCTCTTTGCTACTTTTAGAAAACTATCCTATTGCTTTGTGGTACTCGTATAGTGTGATGGTTAGCATGTCTGCTGTTAACGCAGAGGGTCGTGTTTTGAACCCCAATAGAGGCAAAAATGTTTTTCCACGGGTATCGCATTTCGCGGGGAATTGGCAAGTCCTCCGTTAGTAAAATCATTGCCATGAAAAGCGCTTTCTCGATTAGACGTTCGAAACCTACAGAAAATTGAAGGTTCATTCTATTCCCTCATAAGGCATGGTTGTGAGAGATGCGCTGGGGCTCCTCGCTCTGTTGCTCCACCCTATTTACTTAGTTATTTATCCTATTTAATTAATACCAATAAATCTGAAGTCAGATTCAACAGGTTTCTGGTCAATAGAGCGCATACATTTCGTGGTTCCATTTATATTAGCTCTTCACTATTTGCGATAAGTTAAGCTTTATGGATGACTGTTTTTCACTTAAGCCCGATAGTATTTCGTAAATTTTTCTTATAAAAATGAGCTCTTGCATCTATGAACCCCTTAAAAGTGTTTTCAATTCCAGCTTTGCCAGGCATTTTTCCCCTTTCTTTGGAAAGAATATTTTGCTTATCCAATCTTCATAAAGGGTTAAAGTATTATTGCGTGGTGCCTCACAGTAGGGAGCTTCGGGGCCTAGCGCATTTCTCTCAACCATACCTTGTGAGATGATTGAAGGGACCCTAAATGATTTCCCAATTCAGAACGGTTAATCTAGATAGCACTTCTCATGACAAGAAATTACTAACGAAAAAATTGTCGAATCCTCGCTAAAGGCGATGTCCTTGAAAAACCATTTTTTTTCTTTGATGTTTCTGGGATTTGGACATTGGACCTCCCACGTAATAGGTAGACACGCTAACCATAACGCCACGGGCACTAAAATAGGGCTGAAATAACCAAATCTCGTATTATCGATCGATGTTAAAACTCTCCGTCAGACCGAATTTATTTAAAAACATTGCGTATTATTCATTATGTTTTCTATGCAAATCGCATCCATCCTTGAATTAATTTCTAAAATTGATGCAGAAGAATCTCTTGGCTCTGGAATAAGCCAAGAATGTCGATGTTAGTACTTCCGATTTCTGTAAAGCATTCGACAAAAAAATGGTTTCCCACCATTAATTATCAAATGGATCAAATCATATGCCAAAAACCGTGTTTACGAGTATAGGATTGTCTAAATGCTGTAAATTATCCAATATTTTCCTTTTCTGGCGTTCACCAGGGTATAGCCATCTCACTTTCGGTTGTGGCTGAGATCATTGAGGTTTTAAATATCACTTCGTGCACAGATCGGTCGGAGGCGAAAGTAAAATAACAAATATCGTCTCCTTAAATTCTTCTTTCCTCCATTTTACTCCCATATAAAAACCGTATCCAACTAATTAACTATGCTTACTCTCTCTAAACGTAGTCGTACCGGACCGCTGACATAATTTAAGTCCATCAGGTTATGACTGTCATCATTGATTCTCTGCTGCTTGAATTGCTTCACATGAGCTCTAATTCACGTAAGGTTCGTAACTTGTGCCCTTCTTTCCGCCTCAACATTCTCTGCACGAATTGGGACTATTTCAACCCAGCGAATGCAACTGGAAATACCTTCGATTCCTCCAAAAGTGCACTCAAACTATTTAACTTAGTATGAAACCAGTACCTTCCTGCGCGTACCTTCGTCTAGTCTCAGCGTTACAGACTCGTTAATCAGTGATGCACGAGCAATAAATCTTTGTTCAAGGGACACATCAGGTATAATTTTTTTTGCAAAAGCCCTCAATAATTTATTTATTTATTTATTTATTTATTTCATCAACAAGCTTAGCTTACAGATTACAAAAAATAAAAATTTTCTTACAACTATAGATATTTATATATAAAAGATGTGATATAAATTATCCATTATTATCAAAGATATTGAACAATACGATTTTTAACTGACCCCTTGAGATATGGAAATCAATAAATTGATAAAATTCATTAAAAGATTTAATTGATCTTGCAATCGGCTCATTACAGCCATAGTTTGTTCTATGAATAAGAAGTGATTCTCACGCTAATAAGTTGGCTGATCAAATTTCATTAAATTTACAAGCTTATCAGTGCGAACTGCCCTCAAATAAATTATATTCGTTTATTGAATTAGGTTGCCCACGATTCTTTTACCAGTGTGGCAACACTTATTGCCCCGTTCACACTTTATAGCCTCTTTACCTTGATCTGGACAAACCAAAGACTTGAGCAAACTTAGAGCTCAAAGGACGAATCTTTTTTTCCATCTGTTTCTAAGCTTGTGTTCTAAATCATTGCATACCTACGTACGTCTTAGCTTGAAATAGTGAAAGAACCCTAAATTCACGCCTTTTTTGCTCTTTTTGCTAACAAACTTCTATCTTCTTTCGGTTTCTTTTTGCTAAAATGTTTAGTAGGTATGTATATATATTATTTTCTTCGAGTCTAGCTATTTTATTGCAAACACTCAGAGATTGTTTTATGTCTTCGTTACAAAAGCTGTCAAGATACAGATATGTCAAAACATATGTAATATAAGATATCAGTTATCAGGTGAAACAAGGAAGGTAGGTATCTACCTACCTACCTAATGCTGTCCTGATTTTTCATTTGGAGTCTCGTTGGGCTTCTTATTTGAACAGGTGGATATCCTACAGCTCTTCGTTCGAAAATTAGTTTTCCTCAACCTCTCAAGGTTTTTAATTAGTTTTCTGAGACACCTTCCAACTTTAATATCCAACACCACACCACAATCGTATACCTATTCAATTGAAAATCCCCACCTGTCCCTCGGCACATTCATGTGCACTCGTGTTTGTTACGCTTTGTACCTACCAACGGCCATTATATTCCATCTCAAAAATTACTTATTCGTGTTTCGTGTTTCTTTCACACTTAATTAAAACCGAAATGCAGAACAATGAAACAAAAATATGAAAAGCTTCCATACGCAACACCTCCCCGTTCTCGTCCTCCAGTTTTCTCATTTAAATGCAAAAAAGGACATAGAATCCAAACGACAAGAAGTTGATCTTAAAATTAATTAAGCACTCACATTCCCTCAAATTCGCACACTATAATTCCAAAGCTAGACTAGGTACGTACGAACGAGGAACCCAACTTAGACATTCCACCATTGCTGTGGGTTTTTTTTGGGGGGAGGACAAGTAGCGAGGTGGTTGAAATCACTACTTTACGATCCCCAGGCATCCGTATACACCCAACAGAACAGAAGGTGCGGGGGTGGCTTTCATTTGAATTAATTTCAAAATGGGGTGTGAGTATCCCTCGAAACAAATAAGCTACCCCCAAGCGCGAGAGTGAGCAGTAGTAGTAGATGTGTGTAGCTATGGTAGGTATATCTAACCTTCTGCACCCCACCCGCGTGTCGTCGCTCGCGCACCGTTATGTGTATTCCGAAAAGCCCAACGAGAGCTCGCCGATGAAAACGACGAAACGGTAATATCCTTGTGTTTGGTGGAAGGAAAAAGGAAGTGGATAATACATCCGTCCTTGTTGCTTCGTGTCACCCATCATCATTGAAGCTCAGGCTATATCCCAGCCATCATCCACCGTTAACCAACTTTCCGCCGGCCGCCCCGAGTCCACCGAACAGCCTCTTCACCCGATTTCACCCAGGATAGTCATCGTCGTCATTCCGTTAACTACTGTTTGGGACTTAAAAGCATAAATAGCTCTATACAGAGCACCAAAGCACCACACCCAATTGTGTTCCACAACGAACAACAGGGACCTCAAAAAAAAAAGAAGAAAAATTCATCCCCCGATTCAATACACCCCCATTGCTCGGGTAGTGGTGAGACAATAAATTTCGGGAAAATTTCCTCCCAATGTTCATGTGTGTGCGCATTTAACCCTCAAGTAAGCCACACCTTGGCTCGTCTCTGATTGGCAGAGAATCGGAAGGGCGCTTAGAGTGGATTATATCAGTTTTCGGGAAGGAAGAAAGCAGCAGAAATCAAAATAACATTCCGCACCCTCTCTAGTGCCGTTGTTGCTTGCTGGTGCAACTGTGCCGCTAAGGGAAGTATATTTTTTTCTATTGTGCTATGTTACACCCTCACCCATGAAGCCCACCCCTACTATAGCTGAGTACAGCACAGCACAGTGCAAACCCCTGAGAGAGGATGTCATTTGTGGGATTCCCGGTTATGGATTCAATTGTAAAGCTACCGTGCCACAGATCGGTTGTCATTATCGTGCGAGAATATCGAGCTGAAAAATAACGTTTGACAAAGAAAAAACCGAGCTTAGAGTGATTTTAGTGTTTCTTCAAACGAAATTCTTTCGCTTCACATACTGCTGACCAAAGAAGAGAGTGGAGCTACCACAAAGCACGGAGAGCGAGAGTATACTTCATACATGCCAAAAGAGCACTCCGCAGGATATCCCATATAATACAAATAAAAGTTGTGCCCGGAAGTGGAGGTGTCCGGTAACGGTAACCGGTTCCGATCGTCGCTTTTCCCGTTCCTTTTCCTGTTCCGCCACTGCCGCCACCGTCGCCGCTGCTAGACCCACGACGACGACGACGCTTTTTTCGCTGTTGCTGCGTTGTTTGTGCGAGTCCGTGACAAAAGTGTGACAATATTTTATTAACAATAACAACAAACATACAAATACCAACGCACACACATACTTCAACTACTCTCATATAAGCTCATACACATACCTATACCTACTTCTAGCTAAAAGAAAGTGTATTGATTTGTGACTAATTGTTGTTGGTGTGGTTTGTCGTTTTTTCTGTTTTTTCATCATTTTTGAAATTGTTTTGTGATTTTGTGAAATACACAAATAATGGGAACTGTGATATCAAGTGGGTGATAAAAGTGATATTGGAAAACACTAAAAAAATCAATTTGAACTTTTTTGTTTGTTCCTTCCAACTTGTGACAACAGTGTGATCAAAAATAAAAGGAAAACAAACAGACAAGAGAAAATAACATTTAAAGGACCTTCGTTTTCACGATGCTTGATATTAAAACTTCAGCTGATTATTTGTCTCGCTCGGCAGGAAGTTTTAGCAACTTTTCAATGTTGTTCGCAGGTGAGTTTGCTCTTAGAACACTTGGTGTATTGTTATATTGAAATATGTTTTTTTGTTCTTCTACAAATTCGAGTTGCCAATTATATTATGAACAATGTTTGTCAAAAAATTAGTGTTAGTGACCGGAAACATGAAAGTGTTTCATTATGCTGTTCACTCCTTGTTCCTTTTTGCCGTCGTTAAAATCAAATCTGTTGGGATTATGGTAGGGAAGTGACATTTTGCCAGCGGGAATTTATTATAAAAGCAAACATTTCTGAATCTTTCAAAATAACAACTCGAAAGTTCTAATGTGAAATAAACAGTTTCGTATCGTTCTCAAAATCCAATCGAACCGTTGTGATTTGCTTGCAGCAATACTAACTCATACCTATTGCTTTAAGAGCTTACTTCCACTCTAGAGACTAAATTTAATAAGGAGCTCTCATAATAAGGCTTTGTACGGTTTTTTGGTGCAACCTGTGGGCACGACAATTTGAAAGAAAAGTCTGGCATCACTGTTTGTACCTACTATTCATTTAATAAAAAGAACAAAGACCGAAAAGAGTTAGTAAATATTTAAATTTTCAGATAAAACGTGAACTAAGTCAGAGAAAACGTCAGAGAAAATGTGAACTGAGTCAACATCTTTCCATGTAAGTACCTATGTGTTTTTTTAAGTGAGAAAGTAACTCTTTGAATGTCGGAGGTTCCCAAAGCAGAAACATAAGGCCTCTAAAGTGCTTATGCTTATCATATTCCCTTTCGCCTCCTTTTTGTTCAGGCTGAAGCTTTACTTCTGCCGTATGTGAACTGCTCCCACACACTTTTTACTGTTTCAGTTCTAAACAGTAAACTGAGCAGTGAATGCTCCAGCTACTTGAGACTCTCAGTACGGGATACATCCGTAGACGTAGTGTTCTGTCTGAGCTCAGTTCCATGTCCGAAATGGCAAAATTATAAAAGATGAGTTCCTAAAGTCGCTGTTTGAAGTTATTTCTTGTCATGTCTTTAGCAAAAACGGCGCCATCCCTTTTTAATGCACAAAGGCATAAAGATTAGTAACATTATTTTTAATTGATGTGTTTAAGAAGTTCGTGTTCAGTTTTGGAAACATTTTGTAATATAAATGCGTTTTCGGCTTCAGTTTGCACTTGTATCGTAAAACTTATAAATGAAGTTTTTTATGGTTGAAAATTGGCCTCGGAAATTGGGCTGAAAAATATTCAAGCCAAGCGCGGTGGCCAACAAAATAAAAAAATAAGATGGCGCAACAGAGTGAGGAGCACCAGAGCCCAGCGCATTTCTCACAGTCTCACAGTCTTGTGAGGGAATGGAGGGGACCTTCAATTTTCTGCCGGTTCCGAACGGCTAATCGAGAAAGCGCTATTCATGGCAGTGAATTTACTAACAAACTTGCCAATTACTCGCGAAATGCAATGCCCGCGGAAAAACATTTTGCCTCTGTTGGGATCCGAACCACGAACCTCTGGGTTAACTGCCCGATAATTGCGGCAAAAACAACAAATTATATGCGTTTTTTCTTCTTGAAAACCACCCTTCTAAAAAACACGGTTTTTGAAAGATTATAGGCATACTATATATTGTAACTAATCTTTTCACTTATCCTTATTTTCTCATAAATTTTTTTGCTTTTGCGCATTTTTACTGCTAGAAGTGAATATTATCATGCCCTTATCTGGGAGGTTCGTGATTCAAATCCCAACAGAGACCAAAAATGTTTTCCAACGGGTGTCGGCTTTGTAGGTCCCATCCATTCTCGTAGAAGGCATGGTTTTGAGAAATGCGCTAGGCCTCGGAGCTCCCCGCAATATGCACAGTAAACTCAAAATGACCGGATCTTCATGCGCAGGTAAACTCAAAATGTTTTCGACTATGCGCAGTTAACTAATAGAAGTTCTCTGTACTAGATAATTTTAAAAAAGGATTCAGGCAACCGCCATGGAACCCACCTCAACATCGAAGAGTGTATGGAGATCTGTTTTTGTTCAGCAGCTATGTTTATAAGCCTGATTCTGGTTGAGAGGATACATTAAGAGTGTACATATATAGAATAAGCTTAAAAGAAGCTAAAAAACCAAAGTAGATACATGTACTTCATTTTTACAATACGTTCGCGTGCACCGACAGCCAGAAAGCGACATGATTATGATTCTTTCACTTTTAGAATGATACATTATCCCTGGCAATCACAGGCTATGTTCACTTCGATATTTCCGTCCGAAAAAGTTCTCAAAAACTAAAGAACCAATTTCAAAAATGTATTTACAAATAAAATACTATATTTTGTACTAATTTCTTTAAAATATTAAAATATTTAGCAATTTCGGTTCTATCCCACTAAGGAAGTATACAGTTCCTTACGTTATGACACCACTTTTTTTTTGTAGAAATCGGAAACAGTAGCACAATATGAAGGATTTAATGTTGTTAAATATTCATAAATGATTAAAGAGGATTTTTGAGTATTGAAAAAGAGTGAATAAGGATTGATGCGTAGGTCAGTAAGGAAATGGAAGCCCTTATTAAAGAACCGACTAGAAAATATTAAAATATTATTACAATATTCTAAAACGAAGTTATGAGACAAAAGCATTCAAAGAGACAGAAAACTATGTTTTTATGTTTGAGAACATGTGCACGTGCAGTATTAAACGCTAAACACACTCCGGTCTCTAGATCAGTCAAAACAGTATAGATGTCGATTACACACAACACAAAAAAACATTATTAGAATTCATGCATCAGCTTGAAAACCTTGAAAAGTGTGTGTCTGTGTAAGATTACCAGTTAGCAAAAGAACTGTAAAATATTTTATTGGAAATATTTTACACGGATTTGATGTGTTAGCGGAGACATAAACTTACAACAAAGAAAAACAATAACAATACTGTGCCGAATTTGTCGTTCGAAAAACATCTGATTTCCATAGCACTAGCGCAAGAAGTTTTATGAGGTTTTCATAAAAAGTCTAGTTTGAACTTATATTTTTACAGAAAATATAAACTTACGCAGATGGATTTTTGCTAACCAGCAAATATCAAATCAGAAGAAACTACCCCACCGGGTTCATAACAACTTCGAAAGCTCGAAACTATTGTCTTAAGATTCTGTCAGTTCTTGAACGACTATATTAACTTTATGTCAGACTTAAAGTGGTATTGTGATTCAACTTCAAATCCAACGTCATCCTAGGTGTCATCTGAAAATCTTGTACTTTTGACCAATCAGAACTATGAAAAATTACAGAATCTTAAAGTTATTTATTCGAAGTAACGGTACTTTCGCTGTTATGAAACGCACGCAATGAAATACATTATTCAATATGTCTCGTGACTTGTTGTAAAAAATGTATGGTTGGCAGTTTGGATCGTAATTAACGTCCTTACAGATTTTTGCACGCATCCTTAGAATTGATATATTTCCTTCTTTTCAGTAGATCATTATATCGACGACTCTGACTTTTTTAAGAATACAAGAAACCGTCACTTATTTCTTTCAGATTCATCGTATAAATCATCGTGGGGATCACACAGTACGTCTCAGTCACAAGGTAAGTCAACAATTATTTTAAAAACTTGAAAAGCAGGCACAGTTTTTTTGTTTTGTTGTATTTTGAAGCTACCCTATTTTTCCTATGTTGCAACTAAGGAAGCATGATGTTCCAGTTATATAACACTTTTATATTCAGTTATACTATAAATTATATTCTCTCTTTTTTTTTCTTATAACAGAAATCACTATTCATTTTTATATTTAAAAAAAACCATTTAAATAAAAATTATAATTACAGTTGTAAGGTAATGGTTGCTTTTTAAAGAAAAAAAAAAAGACAAGAGAAAATACAATTTATAATTTTGCTAAATATACAAAATGACATGAGTAATGTTCAAACATTGTTTGAGCCTATTTTTAAAACAAACTTTACATAATTTGCTTGAAATGAGTTAAAATTTTAACTCAAAACTCTAGAAGCCTGATTTAAAGTCATTTAAGTTTCTCTCTTTAAACTTTTGCTATGCCCGAGTATTCCCATTTTCAGAAACATTTTAAAGCGGAGAAGTTAACGTTTTCTTTCAAGTAGTCGATAGCTAATGTTGGTTAAGTTTAACCTTTACGATTCGAAGGACTACATAAAACACATATTGATTAGCTGGATACGAAAATAGAACAGAAGAGTCGGAGTCTCACATTCCGAATCCCGGATCAGAAATTTAATTCACGTGAATGTTTTATTCACTTATACACAAACTATGATTCATTTTTTCAAAGCAATGTGATGCCGATCTTTGAAACTTGTTCAAACTTGGCTTTGATCGTTATTTATATGCGCTTCATCTGATCTTAAAACAAATATTTAAATTTCAGAATTCGAAACCGTGGCGCTAGATTAGAGTCCTTTTTCATTTTCGTTTGTTTGAGTGATCATTCGCCACATTAGTTTAGATAGATTTAAATAGGCGGTACACTTTTCAAAATAAGAAGAAATTGAATATAATAATATACCATACCCAAACATTTACTACGCAGTGAAAGGTAAGCTTAGAGTTGGTTTATTGTTATCCGAAGCAAAGGTATTAATATGAGAGTCAGTGAGGGGTTATCTATAGTTCTAAACGCAATGTTTTATTCTGGCATCACTGTGAATTCATCGATTTTCCTATCAAACCCAACATTTGTTTTATTTCTTAGTAAAAACTTAAGAATAGTGTCATAAATGTATACTTAAATATTTAACACAGGGGCAGTAATGCCAACAAGCCATCAGAACCGCTGCCTCTGAGATTCGGGGTTTCACTCGGCCACCAAAACGAAACCCATGGTTCGATGAACATTGCAGGCAGGCAAATGCAGCCAAACAAAAAGCACGACAAATGTTTATGCAGAAGCGAAAAAGGGCTGCTTACGATTAGTATAACGAGATCTGCAAGGAGAAAAGAAAGGAACACAGAATTCCCAAAAAGAAAAAGAAGCAGCATGAGAAACGCTCGTTTGAGGAAATAGAGAGGTGCCATGAAATCAACGAGATCCGGAAATTTTACCAAAAGGTAAAAAGATCCTGCCAGGATGGCAAATCCCGAACTCAAGCCTGTAAGCACCAGTAGGGAAAAATAGTAATATAGACGCAGTCAATACTGAGGATCTGGAAAGATCATTTCTGCAGACTGCTTAGCGGCGATGAAGACACAAACTCCGCTGTCTGGCAGAATGCCCCATTCAACTTGGAGAATCCCGTCCTCCGGACCTAAAAGAAGTTAAGCTTGCCAGATGCAAACTTAAATCAAGTAAAACTGCTGGTGCAGATGGCCTTGATGCCGAACTTTTCAAGGCAG
Source organism: Melanostoma scalare (assembly GCA_949752695.1). NCBI lineage: Eukaryota > Metazoa > Arthropoda > Insecta > Diptera > Syrphidae > Melanostoma > Melanostoma scalare. The sequence continues at coordinate 184,414,162 of OX456984.1, read as the reverse complement.
CTGGAGAGCATTTGGAAAGGAGCATGCGCCAGCTGATCTGCATGATATTCGGAAGAAAGCATGCCCGATGAATTAAACCTCAGTATCATTTGCCCGATTCTATAAGAAAGGGAGACCCTCACAATTGTGCCAATTATAGAGGATTAAGCCGCCTTAACGACGCTCATAAGATCTTGTCTGCTGTAATATGTGATCGTCTGAAACCTCACGTCAACAATTTGATAGTACCTTATTAATGTGGTTTTAGACCAGAGATGTCCACAATAGACCAAATTTTCACATTATGGCAGATCTTGGAAAAAACCCGAGAGTATAATACCGATATACATACACCATCTTTTTATCGATTTCAAGGCTGCGTATGACAGTATTTACAGAGACGAGCTGTACCGAACCACTCGTACGACTATGCCGGATAACTTTGGAGAATTCGCGCTGCTTCGTCAAGGTTGGTAAAGACTTCTACAAGGCCAAAAATGGGTTTGATGGTAAATGAGGGCAAAACGAAGTATATGTTGTCATCAAACAAGGATACAGAACATCGACGAATTGGACAAAACGACACGATAGACAGATATAACTTCGAGGTAGTACAGGACTTCGTCTACCTAGGATCTGCTTTCCGCTATAGACACGGATAACAAAATCAGTGCGGAGATCAAACGGAGAATTACTAAAATTAGACCTTGATCTGCTTTACGGTGCGGAAGCATGGACCTTATCGAAAGCGGATGAGGAAACTCTTGGTCGTTTCGGAAGAAAAATTCTCAGAATAATCTTTTGTCTCGTATGCGAAGACATTGTGTGGAGAAGAAGATACAACAACGAGCTGTATGAGCTGTACCGCGACATGGGCATAGCTGCATAGCTACGATGGCTGGGCCGTGTAGAGCGGATGACCCCAAACGCTCTGGCTTGAAGGGTTTTCGAAAGCACATTGCTAGGTTTTCAAAAATCGTTAAAAGACGAAATCACCACACGTGCGTTACGCCATTTCTGTTTCAGAAAAAGTTCCGTGCAGAAATAGTGTTTTGTCATTTTCTACTTATAGAGAAAATTAAAAAGCGGTTTCCTTTTTTTTCAGGTAAAATACTATTTATTTTACTTGATGGCTATGCAATAAAACGAAATTTGAAAAATTGAGGGTTACGCTTTTGATCCGAAGGCTTTTATAAATTGCATTTACTCCCTTATTAGTCAGTATGCTCTAAAAATAGCTTTGGTTCAAACCTTGAATGGCTCAGAAATATTTTGTGAGTTCAAGCCTTACTTACTGTTCAGCCTTTCGATATCAAATTTATAAATTCCTATAAACGTTATCAGGGGAATCTAAATCATAAACATAAGGCCTCAAATTAATTTTGATTATACGGCTATGGCTAAGCAGTTTGAAGTTCTAACTAAAACGCAATTCCTATTCCCAGCTCAGATGTTAGCCAAATTAAATTAATTAAAGATTTCTATCTGTCAATCGAACACAAAATAGAGACAAAATTTGAATTCTGATGTGATTAAATCGAGATGTTGAAAGCTCGTGCGTAGATTATTAAATGATGACTGTAAAACACCCGCACTTCGGAATAATTAATGGTCAATTTTGATCTGGTTTTTAAAATAAACTTATCGTAAATCTCAACAAAATCCATTAAGTTTTTTTTGTTCATCTCATCTCATTTCTGAGTGATTAGATATTATAACCCTGGACTAATAACAATATTACCTATGCATAAATTTCATGTTATTTAATCGCTTGTCAAAGCAACCATCAGAAATGACATTGTTGGCTTTGAAATCAAATGGTTTCAAGAACAGAACCGACCGACGCCGACGTGAAACTTGTCACCATTTTACATTCGATTTATCATTTAACTTTGATGAAGAGAAACTTGATTTTTTGAAAATAACAAATGATTGGAGTAGTCACTACTTAATTTTTCAAACAGTTTTACCAAATATTAAACAAAAACACCGTAGACACTTTAATTGCAAAAATAAATCTCATCGAAACGCTTTTTGTTTTTATGAAAGAAGCTAAGATTCATTCGGTTGTCATTTTTGAATGACCGAATGAGTTGATTGTAAATGCCACAAGGTTGTCCTTCTTATTGATAAATTGATCTTTACTATCAAATGTATTGAATTGGTTAATGAGCTGTCTTTGAAAGAAGCTTCAAGCTCATGTTTGTTTGTTAACGATATGCCTACTCGACTTTCCATTCCAATTTGTGTCATTAATTGACATACAAAAGGGTTTGATTGATTGAAAACCATGTCACAGCAGTTGGGTTTGAATAGAAAGGTTTTTTTAACATTAATAAATTAATACATTTAGGAAAGAGGTGACACTGCTCTACATGTTTTAAGACACAGATTTAAGACGCTTAACATACTTTTAATCTGTGAAAATATATTCGAACTCTTCGCCAAGCCCATTATCAAACAACAACGAAATTTTTACCCCAAAAATATTTGTTGGAAAGACAGACAGTCGTATTTATAATCCCATTCCAAAGTATGTCTAACTTTGGACAGCTCTTAGAACTGTGTCCAACTCCAAATTGTATTTATAAACACTTTCATCGCTGTCTAAGGAACGTCTAACATTAGACACCGAAATTGGTTGTCTAAACTATGGCTAAAGTGGCATTTGCTACAGCAAAAAACAATTTTGTTGAACATGTTATAAAACACTGTTGAGAGCTCTAAGATCGAAAAAAATAAGTAGGTTGAGGTTTGAGAATTTCATCGTTTTATGAGACTTGGAAAAGCTGTAACTCAAAGTGAAATCATTTGCTTTTTTGGTCTGGTTCAAGTGCTACGCCACAATCTTTCAGAGCCATTTAGTTGTTGCACTCGTATATCAAAACACAAAAAATGGTACTGCACGGATACATCATGAACGCCACCAGTTAGTTTTTCATTCGAAGTTCACAGTTTGAAGGGTTGTTTAGACAACTGTTGGAATGCATTTATAAATACGAAATTGGCTAAGGGTTGTCCAACTCTTAAGACACCGTCTAGTTGGACAGTTGTCTAAGGATGTTCTAAGCAAATTTTATAAATACGACTGAGAATGTCTAATATCTTGTAAATGCACAACAAATATCTTCGGAAAGTAACAAAAAAGAAACAAAAGTGTTATTAATTTTATCTATTTGGAAACTGTCTCGGAAATTATCGGTTGCTCTGTGTAATGTGAATGATGCCCCACCTATCATGAAGCATCAACTCGAACGAATGTCACTAGTACAAATGTCACGTACAAGGGTCGCTCTCTCTTCAAATAATCAATGCTTTTATTAATTTTGAGTCGAACACAGAAAACCGAAGATGAAAATATTTTGTATTTTTTGAGAAACTAAAAAAAACAAAGGTACTTGTCCAAAAAACCCCTGTTTGCTCAGGTGGTGGGAAATGAAAAAAAATTGATTTTTTTTTTACATATTTTCAAAGTCTAACTATTTTTTTTTCTTTTACGTGTGCATGACGATTTTTGAAAATTCAAATTATTTTTGAAGATATATTTCTTTTCTAAACTATGAATGCGATTTCACGAGTTCTAGTGGATCGATTTATCTGAAATTTTTTGAGAGTCTTCCTAATGGTCTCTATATGGCCGAAAGGCTCGGAACTACGCTCATCCACAAATTCGAAAAAGTCCAAAAGGGTATGTACCTAGTAACAAATTGGCAGTAACAAGGCCGTCCTTACCCTTTTGGGGGCCCTGGGCACTTTTTGAAAATGGGGCCCCTACATGATTATATAAAAACGTTATGTTGTGTAATAAAGGTATGCAGAAATAATCACACAACTTTGAATTAATAATAATTCTTTTAGTTCTTAAATGAATAATATTTTTTTTATTCAATATGAATATAAATAACTATTGCAGCGTGTTTATGTTTTAACAGAAACATTAACATAAACATAAACAATGTAAAAACAAAAACAAAATAATAAATATTTCACTTAAGTTTTCAAAAATTAGCAAAATTTAAATAACGGAAAATTAAATTCAGAATGTAGTTTGGGGAATTTAGTTTAAGGAACAAAATATTAATATGAAAAAAGATGGAAAGAGGAATTATTATTGGAAGAGTCTTTTTCTTGATTTGAGATTAGCAAAATCATTAATTATATCCTCAAAATCGATACCTTTGAGGACATCGCTTTCGATTGACGTCAGCGACAAACTTGTCAATCTTTCTTGAACCATTGTTGTTCTGAGATCGTTTTTTATTCTTTTTAACTTAGAGAAAGAACGTTCACCACTGCAGTTGGTCACCATCATACTCAAGAAAATTCTTAGTGCAAATTCAAATTTGGAAATTCATCTTCAAATTTATTTGTTTTTAAAAATTATAAAGTTCTAGAATATTTTCTGTTTTTTTTTCATTTTCGTGACGACTTATTTTCCAGTATATTCTTTTAAAATCAGCATGTAGTTCATCTCCGTTCACATCTGCAGTGTAAAATTCCGCAAAAGATTTGCAGCTTTTTTTTAAATCTTTTGAATTCAGATTTTTTAATCGAAAAAAGAAAATCAAAACGTTGGCCACTCTTCGTATACGAACCTAGTCGCTGTTTCAAATGAACGCTAAGAGTGTCAACAATGGGAAGAAAAGTTTCAATTTTGAACCTTACTTTCCCAGTCAAAATAACTGAGTGGTGAAAGCCGTCGAAAAAGGTCTTCTACACCTAGTCCTTTCCGAAAGGGCCTTATGTTCGGAATCCGTGTTTTTTTGTCTGGCTGATGAATAAAAGTTATCAAAATTGTCCCTGAGCCCAATTATGAATCCATCGATTGAACTCAGCAAATTTATTGCAACATCCTAAGTAATATTTTGTTTTTGAAGTAAAGTAGTTGTTTTATTAATTTTTTGCAATACAAAGTTCCAAAGTTCTGTTAGTATGGAAAATTCAAGCTTGGACATTTCTGCAAAGACTAAAATACTGTCTGGCCTCTCGTGCCTGTCCTAAATCGTTCGCGATAGAAGCTTCTTCAATTTCTTGATGACCATTATATAAGGCGCTAAGTTCATCAGCTCGCGCTGACCATCTTGTTTGAGAAAGAATTTTTACATCTTGTTTCGGGCCTAAATCAGCAGTCAACACACTCCATCGATGAGAAGATACTGAAAAAAAGTTATACAATTTTTGAATAATGTCAAAAACAAAAACTCTTTTCTCTTTACCTCTTTCTTTACTTTGAAGTCTTAAAAAATAGAGTGCAGTTCATCTCTACACAAATGCAACGCCTACTACTACATTTAGACAGTACTACAACAGACAGCAAAAAAAAAAAAGCACAATTAGTGAAAACAGGCAAAAATTGTTAATAGTAACCCTTTCGGACCATCGCAAATGTCAGAAGGATACACAACAGTTTTTTCCATCACAACACCATGGTCGTAAGATACACGAAAGGATGTATTTTCTGATTGGATTTTTAAAAGCACCCTGAAACGAACACAAGTGTGCGTATGGGTTCGTTGTCTTGATCATTACTTGGTTGACCAGATTCTCTTTTTTTTTTTTTTAATTTGAATATAATTTCGGAGGGAATGTGATTTAAAATGCTCAACAAAGGTTGTTGTTAAAAAAAAAAGGATTGTATCGAATTTTTTTTTTTTTTTTTAAATAGACCAATAGAGGTTAAGTGATGTTTCAGCAATTTGGGGGCCCTGCTGACTGCGGGGCCCTGGGCCTGGGCCCAGTGGGCCCAGTGGTAAAGAGGGGTCTGGGCAGTAAAAATGTTAAGTCTGAAGCATAAAATGATGTTGGTCCCTTAGTTGCTAATTGTCTAAAATCATTTATTCAATATCAAGGAAAAGCAAAACCCAGATATATTTCATACGAACATCAAAAACACTTTGTGTAGCGTAATTTATATGTCGCAGATAACTACTGGGCGAGGATACACAAAGAAAATAGATAAGAATCTTCTGTCTACTTCTGCTTCGTTCTCTTTCATGTATAAATGAGAGCTATGATTTTTAACGAAAGGGTTATAAGTGAGTATACATGTGAAAATGAGGAAGCAACGAAACTTGTTCTTTTTTAAACACTTTCCTCATTTTCAAACAACATCGGGCCAATCTCCGTTGGCTATGAGTTTGTTACCACCGTTTAGTCGCTACTAAATCGCTTTGGAAAACTCTTTGAGTTAAATACGGACACAACTTATTTTCCCTTATAAAGTCGTGCTGTGGCGAAAAAAATTGATACCGGAAAAGAAGCAGAACAATCAGCTTCCCGTAACTTAATTTGATGGATAAGTGCAACAAAGATTTTTTTGGCATCATAAAATGCACAGTTTTCTTTAAATAATTGCAAAGCTTCCGATTAAAAATTCTCCGGCAGAGCGGTCTTTTTCTTCACTGCAGCACCTGAAAACTATTTAAGGTCCACAATGAGAGAAAATCGTCTCGCGGTCTTGCTCTCATGCACATGCACATCCACAGACAAATCCCAATCGATATTGAGAAAGGTTTTTAAATACTGAACCCAACAAAAAATTGCAATTTGGTCTTTGATAACTGATTTAAGCTTAATCAACTTATATTTAAAGGCAAACTTCTTTCAAATCAAAAAAAAGTTTATATTATATTTGACTGAGTTTATATCGAAAACTTTTATAACAAAAGTTCAGAGAATCATTGAAAATGTGAATATAAGAATAAATGAATATTCCATGACCTTTTTGTTTTTTAAAGGAAATGAAAAATTGCAAGAAAACTGACCCCTTCTGGCCAAAATCCTATATCCGCGCCGGTTCTGATCGATTTGCAAAATAGGATTGATAAATCCTATCCTATGTAATCATCACGGTTTGCTCGTAAGTCCCTCTTCAGACTAACGTTGATCGGATTTTTAGAACCACGTTCCCATTTGTTGTGTCACGTACCCCAAAATTTCACAAGAATTCTTTGAATTGGATCCAAAATTTTTATAAATGGATAGTCAAAATATATATAAAATTGGCAGGGTAGGTAGTCCATAAAAGCTATGGAATCTCTAGATTTAACGCATTTCCAGGACTTGGAATTTTATGCTAGTTCCAAAGGGCATTTTTTTTATCCATTATATACTAGCGACCCGCCCCGGCTTCACACGGGTACAATGCTGATACTAAATACACTACAGAAAAACTGTGAACGTTGTATATAAAAACACAGCGGCCCGCTATGGCTTCGCACGGGTATATATAGCCTATGTCACTCACTGAAAAAATTATTATCCAGTTGTTTTGATTTCTGTCCGTGGCCTGCATTTTGATCTACATGAAATGCAAAACGTATCTAATGAATTTAATTGGATAAGGAATGATACTGTATCGTTTAAAGTAGCTTGGTAAAAAACCCATATTTTTTTGGTAATATTGAAAAGATGAAAAAATGGTTACTGTGGGTTGTCGTTATTAGATAAACATATGCTGTCGCGGACTTTCTTATTCATCTTTTTAAGATATACAATTCCGTAGTACATAAATTTGATCTATCTCGTAAGGTTTAGCCAGCGTTTGCAATGTAAGCGCAGAAAAATATGTTTGTTACGACATCACATTACAAATCTTTGAATTTCTCGGCTTTTTTCTACTATAATTTGCATGTATTATACATATAAACCTTTCTCTTGAATCACTCTATTCATTAAAAAAAACCGCATCAAGATCCGTTGCGTAGTTTTAAAAATCTAAGCATACATAGGGACATAGGGACAGAGAATGCGACTTTGTTTTATACTATGTAGTGATAGTGATAGTGATATATATTTTTTATTTATTTATCCAATTCTGTTATACCCGTGAAAAACATTTTTTTTTTTTAATGTTTCTGGGATTGAAACCTCGAACTTCCCACGTAACAAGCAGGCATGCTAGCCATTGTGCCACGGGCAGCACAAAGAAATATTGTTGCACTGAAATTACTCACCGAACTCAAAGCTTCCGTTCTGCGTTTATTTTCGGTGAAATTCGAAATGTATCTCATCAGAAAATAGCAAGAACCAATCCCGTCGGCACACAGTTCAAAAATACAAATAACTTGCGGCAAAACAAACTTCCCTGGTGTAAAACGCTCACACCAAATATATAATAGTAAGTAAGCTAGTGGCAGGCATTTTCCTCGCATATTGTCATTACTCTCGACATGCAGTTGCTTTTGCAAATGAGTTTTTTTTTGGGGAGTTTTTATTCAAAAATATTACAAGAAATGCTGGTCTGCAATTCCTCAAATTGATATTTTGATGGATTATTTCCAAATTGAATATTTATTTTACTAGGTCTTTGATTGAGAGCTCTGAAATACTTGGAAATGGATAAGCCTGTTCAAATGCACAGCCCACAGCACAGCTTTTTTGTGACTTTTACCGGTAGTTATTTAAAATGCGCGAGTTTGGTTTTCAAAGGTAGTTATACATTTCTGAAGTACTCTATATGTATGCGAAGCTTTGGTGGAATATTCATTCATTGAAGTTGAAAACAAAATCGAAAATTTGAATTATAAATTTATAAAATTACTGCGGTTATCAAAATTTTAAAAATGTGATTTCATTTTATCATTTTCACTCTCCTAATTTGTAAGTTAACCGTGTACCGTGGTATAAGCTTAGTAGGATTTGCGCAGGGATCTTGGAATCGATTCTGTTCGGGATAATGCTGAAAACACGCCGTATACAGCAAAAAGTGCTTTTTTTTTAGAAACGACGGAACATTAATTCTTAAATAAATACACTGTTTCGGCAAAATAAACCGAATGCTACAGAACTACATATTTGGAACCACGTTCGTTGGTTATAATGGCCTACTTTCTTAATGGAACGAAACATAAATCCAAATTAAAACAGGATGAACATATTTCCGTGCCGTAAGCTCACCAAAAAGTCTTGGTCAATTGGCAATGGCGGTCAGAGTCTCCTGCACAAAAAAGAGGGAAATAGACCTTTCCAATACCTTCTTACCTATCTCGGCTAAACCTATTCGTTTTGGGCTTTTGTCGTATTTTATGTAAAATAGCCTTTATATTTGAGAGTGCTTACAATTATTACTATTTACATTTTATGTGATTTGCCGTTCTCTGGTCTATAGCTGTTAAGTCGAACTCTTTCAAACCTTTTTTTCAAAAGAATTTGTGATAGAAGTTTTGTTATTTAAGAGTTAATGTACTTATGTTTACAATTTAAAATGCAGTGAATTTTCGTGCTTTCGTCTCAAGTTACCGCCATTCAACCACCTTACCTAACCTCTTGTTAAAAGACAAATTCAAACCAAAGAGTTTTTGTAGTCCTGGCATCGACAAATTCTGCTGTCAATTGTGTTTCCATAGCGATTACACTGACGCAGCAGGAATGCTAACGCGTTTACATGCCTTTGTCAACAGCCGGTGTCACGACTGTAAAATCGCTTTGGCTTGGGACATCCTAAAAGTATATACTTACAAGTTGCGCAGCACAATTAGAATTAACTTTGATTTTTAAGTAAGTAGCCTAACGTCATTGGAAATAAATTGCTAGATAAAACTTAACTACATACATAAACTTAGTCGCAATTGGGAGCAGATGTTTATAAGAATCTTCAGAGCACCATAAGCACTAATTTTTCTAGACTCATAGGCCAAAGAAATTTGGAAGAAATTTTCTTATTAAAACTTGGCCCCTTGATGAGTCCATCTAAGACTCTAACTACGGTCGTCAACACAAAATGAGAGTTTCATCTTTGATACAGTCATTTATGCGTTGTTTAAACATTTTGCAGTTACAGTGGGAACTGTTTAAAGTACCCCAACCTTAAACTCGAAGTCCCAGTTGATGCCCGTTCAAGCAAATGCTAAAAAACAACACAAAAATGTGTTTGCCTGGGTGGTGTACAAATCCAAATCTGTTCTGTTGACATTTTCATTCATGTCATTGTCAATATCCTCTCAGCTGTAAAAGAGATTAGAAAAAGATACAGCGGCTTCTATACCCTGCAAAACCACAAAACTCCTGTGAAAGGATGTGTAAAATAAAATTATTGATATCATCAAATCAAACATATCCAGTTGAATGATTATACCAACCATTTTGGAGGGATAAAATTACAGAACTGTTGAAAGTGTGCATACTATTTGGATGGTAGTTGGAGAGATATAAGATCTCTTTAAAGACAAAAAGTAAAGAAGGTGTGAAGAACTGTCCTTGTTTTAAGAACGTAAAGGTTTGTGCACTCAATCAATTGAAAAGGGTGGCGCAACAGAGCGGCGAGTTCTCTCGGGGAATATAGAGGGAGCCTAAAATTTTTTGCCGATTCCGAACGACTAGTCGCGAAGGCGCTTTTCATGGCAATGATAAATTAGATAGGTACTATCGGAGGATTTGCCCATTCCTCGCGAAAGGTGATACCCGTGGAAAAACAACTTTTTGTTCTGTTGGGTCTCGAATGTCCCACGTAACAAACAGACATGCGAACCACTATGGACACCACCACTTTGTCCACTTTTGATTTGGTTAAGTAAAATCCTCCAATGTTTTACGTTAGATGGATGCACATAGGTCTGCTGGTCTGCTTATAGCGATTCAGTTCGCACAAATAATTTGGTGGGCTACTCAGCACACCGACAGCGAACAGATATAACCCCTGTTTTGATTGAGTATCTCACTTCAAAGCCATTTCTGTGACCTCTTTTCTAAATTGCAAACCTGCTGGAAAAAATATAAGCCCCTCGGTGAACTGCAAAAGAGCATCATTACTGCCTCTGCCGAAAAGCTATCAAATAATCACTTGAAAGTGCAAACATTAAGAAAATACCTCCGGGCGAAACGTCAAAATCACTGAAAAATCAAAGAAGCAAAATATTTTCCAACTTCAAAACTCAACCCCTTTTCCAGCCCTTAGTTTCAAAAAGAAAAGTGAAAAAAAAAAAAAAACAATAAGGGTGCTAGTGTGTGTTCCTCGATGGTACTGTTGGTGCGATGATGATGACGATGATGATGGACGACACTAGCCCTCGGGGGTTATCACTTTGCCACGTAGCAGTCACACTTTGCACAACGGAGTTGGTGCTGAACTTTGCCGTATAAGTTTTGTTGCTGCTGTCATAAGGTTCCTTCTCTCTACACAAAACTTCCAACAGAAAAAAAGAGACGGAAGAAGTGATGTGCGAGCATCCATTGTCTACTTCCCAGCCATTTGGCTAACAGAACAGGCAACAGTAAAACTCACTCGTTTCGCACGATCCATAGACTGACAAAATTACAAAAAAAAAAAAAAAGAAAACTCAAAGAATCGTTCAGCTTGGATGCATCTTTACTCATGTTTGGCTTTTTGTTCGCCTTTCACTTGAGTGGAGCATCACAAAGGACCCAGGCATACACACAAAGCCATACAGAAAGTGACAACGCACAGGCATACACACCACTAAGAGCATAATGATTTTATCGAATCCCAGGGGGTGTAATTTGTAGCACCAACTTTCGGGTGAAGAATTTTAAATTGAATGTCCTGGGGTATTGTTTTGGTGTCTTTGTAATCACACACAATCTATTTACAAAATAGCCTTGAGGTGTTGTTTCTTTTGAAAAGGCTGAGTCTTTGTTTTCTCCGAGGCTAGTTAGATAATCAAAACTTCAAAACTTTTTTTCATTGCTCTTTACAAATGTTGTTTTTTGTTTTTAGATAAACTCTATTTTTTGCGGTTTGAGGGGAAAGAGTTATTCAAATATGTATTTATTTAAAATGTTGTTGCAACCCTTTACTAATGATAAATCATTGTTTTGTATGTTTTTTTAGGATATAGCTCAAATGCCTTGAGCTGTGTCAGTGTTAACAAATCGACGCTGGACCCACACACGCATTTAAGACAGCCCGGTAAGTTTATTTGAATTGCATTTTCTTATTTCATAATTTTGCCAGAAATTAAAACAAGTTCTTTTGGTTTTAATGCATTTGCATTTTTTTGTGTTAACATTGTAGAATTGATTGGACAGTCTTTGGTCTGAACGACCAATGTTGGATAATGTGAGCCCTCGGACAACCGCTTGTCCTTGTTGAATGGTTTACCAATATTTTTGAAAACTGAGTCTTAAATTGAAGTCTGACGACAAGTCTGATAAGTTTGAACGCAAACTTCATCCGACCATCCAATGTCCATCAAATGAAGTCTGTCCAACTAATTGTACAGTTTGAATTGCCCTATTCCGAATTTTTGCTATCTAAGACGAATGAATCCATCTTTCTTGGAAGGTTTCGGTTCCACTAAAACAGTATTTATTGAGCAATAATACTAAAGAATATTTCAAGTTCCTCAGATGCTAAAGAAAATACACGTGTTGATTGATAAGAACATTAAAAAGGCTGATGATAAGTCGATATAACTAAAGTTAGTCAAATGCTTTTCTGGAATAGCGTTCGAAGCGATCAACTTGAAGTGACGGGTGGGACATTTGTACTCATTTTTATCCTACACTTTGCTTCATTTCTGTCAAACGGCAACGATTTACGTTTACAGTTTCACATACTTGAATAGTTATTCCATACTGTACCATCGAAAAAGGTATGAAAATCTTTATATACTTATATAATTCTGCTGTACGTGTGTATGTCATTGAACTTCTCCTAAACGGCTTCACTGGTTTAAATGAATTTTTCTGTATGCGTTTGAGTGGCGCCCTGGATGGTTTAGATGCACAAATTAGCCCGGCAGATGGCACTGCAGTTGCAGTTGCTGTTCGTTAGTCTGGCTACAACTCGAGAACGGCTGAACGGATTTATCTTATCTTGATCTCTAGGTCTAGGGAAGGTTTAAAAGCTTTTATTTTATCCCTATAATCCCACGGGAGCAGAAACAGGAACGAGAACGGGAACCTTTAAGTCACTTGACAGATTCCAAAAATTCTTTCAACTCTAGGATGTTACACTATCCCTCAGTGACATAGACTTATATTTCATTCACATATTTCCACGGGAACGGAAGATTCCCTCAGGAACATGGTTGAAAATGGCAACTTAGATTACTGGACATATTTCAAAAATTCTTTCGGCACTGGGATGCCACATAATCCCTCAGAAACTTAGCGTATAATTCATCCCTATAATCCCACGGGAACAGAAACAGGAACGAGAACGGGAACCTTAAAGCAACTTGACTAATTTCAAAAACTCTTTCAACTTTCCGATGTTACATTATCTCTCAGTGACATAGACTTATATTTCATTCACATATTTCCACGGGAACGGAAGATTCCCTCAGGAACGGGGTTGGAAATGGAAACTTAAAAACTACTGGACAGATTTCAAAAACTATTTTGGCATTGGGAAGCCACATAAACCCTTAGTAATTTAAAGTAGATTTCATCCCTATAATCCCACGGGAATAGAAACAGGAATGAGAACGGAAGCCTTAAAACTACAGACCCGAGCAACGCCGGGCGGCTCAGCTAATTAAATAACAAATAGTAAGATTATTGGATTATTTGTTTTTAAGAAAATTTTTCCACTAGCAAGAATAGAGATTTAAATTTTTTTAGGTTAAAGTGTTACTTTTACAGTAATCCAAGCTATTTTTTCATATGAAATGACCGCACATTGAACTTGATCTATATTCGCAAAACAAAGGAATTGATTTAAAGTGATACTGTACACTTTGACCTAAGCTATGACAGCGTCTTCTAGGCCTTTGGTAGAGATAAGGATCTCGAAGGGATATTGGGTTCGAATGCAAATGAAGTGGAAGTTCTTTGGTTATTATGTAGACAAGAAGAAATGAATAAAGTTATAAAGACTCGAAGAAAATTTTAATTTTAGCTCAGACGCAATAAGGGTATTGTAAAACCACCTGGTGGTCTCTGTGACCATGTTGAAAGGTTCAGATGCTGACACTTTGATGTACTCAAAAAGTGTCAAGAGCTTCAGCAACGATACGGGAACAACAACATTAGCGGGAACTTGGAAAATATTGGACCAATTCCCAAAAATTTTTCAATGTTAGAGTGCTTCATTGCTCCTGAGTATTGAAGACTAGATTTCCTTCTCATATTCTTTCGGGAACGGAAAAGGGAAAGGCGAAATAACCAGGAAACTGGAAAGTACTGAACCGATTTCAAAAATTCTTTCACTGTTATAATGCTTCATTGTCCCTGAGCAATCTAAACCATATTTCATCACCGTTTTCCCACAGGAACGGGAATGGGAATTCAAAAAAAAAACCAACTGTACCGATTTCAATGCGTATTTCACTTTTACAGTACTGGGCCGATTCCAAAAACTATGTCATCGTTAGATTGCTTAACTATTCCTGAGTAACATAAACTATATTTCATCCCTATTCTCCCTCTAGAATGGAAACTTGGAAACTACTTAACTAAACTTACTCAATTCGATTAACGTAGGGCCTGAGCTACGTCGGGCGGGTCAGCTAGTATCATATTATATTTTAAGAAATTGATGGTATAAAAGGTGTGACGGGTGGGACATCAAATTACCTCTCCTTTACGAGTATGAAACTTTCGTAAAAGAACCTAATTTTATATGGTTCCTGTTCCTGATATTGTACAGATTAAGTATTAGTATAATTTACGCAAATATCTCGTAAAACAAAAATAATATGCATCTCAATGCTTGTGACGGGTTTGACAGTATCTTTGTGACAAGTGGGACGAGTAATATTTGACCATACAATTTTTTTTTTTTTTTTGAATTTAATGAATTATTCAAATGTTACTTACCTAAGTAATTTTTTCATATTGATGTAATTATTTTCACAGATCTTATATATGTATATGTAAATTTTAAGATTCTTGATCATGCTTTTTTATTCGAACGTTTTGTATAAATGCATTTTTTTTAAATCAATATTCATATACGCCATGAATATTAATGAAAAAGAAAGAAAAGAAAGTTATAAAGAAATTTGAACACTCCTTTTATAAAAAAATACTACCAGCGAGTCTCACTTGAGAAACTGTAGAATAAGACATTTGACCCTTGTTAGGGTTGTAAGCTTTTTTTTTTTTTTTATGTTGACTTTTGACAGCTATTTGAGAACACCATAAAGAAGCTTTATAAAAAAATCCAGAATTGCAGGACCCACTTTTTTAATTGTGATTATTTGTACTATAAGGCAAGTTTTGCAATCGTGTCCGTATATGGATCGACAAAATTGACCTATTTTCTTCTAAATTTGCAGTTGGGTCTATGGGGGCAGCCGGCAGCCTACAGAGTGTTTTTGGAATTGGGTCTCTAGGTCTTGAAATAATGGTACCTGCTATACAACCTGCTATATGATAATGCTTATTTTTCTAAAAAACGGCTATACCGGTTTTGATTGATTTTAATTGTCAGGTATTATTTCGTAACTAACTTTCTTATAGTGTAAAAAAAACTCTTTAAACATTTCCTCCCATTGGTTCTTTTTTCTTTTAAACCGACTTCGTCGTTGATTGCTAACACGATTTTCACAAATGTTTGTATTTAAGAAGTCCCTAATTGTTTGAGAATTATTGAGTATCATCACTTGGAAAATGTTGATTTTTGAAATTTTAAATAATTTTTTTAAAAAAGTTAAAATTTTTTGAATATTTTTAAAACGATATCTTTGATTTTTACAAATTTTTTGTGAAAAAATCTAGCAAAATCTTACAACTACATACTTTACCTAAAAAAATGTTTTTAGGAAAAGTGAAAAATAAAAAACGGGTTTTTGAAAAACTGCTCTAGATTTTGATAAAATTTTGAGCGCTTTTATATGTCTTAGCAGCTGGAAGAAAAAGTTTTTTTATATTTTCGATTAAGACTTTGTGATTTTATTAAAGTTTCATAATTAATGTGTAGTTGGCAGCTCTCCATTACCAAATACATTATGAAGGGCGAATATTTAATATTGTACTTAGCACACAATTGCAAGTTCGTGCGACCCAGTCGTACCCATTTTTCGTGTTCTATATCATCGTTAAGTAACTCACAATTATTTTCCTGGCCGATTGCGAATTTTGCCGCAATCGCAATTAAAAAATGTTAAGGTGATAGAGATTACGAAGAAAGTGAGTCCCTCAATTCTGTCTGTCCGTATATGAATCCGTACATGAATCTGCAGACTGAACCGCTTGACAGATTTTCTTCAAAATTTGCAGTTAAGGTCTGTTGGCCCAATCTACAGTGAGGTTTCTGGAATTGGGTTCTTAGTTTGTTTGAATCATCGTTCCTTGGTTGATGGGGATGAAATTGCATAAGAAAAAGGAAAAAAACAAGGCATATTTTCCCAGTCTTTCAAAAAGCAGCCGGACAAACTATAGAAAATATTAAGACAAAAGTAAACGAAACAAATAATGCGGTTTTGGTTAATATCTTGCTTCCTTGGCTTCCTTATTTGCTATAAATTCACCTTGAAAAGCACTTCCAAAACTTTGAAGTCAAAATGACTAGGACATGTACCTATGTAGTTGCTCTAAGCCAATCACACACCGACGCTACACACCGACGCTTTACAAAAACTTTTCCAACGTAATTAAGGAGTAATAACCTTGTTTTACCCATATTTTCAATAAAATTCGATGACTGGACTGAGCAGTGCATGACACTTGACATTCTCACATAATCTTCTTTATTCGAACTCTGTAAATGCCACAATGCACTGGCAATAGATTCGAGTAGGATTTGTAAAAACTTCACTCAGCTTCGGTGTACGAGGTGGGTTCAGAAAATAACGGAACTCGTATGCTTAGGTGGTCAAATAGGCATACATTCCCTTGAAGAACGATAGAAGTTTCAGCTGTTTTCATTGCTTATTTTGTCTGGGTAGGTCGCAAAGGTCAAAGTGTTTTTCTTTTGTTGAAAATCGCCCAGCTCAGAAAAACGCTTTAACCTTAGCGGCTGCCACAGAAAAGAAAAGTAAGCAATGAATACAACTGAAAATTGTATCATACATCTAGCTCAGGAGATGTATACCCACATAATAAAAGAATTCAATAGCAAAAATTTCTCTTCAACTTTCCAAACCTGAGACATTTTGAAATTCCCTTTATTTTTCGAACACACCTCGTATATTTTGTCCGCAAATGTGTTCGCTATATTTGAAGTCTGCATGCGACATGTGCAGACAGTGTCCGAAAATATCCGACAGATGTCTTACTTTTCAAATTTAAATATTGTTTGCAACTTTTGACCTTCCAAAAACGATATGAGGATTTTAGACTTTCGAACTCGAAGTCCGGTGGATCATTGACATAGTATATTTCCTAGTATTTCACATAATCCCATAGAACTTAAATTTTGGTGGTATCTCAATCTCCCAAAAGTTGCTGTCGTCCTCTGAACAAATACTGCATTCAGCTGGTTCCGAGTAAAGTAATCTCTCTCGAATATTACTTTACTTGCTTTCGCAATTTCACAAGTTTGAAGGAAAGTAGTTACGTAAGACTTATTACATAAGTAGTCTAGGAGTTAAGCATCGATCTCAGTTCTACTTGATGAAAGTATCTTGGTTCAAAATCAAGAATAAAGTTACTGGTATTTTGTTTTTATTGTTCTGAAACCCTTGTCCCCAAACACTTTCGCCCATTTGCAACATTAAATGCAAGCAGATGCTAGTGCCTGGTTTCAGACCAAAAAGGAAATACAAACGCTTACTTGGTTCTCATTTCTCATTTGTTTTTTTTTAAAAGGTCCTTCATAAAGTCCACGTGACCACATCGACTTGGTACACCTTTTAAAAAACTTCAACCTCTAAAACTCAATTAGACAGCTCACCCTTCAAACTTTTGGGATACACAAATAAAACAACTTCACTCTGGATCACTTAAAAGCGGCGAAATGAAACTGAAACTGTCGCAAATCGATCTTAAATTTGCCACTTGAAACCGCTTTAAACAGTAATTCATGCAAGAAAAAAGAAAAAATGTGAGACAAAAGCCAACAATGGTTTAAAACAGTGGAGGGTTTACTTTCAAGTGTGCGCGTGCCACACAAAATTCAAAACCACTGTATTCCTCGAAACTCCCTTTCGAATGTTTGTCAACTTGAATTGTATATTTCGAATTTTATCCCAAATACGTTAGAGTGTTTCCATTTCTCGCATTTAAAACGCACACAAAAGACACACTACTTGCGGAATGAGAATGTTTCATCACAACAATAGAAAAATCAGCCGATTGTAACCTTTTTAAAGAGTGTAAGTCTGAAACGAACGGCCTAAACGCTGCATGAAAAAAAAAAACTGAAATAAAAAAAAGTAAACAGAATGAAGGAAAAAATAATCCTTAATAATAAACTCAAGAACGGCATGGAGAGAGCGTGTAAGTGAGAGTATACGCAAGCATTATAGCAACTTGAAGTGTCCTTAACAAACAAATGTACTTTAAATGCATTTATTCCATTCCAGACTCCTTGCTGGCTGGTTTTCTGGTTGTTTAGGTATATACACTCGTCCTCGTGGACACATTTGCAAACAACCCGTTTTCTTCTTGTGGAGGACCACTCACCAAACGAACGGAGGTAACACCACCTACACACATTATCCAACAAAACCACCTGGATATGGAAAGGGGAAATGCAAATATCCTTTTTTACTTTTCCAAGGACTAAATGAACCAGAAGCATTTTATACAAAACATTGAAACGATATTTGCGCAAATTTATACAAAAAATTGGACACAAGGAAGAGGATAAAAGTTTATTTAGTTGTTTGCACTTAGCATTCAATCAAGAAGTTACATTGGTATGTTTGACATACATGTCTATATATTGACCAGGAAAGACCGAAGGGATTAGGAATGAAGAAATGGATTACCCTTGAAAGAAATCAGGGTGTCCGGCCTATTTTTTTTTTTCTAGACGAGTTATTGTTTATTTTTTTCTTAGGTATACCTTCGATTGCAAGCAAATAGAATTCAAAAAAAAAAAAAAACTGTGAGGATTGAGGAAATGGGTGTTCTGCTTACCAAATGTATTACTTTGTCTTTAGCAAATTTTAAAATTTTTTGTTTGACGAGGCAAGCAGAGGTTTTCACCAAACTCCTCGCTTTATTTAAAGTTCTTATATGTAAAAACTGTCTTATTGTTTGAAGTTGTACTTCTATTTGCGCGTTTTAGAAAGTAATGAATAAAATGAAATCCTATAACAGTTCGCCACCCCAAAAAAAAATCCGGCACACTACAATTGTGCAAAAACCCACAACTATGCGACACCCAGTGACAGCCAAAAAGTGATATGATGAAGTTAGCAATGATTTCATAAGCTACACTGGACTTATCTCAGATATTCTTTCACCATTAGCTTCACTTTTAAATAACCAAAGAGCTGTTGCATATGTGATGAAGTCTTTAGATCTTTTGTTCTGTTTCAAGTTTCAACAAAGAAGCATTACTTTTTACGTGAGTATATATGTAAAATGTAAGTTACAAAGTCAATTCAGCAAAGAAAGTTCTTCCTTACACATCAGCTGCCCTTAAGGCCACCAAAAGAATGATCGATAGTTATGAACAAAAAGGTTCTTTACCTCCTCAAGCCTTTTATCCACCATTCATTATCCTTTCTTGGTTTATAAACATATGTACATACGAGTTATAAGTGTATAGGATGTTTCTTCCAAATGGCTTCTTGGGCCAAAGATCGAAGATGTAAAAATAAGGGATCTATGTTTTCTTAACTTTCAGCTAAAGTCGTGTTCGCTTCGTAGGAAAAACTTATTAGTTTGGATTTTCGAATAGAATTGAGGTTTCCTTTGAGCTTCCCATGGGGTAAAAAATCTCTTGAATTTTTAATTCTCAAAAAACGCCTAGCCACAAATCACCAAACATTCCTGTCATTTGTAGAAAAATACTCGCCATTTGACAGCCCTGTTCAACATGAACTCGCCCCAACAAAAACTTAGTGCTCCTAGAAGCGATTTGAGGGCAAACCCAGGGCTCGAAACACAATCAGTTTTACCTTCACTTCAGGTCAAGTTGAGGTTTTTCAAATAACATTTTGTGCGAGCCAGAGGGCAACCCCAGTACTTCAGCTAACAAATCAATTGAAAATAGTTTCAAACTTAATTTTTTTTTTGCTTTTAATAAGCAAATACAAAGCTAAAAAATGATTGACAGTCAAAAAGAAAAAAGTGGTTGCCATTACTCCACGGGCCTGTTACGTGGGACCTTCGAGACCCGATAGAAAACAAGAAATTATTTTTAACAGGCATCGCCTCTAGCGAGGAATTGTGTTTCCTATAGTAAATTCACTGTTATTTCTAATGGAAGATTTTCCTGTAAGGATAAAGGACTTTCAACAAAAACTATACAAATTTGTCTCATTAATGCTTCTCATTAAATTGGGTTTTAATGTAAATCTTTTTAACTTAAATACATAATTTTAATGTGCTTTCTAAAAAAGCACTTGATTACTGCTTACACCAGCAGAGTTACTGATTCAATTTTTCTACATAAGTTGTATCTACTCTTTACCGTTGAAAGAGTGATAAATATGACTGCGCATAATAATATCGGGATCTTGACATACTGGTACAAATTTCTATAACAAAACGGGTTCAACTCCTCCCATTTGGAGACAAGGCGCAGTAGAACAAAAAATGTTTCCATTGACACTACCAGAAACATATGTTATGTTTTCCTTCATTGGTTAGTCAACCAAGCTTTTTGTTTGGCAATTTTTTTTAAATTTATTTTCCAACTTCTAAAGGTTCTAAAACTAAAAAAAAAGAAGTGACAACAACGGCTACTCTAGAAAAGAAAAATGACATGTTTCTCTTGAGTTCATAATTTTTTCTTTCTAATTTTCGTTCTAAATTTTTTTTCAAACCATTTCCTACTTCCACTTCCTCCTAGTTTCCATAATTTTGAGTCTGAAATTGAAGAGTTCAAAAACTAGCTAAGGAGTTTATTGAAAAATTCAATTTCAACCAAAAATTGTAAGAAATACTGGGGAAATAAATTGCTTTGAAAATCGATTCTTCGATAACTTAACAAACCCACTGGCTTTCGAATAGATATAATACTTTTTGGTGAGTGCTGCCGTTGTCGTTATATTACTTTTTTTTTTTTAAATGTAGCATGTTTTATTTTCTCATATTCACCTTTACACCTGATTGAGCGTAGTCAAATTTCATTTGAATACAAAAAATTCTGGTTTGCAAGCCTTTTAGAAGATTTCGTTTTTATTTTGCGTCATCATAGTTATAGTACTTGTCTAGAACGAATTGCATTTTGTATATGAAATTAAAGTTGGTAGCTCTACCGGGGGAAATATTTCGAAAAACAATTCATACGGAAAAAATATTCTTTACCAGAAATTATCGGAGCCAAAGATAAAAAATTTTCTTTAGTAAGTACTTTTTTCATAACAAGCTATACATTTGTTTCAATAGATATATACAATAAGATACAACATCTTTTTAAATAGTACAATCAAATAGTTATTTGAGAAAATGTGTTTCATTAGGTTTACAATATAAAATTCACAAGAAAACCAAAATTTAGCAGAGACGGTTCCTTAAGGGAGGGGTATCTAAGCCCTGGGTATTTTCCAAAAAAATTTTATTTCATTTTCTTATTGTAAATCAAGAATCTTGTGTCCAAATTTCAAGTCATTCCGAGTTGAATTCGAAAAGTTACAGTAATTTTAGATGATTTTAGAGTAGGTATGCGCGGCGCGGCAAGCGAATAGAGGGGGACCGGCCGGACGACCTTGAACCAACCTTTTATGATTGGTTCAAGGTAGCTCGAGGTCTTCTTTTGTGTTCAGGTAAGGGGAGCTCACTCTAATGACGCTTCTAACGGAATATTTTTGAGGGGAAGCATTCAGTGTGCTGTTTTTTGCGTTTATCTTTAAACGCGTTTATCTCGAAACTAGTATTTTTAAAGTCGGTGTGCAAAATATTTCGGCGACGATCCTTCTGAAATTTTTTTAGAGGTAATAACACGAGGATTTTAAAAAATTAAAATTTTTCCGGAATTGACAGCTACAAGATGGCGGCATTTTTAGGCCAAAAACGACTTTTCACTTCAAATTGTTACCAAAATTTCAAAATTGCAAAAAACAAAAACTCTCGTGTTATTACCTATAAAAATTTGTCTTTTAACGAAATCTTTTTAGAATTTTGATTTTAGATGATCCTGTCAAAAGATATCTTGCACACCGCAAAAGATCGAAAAGTGGAGGCGTCTCGGAAAATGCACTATCATCGGCTTGTTTTTCAATATTTTTGTATGAAAAAATTGTAGAAGATACTTGAGACTATACTTAATAATGTAGCAAATCAATAAATTAAATTACTTTATCAGATTTTTCATACAAAATTCGGAAAAACCCTTTTTTTCAGCCCCCCTGGGCTTACCCCTCCCTTAAGCTAGATCATTTTTGAAGCACCCTGTTTGACCGCAATTTGAAAAAATCTGAAAAGGCCAGATTATTAAACTGATAGGGGTATTCCCTGTGGGCCCTGTAAAATTATCAGCTGTATTCATGTTGGTGGGTACATTTGACTATTTCTTGGGAACCCCATGAGAAACTTATACAACAAATTCGGGCTTTCTGTTAATTTTTCCGAAAGGGAATGTTTTAAGTGCATGGTCTTGGACATTTAGTAAAATAACTCAATAAGGCAATCTTATTAATTTAAGTGGTATTCTTGCGCTGTGTTAGAATCAGGAACAGAGATTTTTTTAACTCATGTTTCACAAAATCCCCTTACAAAACATTCCTGAGACAACTTCCTCAATATGACTCACAAGTTAATATGTGCATGGGCTAAATCGGAACAACCTTTATAGCTAACTACTCATAGCCGATCTCAATTTGCTTTAACTCTTCGAACTTAAGGCTGTAATTAAAAAAATCTGCTTTATTTGAAATCTTCAGCATTTAAATCCCTGCCATTATTTTGTTCTTTTGCCGTGTCTGTCGCCGTAAACATGACATTAAAATGAAGTCATAACTAGAATGCTCGAAAGTGTAAACATCGGTCTAGAACTATGGTTACAAGAACTCACCCGGCCGACGAGCTAAGCCTACCCATCTGCAAGCATGCCAAAAAGGGGGCCGTAGTCTGGACACCCCTTTCTCTTCTGCTGACCGGATCAGCCACATGTGCCTTTAGCCATGTGGTTGTAACGGTGGTCTACTAGAGAAGAAAGCGACAAGGCGGCATGGGTAAATTTTGTTACAAATTCCAACACTTTCAACCTTCATCTTTCAAACCGCTCTCTCAAGCATACCTTTTTTCACTGTTCGAACTTGAGTCCTATTTTTAATTTAGCTTTAGTTTTATTTGTATTTTAGCTCTACAGTGCTGATTATATGGCATCGTATAGTGAAATCCAAAAATCAATAGGCTGAAACTGAATCTCTATATAATTATAATTATTACAAAGCCAAAGCGGTAAAGGTAAAATTGTATGTAACTCCTCAGGACCGGTTAGAGCCGCTGGTTCCCAACCCATGGGTCGCGACCCAAATTTGGGTTGCCAAGCCATTTTCGGTGGGTCGCGAGCACAAACTGACATTCTGAAAAAAATCTTATAATTTGAAAAAAATATATATACATTTATACATATTTATATTTTGCTATAAAATAAATCTTATGCTGGCATATAGGTGTTGTGTCGCAATCACTTGTGTGTATTTCATAAAGGAGCAAATACATTTGTCTCATATAATATACAGACAAGCAGTTGCAACACAATGCAACACAACAAACAAGTGCGTTCCTTGTTTTAAATATAATAATTTGAACACCGCTAATAAAACATTAACAGCCGTATTTATAATCGCATAATAAACTCCGCAAAACTTTAAAGCACGCTTATTCATTGAACGGGTATCGCCTTTCGCGAGGAATTGGCAAGTCCTCCGTTAGTAAATTCATGGCCATGAAAAACGCTTTCTCAATTAGCCATTCGGAACCGGCAGAGAATTGTAGGTCCCCTCCATTCCCTCACAAGGCGCATGGTTGTGAGAAATGCGCTAAGCCCAGAACTCTTCGCTCTGTTGCGCCACCCCATTTATTTATTTATTTTTCATTGAATAAAACAAAATCCTATTTATAATCATTTTTCGTCAGTGAATAAGGGCTGAATTGCTTAAACGCCGATATGCGTGTCTTGATCGTGTTTTAGCGCATAAATGTCATTTGATTCTGAGTATTGAGTTGTCATTCAGTGGTTTACTTACAACAACAATTTTAAATACAAGAATTTTAAAAATAACTAAAATAGAAATTTACTCAAATTACATTAACTTTATACATAAAGTAAACTTTTCTTCTGTTTTTGCAAAAAAATGTTTGACTAGTTATTTATTTTATTAGCAACAATGACAAAAAGAAAATATTGTGAAGATTAATTAAAATTCGGTTTCACTTCATTGATCTCGAATTGCATCGAAAAGTCTCAATGTAGTAAATCTTTTGTTTTATTCACATGTGCGGTGGTTGTCCAGAGGAAACACGATAAATCGTTTCTTCGAACTAAGAAAAGAAATTCAAATGTTTTTAGACATGCAAAAAAACGAATTTTCAGACATAGTGAAAAATTATGACTGGTTGATTAAGGTTGCATATTTGGCAGATATATTCAAAGAATTCAACATATTGAACCTTAAATTACAAGGACATGATATCACTATAATTCAATTAAAAGATTATTTGCAGTGTTTTGTTGAAAAACTTGAAAACTGGAGTAAAAGGGTAAGTGAGCACTGAGCATAACATAGCAATGTTTCACAAACTCAGCGAGACCCTGGAAGCCAAAAATGAATATGCTAAGGAAGAATTAGAAAACCTTATGACCAATCACCTGACTAATTTAAAACAGGAGATTGCTACATACTTCCACGATTTGAATAATGTTCAACTCACACCAATCCAAGATCCTTTCTCTAGAAATATAATTGTTTCTGAAATTCCGTATACTCTCCAAGATGAATTTATTGAATAAGAAATAATTATTTTTCCAAAGACAATTTCGAAACAACGTCATTGATTCACTTTTGGTGCAGTGTGAGAGAAGTTTACCCAAAAAACCTTAAAACTGTTAATACCATTCGTTTCGACATTTCTTTCCGAAGCTGAATTTTCTCAGTTTGTAAATATTAATACCAAACCAAAAAATAAATTGAATGTAAAACACTATTTGAGACTGGCCCTTACAACAACACTCCCTAGAATTGATGAATTGGTATCTAAATGTCAATATCAAGTTTCTCACTAGGAAACTAATTGCAAATATAATTATTTTTTTAATTATTATTAATTTTCAAATACGCTATGTATATGTACTTGTACGTATTATATATATACAATTGTATAAATATATTGTAGGTATGTATGTATGACACATTCTCTTTTCAATTGAATAAATTTGGCACTTTATATATTTAGGTTTGCTGTGAAGTTATTGTCATTACGAACTTTGAAATTAGATTTCTAGAATATTCTTAAGTATGTACCTTGTACCTAATATGTATACGGAAAGGTTTATAATTCAACATTTATTCAAATACATTGGGTCGCAGAATTTTTCCAAAACTCCAATTTGGGTCGCTAGTTCTAGAAGGTTGGGAACCACTGGGTTAGACAGTTCATTTTCTAAAAACTTCCCTTAAAAGTTTTCAATTATGAATGATCGATAGGTCAAGCGTCTTCTACAATCAGCTTGAGAATTCAACCAATCTTGTTACAAATTCCTGTGTTGTTCAATGCACAGGTAAAATAAATTATTAACTAATGACTAAATTCCACAAATCCATTCTCATTAGTAGCCTTAAGTTTATTGTCTGCGCATACCTAATCTGTTCCGGTCTCTGTTTTTATTTGTTATTTGGCATGACATCAAATTTTCATAAACGTTGTGATGAAGGAGTGGAGGCGCCAACAAACGCGGAAATAGGTAGTTAGTATGCATTCCAAAAATATTTCTCTATCTCACTATCCGCCACGACGATCAGATTGCCTTGCCTAAGCCCGCTTTGTGGGTTTTTCTGCGGGCACCTGTCCCAGTGTGAGTTTTTGAAAAATGTCTAAAAATGTATCTGATATTTTTGTCTTAAACAAACAACTGACCACGATTTTATAAATATGTACCACGAATAATTAAGCACCATGAATAATTTGAATATTTTCCATTTGCATTTTTTTCAGATCCATATCAAATGTTCGGTCCGACTAGCAGCAGATTGGCAAGCTCTGGTGAGTAATCTTTTTATTTTAAAAAACTTATTTCTATAACAGACCTCCAACTCCTTGGTTGGTATCAAACAGAACGCACCTTTCAACTCAGGTGCAATGATAGTAATCATCAACTCTAAGGCACGTGTCCCATCAATTCTATTTAAAAGTCAGTCAAGCACCGTCTTGCCCTGCGATAATATATTCATCTTGTGGGTTGGGTGGGTCGACAGGCACTAAGAAAAAGTCCAACCGACCCTATCTCTATACCAATTTAACCACCCTAACCGTGTTAACTGATTTAAATTCAATGTGTTATCATATCACTTTCCCAATCCCATTGTTAGCGGGACCGCTTACAAGTCAAACTCCAACCCCAACACAACTTAACACAGGCACACTTTTTTGGGAAAAAAAAAGTAACCCTGTTCCAGGTTAAGAGTGCGTGAACACTGATTTTATCACTTAATTCATTGTATAACATTATAGACTGTTACAACACAGACCGCTTACCACCCCAAGCAAGGTTGTGGTGTTCTGTTCTTTTATTCGACACGCTGACTTATCCAAAATCCCCACGAACAACGAACCATATAAAAAGTAAATGTAAAACACTGAACCTGAAACCCGCAACTGGAACACCTTTAAATTTTGGGCACACAAATTATATCTCGTGCGCACAAACACGGCTCACGTAAACCTTTTCTCATGTCAGTGCCCAGGATCTGCGTGTCAAAGGGTGTGCCAGCAAAGTGGTAATTTTTATTTTTTTGGCAAATAAAAATCCTAGTCAGGTTTAACATTCTCATTCTGTATCGACACGTGATCAATGTTAACAATCGACGCACATTTACATTTTATTTCATTTGTATGAGAAGGGGTTGAAAGGCGATACATCATTAGTTTTTTTTTGTGATAAAGGAACAGGGCCAATATAGTCAAAAGTCAAAATATATGAAATTATAACCTAAGGAGCGTGTAAAATTATGGACTTGTGAGAAAATTTCATAGGAAGTGTGTGTGGGAGTGGCAATGTTCTCTCCCAATCGAATACGAATGCATTGCTCTTTTTTTTCTTTCTGAAGGATAATTACTTGTGAAGCATGTTACTCTAACAAGTTAAATATGTTTTAGGGAAGCTATAAGCTAATAGGTTTTATTTGAAGGGATCGTGAGAGGTTATGAATTCTAATAATTTCAATTAGTCACTGGCAGCTCTGACACAATTGGGAGCTAACCCTTTGGTAACTATGTGAGATCGTCATTTCGGAAATGAAGTACAAGCAAAGTGCAAAGAATGGTGCGCTCTGGGCCGAATTACCGCATCAATGAACGAGTGAGAGTGAGTGTAATTGTTCTTTCCAAATTCGCTCTTTATTACACAACATCAGTCTGCTGTTCTTTTATCTACTTCAATTCATTCAAATACTGATGAAAGAATGTCAAAATTTGTGGTAGTTATAAATGATCGAATTAAAACAAGAAACACATAATTCAGTCACGAATTACTCGATCACGTGTGCGGTAATTCGACCCTTGACTTGAGTGCTACCCTCCTTTTCGCACTTTAGGTAGACATATAATTTGCTATACCTTATCGCTTTCTTGACGATTAAAACATGCGCAAACCAGCTGGACCTGCGATTGCGATCTGTGGAACGTATTCTTAATTCTTATTAGTATGCAACGAAGGCCGCGCAGGTATGTTCAAGTCCATGAGGTTACATGTGTTTCATTTTGAGTGGGTTCGAATTGCAATCGCATACCGCACTGGTTTGCGTAAGGCTTTAAGGATCTCCCAAACCAAAGCGATTTTGAGGTCGCGACAAAGGCATAAATGCTGTTGGCAAGATATTTGTCGTCGAGACAATAATTGCAAATCTACGAAAATCCGGTGTCGTTCTTGTCGCTTCTGTGTGATGGCTCTCATATATCACTATGCAATTTGATAACTGAGTTTGTCGCTGATGCAACTGCAAAAATGCTTTGGCTTGAGAAAGCCTTTAAGCGAGTTTTCCAGCGAAGTATTTGCACTCTGGGCCGAAGTTAATTTGCTCAGCATAACCCAGCCATCCTTTCCGATGAAAAAACCTTGGCCTAGGTTTATTTCGGAGGACGTAGAACTAGGGGTTGCAATTTTGTGATGGATTTAGTTTCGTTCATTTACGCAAAATGAAGAGTTAAAACATCTTCTCAAAATCTTTCATATACATATGTAGATCAGTCGAACTAGACAGCATAATTACCAGCCGATCTTCGGTTATTATTCTCCTTATCCTTGAAGTATAGTTTAGTTCTGAACCGTTGCATTCATTTGGACTACATCCCCTTTTATAATCGGTCAGTCTAACATCGTTCCTATTTAAAAATATTTGTTATGATTGTATGATTGATGCTATATGATGATGATATTAATACCTAGACATTCCGGGAAACTACAATTCTGGTAAACTCATCAGAAACGGAACTCTTAGGCAAGGTGAGCATCGCTACGTGTAAGACAATGCTAAGGCGCCATAAGGTAAACAAAAACTTATTAGATAAACATCACTACCAATCAGACCAGGTCGAAGAATCCATTGCATCTCAGCTCTGTAATGCGTGTGAATACAGTACACTGCCTTAGAGTCAATCACGCCATAAAATTTGTCGTTTTCTAAAACGTGCTCACAACTTCTCCACAAGTTAAAGAGGAAAAGGAAGATTAGGCCGTTTCATACCATCTGTGATCTTGCTCTCCTCTGTACCAAAGGTGTACATTACATTTATTATATTTAGTTATAGTTAAAAAAATAGTAGACGATACTTTTATACGATGTATTCCTCTATACGGTGTTGTTTTAAAGTTCCAACTGGTTTAAAAACTGACGTACTCGCTCGGATTTCCAAATGGTAAAACATTGGAGATTGGACCAATTGTTATTGCTTGTATGAGCTTGCCATAAAGAAACATTAATCGTATGTGGGACGACGGGTAAGTCTGAACTCTTAAGGTACTATATAGCAGAAACGAGATGATAAGTGCTTTGCTCACCTTTTCCTTGGTTATTCTTAAAAAGAAATTAATAGGTTGTCGCAATAAAGTTTCGAGAACCTCGGAGCCTAACGCAATTCAAAGCCCTCCTACAATTTACACCCATTCCGAACGACTAAGAAAGAAATTTACTATAGTTTTTCATCCCAGTGTGGTACCCGTGGCGTGACGGTTAGCATGTCCACCTGCTAACCCAGGGGTTCGAGGCTCGAATCCCAGCAGAGGCAAAAATGTTTTTCCACGCGTATCGCCTTTCGCGAGGAATTGGCAAGTTCTCCGTTAGTAAATTCATTGCCATGAAAAGCGCTTTCTCAATAAGCCGTTCGGAACCGGCAGTAAATTGTAGGTCCCCTCCATTTCCTCACCACAAGGCATGGTTGTGAGAAATGCGCTAGGCCCAGGGGCTCCTCGCTCTGTTGCGCCACCCTATTTATTTATCCAAGTGTAACCAGGAGAATTTCGAACCTCGACCTTCCATGTATCAGTTTGACATACATGTTGCGTTAGCTAAGTGGTGTTAGTCTCGATGTTAATATCTTCGGAAGGGTCGATTTGCACCCACTCCTACGGTGCGGCTCGTGTTGGATTTTGTAACACGACCTCAATCGAGCCATTTGACTGTTGTCATTCAAGTGTTGTACATGTACAGAAGCACTAAGACTAACACCAATATAACTTATCGCTTTTACCAAGTTTTGTAACTGATTTACAAAAATAAAATATCTTTCTTTTTGACCAAATTATGTTAAACGCTGGATAAGACTGTGAAGGTATAAATAACTTCTCTCGACTTAAAAATAAAATTTTTTAAAAATTAAAAAAAAATATTCGATAGTTTTCAAACCACCATAAAAAAGACCTATCTGGTATCTCTTTAATATTTCTGACTAGTTGACCAGTTGTCTAACTTATTTAAAGTGTTGTTCACACAGCCCTGCAGAAAACTGTCAAGAACACCAGCAGGGCTAAGCTTAAAGTCACTCTATTTATTAAAAAAAATTAAATCAAAATCCGTTGAGTAGTTTTAAAGATGCACATTGGGACAGACAGGCAGCAGGAAGCGACTTTGCTTTATACAATTTGGTGATGTCGCTTTCGCTTGTTTGTGTTTCTATTCAATGCTATGAATGACAACGTTAAAACAATTCGATTGAGGTCACATTACACAATCCAATACGACCGACACCGTATGGATGCAAATTAACACTTCCGTCCTGTTTTGTTCGGCGGGAGATTTTACTGGCATTAAGCCTGAATGGTAACGACCGATTAAGACGTCAGGACTCAGGAAACAGCTTCAAGCATTCAGTTATAATGCTGAACGGGATGTTTGAAAGATTTATAGCTGTGGCAGATTACCTAAGCAACTTCTATTTTTGTAGATTGAAAAATTCCAGTAGTTCGGTTTGTAATAATAAAAATAAATAAATAAAAGTGAGTTGAAGTAGGTATGCCTCCTGTTTATCACAGCGTGATCCGTTTGCAGTCTACGTCTATGCGGCTTCGGCACCTGATGCTGTTTTGTATCTCATATTTGTCGGCTGACAGTAATTCTTGGTTATCCTCGTAGTCCAATAGTAGAAGTAGCTTCACAGCATACTCATTTATCTACTGCTTGTCTTATAAAGAAATTAACTTCTCTTTCATAAAAGTATCACACCTCTTTTTTGTGGGCAAATGTCAGTACATATTTCCCTAACTTTAAGTTTTTGGTGGTTTCTTCTAATTGCGCAAGTGCTTCTATCACTTCCTGCAAAGTAGGTACCGCTTGGAGGATGATCTTAAATCTTGCTTTCGTTTTGGTTTGTTTGAATGAAGAAATGATAAGGGGCTTTGTATTTTTATCGATCTTGCAGATCTGTTGTGTCCCCGGCTTGTTCAAGTCGTATTCCTTAATTAAAGTACTTCATCCAGATAAGTCTCTTTAGCCCTGTTCACACTGTACAATAAGTTGGACAGACTTGGGCTTGAACGACCAATGTGAACCCTTCAGACGACCGCTTGTCCAACTTTGTTGGATGGTTTTCAAAAAATTTTGAAAATCTAGAAGTTGGATGGAGTGGATGTGATATAAAGTTGCACGACAAGCTTGATAAGTGTGAACGCAAACTACATCAGACCATCTAACTTCCATCAAACGAAGTCTGTCCAACTAATTGTACAGTGTGAACAGGGCTTTTGATGACACTAAAGAACTGGATTTTAGTTCCATCCCATCTAAGTAGTATGATCCCACGCACTTTTTTCTTTGGTGTATGAGAGCATCGCAGTCTCCGAGTCGAGTAGGTGGACTCCAGAGATTCTTCCTTTTCGTTACATTATCTGCAGTGGTCATCGCTCTCTCCTCTTTATATTTTGAGTTGTTTCCTTAGCCGGCAATGTCCATTTAAGAAACCAGCTAGTATTTTTAAACTGTTTCTATGTAGGTTAATGTATCGTTTCATGTTGAACGTGCCAGGTTGAAGCTTGGCTTGACGCATTTTCGGGAGTTCATTCCAGTGTGTTTCCTGACTGTCTTCCTAAGATTTTTCAATTTCGTACTTGATGTGGCTCTCCGTTGCTACACAAAATGTTTTTGGTTCTCTGAGATGTTTTGTTTTCCTTGTTATTAAGCTTGCTCATTTCCTTTGATGCCTTCGTGTCCTGGTTCCCAGTAGATTTTTACTGTTTTTGGTTTGTTTTGTCAGAAAACTATCAGAGTAGGATTTTCTCGGGGGTCATTGTAGGAAACCCATAACAGACTTTCCGGATTTATTCAATAAGGAGTGGGAGTTTTCGCAAGCTAAAGGGATACGCGGCCGGCAGGTAGAGGTTTTTTCCAAATGTAAATGGAATTCTCGTACTAGAAGTTTGACACTAGCTAGTGATAGTGATTCGAATTGATGTTGGTCTCCCGAAATATGGACATCAAGTAGTGCCTTCCGCCATGATGATTGATTTACACCACCATTTTTCTCGCTATCAAATCGATCGAGCTGCGTCCGTTGCCGGAATTGGTGTTTACCTTTTGTTTTCCGATTTTCTTATCAAAAAATGTTTAACTCACTTTTGTCAGCGTTAGTCTTGGCACACCAGAAACACTTCCTCCTTATTCAAGCTCTCAAATCATAATTTCAACAACTAATTCGACGCAGACCTTAAAAAATCAACACAAAGATTTAATTTTCTCATTTCTTTCAAACCCTATTTTAAGTCCCATCCAATTATGACTTCAACTAAACACAGAAAAATTATATTCGCCACATACTTAGTGGCATGCATTCAGTTTCAAGTAAATCTACAAAACTGCTTTGGCATTATTAAAATGGAGCTTTATTTGAAAATTTCCCAAGCCGTCCATCAAGAATTCAGCACTGCCAACTTAGTTCACTCTACTATTTCCGCTCCTTTGACTTGTGCCGTAATTACCATTTAATTTAAAACTTACTTTATATTTCAATGAATTTTTCTCGTGTTTGATGCTTCCAGAATTAGCCCAATTTCCCACCCCACCTCACTTCCGGCTGACAATGCCCATTCTTATTATATTTTAATTAACGACATGCAATTACAGGTGTGCGCACCATAAAAATAAAAAAAAGAAGGAAATAAAAAAGGATAAGAGGTGTTTCACTTCCATCAAAGTGTGACCTCTCGCAACACCAGTTCCGTGCAAAGCCGCGGCGAGCAAAACCGTAGAAATGTTAATTTATTAAAAAAACAAAAACCACTAAAAAGAAAAAAAGGAAAAAAATAGTAAAATCCGGAAATAATTAATTCCTTAATCTCATTTTGATGTTTTGGCTCCTATTATTGTGGAGGAGCTCCCTGCCACAAGGCTCACTAATGGCGTACAGCCCTTAATTTAGCACTAAAGCCACCTTCGCCCATCCACATTGCATAAAACACTATGGCATGCGTTCATAACTACAGTACAGTACCAGTTGGGTCTTAATTTTTTTATGCATCCTTTTGGCACGGAGATATGTTTATATGTAAGGTGCTGGAGTTACGAAGAAGGTCGTCGAACAAAGCGGTTTCCTTGTCGAAAGGAAACTATAATTAATCAAAAACAGCATTTTTGCCACCATCTTTTGCCACGGGCCACCCATTTTAGCCCAACTCTTCTTTCGTAAGCTATCCACAAAGTTATGCCGAGCCGCGGAACAAATAAAATGTGGGGAGGTCCTTAACAGGAACGGTGGCGGTGTCGGCGACAGGCGTTCGTTTGTTCGTTAGTGGGAGTAATGAAATTCCCCGCCCGGAAAAATGTAGGCGATTGTGTTTTATGCTAATTCCGCTGATCCCCCAACTACGTACAAGGCGGGTCATTATGGACAGGGAAACGGTTTTGGAGTCGGAATCGTTGCATGCAGCACATTAGCTGGTCGCTGGCTGGCAGCTGTGACTCGCTTCTGCTCGACAGACAGACCGGTGGTCGGTTAGGCCAACTCACAATCATCAAGCACTTTATTTTTATGTATGTTTGGTGATTTTTTTTTCTTCGGTTGGGGTATGGTAGATGGACTTCGTACAATAAAAGTCTGACCGCACGATGCTATAAAACATGACCAAGACTGAGTTTAGTTGGTTGTGATTCGTAGCAAGCGGCTCTCTCTCGCTCACACTTTCTTTTGAATTGAAAGTCGTATACGTTGGGTTCGTGTTAGAGTATCATAAATTCGCATAGCATATGCTTTCTGATTTTCAGAATTGGAATTGCTCAGGCGGACGTAGCCCGGATCAATCCATTTAGAGGTTTTGTTGGTGTTAACTTAAATTGAAATATCTGGAGCGCCTGGCGGCGTGGCATAAATCGTTTGTGGTATTTTTCGACATGAAAAACGAAACACATTGGGGTTGGGGTTTACTTGAATTCACAATTTAACTTTTTACTTAATGATGTTTCAGTTACAAAATTGCTTGCTTTTTTTACATGGGAAAAATTTATTTTGATTGTTTTTGTTTTTTTTTCTTCTTCAAATGCTTTTTCTTGAAAAGCGTTTCGTCGTCATTTTATAGTTTGTTTTAGTTTAGTTTTAGTTTAGTTTGTGGATGCTTCGACTTATATCAACTTAGCACCTCAAATCGGGGTCAAAAGTAGTTTTCAGTAGCTTATCGTTTCTCAGAAATGCAATGTTTTTCCACGGATATCACCTTTCGCGAGGAATTCGCAAGTCCTTCGTTAATAAGTGCATTGCCATGAAAAGCGCTTTCTCGATTAGCCGTTCGGAACCGGCAGAAAATTGTAGGTTAGCTCCATTCTCTCACAAGGCATAGTTGCAAGAAATGTGCTAAGCCCTGGGGCTCCATTTTAATTATTAACGTATAGAAAAATAAGATGCTGAATAACGCAATTCTTAAAAGAATTCCATTCCATGGCTAGCAAATGGAAGCCGGAGATTTCTGGATACAAAGCGACGGAAAAGAGCTTGCACCAGGAGAAGAAAGGCCGTCAAAAAGAAACCTAATAGAAAAGAACGCTGGATTCCCATCTGCGGCTACTTCCACTTTTGAATTAAAATATTTTTTTTGCCGGAAAATTCAACATTAAAAGAAAAACTTTCTTAGGACCAGCCTCCGTCACGGACTAATGTTATCTTAATTTCTGGCTTTAACAACCTGCAAACAATACCAAATGCGTTATTATGGCGACTGGCTTACAACTCTTTTCGCTTGATTACAATAAATAGAAGTTAGCATGAAATATCATCAAGTAATTGTGACTTGTCACGAAAACCGTAAACGAAGGGGAATTGTTTAATTTTCCTAGTTTTAACTAAAAAAAAAAAAAAACCCTGAACGGTGTCAGAACAGTTTATTTGAATCATGTGCAACATTTTTTTTAACTCAGAAATACATGAAGCAATCATCATTCAGTCATTTAATTATTTCAAATTGCTTTAGGCCCAAACCTTCACCATAATTGAAGTTTTCGAGTACCTTATGCGCTGGTGAAGAAAAAAATCAATTATTATTTTTTTCCAATGCGAATTGGGTTGCTCAAAAGTTCCTTATGAGCAATTCTGAAAGATCTAAGTGGTATACTACTTATCCGTCAATTATAGACTGCATTACATGGAGATCATACTTGTGGAAGCATATTCAAGATTGGGGGCGAAAAAGGAAGTGCCTATATGCATTAACGGTGTGAGCCGTGTAACATGACCTCAGTCAATTGAGCGTTGTCAATCCAAAGTTGTCTAGAACCACCAGACTAACATCACCCAAAGAGCTTTTCGCTTTTACCTAGCGAATGTGATATAAACAATCAAATAGAGTGGTGGACTAAAGCAATGAAAACAAAACGCATTTTAAGAACCAACAATTGTATTCCGATTCCGAAAGTCTGTCAGAAAGCGTTTTTCATGGCAGTGTGCTAGGCTCGGAGGGCTTGCCAATTCTTCTCAAAACACGATATTCTTAAAAAACAATTGTTACTTGATTTTTCTGCGATTCGAACCACGAAAGTTTTAGTTTGCTAAATTCCCTAACAAGCCAAGTTATTTTAATATTGTAAACATTTGAGAAAAGCTCACTAAGAAAATGGTTCAAGGAACTGCGGTTTTTTTCGGAAAAATATCACGGGTATGATGATTGAAGGATATCACTGCAGACAAACTTTAACTAAAGGCGTAGTAAAACTCGTTAGAATTGTGTAATATCATGCAACATTCAAGCGCAATCGCAAAAAAAAAAATTTGAAAAGCAGACAAAAAAGAAAAACAAGAAATTAAATGACATCAGCATTTGGTTGGAACAGTTTTTAATCGGTTGTCTTACCGACGCCTCTCGATCTCAACGCGGGCGTAACTAGTGTGAAGCAAATGAGTTGGAGAGCAGTGATGTTTGCTGCGCTGAAAAGGAAGAAGAAAAAGTGGTAATTTGAAAAAATTAAAGAGTTTACTATCTTAAGACCAGAAGAAGCTGCAAGAAAGCAACGAAAACGTAAGAGATTTGACAAAAATAGAACTGGTCCATGAGATCTTTCTTGTGGAACACCAAAATTTATTTGATTCTTTTTGAATAATCAATTCCCACAAATATAATATCAGACAATATTGTTAGTTTTGTCAGTGCTCAATCCTTTTGCTCTAACTGGCAGACCTGATGCATTTTTCTGAATCATTTCCAGACCAATTTTTCATTGATTAGTTCACGGAAAGAATTGAAGGATAACTAATTGCGAATATCTAGTTTTTTAACATGAAGTCGTAATTTACTATTTTCTAACCCAAGGTCTTAAACTCGATTAAATTTTCGTGTTCTACAGCTTATTTTTCTTAATTTGATCTTGAAATTTTTTCCGTGTTGATTCTGAAATCTGTGGAGTAAAAGTAAAAGTGTTAAATTAGACTCGAGATCCTGTAGCATTCAAAAAAATTTTCAGACGTAATGCCACACATTCGAGGAATTGACAAGCTTTAAAGCCTGTGTCAATAAATTGTATTGTAATGAAGAGTGCCTTAGTCTCCTCATACTTAGCCATTCGTCACCCGAGACAGAGGAAGTCGTAAGTTCCGTCAAATTTTCATAGATTTAATAACCCAAAATTATTAGTGATTGAGAGACCAACGCCCCAGGTCCTTGATCGATTCTGACCTATAGTAAGACCCGAGATGTAAAATCAATAGGGTGGCGCAACAGAACGAAGAGCCCCGGGGCCTAGCGCATTTCTTATACAACCATGCCTTATGAGGAAATGAAGGGGACAAACAATTTCAAATCAAAGATAACGCTTTTCATGGCAATAATATTAGTATCGGAGGGTTTTCCAGTTTTTCGCGAAAGGCGACACCCGTGGAAAAACATTTTTTGTTTTCATTTGGAATTCGAACCACGAACTTCGTAACAGACAGATATGCTAACCATCACGCCTTGTGACGAGATGTGTTGAGCCTCATATTACCTACTAGATGAAACCTTGGCGATATCCGTGACGCCGTAATCTGATAATGAATTCTGCTTAATTAAGCCAAAATGCTTCATACTTTAAGTCGAAATTCTTTTTTGCTTTTATATGTAAATATTGGGTAAGAGCCGCAATCTCATGTATAATGTAGCTTAATTAGGTCTGAATAAAACGTTTCGTTTTCGAGATATCGGTAGATACTTGAAATCGTGAAAGTTTCATTTTGAGCCTTGTGGTTAAAAAATTAAGCCTTTTTATGATTTATTACTATTTTTAGTTTATAATTACAAAATAGATTTTTTTTTTTTAGATTTAGATAGATTTTTATTAAATTATTAATTTACACATATAATTGATAGTACAAAAATCTTTATAGCATGGCGTAACGCCGTCTGCCAGATTGACAACATAAATAATTAATTGTAAATGGCTATTTTTTTTTTATTTTACTTTTTAAACAATGTTTTTTACTATTACTTTTTATATTTTTTAAACTTGTTAAAATCTTTTCAGTTACTTATTTCTCAAAACTCTTCATTAATTATTCTTTCTCTACATTTCAAAGAAATTTTGCAGTAGGTACTCATATAGTCTTGGTATATCCAACTCATTCAGTTTCATTAGAACCTGGTCCTCCGATAAGAAGTCACAGCCAAAAATACATCTCCTTGTTTCTCTCAGAGTTGGGCACCTTCCGACGAAGTGAATAACGTCTTCCCGTTCCGCTAAGTTGCAAATACTATCTACTTTCCAATGGTAAATCTGTCCTATGCGGTATAAAATTTAAGCTTAGTAATTCGCTTTATCTGCTAGATTGTGGTTAAGACGGCTATAAATTGATCTGAATAATGACCCAGTTGCTTCAGCGATAAAATCTGTTCTGCATTGCACATCTACTCTTCTGATTATCTCGTACAGGTGCCTTTTAGTACTTATTAAATCTTCGACGTTTATGTCGAAATTCATATCACAACTTTGCGCTAGTCCGAACCACATGCTGAACCAGTTACTTTTGTTTTGTATGGCTTTGACAACCATTTTTCTAATAAGCCGGGTTTCGGGCATCTGAAAAACTTTAAGCAAATAGTCCGCTTGTAACCTTAGCGTTTTTATGTATAGAGGCGACAATCCTGTTTCAAGCAAAACTACATAGTTTGGTGTACTTGGTGGTAGATGAAATATCCTCTTCACATAATACCTTAACAGTTTCTCAACAGCGTTAAATTTTTGGCCTCCCCAAGCCTGAGAAGCATACAGAAGAATCGATTCCGCTACTGCTTCAAATATCTTGAATTTGCTGCTATGCGCTATATTTTTATTCATAAATATTTTTTTCCACGAGATGTTTATTGCCATTTGTGCCTTTTGCAGCTTCTTCTTGAAATGTGTCTCCATATTAAGGTTTTTTGAAAAATATACACCGAGATATTTGTATTCGTTGACCCACCCTAGCGTTTCTCCATCAAAAAACCATTTTTCATTCGCCGCTCTTCGTCCACCACCTCCTCTTCCCACTTTTGTGTGTTGACTATTAAGCTCCATAACCGACAGTATTCACACACTCTGTTTATCATGAGCTGTAGCGTTTCCGGGCAATATGAAAACATGACTATATCATCCGCGAAAAGTAAAGCCTTAATACGCGTACCAGCAAAGTCAACTCCGCCAGGTAGATAATCAATCAGGTCATCAATGAAGAGTGCGAAAAAGGTTGGACTCAATGGACATCCTTGTCTAACACCCGATTTTGTTTCGAACCACTCGGAAAGTTCAGCACCGTTCCAGGCTGCCGCTTGAGTTGCTCTATACATCTCTTCTAGTACACGACCAAACTTCAGAGATAGTCCCAAACCATATAATTTGTAAGGCATGGCTCCTCGGTCAATGGTATCAAAAGCTGCCTTGAAATCGATAAAAAACACGTAAAGTTTTTTCCCTTGTAGAAGAAGACTCTCAGCTACACTCCTCAAAATAAAAATATTGTCCACTGTCGAATACCCTGCTCTAAAACCAGCTTGAAACTCTTTCAACAGGTTCCTTGACTCTATCCACGCTGTTAGTCGTTTTTGTAGAACAGATGTAAATATTTTGTATGTTCCATTAAGGAATGATATTCCTCGATAGTTTACTGGATCGAATAAACATCTTTTTTTATATAACCGCATTCTGGGAAAAGATCGCCCTCTAAAACTTTATTAAAAAGTGTAACCAGCATTTTTCTGAGTTTAATAGTCCCATATTTATAAAATTCAACTGGTATACCATTCGATCCAAAATATTACAAAATATGAAAGAAAAAAGAAAATTTTTTCGACTTCAAATATCGAAAAGTTTTATTCAATATTTTCGATTTATGTATTTTGGTTCGATTTACAAATCCTGGCGTCACAGATGTCCTACTATAATCGAAACATTTAACAATATCAAGTCAAACGTTAGTAGGAAAAAAAAAATAAGCCTCAAAGCCTCAAACATCTAGTCATTTCGATGATTTTTTTATGATTACTATTTTTTCATTTTCTTAACCAGCGAAGGTCTCATCACAAACTAATTCTGTTAGTGTTGGCCAATAAACGATAACATCCTCATAGCCAATCCTTTGCACCTCTAATAAACCCAACCCAACATCAATTTTGTAACAAAGCAAAACAATTTATATTCATCACTGTCAGTTGCCGATTCACACACTCACTTAATGCAACACATTACCTACCTCATACACACCACCCGCGCCCCTGCCCTAACACGATGATGTCCTAGAAATGCGAAGAGCGTGTTACATTGATTGCTTGAGCGATATGATAGAAACCAGCCCTTAAGCTTTTATTGTTGCCATTCAAAAAGCCATGATTTGCAATTAACGTAATATTCATGATGATCTCACACATGAGTGGTGTTAAAAAGCCGACAACATACAACTCAGCACAACAGAGGAAAAAAAAAAGAAAAATTAGAAAATAAGAGAAGAAAATGGAAAACATGCCCTTTTCTTGGGTGAACGTTACGTTCGTGTTGTTAAAGTGGAAAGCAACACACACACACGTATACGTAATCACACAGAAACAGACAACAGCAACACAACAATAAACTGTAAGAGCCTAATTGCCAAATGATTAAGCGATTTATGATGTTCCCATGAAAGGCATGACGAGCGCATCAACCCCTCGCATTATTTCCGCTAAAAAGGGAAAATAATATTCCACAATTCATTCACGTTAACTACCCTTGTTGGAGCTTCCTAGCTTTTGGGTAGATTTCTGTTGTTTCGGTTTCAAGTCGTAGAAACATGATAAAAAAGACCTTTTGCGATTTTCCACTCGATTGACCCAAGAAATATTCATTTTCATATAAGTATGTATAATATAGTTGCTACATCCCCGCTGAATGCTTTCTGATTTCAATAAATACATTTATACTCGTATTTATGTATGACCTTTCAAACACCCCATATAGTCGGTCGTTTTTCCAAATTTAGACCCCAACATCAGCCACTGAGCGGTTGAATTTATCGTACAATTAAATTTTACTCAAAGTTTACGTCACTTTGGCTAAATATTTCCAAAGCCAACAGATATATTCTTTCGAAATTCTTATTTTGAGAATATATTTCTGGTGGTTTGGTCGCGACCTCTTTCTCATATGACCTGAACTGTGCGGTGTGGGGCGGTAAAGTTGTAGCTTGGACTAATAAATTCGAACGGTTTCATGCCTCGGTGATTTTTTTTTATCCTTGAAAAACTGGAAAACTCAAAATGGACGATATGCGGGTGGATTGGAGTATTCAAAAGGAAAAGTACAATTGGGGGGATTTATTGAAAGACTTATTGCCAGATTGCATGCTAGTGGACGATTAGGGTCTTTCGGTTACGGCTGAAGCTTCAATATTGCTTCATTTGTTGAAGTTGTTAAAGTTAAATTCCTTTTGCAGTTTTGCACGAGTCGTATGACCATGCCTGGGATTTGTTGGATTTTGGACAGGAGAATAAAGAAATGGCCACCATGACTTTTGTTTATGTCTTAAGTTTTGAGAGGGTGGAATAGGGTGTTTCAATTTTAAATGGGCGTCGACCAATCAATACTTATGTAAAGTGGAGCTGACAATGCAATGTTGTTAGTTAAAAGAAGATTTGCCATATTTTAGAGCTGAGTGCTAATTTAATGAGGTAGAAGAAGAATTACGAAATGTTGGCAGAATGCTTCCAAAAAAGTCAATTTACGTTTGCTCTTGTCACAGATGTTGAAAATTGAGTGAAATTCGAATAATTCCTCCATAAAATTTATTCTAAGCAATCGGAGAAAAGGAAGAGAGCCTGATTGTGATTTAAAAGCCTTGTTACAAAAACAGGTGTGAAAGTCTTTATTATAAATAGGATTTTACATTAGTGACCACCCCACAATTTCCTGACAAATTTGAAAATATATATATTTTTTTAGTGTTGTGATGTAGTGAAATGAAGTGCAGAATTTTCTTATAACTTCATGCTCAATTACTTACTTACTTACTTAGGTGGGCATTACAGTTCGGGGTGAACCTGGACCTCAACCAACATCCTGTCGATTTCGGGCGAGCTCTCTCCAGTTTCGCACTCTAAGTCGGTTGAGGTCTTCATCCACTTGATTGCGCCACCTAAGACGAGATCTTCCCCTTCCGCGATTTTCCTGCAATGTGCTTTCGAAAAACCGTCGAGCCGGAGCGTTTGGGTCCATCCGCTCTACATGACCCAACCATCATAGCCTCGCGATGCGTATACTCTTCTGGCTATGCCCATGTCGCGGTACAGCTCATACAGCTCGTTGTTGTATCTTCTTCTCCACACATTGTTTTCGCATACGGGACCAAAGATCATTCGGAGAATTTTTCTTTCGAAACGACCAAGGGTTTCCTCATCCGCTTTCGATAAAGTCCATGCTTCCGCGCCGTAAAGCAGGACTGGGATGATCAAGGTCTTATACAAGGTCACCTTGGTTTTTCTAGAGAGGGTTTTGTTTCTCAATTGCCTTCTTAACCCAAAGAAGCAACGGTTGGCAAGAGTTATTCTCCGTTTGATCTCCGCACTGATGTTGTTGTCCGTGTCTACAGCGGATCCTAGGTAGACGAAGTCCTGTACTACCTCGAAGTTATGTCTGTCTATTGTGACTTTTTGTCCAATTCGTCGATGTTCTGTGTCCTTGTTTGATGACAGCATATACTTCGTTTTGCCCTCATTAACCATCAAACCCATTTTTGCCGCTTCTGTTTCAATACTCGCAAAAGCATCTGACATCACGCTTTTTTCTTCCCATTACGTCAATATCGTCTGCATAGGCGAGTAATTGTACAGACTTTTGAAAGATTGTTCCTCTGGTGTTGACGTTTGAGTTTCTTACAATCTGTTCAAGCTATCAAGTATGATGTTGAAGAAATCGCATGACAGTTTGTCGCCTTGCCTAAAGCCTTTTCGACATCAAAGGTCTCGGTGAGTTCTTTTCCGACCTTGACGGAGCAGCGTGAATTCTCCAAAGTCATCCTGCATAGTCGTACGAGTTTCGCAGGGATGCCGAAACTAGACATGGCCCTGTACAGCTCGACTCTGTAAATACTGTCATACGCGGCCTTGAAATCGATAAAGTGGTGGTGAATATCGATATTACGTTCTCGGGTTTTTTCCAAGATCTGCCGTAATGTGAAAATTTGGTCTATTGTGGACTTCTCTGGTCTAAAACCACATTGATAAGGACCTATCAAGTTGTTGACGTGGGGTTTCAGACGTTCACATATTACAGCAGACAAGATCTTATAAGCGACGTTAAGGAGGCTTATCACTCTATAATTGGCGCAATTGTGAGGGTCTCCCTTCTTTAGGATCGGGCATACGATACTGAGGTTCCATTCATGGGGCATGCTTTCTTCCGACCATATCATGCAGATCAGCTGGTGTATGCTCCTTTCCAACTGGTCTCCAGCTGCCTTGAAAAGTTCGGCATCAAGGCCATCTGCACCTGCAGTTTAACTTGATTTAAGTTTGCATCTGGTAAGCTTAAGTTCTTCATCGTCCAAGCTGAATGGGGCAATCTGCCTGACAGCGGAATTTGAGTCTTCATCGCTGTTAAGCAGTTGCAGAAGTTATCTTTCCAGATCGTCAGTAGTGACTGTAACTCTATTACTACATATGTTTCCCTGCTGGTCTTTACGGGCTTGAGTTCGGTGCTTGCCAGCCTGGCAGGGTCTTTTTACCTTTTGGTAAAATTTCCGTATCTCGTTCCTGTCATGGCACCTCTCATTTTCCTCAAACGAGTGCTTCTCATGCTGTTGCTTTTCTTTTTGAGAATACGTTGTTTTTCCCTTCTTTTTTCGTTGTAGATCTCGTTATACTAATCGTAAGCAGCCCCTGTTCGCTTTTGCATCAGCATTTGTCGTGCTTTTTGGTTGGCTGCATTTGCCTGCCTGCATTCTTCATCGAACCATGGGTTTCGTT
This sequence comes from Melanostoma scalare, assembly GCA_949752695.1. Classification (NCBI taxonomy): domain Eukaryota; kingdom Metazoa; phylum Arthropoda; class Insecta; order Diptera; family Syrphidae; genus Melanostoma; species Melanostoma scalare. Next base: position 184,370,652 of record OX456984.1, on the reverse strand, counting down.
TTGGTGGCCGAGTGAAACCCAGAACCTCAGAGGCAGCGGTTCTGATGGCTTCTTGGCATTGCTGCCACTGGTCTTCAATGCTTAATGCTGGCGGCATGGGATTCAAGGATAATTGATGGGACACTCGATTGGAAAAGGCACTGGCAATCTCTTGCGATAGTAGCTTTCCGACGTCATATCTCTTCACAGCGTTAGTTCGTGCAGTTGACCACGACATTCTTATAAGAAAACTTAAAAACTTTGGTTTTCATTCAAATATATTAGATTGGATTTTTTCATATCTTTCTAATAGATCCCAACGTGTATTAATCGACAATAAATTTTCAAGGACTATTAGTTGTACTTCTGGCGTCCCTCAAGGTAGTCATTTGGGTCCATTGCTGTTTAACATTTATATTAATGATATTGTCAAAACAATTGAAAACTGTAGCTATTTGCTCTATGCGGATGACCTCAAGCTGTTTTTGAAAATCGAGTGTTTTGACGATTGCAACAAAATCCAATCAGATTTAAATCGTATCTCTCACTGGTGTCTACAGAATAATTTGAATCTTAATATCAAAAAGTGTAGCTCTATATCTTTCAGTAGAAGCTCGAATGTTTTTCAATTTCCCTACCAAATTAATTCTGATAAACTAACTAATGTTAATAAAGTGAAGGATCTTGGTATCTTCTTTGATTCTACATTTTCGACAAAGATCCATGTTGATCATATAGTTTCAAAAGCAAATTCAATGGTAGGATTCATTAAAAGGAATACTAAAGATTTCACTGACCCACATGTGTTATTAACGTTGTTCAACTCGCTGGTAAGATCTATTATTGAATATGCAGATGTTATTTGGAATCCTTATTATAAAGCCCATTCTGATAGGATAGAACGAGTTCAAAGACGATTTACAAAATTCGTTTTTTATAAAATAGGCTGGAACTATGTTCCTAACTATAAAGCAAGATGCCAATTATTAAGTTTGAAATCCATGGAATCACGCAGAAAAACACATGATATAATGTTTGTCAGGGATATTTTGTGTTATCACATAAGAAGCCCTTTTTTGCTTTCTCTAGTTCCTATTTACACTCAAGATGCTTAAGACCTAGAAATTTCCTTTTTCAACAACCACATAGAACAAATTACGGAAAAAATGAACCTCTTTCACGAGCAATTTCCTCATTCAATGAAGTAAGCAATGTTTTTGACTTACATTTAAGCCGAGATACATTTAAAACAAGTTGTTTTACATTTTTGTATTTTAAGTACTGTTTTATATTATATTCACATAATTATTATTTATAATTGTCATTTGTCACCAGTATGCAATCTGTTAAGCATTAGCTTGTAGATGATTAAATAAATAAATAAATAAATAAATAAATTTTGAGATGCGGGAAGCGTGTACTACTTACAACAAGATTTAGCACCGCAGCAAAACCGATCAGCCTCAGTCCGTTTTCGGAGGTTTTGTCGTGGAGGCTATGCTTACCGATTGTGTTTCCAAAGATGTCCTCCCTCCCTAGCTTTGCGTTAAAATCGCCAAGAACGATTTTCACGTCGTGTCATTCAGTCAGGGCATTGCTCATACGTTTCTTCGAGGAGCTCGTAGAAACAGTCTTTGGAATCGTCGTCTTTCTCTTCTGTGGGGGCGTGGGCGCATATAAGGCTAATGTTGGCGAATTTAGCCCTGTTGCGGATGGTCATTATACGCTCATTGACTGGATTTTGGCTAATCACCTTATCCCTGAGTCTTCCTCTAACGACAAATCCGCACCCAAATAAGCGCTGTTCCTGTTCGTCGCCCGAGAATTGTTTTGTCGTAAGCGCAAAAATGTGTTTTTTTAAACTGGATATGCAGTCTTATGTTTTCAAAGGTGCTCTTTTCATTTCTGTTGTCAGAGTTTGCCTATCTCTTACCGTTGCTAAGATAATTAGTATGCATTTTGTCGTATATCCACAAAATAATCACCCCTTGAGTTTTGTTTTGTCGTAACCGCCATTTTTTGGCATATACGACGATTTCCATGCGTTTTCCCTCTTTTTTTTTCTTAATGTTGTTTTGTCGCAAGTGTATAGGCTTAATACATACGATCAAAAATTTAAAATAAAACCTTAAAATTGCTTTGTCGTACATACACTTACTCACATATAATGTAGGACTGATCGTATGCAAGTACGACAAAAATGAGAAAAAAAAAGATTGCGGTTTGGTTTGTCGTACGTGTATAGATATTTCAACTGGGGCGGCGGTGCAGGAAGTATAAATTCAAAGATATTGCCAGCGCAGTTTTAAAAATACTGCATCAAATATTTTCTGACAATCCTTTTGTTGAAGTTCTGCCTCTTTGGAGTGACTCCTGCGTCCCCCAAAATTAAAACAAGGCCATGTCCACTGCTGTGATTTTTCTCATTCAAAATTCAATATTCTTAAAATAAATTACACAAAAATTTCAGAGCCCCCTGGAGATTCTCTAATTCCAGAGGCAGCTTGGAAATATGTAGCATGCCTTCGCTTATGCGACATCTTAAAAATATGAACTTTAAGAACGTAAAATTAAAATTAATTCAAATGTTGCCAACAGATTTCAAAGCATTTTCAACCAGAGCGGGCCAATTAAACTTTTCGTCAATTCCATTTAGCAAAATAAAGTTTCTTTAACATATTAAGGACGAAAAATTGACACTCTATTATAAAACGAACAAAAGAGAAATTGGGTATAAAACAGCTTTAATATAGAAAAAGTCAAACAAAAGTAGCCAACAAATTTGTTCTCTCTAAATCGCCTTGTTTTTAGCAGGTAGCAAGTCAAAACTATTTAATGACAAAATGAATTATCTTAAAAGCATATTTGTTTTTGTGCCAAAGGTAGACTAAAACTACTACGAAGCCTTGTTTAAATCAAGAGCGTAAGAATGAAATCATCAATAATTTATTATTTGAAACTATACTTTTATACTATGGTGTGCTTATAAATCATAAATGTTACTTATGTAAGCGTTAGGTTTACTAACAAAAATTACATTTTCGATCTCAAAGATCTTAGTTTTATATTTCATAGTCAGAAAATGACTTTTCGTTAGTTTTTATAACCAAAATGTGAATGAAATTTTGTACCTGTAAATGTAAATATCATTGATATCTTATGGTCATAGGATGCCTTTTTTGTTATTGTATTTTTTTATTACTATTCAAGTTAATTTTTTTCACACCAAGATTTTGCCTATGAACACAAAAACTCTTGTGATGTAGATATGTATTCCTATTTTAACCTTTATAAAATAAATAAAATTTAATTGTTAACATTGAAAATTTAATTTTTTTAATTGGTTCTCATACCAATTTCTATACGATTTAAACAAGACGCTTGAATATTGAAATGTCGTACGTGCGTTCACTTTGTCGTACGTGTATGGGATGGAAACAAAAAGCTTATTTTGGTGGCGTATACGACAAACTCATTTTGGGTAAAAAGCTCTATAATTTGAAAACCAAAACAGTTAGGACAATTCTGAATTCATAAATAAAAAGAAGATACTCCACACAATATATTCAAATTAAGAAAAGAACAACTTAATCGCTTCGTTTTCTTTTTATAGTAACGTAAACCTTTAAATGCGATTTCCCAAAATTGTGTTTTTGGGAGATACGACAAAACAATTCTCGGGCGACGTGTTGTCTGTAGCAGTCGCCATAGTAGATGTCACAGTTTTTCATCTTCTTTATGCCCGGCCCACTCCATCGCACTTCTTGGATGGCGGTTATGTCTGCTTTGCAGCAGTCCAGGGCGTCCGCTAATTCTCCAGCCGCACGTAGTCCGTTAAGAGATCTTACGTTCCACGTGCAGATCCGGAGGTCATTGTCCTTTTTTCGTTTGCTTGGGTCGTCAACTTTGAAATCATTATCATTATCCGAGGCTATTGGTTGTTTCGGAACTGTATTTTTTTTAAGTGGTTATGTAGTTAACCCTACGCACAACCCTCAACCTGGAGGACCAGGTCCTTTTGGATCCCTTCGGACATAAAGGGCTGGAATATCCAGTGTCAGTACCCTGCTGCAGGGGTGTGAGTGCTGCCGTTGGCTCACCAGGACCTCATCCGCCACCATCTCTACTTCAATACCCTGTCCTAGTACTCAAAGACCTTGAAAGACCTTTCAACCAAATATGTTGGAGTAGCTCCTTCAGGGGTTTCTGCTATTTTGGCTGCTGAAGTCCACCGTTGATTCTGTCCTTCGAATTCATCCGCTGAGACATTCACACGAAAGCTCTCGTTGACCACTGAGATTCGTGCAGTCAGTCATTGTTCGCAGAGCAATTATAGTGTTGTCGATCACAATTCTTTTGTTCCGGATTCCTTTGTCAACACTCGCACTTACTAGTTTAGCAGGTCAGCTCTGGACGGAGCATCCCAGGTCCCAGTGGATACCGCTTGGAGGTATAGTAAGCACAATTGACGTGTACTATAAGTTACAGCATCTGGGCGCCGCCAAGTTAGCACCAATCAGAGCCTACCCGAATAGTACCACGCCCATCCACCCAATACAAAATTCTACAAAGCTGACAATATTGTGGTGGACTTAAAAAAAAAAAAACAGTTTCGTTGGCAGTGTTTTTCTGACAGCTGCATCTAACTTTAAGGAAGTATCTGAAGTCACAGTCGAAGAAGTTCCTGAGACGGTAAACACTTCAATAAAGTTAATGTGATAGTTGCAATGCGATAAGCACGTGGTTAAATGCCACGTGCTTATCGCATTGCAACTATCTGTGAGTCGTATTTTTTTTGTTTTGGAATTAAGGCCAACGGGGCTATTTCCATATCGAAATGACAGTAAGAACCTCGGGTCTGAGTTCGTTTTTCTGTGAACTCAAAAACCATTCCACGAGAGACAAGTCTATACTCTGATTGTAGACTTATGTCATACCAAAGAGAAACACACGTCCATATAGGAAATGTCTTTGGAATTATGTTTCACACTCAGAGTTGCCAGATTGGGGGTTTCCCCCCCAGATCTAGGGGTTTTTTGTCCTTCAGGGGGAAATTTAGGGTGAGAAAATGTTTAGGGGGAAATCTGGGGGTTTTATTTCAAATCAGCTAAAATCGTTTTTTGAGTCGTATTATGAGCCTAAACGATTTCTCAGTGAAACGATTCACTCTCTTTTATAAGTTGTCGCTGGCCGAAGTCAAAACTAATTTGCCATAGTTTCTGTTGCTGTGTGTTTGCAGTTGGTTCCTTGTTTTTAATCGTACATCCTGACTCGCTAAGGCAGTGCCCGAAAAATCAAATAAAAAAGTTTGATTTCGAACCCTTTGTAATGCCGACTGACCAAATTCATTTCGGGTTCTATTTTAACGGGCTGTCATTGACACTACAGCAATAAGAGCTAGCAGTCGTTAAAACGATGCAAGAAATTTTTGAAAATCTTATGTAAGAATTTATTTTACTACAGTACTTATTTTTTTTTACAGTTTTTAGAAAAACTTTCAGTATTTTCACCACAGAAAAAAAATGAAACTAATAAACTTGATTACGCATTTTCGACGAGTTCAAGAGTTCAAGATCCCGATGCAGCCCTTCCCGAGTGGAATTTGATTCCAACGTGAAGTGGGTCGAACATCGATACCTCGGACACTTTTTGGGATGAGGCTTACCACAAAACAGACGCTGCTGGTGCAATCACATTGCGGAATTGGCAACCACACTTTTGTCCCTTACTTTTTCTAATGCCAGTGTGGAGAGAGCTTTTCTGTATTTAATATAGTTAAGGACAAGTTAGCAAAAAGAATGAGCATCGAAACTGCCCACTGTATTATGAGAAAAAGGTACACTATCCAAAATATATCGGATGTATCAACTTCAATCCATCAGATCAAACGATAAAAATGTTCAATTCAGAGAAAAAGTATAAAAACAACGATCAAGAAGTCGATAGTATTATTTTAGACCAATTTTTCGAAATATAATTTTTTTTATTTGTACCAAATGACTTCGTTAAAATACAAAATATTTCCAATTAAAATTAAATAAAAAAAATTTGGGGGCTTTTTTTCACGAAACGGTTGAATCTGGGGTTTTATGGAATCGGTCTGGGGGGAAAAATGTTGGTCGGCTGGCAACGCTGTATCACACTATAAATTAGTCAGTTCACTCGAATTTTTTATCTTCAACCACTATCCCGTAATACGCGGAGGCAAATTTTGTACGCTTCGCTTTTTACTAACGTATAGAACAATAAAGCTAAAAGCGAAGTGGAAAAAATTTTCGGAGGGGAGTATGGATGTGTGATGTAAAAATAAACTTTCGAGCGAGTTTGAAGAAATTAAAAAAAAAAAAAAATAAATAGGGTGGCGCAACAGAGCAAGGAGCCCCTGAGCCTAGCGCAATTCTCACAACCATGCCTTGTGAGGGAATGGAGGGGACCTACAATTTTCTGCCGGTTCCGAACGGCTAATTGAGAAAGCGCTTTTCATGGCAATGAATTTACTAACGGAGGACTGGTCAATTCCTCGCGAAAGGCGATACCCGTGGAAAAACATTTTTGCCTCTGCTGCTGGGTGAGCAGGTGGACATGCTTACGCCATCCATGGGTACCACAGTACCGAGTTTGAAGCCTAAGGATAAAAACAAAAAATTAGATTTGATTCGTGTGTTATTTGGGTCTGTGTTGGCCTCTGCAGCTTTGTACTTGCAAAGGCAAATGTATTATTTCGAAATATCGACTAACTTGACTTGGATCACTCTTATTCTGGAGGCGTCAGCTATTAAGGCGGTATTCTAAAATATAGGATAAAAATAAAATGTAAAATAATTTTTCCTATTGATTTTTTATGTGATTTTATTATAGGCCGGTGAAGTGGGGGCTCAAAAAAAAAAATATTGCTTCATGGTTGACATGATTCGAACCCTTATAGTGAATCAAAACAATTTAAAGAAATTTTTTATAAGTAAAGATGTCGCTATGGTACTGACCCTTGTAAGAAAAAAAATTCTCAAAATGGCGTCGTTATAAAAAAAAATCCTTTTTTTGCTTCCTTTTTTAACACTTTCAAATTTTTTAAAAATGCTTAACATTTAAACTTTCCAAAATCCAAAGCGATAGATTCTTGTATCACCAAAATCTCCTCCAAATTTTAAAAGAATCGGTTGAGTAGAACCTGAGATATCAAGTCAACCACCTTAAAAAAGTAGTTTCGAGAAATACGGTTTAGAAGTTTAAAGAGATGTACCAGTGTAACACTTTCAAAAAATCGATATCTGTGACATTTTCAAAAATATTCTGTGAAAGCGACAAGTTTGTATCTTGAATTGATTTTGAATGGCAGCGTTCTAAAGAGCGACAACTCGCAGGTAAAAACCACGATAATTTGAACTTTAAACTCGTTTTCTCGAAAGGGCATTTTTCAAAATTGCTGACATCATAACTCAAAGAGAAATTGACCTATCGACTTCAAATTTAAACTGAGTATTCTTGAATATATTTACTATATAATGACAAACAATCTTTTCGATTGGTTGAATATTGTCAATTTGGCATTAAAAGAAGTCATTTCTTACCAAAAAAAACCTTTTTTTTTTTAATACTACGACATTTTGTTTGTTTTTGATATTTTTCCAAAGTCGTAAGTCATTGTAAAGGAAATACTTTCAATTCTAATACCTTTTCGATATTTTTTTGTTTGAGGCACTTTTTTGCAGCTCCGAAGACAGCACATAACTCCGTTATTTTCCAATGTTCTTGTAAAACCAAAATCATAAAACATAGCGAAAAAATTAAATTATATAAAAAAAAATATTGCTTATTATGTCCAAAAAACTTCAAAACAATTCTATTGAATAATTTCTTTTAAAAAATTTGCCAAAAACGCCTAATTTTTTATATATGTAACCCTGGTATAGCCCCTTGTTGAAACTGAACGGCTTATAGATGCCTGGTCACAAAATCTGCTTTTTTGAATCTGGAAGAGATTAATGTAAAGAACCCTACATTGTATATATGTAGGTACATATAAGACCTAAGTGTACCATCAAAATAAATTAGAATCCGCAAAGTATTTTAATCGTAGATGGCTATAGTATCTATCGGGAGTGTTCATGTTCACAAAATCTGTTGTATCTCCGAAAATAATACGAATTTTGAAAAATCCTTTTAAAGGAATATTTCTGAGGTTCTAAACTAAAAAACAAATTCGATTTTTCCAAATTTCTATAGGTACCTTAGGAGCAAAAACTTCTTTTAATTAAAGCATTACCCATCATTATTGCAACTGCCACCTGGAATAAGGTGTAAATTTGCGCTATACGATTAGGCTATATTAAGCCTCCTTTTACTTTCGAAATTACAAGAACAATATATTTCACAATCATATGGAACTGGTATTATAAGTATTAAACGAGCTTTAGTCCAGTTTTGTTTGAGCTGCCCCCAAAACAACGTACACCATACGTTTATCCAACAACTGAATTTATGTGACTATCCCAAGTAGGACTGCTTTTCTTAAAAGCTATACCCAGATTTTTTCTGCTTCAAAAATCTGGGTATAGCTTTTAAGAAGAGCAGTCCTACTTGGGATAGTCACATAAATTCAGTTGTTGGATAAACGTATGGTGTACGTATATTTCGAGGCGTTTAGTAAGAGACAATCTGAATTCGACCAACATGAAACTGTACCCAAATCTTTATTGATACAAGGTGGGCCAAAAAAAAAAAAAAAAACCCTATTAAAAGACGCTGACGTTTTTGCAAATAGGCGCCAATTTCAGATCTGTTTTGGCGTTCGTAGACTAGACAGATGCAGAATACAAGTGAAGAAGCCATGGAGCGATACACTTCCCAAGAACTCGGAATAATCATGTCTATAATAATCATGTGTGTGGTGTTGGCGCAGCGCGAATTCCGTCGCCGATTCCACCGCCAACCCTAAACGACTGCGCAAACATTATGCGACGTTTGGCCACTAACCTTGAAGTGTATGGGACCACACGAGACATTGCCAAGAGTGGCCGGCCCTGGAGTGCCCGTTCTGCCGAGATTATCGCCGCTGTTGACGAGGATGTCGAACTGTCGCCAGAATCATCGACCAGACGCCGTGCCACCCAGACATCAGAGCGTCATCTCGTGAAACCAAAATCATAATAAGCGATGGGCTCATTTCCACCTCAGCGGAAACGTGAACGAGGAGCCATTCTACAACCGCTCAAGATAACTGCTTTTTGCGCAGTTCACGCTGGAGGAGTCATCGGGTCAGTTTTTTTCGATAATGCTGCGAACGACAACAGTGGACGGTGCGCGCTATAGGGCCATGTGGACCGAGTTTTTTCTGATGCAATTAGATGAATTAGGACTGAAAGACATGTGGTTCCAACAGGACGGAGCAGGCACACACTGCGTGAGCCATAACCGATGTTCTGAAGGTGGCGTCCCCAGGTCACCTCATTCCTCGTTTTGTGCACTGGCCCTGGCAAGATCGACCGATGTGACCGTTTCAGACTTTATTTTGTGAGGTCTTTTTTGAAGTCCCGTGCTTACGTGATGAGACTTTGGAAGCTCTCAAAAACAACATACGACACGAGTGCGAGAATATGTCGCTCAAAGTTCTCGCCGAAGTGATGAAAAATGCAGTAAAACGAGCCCGTATGGCTATCCGTTGTGACGGCGCCCATCTGGTCGATACAATCTTCTCGACTTGACCAATAGTTCAAATAAACATTACCAAAAAACAGAATCCAAGGTGTCATTTTGTAAAAAAAAAGCCAAACAACATTTGACGACTTCTTTTGGCCCACCTACCACCTTGTACGAAGTGTTCGATGAGGCCAAGTAGACAGCTTGTATGTAATTGCACATCCAAGAGATAACAAAAAGGACCGAGTATTGAGCCCTGTGGGACACTCTTTGTTGTCGACAGGAATTTTGATAGGATATTATTGATTTCAACCGCAGAATTATTTTAAGAAATTAGGGATGTATCTCATCGATGCCCGTGCAGATAGCTTTTGATTTAATGGACAGCAAACTTGTTATAACGTCTGCATTTTTTGATTGCCGTGAAACTAAGCAAATGACAGATGGAGCAATAGCACTATGTGTTGTGGCAACAAAACAGATATAGCCCGAGGTAGATCTAAAACGCACAAGACATTTGTTATCCATAACCAGATTGCATATTAGCTCCGTAATCAACGTGATTACTGGACACTGCCTGATAGGTAGATACGCCATAGGACTCGGCGTTCCCTCTAACAACTTCTGCAGAGGCTGCTTAAATGAGGAGGAGGAAGAGACAGTCCCACATCTTCACTGCTCATGTCCTGCAATCTAAAATAAATCCAAATTCAAATTCCAAATTCAAGGTTTTTAAAATGTATTAAAAAAAATTAACCAACCCATCTGCATATTTTGGTTAGCGTTATAGTGTTTTTTAAGCAACATCAATGTCTGTTTATGAGCCATAATTCGCAGAATAGTTTTATATGGTGTCCAAGGCAATGAAAAGCCCATTTTCTAAATAGTAGAATAGTAAATAATCAAGGCGCATTCCTTTACAGGCTTTTCCGGTTTTTCCCTCTATGGCTCTATCGATTTCGAAAATGAAAATCAGTAACGTTCATTCTCGTAGCTTAAGTCGGCTTGCTTTGTTTAGTTTCTCTCATACAGAAAATAATGCTCGTATGGTCTCTTAATCTATCTGCGGCCATCGATCGAAATTGGTTTACTTATTTTGTCACTCCCCATACAAATCAAGTCTTAAGTTGCATTGGCAAAGTAACACATTTTTAAGGGCCCTTCTCAACCAAAGAAAATCTCATTTATGTCTCGATTTGACTTATCGACATTCAACAAAAGTCTATTCAAAATTGGGATTTATTTCCACCTTTTGTGTTTTAATCTGAAGTGTTCACCCTTTTGTGGCTTTTTGGAGAACTTCACTCTTTGTTCATTGCATTAAAAATGTTTTTTTTTTATATATTTCCTTACAGGATCAGGACAAATTCAACTGTGGCAATTCCTCCTCGAATTGTTAAGTGATTCTGGCAATGCGGGCTGTATCACATGGGAGGGGACCAATGGTGAATTCAAATTAACCGACCCAGACGAAGTTGCCCGCCGATGGGGTGAACGAAAATCCAAGCCCAACATGAACTACGATAAACTGAGTAGAGCTCTAAGGTAAGAATACATCCTTTTGATCCTTAAATTCGACTTATAATTGCACTCTTAATGTTGATTTTTTTGATGATGATGAAAAAACCCTAGCAAAACAACTGTAGGAAATCCTCATAATTGATTGCTATTTCCAATGCTGCACCAGTGTTACAGTGACCAGGGGTTGAATGTCTGTAATGACCTCAATTCGCCACTTGATTAGCAATTGATTAGGGCTGGTTGTATGTGATTGGAATTCGGAATCGATAATTTCGATAAAAATCTTCAAGAAGAGGCAGAAAAAATCTTCCCCATTACAGTTTTTCTATGTTTGGTTGGATTATTGAAGAAACTGTCAGTCAGAAAGACGATGAGCTCTCTTACTGTACATTTCTGGTGGTCTCTCAATAAATTGTGTTTGAATTGGGTTTCTGGGGACCAGGATTCTCTGTTTGTTATTTTTGATGTTTTTCCGGTACAGTGCTATTGAGAGGGGTGGAATTTCATCCAACCCCTCTGGTTTGGAATCCGAAATCTTTCGGCAAATATATCGGCATATGTCATACGCTGTGCTCCGAAGGCCAACCCAACTTAATGTGATAATAAATATCTATAAACGCTGAAATGAACTGAAAATGAAATTGAAAGAGACCAACAGAACGATGATGAGAAAATTAAGTAAATAAATGTCATCACAATAACAAAAGCCACCCGCTATGTTGCCAAATGAAACAATTTCGCTGATCTAATTGTTTGAGAGCAGAGGAATGGAAAAGGCCAAATTGGATATGTCATTTAATAGGTTTTCGTTAGTGTATTTTGTGTATCAAACGAATCAGAAGGACACTGAAGGTTTAGTTTTTGATAGCTATTGGTTATGTACACAAAAGTAAGGTTAAAGCTTACCACGGTCAAATATGATGAAATGTTATAATTTTATAGAAAAAGGAGGAACATTCCAAGATCCAAGGTAAATACTTTGCTTAAGAATTTGACTCATCATTTTCGCATGCGTCTTATGTTTTTTTTGATATCAGAAGAAGAACTTCGTTGGGAGAACGACCGCTACAAATTTAACCATTTTTTCGAACAGAAAGTAGGTAAGCACTATTCCAACTGATTTTGGTAAAGACTTCGATCGTGGCCGACATTCAAGCTCACTAACCTTCAACGTTTCGGTTCCGTTTAAAAAATCAAAAATTAATGAATATTTAAACGACGAGTATGGCAAATGATTTATTTTTCTTTGTTCTAAAGCGCCTAAAACAATTCTGATTTCCCTCAAGGTAGCGATATTGGTCCCCTTCTTTACTTATGAAACATAAATTACCTTTTTTTAATTGGATAGGGCGAAGGTAAAACACATTCACTACCTTACCACGTCGCGTCGACCTGAAAGATCTTTTGTGTTTTTCTCCTCGGTTTAAACACGTAAAGTGTCAAGTTGTTCATTCGAAGTTGAGGTAATTTAAGAACCTAAGAATATTCGAAGAAGCGGTGTTTCTAATATCAAGGGTACTAGTGAATCCTTTATTGAATATTTTTAGCCTGGATCTGGCTATGGCAGGGCATTCACATAAAATGTGTTCAGCTGTTTCTGTGTTTTCGAGACAGAGACGGCAGGTATCATCCTGGCTGATGCCCATGTTTTTAAGATGATATCGGAGAGAGCAGTGTTCAGTGAAGAAGTCCAACAGTCCAAGTAGCTTTGCGTCACATGTGCTCATGTGAAGAATTTCTTTCATTCATCTTTGAGATAAGTCGATGAATAGTTTTGACTGGCGGTGGCCATTAGAGTTGTTCCAGATGTGGGTAGTGTTCTGCCGTTCCCAGGAGACCGCAGTAGCGTTAGGCGGATAGTCAATCAACGGTGTTGATCCCGTTGGTGAACTAAAGTCAAGTTGCTAGCTGGGCATAACACCGCTAGTAATTTGATTTTGTTTTCTAATAGGATATACACTTGTTGATTAGACTTAGTAAGCGTCTACGTTTGATATTTTGTTTTGTGTATTTTTGTGAGTTGTAATGTCGGGTAGATTTCGGGTCGATTTTAGCAACATTAGGGGGCTAAGATCGAATTTCTTTGCTGTGTACGCTCACACTGCAAAATGCAGGCCAGCTGTTTTGGCACTAAGTGAAACACAGGTGGGTGTTGGTTCTGATCCCTCAGAGTTCAACCTGCCTGGTTATAGCTTAGTGCCTTTATTCTTTTCTTCCCATGGCCTCGCCGTTTATGTTCGAAATGATATTGCTTACCAGCTTCTACCACAATACGGCCTTTGCTCTAATACGAACTTTAATTTCATGTGGTTAAAATTCACCGTCCGTAAGCATATCATTCACTATTGTTTTATTTATAGAAGCCCCAATTTAGATAGCAATTCAACCTCCAACGAGTTTGATGCGCTATCTGACTCCATAATAAGAATTGTTTCCCTTTATCCTCACACTGAAATCGCAATTGCGGGCGATTTCAATGTACACAATTCTGGTTGGCTTCGACATTCTGGCCAGACAACACCCGAAGGAAAATGTGTTGAGATCTTTGCTGAGTTTAACCAATTAACTCAACTTGTTGATGAGCCCACTCGGGTTCCTGATATTGAAGGCCATGCGGCCAACACTCTTGACTTATTTCTCACTTCTCACCCCGAAAAATACAGGGTTGTAGTATCATCTCCTTTAGGCACATCGGACCATTGTGTCATATCGGTAGATTTTTCACTTTCCGTCACGGTAAAAAAAGATAAAGTCCCTAAAAGAACTGTGTGGCAATACGAGAAAGCCAATTGGGACGGCCTGAATAATTTCTTTCGAAATTTTAATTGGTCATTGTGCTTTCTCGACGGAAACGTTGACGCATCAGCTGATATGATATCTAACGTAATTCTCAACGGCATGAGAAATTTTGTTCCTCACAGAACAAAAAGTATCATCCCCAAAGAGAATTCGTGGTTTGATTCAAGCTGCAAAGAGGCGATTAGGGATAGAGAAAGTAGTTTTCGAAAATTTAAAGGCAACCCTACAGTAGAAAATCGAAATTTGTTCAAACGGGCCAGAAATATCTGTAATGCTCATATACAAAAGGCCAAGTTCTTACATGACCAAAAAGTAAGGCAAAAAATACTGTTGTGTCCAAAAGGAAGCAAAAACTTTTGGTCTTTTGTTAAGAACGTTAAGAACTCGACCACGTCATCGGTCCCAACGCTCGTCTTCAATGACTCTCCGTATGTCAGCTCCATCGACAAAGCCAATTTGCTGGCAGCTCAATTTGCTGCCAACTCGACACTTCCTTATAGCATATTGGCTCCACCTGAGCTCGAGTCTGCAAATTCTTTGATGAAACAGATATTTTTTCGAACTCGCTCGGTTGCGAGAGTCCTCAAAGATCTCAACATACATAAATCCGCTGGTCCAGATGGTATCCCCGCCGTTATTCTGAAGAGGTGTTCTTCTACGCTGGCAAAACCACTGCGTAAACTTTTCAATCTTTCCTATTCTGCTTTGATTTTTCCGAGCAGATGGAAAACTGCATTTGTCCAGCCGGTCCCTAAAAAAGGCGAATCTTCCTCCCCTTCCAATTACCGTCCAATTGCACTAACGTCCCTTCTTTCCAAGGTCATGGAAACGTTGATAAACCGTCAACTTATGAAATATCTTGAAGAACGAAAGCTTCTTAATGACCGTCAGTACGGCTTTCGTAGCAAACGGTCCACTGGTGATTTGATGGCTTATCTCACCGAAAAGTGGAACCAATCTTTACATTGTTTTGGAGAAAGTAAGATTATTGCGCTTGATATTTCTAAAGCATTTGATAGAGTTTGGCATCAGGCTCTTTTATCGAAAATGCGTGCTTTTGGTATCGATGAGTCTCTTCTTCGTTGGATTAGAAATTACCTTTCCGACCGTTCAATACAAGTTGTGTTGGATGGCTTCAAGTCTGATACCCACTTCATAAATGCTGGTGTGCCCCAGGGCTCCGTTTTGTCTCCGACTCTCTTCCTTATTTTCATTAATGATCTCTTGTCTAAAACTTCTAATCCGCTTAACTGTTTTGCTGACGACTCGACCCTCAGCTTTTCATATTCGTTTCCAAATTCACGTCCCTGCTCTTCGGATGTGGAACTGGAACGGTTGCGTATGATTAGCTCATTGAATTCTGACCTTGATAGCATTGTTGCATGGGGTCTTATGAACCGAGTAGAATTCAATGCTTCGAAAACTCAATGCTGTCTCTTGTCGTTGAAGCTTAACATTCCCCCATTGCCATTATCCATGAATGGTACCTGCATCGAAGAAACCGAAAAGCTGTCAGTACTTGGTATGTGTGTAAACGATGATCTTCGTTGGAACGACCACATATTTGAAGTCGCCAAAAACGCTGCTAAATGCTTAGGTTTCTTGAGACGATGCAGGAAATTCTTCACCCCTTCTGATCTGGCTACAATTTATAAGGCCTTCATCCGCCCTAAACTGGAGTATAACTCCCATATCTGGCCAGGTGCCGCTCAAACATCTTTGCATCTGCTTGATAGGGTACAAAATAGAGCGTTAAAATTGATAGGTGATAGTTCAATCGTAGAATCGATTGATTCTCTTGAACATCGACGAAACGTTACCTGTCTCACTCTCTTTTATCGCTTCTTCTATAAACAGTGCTCTAGTGAAATAGCCAGTTGCATTCCTCCCCTGAAACAATTTAGCCGCAACACCCGCCTCGCTAGGAATGCTCATCAGTTTTACCTTGAGCCCAACTTCGGGCGTACAGTCAAGTATAGAGATTCATATTTTAGTCGCACCACCCGAATGTGGAATGCTCTACCTGGCCCTGTTTTTCCCCTGCATTACGATTCACAAAGGTTCAAAAGCAACGTGCATCGATGTCTCCTTTCAAATCCTCTCCTATTTTCCTAAATACTCGCACTGTGTTTAATAACATTATAAGGGTAGTCATAACCCCTTGATGTGCGCGTTAATTATAAAAAAAAAAAAAAAAAAAAAAAAAAAAAAAAAAAAAAAAAAAAAAAACACAGAAATCAATAGCTGCTACCTCTGCTTGAAAGATAGTTGTTGTGCTACCAAGGCATATAGAAAATTTGAACTTGGGACTGAAAATCCCTGCACCTACACCGTTGTTAGTTTTTGAACCGTCGCGTCAGTGTACCAAATGTATTGGAAGTTACTTGTAAGAATTACAGGCTTTTTCCATGGTGAGCAGTTATGTTATAGGTAAGATTACTTTGAAGGGATGGTGTAACATTATGCCTAAACGATAAAGACCGAGGAGTGAGCTGCAGGCGATACCAGTATTGGGAGCACCTGCAGAATGCTCATATGTCGCTGTAAATTTTCTTCAGGGAAGTTGTTTCAGAGATAAAGCTTTAGTCCGCTTAGTGCGGCCGGCGCAGCGGAGGCAGACTTCTTTACTCTTTGGTGTAGCGGAAGAAAAATTTAATAATCTTGGCGCTAAAGTTGGGCAGGTTCGCATTGCACCTGTGTTATATACAAAGGCTAATCTTTGTAGTTTTTGCAAAACTTTGCGGACATAAACTTGTTCTGTTTTTAGCCACCAGATCAGCCAAGCATAGGCTATGATGGGTGTGATAATAGTGAGGTATGTCCAGTAATTCACTTTTGACCTAAGTCCCCATTTTTGACCAAAGAGTCTAGAACAAGCCCAAAAGCTTTAGTTGTTTTTGCTATGGTTTTCTCTAGATGTGGTTTCCAATTGAGTTTGCTATTTAGGGTTACTCCTAGACATTTCGGTTTGTGACTTCTGCTTCTTGAATGCCTTGAATTGAAGTCGTCCAAGAGCTGATCTATTACAATTGACCAGACAAGGAGGGATAAAACACCCCCTTGGAGACAATCTTTAACAGTATTAACATTCATGTTTGACCTATAGTGTGGTGGTTATTCTGCCACTTAACATAGAGCCAATCGATTTAATAGTGGGTTGTCAATTCCTTTGGCAATTGCGGCGGTTTGAATTGATAAGTACGTGGTATTATCAAAGGCACCAGAAATGTCAAAAAAAAAAAGCAAAGTATGATGTTTTCTTAGCAAACGCATTCTCAATTTTGCTGACCAGCTGATGGAGAGCTGCGACGGTGGATTTGCCAGTCTGGATTTGGTTAGCATTGAATGGATTGACTACTAAAAATAAATAAATAGGGTGGCGCAACAGAGCGAGGAGCCCCTGGGCCTAGCGCATTTCTCACAACCATGCCTTGTAAGGGAATAGAGGGGACCTACAATTTTCTGCCGGTTCCGAACGGCTAATCGAGAAAGCGCTTTTCATGGCAATGAATTTACTAACGGAGGACTTGCCAATTCCTCGCGAAAGGCGATACCCGTGGAAAAAACATTTTTGCCTCTGTTGGGATTCGAACCTCGAACCTCTGGATTAGCAGGTGGACATGCTAACCATCACGCCACGGGTATCACAAATTGACAACTGGATTGACTACTAAGGTCGCGAATATGTAAGTCAACTACATACTTTCTACATGACCTTTAGAAAGAAGGATGTGAGACTGATTGGTTTGAAAGATTTTGGGTCTGATTTTGATCAATTGCCAGCTTTTAGTATGAATACTACTCTAACCCTTCTTCAAGTTGGAGGGATGTAACTTAGTTCAAAGCTGGATCTATAGATAAGTGTAGGTGAGCAAATGAGAGTCTCAATTCGATGCTGCAAGAGACCAAGAACGATACCATCTTCTTAAATTACCTTCTTTACTTCTTGCAACACTAGCTGAATTTCTGTTATTCTTGGACAAGTTAGAGCACTTTCAATCCGGTGGTTACTTAACCAACGAGATATTGATAATGTAATTGATTTGTGCCTTGGGCCTGTAAAATAAAACTACAAGTGCTTGAAATACATAATAATAACGAAAAGTTTAAGAAATTTCTGTAACACTAGCTACAAGTTTGTTTGATCTTCTACAAGTGTAATGGAGATAATCCTACAAGTGGCTCTTAACTTGTAGCTTTGTGTTACAGGCCTCTAATATAAATTCCAACTGAAGAACGTAAAAACACGATCCACTCAAATAATCACATTTGACTTCTTTTCTAGCATCCTTAACCACATTCCAACTAATTTTTTCGGAATAAATACAAAAATCCTTTCCGCTCAGCATCTCGAATCAGTTGAACAAAGATTATAAAATAATTTATAACCCAAACAATACATATACACTCAGTTAACAAACAAGACAATGCAATCAAAATAATAGAACAAAAGACGACAGCAAACAAACAGGCGATAAAAATAAAATCAAAAGACTAATAATTGCAAGAGCTGCGAACAAAAGCATCCCTCATTAGTGAGGAGGTGCAATAAAAAGCAATTTCTTTTATATGCGTAACTCGATTACTGTCTATCGTAGCTAATTTCGCACACAAAGGGGACGACGACCGATGCGACCGACCGACGCAAAGCAAAGCAAACGAGGAAAAAATCGGTTCAAGTCAGACCACATCACCAATATACAATTTCCCATAGTAAATGATGGTCCATTGGGACCATGCTGCCGCTGCCGCCGCCGTCATTTCATTCCGACCCACCCCACCCCAACTCCGTTTCGTACCCCTGTTGAATGTTATGGCAGTGACGCCGGCGGTGCGGTGGTCGGTGGAAGTTTACCCAAAAAGGACGGCAGCGAACAGATAAATACAGCGCTTCCGTTCTAATGGAATTTCAGTGATTTTTCTTTATTTGTTGAAGGGGAAGACGCTGTGGGATGTCACAGGCCGGGTGGATTGCTTCAGATGGTGTGGGGCAGTTGATTGCTTTTGTCTTTTGTCTTGGACCTTTTTTTCTATTTTCTGTAAGAAAAAAAAAATTGGTTTGTCGCTAAAAGGGTTTTCGAATCAAAAGCTTTTCACTTGGCGGCGCATCAATCTAACTCCAAGTCTTGACTTCACACAAAATGTCATAAATGTATTAGAGCTGCAAAACTGGCAAAAGGGTTGCTAAATTAAGCTCATATTCCTCTGCAAACATCTGCAAGGCGACGAAGATGGTGATGACAATGATGATGGTGATGCTGATGCTGAGAGCTGAACACTAAAGGCCCATTAGGAATGCCAATACTTGTTTGGCACTTCAAAGTGACAATCAAGTCAACAGTCTTGTTTGTTATCCTTTAAATGCTAATCCCTGCGAATAACATTCACATATACACAATTCCTTAACAAAATAAGTTGAAAGAGAAGGGGTTGTCGTTGTTGAGTGTTGAATGGCAGTCAGCATGTGCTCCTTTTTTTACCACATGTTTTCTTTTTATTGTGTCATCCTCTGTGATATTTTTTTTGTGGGTGGTTAAGTTAAGTTGTGTTTCGTTCGGGCAATTGGTGTGGAAATACCGAAGAGTGTGAATCTTTTTTTTAGTGTTCTGTATATTTGCGGATGATTTCACAATCCTTTTCTGCTTTGATTCCACTTGATCGGGCAATTGCAAGTGACAGGATTTGATTTGAATCTTCCGAGTCGGGTGATCAGTGTATTTGCAGGAAAAAAAAGGGTTTACAACAAAGGCTTTTGTGGAAATAGGATAATTTTCTTTGACGAGGATTTAAATTAGCTTTGGTGTAAGTCGTTGTAAAAAAAAAATCAATTCGTTCTTCTATAAGCTCTAAACTATGGCTAGTTTTCAGGGTTTTAACTATAGGTAGGTACTTGTCAATTAAGAATTCTCACAAGTTTTTCAAAAATGCTTCTGGATTTTGTTTATTTCTAGGATAAAATTCAAAAATCATATACCTGCTTTCATATGTCACTATAGGAAACGCACAGTGCATTTCTATCAGCACCACTGAAAAGCAAGGTCTGTAGTTGTGGCCGAGATAAGAAAATAAGATCTGTGACCACTAGAAAGGGCCGCCTAAGTCTAAATGTGGAATTTTCGGTGAGGATGCTGGTGAAAGTATTAAGTAGGGAAGCTCAGGAAGTGGACTTCAATCGTTATAATACTAACTTCTCTTTTCAAAAGTCGTTATTTGGTAGTTTTTGCTTACTTTTGCTTTAGTAGTACGAATAGTTTGACATACTTACAAACTTACCCTAATTTGTATATTCATGACCTAAAAGTTTAATACTTTCGCGTAGCCTTAAGATCATAAACTCATGATTCATGAGGCTTTATCGTTCTTAGGTTATTAGTCGTCCTTTCATAGTAAATGTGAATAAGATCCTCTTCGTGGAGTGATGAGAATACTAATGACTGCTGGACTCAAACTTGTATTTGATAAATTGAGCATTCTACTCATTTTTTAATTTTTATACTATCGCGGCTATTCTAAAAATCTTTAAAGGGTATGATTAGATGCCGCGCCTCTCCGTTACATTCATAGGCAGAGGGCAGAGCGAATCATTGGTCCTTATTTCTTAAAAAATGAAGCCGCTCATAATGTTACAGTCATTGGGGAACGCCATAGAGCCATGATTTTTCGTTGGTGAATTGGAGGATGTTGTATGGATAGCCTTTGGTTCTCACAAGGCGCGGTGCTACATGGCATACAGCCAACGAAAATATCATTTTATTGACCGAAACTTTCGGTGAGCGCTTTATCTCGCGTCGTTAGCCTGTGGCGTGATCTCCGAGATCTTGTGACTGGACTACTTTTTGTGGAATGACGTCAAATCGCCGACGCTAGTCTACGCGCAGTCAAGCCTTGGAAGAGAATATTCGGCGGGTTGTTACTGACATACGGCTCCAAATGCTGCAAAAAGCGACAGATAATTGAGCCTCTAGGCTGGAATTTATTGGAGCCAGCCGTGGCCCAAAACCAATTTTAAAATGTAATGCAAACCCTTATCTTGATAATAAATTTATAAGTACTTGGCCGAAAAAATAAATTATGCGATCTATATCTTTTTAAAAACTAGAACTTAAAAACACCCTTTTGTATATGGCTGCAAAAAAACAATTTTGTATTGTAAATAATTGAGAAATACTCGTACATATATGTATATAAGGAAAAATGTAATTTTGACTGTCTGGTAAAGTGTGTTTTCCAACAAAAATTTTTATTAGGTACTATTTTGTATTTCCAATTTTTAAGGCTTGAACTGCTTTTTTTGGGTTTCCTCTTGTTTTCCGTGCTATGAGCTTTATATCAAAGCATAGCACATTTCTCATAACCATATACCTTCTGAGGGAATGGAGTGGACCTACATTTTTCTGTCGGTTACGAACGGCTATGAGAGAAACTGCTTTTCATGGCAATGAACTTACCAGCGGAGGACTTGCCAATTCCTCGTGAAAGGTGATACCTGTGGAAAGACATTTTTGCTATACTGTTGGGATTCGAACCACGAATCTTTGGGTCAACAGGCGGACATGCTAGTCCTCATGCCACGGGTACCACATTTGCATCTAGTTAACATTACAAAAACAAAGCCGAGATACACCATTTCTCCCAATAAAGCTCTTTAAAAAAAGCCGAAATTAAGATAGCTCAAGTTGCAACAGCGCTTTGTCATTGATCGTGATAGTGTTCTTCACCGATCATATTGCATGCAAGCTAGTTCTTAGAATATTGAAAATGCAGTTAAGTTAGTCTAAATCGGGCGTGGAGTTAAGAGAAAGTTAATTTGTGTGGCCACTGAAAAAGTTGTTACATTTCTTTTTGTTCAATCTGAAATAATCTTTTGCTGTCATTTGAGCCGAAAGTCATATGATGTTTCTCTAATGGCTGGATAAGTCGTGTTACAAATCTGACACTTTATGGTGTTTAGAACTTAATTTATACGATAGTATCTTCATTCTTAACTGGTGGTTAGAATTCAAGCTTTTTGTCAAAAGTTCAATAATTCATATAAAAGGTAGTTTTTTGGATTAAATTTTTTTCAATTAAATTATTTATTTCAATATATCTAATGCTTGCGTTTTTATGCAAAATCATTTCCAAACCCATCAGTTGATATGAGAAAATTATGGAGAAAGAAAGAAGTCGACAACCGAATGTGGTTGGTCGAAAAAAAGGCGAGTATCAACGACGATCGCAATTGGGGCCAAACTTTAATAAACCATTAGTGTGTTCAATCTCATTGACTGCATTTTGCTTTTTCTTCGTTGCCTTTACAACGATTCTAGCGCGCCATCTACTGCGGCATCATATGATTGTGTCCCCGTAAGAGCATTGTTGGGTTGCAAGTGATGTAATGGTTAGCATGTCAGCCACGTGGGATTTTTAGGTTCAAAGCTTACAAAAATCTTACCCTCATAATATTCTCCTGGTTGCATTCTCATGTCAAAGTCGAAGAAGTTCAAAAGGTAGGTAATCGAAGAATTGCTTTGATTTTGAAGCGCTTGAAAAGTGAAGGTGCTAAGTGACATTTTTCAAAATTTGAGTGAAATGCGTTCAAAGCTTATTATTTGAATGCTCTTTGTATGCATATAGCGCTTTTAGCTTCAGTAAAATAACCTTTCTAATAGATAGAGGAATATGGATAGGACAAACATTTTAGTTTTAATACAGAAACTTCAACTCAGAGAAAAAAACGAAAACTTTCAAAAATGTCACTTAGATTCAATTTTGTATTTTCATAAATATCCCTCCTTTTATTGATCTTTTAACATAAGGTCTAAGTAACTAAAACAGGGGAAAGTCTTATCATAAATAAGGATATTTATTCACTGAATTAAGGAGGCTGAGAAAGTTCCAATTTACTGTGTTACTATTCAACAATATAAAAAACTTTTATGAGAATTAAGCATTCCTTGTGAATACGTTCAGCATATAAGATTGATAGTTTAAGAGAGTTTGAGTGGACTTTCAATCAAAAGTTGTGTTTTAGAAAACTCAAGGTGAAGAAAACTAAGGTTTTTGTTTGGTTAGCGACGTTTTGAACATACATACCTCCTTCTTTTGGTCTTTTTATTGAAAAGCTAAGAAAGAAGAGCCAGCTAAAAGTGTTCAACAAGAACATAGACAATAGTTCAACATGAAGCAACAATTAACATTTAAAGCACTAAGAAAAATACAGATATTTGCCTACAGTCAATCACCAAAGTAAGTAAGCAGCCTTAAATTTAAATATTTTTTCATGTCCGTCAAACTCATACATATTGAACTTACGTTCATCGGAAAAAATTACATTATCCCAAAAATCTGTTCCTTTGAAATCATAAGTTTTTGCAAATAGAAGACGCTTTTGACGATTTATTTTGCTTATGAAAGTTTTCTTTCTAATATTCCAACAGTGGTAACAGGGCTGGTAGAGCGCTCGAAGAATCGTTAGGGGGTTGCATGGCTTACCTGTTTAATTGGATATTTCAGTTGTTATCTTTAGCGCACTCATTTTCAGGGTTCTTTTCACTTTTCTTTCAATAATACGGCATTCCTGTTGAGAAAATTTAATGGCCCGCCCAGATCGAGGCTTACTTTTCAAACTTCTAGTGGTATTATGTTTGGTTATTATTTTGTATATGGTAGATGGACTTTTGCTCATAATTTTACCAATATCGCATTCCGGAAAACACGCGATTACGACGAAAGACGATTTTAGAAGGGTTCTATTTGAGGAATGGTCTAAATTGGTCAGTATATAACTAAGAATTTGGTAAACTCAATGCTTTCACTTTTGAAGGCAGTTATAAATCCAAGTGGTACCCAACAAAGTACTCAACGGATGTAAATGTTACATGAATTCAACTTTTTCTTTAGCTGCTTGCTTACTTTTGTGATATGAATTTGTTACTTATTTTAGTTCGAGCGGGATATTTTCTTAGTCCAAGTAATTTGTTTATTTCAAATGTTATTTTTTGGTTCGAAATACATAAATGAATTACAAAAAAAAAATTTTCTCATTTATTCATTTTAAAACGATTGTTTGAAGGCAAAAATATTTAAATTTAAGGCTGCTTACTTACTTTTGTGATTGACTGTATGTATTGTAAAACAGAAAAATCACATTTAAATTACAAAAATTTACGTAATTTATATCTTTGTTTACTTGTGCTGTAATTTCTATATGAGATAGAAACACATCTTTGGTACTCAATCTAATAGAATGAAAGACTAAATAACTGCATGCAAGGAACACAAATCTTCTGAGTAGATGTTTACCGATACAAAAATATCTGCGACCAGACCCAGACTAGTCGCGAGTATAGCAACTATAGTTTATTTGGTACATGCTCAGCTTCTGAAGCAAAAAAGAGACACATGGGAGTGCATACAGTTGCTGAAAATTTTTTTATTCTACTTGTGCTCAAACTTTTATTGATTCGATTTTTTTTTTGATTGCAGGTATTATTACGATAAAAATATCATGACAAAAGTCCATGGCAAGCGATATGCTTACAAATTCGACTTCCAAGGACTAGCAGCTGCGACACAACCAGCTGCCAGTGACCCTACGTACAAATACCAAAGTGATTTGTTCATGACACCATATCACCATAGTGCAAAGCTGAGTTCATTCATGAGCCCGCATCACGGTATGACATCGTCCTCAGGTAGATATCTTTAGGAGTCTTCCTTTTCTTTTTCTATTAAGCCTTTCATAAAAAATGAAAACTCTCCATCGTTCAAAATCTAATTAAAAATCTTTTTCATCTTTCTACTCATTGAACAGCTTCCATATTTCCATCTGCTGCATCATGGGGCAACTGGGGCAATCCAGCAACGAATCTTTACCAACCCCATTCGATGAGTCATGTTGGGCCCTCACATGTGGCACCCCATTTGAGCTCATACCCACACTATGCATGACCATCATCGTCAGGGGGTGGGTTTTAAAATTATCAACAACACCTAGACTATACACTGGCACAGCACTAACTTGAAATTACAGAGCAACTCCCACCCCATGTATCTTAACCAGGTTCCAACCCTCAAACAAGTTGAGTGTATTGAGTGATGATGCGCTATGTATACAATGCGTCTACATAAACCTCATCCGCCATCATAGCTGGTGTTTTTGTTGATGTGCTCTTACCACCCCCCCAATCACTTGCCATCGCTCGCTCCAAGGATTCACAATCTCACCCCCATCCATGCAAGTATAACAAGTTCGACGCGCCATACTGCTCCAGTTTAAATATTATTTAAAAAAAAAGGAAGAAATGAGCGAGAAAAAAGTTCTTTCAAAAATGAATTTATAACAAAAAAAGAAGCGGAAAATAATAAATCCTCTCTACCCCTTCCCTCATCGCACACAACTGGACGACAACGACGACGACGGGCGACCGAACCATGCAAAACAGAGAAAAGAACTCCTACGAATAAATTGATTTTTGTACATAAATACCCCACACCTATACATAGTAAGAGATGTACGTAGAACCCCGTAGATTATTACCTGTATTTTAATTGTGAATATAAAACAGCAAATTTTATATAAATCTTTCTATAGTAGTTGTCTCTATAAATATTTATGATAAACTTATGTGTTTGAATGTGAACTTGTGTAACAATTTATTCGTAAAAATATGAAAAAAAAAAAACAAAATGAAGTCTCAGTGTATTTTAGCAATATTTAAATATTTAAATTAAATAAAATCAAAAACTTGACGTTTCTGTCTTCGTAAAAAACAATTTTTAAATATATTTAAATTAGAAATATTTATTCGTAGGTGCACTTTGCTACACACGAATTGAAAAACTCTTCTGCCACCAAATTAAAAAAAAAAACCTAGGTATACATTGAAAGAAAAGGGTGGTGGGAGATGGTTAAGGAGTCCACCATTGAGTGTCTGTAAATATAAATATTAATATAATTTTAAATAAGGAATTGATTTGATGAGTTTTGTTAAACCAGATTATCATTTGATGTTATCGAAAACAAATTGATGTTTAACCGCCATGTTTCTTATTTTTATTTACAGAATGTGGAGGAAAATAGTGTTTTTTTAATTTTATTTCATCAGTTTAGTGGAGTTGTTGACTCGATGTGTTCTTTTTTATCATTTGCAAAAATACAAGATTAGTGCAACTTTCAAATATGTTTTTTGGCTGTATTGGTATACGAACAAGCAAATAGTGAAATATGTAAATCGTTTTGAGAGATTGTTTGAGATTGTTATATTATCAAGCCCTTTTCGTTCGCCTTTATCACTACAGATCCACTCAAAGTGCTTACATCACTGACTTCAAAAGAAGATATTGATGGCAAATCTTTCAAAACTAAAATTTTATTGAATGAAAGGCGTGAACATTTTTACTATAGGTGTTCGTTGTTATTACATCTTGAGCTTATACAAAATAAAGAGCGTGTGAAAGCGGTGTTCGTCAATCAAAGTGGAAACGCAAATTCGAAGTCGTATGACTATTGATTGTTCCACTTTCGTTGCTGTTTATGTACTATATTCCCTTTACGTTGTTGTACAACTTGTTTGTGAGTCTGCATGAGAAATCGGAGTCAACAAAGGTGTTATAGTGTTACACTTTAACTGCCACTGAAAGTGATTTAATATGATCTACCCAAGATATGGTCATTCGAGCCGGATCGAGGAAATGTTATTATCAATGTCCCCTAAACCAATACTCGCTTCTTTACTGAAAACTATCACGAAATGCACCGAAATTAATCGAAAATAAATTTAATGCCGATTCCAGTAAAGCGATTTTTCGTAGTTGTGCACAGAAGAACGTGCTCACGAGAGAGTAAAAAATTTCCCCATCCTTCGAACTTTCGCGACCAAAATTTCTGTGGACAGAAATCATGCACAGCCAAACACACGATTTTTCAATCGTTGTTGTGAATCGTTTGCTTAAGTCGTATCTTCACTTTGTGCAGAGTATGTCGCTTTCTGAGAGAATTTTACCCCAAATCTTTAAAAGGTAATAGATTGTGGATTTCTTTGAACAAAGTAAAGGCCCCGACCCATAGAATCAGTTGCGTCCGTTCGCTGCCGGATTCACCTGACAGCTGTGAGTTTTGTCGGACACAACGGATTGGGGTGACCCATAGAATCCGTTGCGGTGTCTCAACTCAACAAGACCACTCATGTTAGCAGAAGAGAAAATTTCAAATTGGTTCTTACTGTGCATGTCTCTCTTCTGCCGGACGCAAAAAGTTAAAAGTTGGGCTACTTTTTGAGTTTCGTCCGTTGCATCCGATGCTTATGGGTCACCTCTCATAAGATCGTGTGTATTTAATCGAGCTGTTAGGTGAATCCGAGAGCGAACGGACGCAACGGATTCTATGGGTTGAGGCCTTAAAGAAACAAACTTATTGTAACTAACACGGCCAGTCGTAGTGATTCAATACCATCTTGTCAATATAATGCGGTTTAAGATGATAATTAACTCTTTGGTGACCTATCTCTAGCGTACTGCAAAACATACAACCGAGACCTCAAACATTCAACTCTTTTACGGCTTTTAATGAAACAACTTGGCAGTTTTGTGTGTATATGAAGGATCCATTTAAGCATTCCGTAGCCCAAAGCTGCTACGATGCCGACGGGATTTATGGTAGAAGTGATAACTAGCGTGAGTTGAATATTTTGCGTCCTTTAGATACATCTCTTACAGATACAATGGTATGAAACACATTAGATTATGTTCATTTGATACTGTCTGCTGCCACATTCGATGAAACCTATGATACATTTATGTTGCTTTTCTTTAAATGAATGTCTATCCCGAATTTCAACGATAAGTCTACCTCTCTCAATCGCTTCACAAAAGAAACTATTGTACGACTTCTAAATTACCCTAAAGAAGCAATGTCCGAGCGGGAATTTTAATCCTTAACGGAGAACGGAAAATGGCTACATGAACATTTTAATTTGTTTTTGGTTTTTTCTTTCCAACTTGTAGATTACAATTTCTTTACTCAAAGTTCAGAATCAACTATTGACTTTTAGAAGTAAAAAATTCGTCGGCTTGCTGATATCTATGTCACTTTCCATTGGACAAAAAGAACCGTCCAGTGGCGTCCAGAAGAATTCTCTCACTTTTCCATCAGTGCAAAATGATCGGTTCTCATCATTCTGAAAATCGATAGCCACTTCTCGATTTGAAGTGAGATTCCACTCGAGAAGCACTAATACATACAACTCAAATGTCAAAAATAAAATTGGTTCACAATTTCGATTAAACTTTTCTCTTCCAATATCTAAATTTGTTTTGGAGGTTTGATAACGCTGTTGCATTGAATGGAAATCAGATCCTTAATTATCATGAAGAAGAATTATCGATAAACTATCTTATAGCTCCAGAATTGGCTTTCTGTCCCCAACTTCTGGTATATAAATGCTTTTAAAATATTAAGAAAATGAATTCATGAAAGCATTTTGGACTCGCAAATATAAGTTCGAGATAATAGTCAATTCATTTCGAATTTATCAATCACCTAATCTTTGTAAAAGGCCTTGATGCTTTCAAAACATTTCCGAATGATGGTTGAAGCTGAGATAATTACGTTCGCTCATCAATTTAAGTGACAGCCAATACAGCAAAAATTAATCTTCCGTACAAGAAAACACCGTTTAACAAACATTTAAGTTAACAAAGTCGTTCTTGTCAGGAAATTTACGTATCAAAATTTTGCCACAATGATTAATTGAAGAAATGAAGTCTAATGGTTTTCAGCATTAGCTAGGGGCACGTTGAGCATCTTCTTAGTCATCATTTATTTCTTCGAAACCTGATACCGAATTAACAAACAATCAAATTTTACAGCCGTATTAGAAACGCCCAAAGCTCGGAAGCCATCAACATAGGCTTTTATGTTTGTCAGCATAATTATCATAATAATAATTCCGTAAAAAAGTCATTCGAAACGCCGCTTATAGTAACTAATTTCAATACTCAAACAAATTAAGAAGTTCTGCCTCTTATCTTAAGTGTGGCTCATTTGAATAAAAACGGTAAAAAAGAATTGGTCGAACAATAAATTGTCAAAGAAGCAGTCATAGAGTATTTAATTTTTCCAATCATTTTCGCTTTCATTTATTAAGCAAATAGGCAATTGTGTGCTCTCTGTTCAAGTCCAACAAAATTCAAAAATTAAGAACTCGATTTAATATGTTGACAAAATCTCCACTACTCAAAATTTTAAACTTGTTTCATTTTTATCAAAAATCAAAATCAACTAAAGAAAAACTTACAAGTAAAAAAAAGAAATAAAAAAATATATGGAAGACTGTGATAGCTGTACAGTTGTACTTTTCTTAAGTGAACCAAAAATTATCGATTACACCTACCTAGTGATTAGTTAAAACTTATTTATTAATCAGATTCCAACAAAAGTTATTTAAATAAATTAAATTAATAACACAAATCCTAGCTGTAAAGTTGATGTAAATGTTAAATTTAAGAAACAAAAAAAGAAACAAAATCTTATTCAAAAGTAAAAATCAGTAAATAAATTATTATGTACAGTAGGTACGGAATTTATTAAATGAAATATAAAATACAATGAACAAAACAACAAAAAAAAAAAGTTTAAATCTAAAACACGATCTTAATATTAAAAAAAAATAAAATAATAACAATTGTTTAAATAATAGTAATTATAAAATAAGAAAAATCCAGTTATATATGTGTATACAACTGAAAAGTAATCAGTTTAATTGAAAACAAAACAAAAAAAAATATGTGTAAAGAAAACAAAAAACAAAAACTCTAATTAAGTGTGATTAAAAATGAAAAATGCAATTTAAAAATTGAACCAAAAATGCTCTGTTTTTCTTTTTTTTTTCTATTTTGTTTGTATTTGCTCAGCATTCAATGGAACCAAACGAACTCGTACTCTTTAAGTTTATTTTCGCCGCTGGGCAGCTCATTGGGTGGCAGACGTTCCAATTTAATATGGGGTTGGTAGCCATTTTCGTTTGCTATGTAATCGATAATCCTGCGAATGCCATCTTCGTGAATTGTATTGTACTTCCCCTCTTTGGAACCATCGGTGCGGCCTTCTTCACGATGGCTGTTGTAGTCGAGGACATACTTGAATCGGTATAAGGGGTCACCACCACTAGCACCACTGCCAATACCACTACTACCACCACTTCCACCACTACTGCCTCCCATTGAGGAAGCGAGTGGTTTGCCAGTTGACTTTGAAGATGGCGCACTAGGCGGTAGATTCTTTGACGAAGAACTGCTAGGGGTTTGTGTCTTTGCTTCTGAAAATAGTTAAGTGTGTTAAGTGTTAAGACTGTTTCTTTTCAATTGTAGTTTTTATGAATTTTTATGGAATCCTTTTATTGAAAATAAGAAAATGCTATAAATGAAAAATCCTATGTCGACACATAGCTACTCAACTTTTATCGTTTTTATTCTTATAATAATAATAATAATTCTTTATTCAGGTATATGTACTACATAATTCGAAAAGCTTACAATTATTGGTTTTTATTCTTTTAGGTCAGAGTATGATAAATTGTGCCAGAAAACTGGGATCAGAAATTTCTTGAAAATGAATAAAACAACGATCTTATCTTACACAAAGGTAAAAAAGAGTTGATTCTTACTTCAAATTGTGAAGAAACATCTCCTAAGACCAACTTAGAAACACCGCAGTTTAACATAAACTGAACGGCGTTCATAAGAAGATGAATATTTAAGGTGAGTGCGTTAAACTGTCGTTCGATTTTGAACTCAGAATATACACGCGTAAAAGGAAAAGTTTCCTTATAAAAAAGCTCTATGGACATATTCCTGTTGTAGACATAAAAAAGATAGAATTTTTCATTTATTAGTTCAAACATCCGCCAGTTGAGTAAAACCATTTGAAGTTATAACGACAACGATGTCGAAGTAAAAAGAAAAACTTACTTGGATCTATCTCGGTGCAAATATTATTCAGAAGCTTATTATTACTGACCTTATTAATTCAAGTGCAAAGCTGCATACCAATTCGCAGTATTTTATGAGACATTTTTACCCTTTCAGTCAAGCGAAAAAAACGTCAGTAAAGGCCATAATCTTATTGCCATAAACAAATTCATGCGCGATGCATTGGAGCAAATTCAAGTTATTATTCTTGCAAGTATTAGCATTCATTAGAATTAAACATTCAAAAAGTAAAAAGTGGTTGCAACTAAACATGAAGCTGACTAAATTTTAGTATATTTGAGCTTCTTTCAGTACCAATTGTCTGGCGAGTTCTGTTAACTATATATTGTTAAATACTTTCCAAATAAGACTTGTAAGGATTTTAGTTTTAAATTTTATGTTTTAAAGACATACAAGGCTTTCGCAAGAGTGGCGCAATAGAGTGGGAAGCCCTGTGGCCTAGCGTCACAACCATGTCTTAATAGGGGATGGAGGAAACCTACAATTTTCTTCCGATTCCAAACGGCTAATCGAGAAAGCGTTTTTCATGGCACTGAAATTACCCGTGGAAAATTTTTTTTTGTTTTCTGTTGAGATTTGAACCACGAATCTTCTGCGTAACAGGCAGCCATGCTAACTACTACGGCAAAGTTACCACATGTTTTGAAGAGATGTTTGAAAATATGGTAATTTAGTTTTCATGTATATTAGGATGGGCGAAAAAAGGGACATTTTTCAACCTTCCAACACTGAAAAGCTAGTTCCTAGGAATCTTTAAGAAAATTCTCCAGAAAAATGAGCTCTCAATTTCATTGGGAAGGTCTTCCTCAACTCAGGTCTCCACGTTTTTCATTTCCATATGACAAAACTCATATCTCATACTCAGTACTTGATCGAACAGAATTGCTATTTACACTTTTTGTTAAAAAACCAAAGGTTCTATAAAAATCGAATGCCCTTTTGTAAAACGTCGAATGGTCTACAATTTTTTTAATGCCTCATTTCTTAGCAGAAATCGGAGGTCATCGTTTGAAGGATTTAACAAATTCCTTTTTACTTCTAAATAGTATGACTCCTAAAGAAATGAGTATTATGAGACATACAGCATATATTTCTGTAGAAAATTAAACGTTTTACTGAAAAGAAAAGCTGCAATTTTTTTCACAACTTTCACCGTTTAGAAGATATCAATCAATAAAGTTTGAAGTGAAGTGTGTTTTTTATGCTTCAATATTGTATAACTCGATGATAGATAGATCCAATAGCTGACCTTGGTTATTTTGAAGATATTTGCATTCGAATCCCAATATATTAAATATTAAAAACACTGCTCGTATTAAAATGAATACGCACTGAGATTCGATTGCGAATATCTTTAATATGATTGCCGTAACCGATAAACGACCTTTTTTGGTAGTGTGCCAAGTTTGCCTAGAAAAGAGATAGTACCGTGAGAAAGCGATGCTAGAAGCGTTGGACAAGGAAAATGTTTACAAGTTTTCTCATTAACTTGCGTACAGTGAAGCGATATGTTATGCGACACTTGCGAGTCTGTCCCAAGACTCTAGCAGCTTCTTGCACAATAACGCCTTTCACCACTTTCTCAAGTGATATTGTAGGAGAATTATTGTTTTTTTTTTGCACTTAATTTCAGTGCTTGTGTTGTATCTTGTGTGACGGAATTCTAAAATTATTTTGGTGGTAATAGCTTTAAAGGCGTTAAATTAACTATTAGATGACGAAATCATATTGCTTTGACAAAAAGTAATCGAAAAATATAACCGCACAAAATCACTGTTTCTGTGCACACTTTGTCGCATCCAATATCGCATCTCGAATAGCTTGTTGCATCGCATCGCTTTCTCGCATTACTATACGCACAGCTCCTCCTCCTTTCGTTGCTACCCTCAACAGCATTGAAAGGCCTGGATAACTTGCCGATCTGTTTCACCATCTAGTCAAATGTTGCACTTTTGCTGCTTTGGGAAAGTCGATCTCAGTTTTGAATTGGTTTCATGTTTTCCCTCGGTTACTTCTCATTTTAAAATCAATAACGAAAAACTGCAAGACGAATAGTTCTTGCCACTGAAAGAAATGTTTGAAAGTTTGGCTAAAGGGGTATTTTGGCACCCATTAGGAATGGTTTTTTCTATTCAAATGAAAAATAGCTTTAGGCAATTCATATTATGCTAGGTAAGATTTAAATGTAAAAAAATAACGATTTTTATGCATTTTATTAAATTTTTTTTTGGCGATTGTGGAAGTTTGCTGATGATAATACTGCGCTGTTCGTTTCAAGTTAATTTGCTTTTCATACCAAGGGTTTATATTGAATGATAAGAAACTGATAAAATAGCGCACCCTATTTTCGTACTGGTTGTTGGACTTTTATTAAAAGTTTTAATGCCAGCTCTTTTGTTTTTTTTTTTTCAATTTAATTATTATGCTAAGAGTTTTTTCGAAAGAAATAGGTGTTTTTTTTTTTAATCCACATCCTTTCACCAATTTTTCTAAAGCAATATGTGTTTGAATTAATTGCTAAACTTAAAACCGTGTATTGATTTTGATGGTAACTTTATGAATATTTAAAGCGTTTTGGAAAAGGAGCGGTTCAAATTAGACCAAAAATTTCTCTTCAGTCCAAAAGAAGACAACTAGTCTGCTCTGTCCTAACAAACCATCAGCACAGCTTGGATATTTTTGTCTTCACTTTCTTGAGTGACAGTGATTTGATTTTATTTGCTATTAATGTGTTAAAATAATAAGGACCACAGCACGATACTCCACTGCTAAAAGTTTTTGTACATTTATAAATCAACGAGAAGTTGTTTCTGATGCCAAAAAGTGAATTATAGCTCAACGCGTATAGTTTGCTTTTTAAATGATACTATCCAGTCTTAGATTTATAGTGTAAGGAGAATGTATAGTGTAGCTAATAGACATTGTGTCAAGAAGGCTAGTAAACGCAAGACATTAAATGTCTCGTAAAAGATGGAAATCATTAACTGACTTATGTGACAAGAAAATTGCGTGACTCCCAACACTAGCAATTTTTCATTCGTTCGTTGATTAACAACTACAAGAATTCACAATTTTAATTGAAGTCTACATAATCGATTGTCAATTTAAAAATGTTAAAATGAATATATTATTTCTTGAAAAATGATAATCTTGGTAGAGACAAGTCTGTAACCAATAAATAATTGACCAATAAATAATTCTGCAAGAAAATTGTTAACATAAGTCTGATGTAAAATGTTTTGGGTTTTTAAATATGGGGTACAACGTGCAACATGCTATGCTTAGTAAAACTAACAATTTCTTGCAAAACGAAATTTATTCAAACATTTTTTCTTCTTAATAGTTCCACGATGCTTAGGTAAATTTTATTGTTTAAGAACCCAAAGAAAATTCAAGTACATAAAGATATGATGTTAATTTTTTGTCTTGTATGATGAGTCGTGGATAGTGGCGGAGCAAGGAATACTTTTTTTGTTGTGTATTGTAGCAATTTTATCTTGTATTTGCTCTGTCATTGAAAGCTTAGAACTCACATTTGAGGAGCAAGCAAAAGGTCTGTTGCTTTACTTTTTGGGTAAAGTTTAAGAAAAAGCCCGTGAAAAAGTTTGGGCTCGAGCTTTTTAATGTTGTTTTTGTAATCTCCATCCGAAAATAAAAATGTTTTGGCTGAACGACTTTTATCATGTACTCGCAGTAGAGATAGTAAGGTTAGGTTAGGTAGAATGGGCTGACAGTTGATCTTATTACCGTCACACTTAGATCAATGTAGATCCATTGTGATACCGTGGAGTATTGTAACATCCTAGAAACCTATGAGTTTATGTTTTTTCAGTTTTTAACCATTTTGTGGCCTTAATAAAGTTTAACAGGCTGCTTCTTGAAGTGTCTGATAAATCTTCTAGTTCATTGAAAAAGTAATTGCCTGGAAATTTTTTCCTAATGTGGCAGATTGCTGGGCATTGACAAAGGAAGTGGTAGTGGTATCCTCATAGAGATAGTAAACAAACATACAAACAATTTTGTTTCAGAAACGTGTTAAAATGAGCTCATAGCAATATTACATTGCATACTATACGTTATTTTGAGTTTTTATACTCACAAAGAAAGATTATAGCCTACATTTTTTCATTTTATTTCTAATATTTTGCCGATTTGACAAGCAAGAAATTGCCCGAGAAAATTTTTCGGGTAAATTCTTGCAGGAGAGGCAATCAAAAGCTCTGCAACATTTACGTCAAAAAAGTAAAGGTACACGTTTTGGGATCATGGGTGACTAAAGATACAAACCTAATATCGGCTTCAATTTGGATGAAAATAAAGCTTATGATATATTTCAGGTAAAAGTTCTTAATTACAAGTAAAATTTGCTCTTCGTTCAATGTGTTGTAATAGTTAACATATCTGTCTTTTGCGTAAAAATTTTAAGCCCCAAATAAATGAAACGGAAACGAATAAGCAAGTTTTAATAGAGTATTAAACAGTAACGAACAGAGCTTTATCACTTCACCGATAGTATCAGCGAAAAATCCCTCTGTTACTCACCAAAGTATGGTTGAGAGAAAAGTGGTTGAGAGGAAAGTCATGGTTACTTTTAGTTCGATAGTGCTCTACAATATTTGAAAAAATTTTAATTAAATATAACAAAGCAATGAATTAGTATGACTGTGAACGTCATGGTGTAGAGGGGTTATCTGTCAACTGCCAGACAAAACGAACTGTCGAGAACTCCGAAGCTTCTCAACTGATTTAATCAAGACCTGTTGTTTTACTTTTTCAACATATGTTGGCCAAGGCTCCAATATGAATATGGAAAGTTTCTCTATGTAGTTGATGGTAGTGCTACAAGTTTTGTTTTTACGGACTACGCAATTATTTGCAGGAAACAACTCAAGACATTTTCAACCCCCTCTTACTTAATGAACCGATTGAGCCAAACTTGCAGCATTTGGTAAGGATACTAACAAGAGACAAAGTGGAAAATTTCATGGGTTTTTCCGGACGGAGATTCAACAAGCCCAAAACCGTATCTGACTGACTGATTAGACTATGAATAACATTTCATCAAAATCATGAGGTTAGTTTGCGAACTCAAAATCCTATTTCTGAATATGTTCAATCATTGAAGTAAAAGTTGCAAAGAGAAGCATATAGTAAATCAAGTTAAGCCATTTAAAAGCTTTTTACCTCCGACCAGAGCCACCATAACTCCATCAATATAAAAAGATTTTTTGAGCTTATGGATTGCATTCAAATTGCGAAGCGTTTTGTGAATGGCTTTGGGATCTTTGGTTTCTTATAACTGTTGTCAATACGAAATGAAGAAAGACTTTACTCAAACAAGAAGAATAAATAAGGAAAGGATAGTTGCATTAGTATTAGAACTAAACATAAATTATGCGTAGGTATTCAATTGGAATTTCAGTACAAAACTGGTTTTATGAAACTCTCGGCCTTTGTAGCTTTTCTTGAACATTTGTTATGAAATTTTCACTTGAAAGTATATAAAGAAAGAATCTAAAGTGACAGACTATTGGTTTGTGGCTTTTTACAGTGCCCGTTTTCCATTTAAAAAATAAAAAATATTCAAACAAGATTCAAATAATAAGGTTTAGAACTTAAACTTATAAACTCATTTTACAGTCGTATGTGGTATGAACACTAAAATTTGTGTTTGTAAAATTTGAGATGTGTCTACTAAATATGAACGTTTATTGTGTTTTAATTTGTTTTTTTCATTTTTGTATTTACCGTAAGTGTTTGTCAGCTGTTTTGAGGTAGGACTGTTGGTGTTCAGTTGTGGTTGTGTAAAAGCGTTATTAATAAACGAAGGTGTCACAAGTGTAGACTGTTGTCTTGGCTGTTGTTTAATTGTGTTTATTGTAAAAGGAGCATTATTATTGCGTGTTGGTATTGATGGTGTTGAACTACTTAGTGACAACGTACTCAAACTTCCTTCACTTGACTGGTGTTTGGTGGGTGACTGGTTGGATTTTGATTCTTTGGTATTTTGTATCGATTTACTGGCAGTGCTTTGTGTGAATGTGTTTGGCAGGAATCGTTCCCCACGTTGTGGTTGTTCTTTTGGTATTGTGTTTGTGTTGTACGCTGAAAGACCAGATTGTTGAAGTGCATTATTTGGGTTAAAAGTAGTGGGCTGTATTTTCTTATTGGAATCATTTTGGCCAGGACTTGTGGTTTTGGTTTTTGTGTTGTATTCTGTTGTACCTTTGGGCTGTGTGAGTATGTTTGGTGATGTAGAGGGATTGATAGTTGCACCACTTGAACTTAATCTTTGAATGATATTTTGTGTAACCTCTGTTGGTTTTGAATTTGGAGTACTATTTAGGTTTGTGAAGAATTTTGAGGACTTAGTGTTTTTACTGGTCAATTGTGCTGGGAGTCCAGGAGCTGTTAAAACTGGCCTTTCCTTCCTGTCGCTGTTTTTAGAAGCATCAAGACTTGGAATAAGACCGTTCTTAGTGTTTAAGGAATTCGATGTTTTTGTGTTGTAAGCTGTTGCATCTGTTGGCCGAATATTTTGTGTGTCTAACGGATTTTTAATTTTGCTCCCAGTACTCCCAACTACATTTTTAGATTTTAAAGGAATTGAGTTATAGACGGAAGGACTTATAGGAACTGAAGTTTTGGGGATTGTACCTTGAGTTTGTTTACCATTTCCTTTAGTTTGTCCCAAAGCTGGTGATTTCTGATCGTCTTCGTCGTCGAATCGAACATTTATATCGGGAGTATTTTTAGACCCTACAGTACCACCTCCTTTTGGAGTTCCTGATGCTGAAGGTAGTTTTGGAGGAACCAAGGGCTGTGATCCTGGGGACTTCGGTGTAGACTGTGATCCTGACTTATCCTTGCCACCTGCAAGAGGAGTGAACACCGTCTTCGATTGTTTTGTTGGTCCAGTGCCTTTCGTGCTTAACACTCCTGCTCCTCCTCCTGGCGCACTCGGATCATTTAAATCCTTCGACAAAGGCTTAAAGACCTTTTGTTCAATCGGTTTCTTCTCTCCAATATTGGCTGGTAACAGATTCATAGCTTTCTTAGGTAAAACGCACCCGCCACATGAGCTGCCATCTGGGATCAAGGCCTTCACCACTGGTGGCATCACTACCGGCTTCTTGACCATCGGTATCGTAGCGATCATAATCTTTTCTAAAAAAAGAAAAAAAAAACGCAACAGAAAAGCAAAAGAAAACTGATTAAGTACACGATAATTTATTGCCTCTGTCACCTGTCCTATTTCAACGGTGAACATATGTAAGTAATTTATTCGATATGATAATTCATGTCGACATGGTTGTCGTTAATTCTAAATGCCTAAGCATATAAATGAAAATGATTAAGCGAATGCTGCAGCAAATGATGGCAGTTCACTTGTTCATATCTTACAACACAACAATTGTGGAAAAATACTTACTTTCCGGATTGCCATATGGAAAGCTCTTCATCGAAACAATCTTGAATTTGCCATTCTCATCGGTGGCATAAACCGTTACGTGGTAAATGCCATCAGCGGTAATAAAACCGAATTCACCCATAACTATGCCATTCTCATCTGCAAATAATGGAGACAGAATGATTAGAAAAGCTAAACAAATGCAATTATAAATATTTATGCTTAATATAGAATAAGTAGTTATTTGTGAAAGTAAACGGGTTTCTTTGCATAAGTTGGTAAAGATAGTTTCTGTTCTTTAATAAGCGTTTCAAAAATAGACTCTGCGAAGTTCGATGCTATCGAAGGATTTCTTTAAGTATTTTGGTTTCGAGGTAAGTTACTTAAACTTATATTACAAACGAATAAGTCGATTCCACAACCCAAATTATATTTATAATAATAGATACTTGTACACAGTAAGATACAAAAATCTTATAAAATAGTGCAAAGTTGAATTAATGGACAGATTTAACTTGAATACAACTCAACTCAAAGAAGCTTAAAATCGTTCAAAAACAAAAATATAAAAATATATATATAATACAAAGAGATTAACAAAAAAAAAAAAAACAAAAAGAGAAAAAAAAAGAAGAAAAAAGTTAATAGATAGTTTAAGTCGTTAAATAATTAGATATGCCTTAAGTTCCCTCTGAAATCCCTTCTTATCACCAATGTTCCTCAAATGTCGTGGGAGAGAGTTCCAAAGTCGGACGGCATGAACGAAGAACTGACGCTTTGGTATACAGTTTGTTTTTTTCTTGATAAAAGGCATGAGATCATTTGGTAGTAATTAGAACTTTGACAACGTTGGGTATAATATATTCGTTAGTAATCAACAACTGACAAGAGACTTTTGTCTTCATTTGCGAACACGCATGTTGGAGGAGCCTTGAGCCAATACATAACGTACAGCTCTAGACATTGAAGAATTGTTCTACGGAATAGAATAGTGTCATCAACTCCAGCATTACATTCAGCAACCATATCCAGTATCCACTCATTCACATAAAACAAGAAACCAAAACCTGACGACTAGTGCACAATAAACGACCAATCGAACTACATACACCAAAAAACAACAACATCGTTCAAATTCAATTCATTTGGTGTTCATTCAAATTCAAACATTTTCGAACATTTTTTAAAGCTTTTACCAAAATAGATGGAAGAATAAGCGAAAGTAAAATAGTATTTGAGCTAGGCATTTTCTATAAAGTAAATAAATAAATAAATAAATAAATAGGGTGGCGCTACACAGCGAGGAGCCTTAGCACAGTTCCCACAACCATTGCCTTTGTGAGGGACTGGAAGGTTACCTACAATTTTCTGCGGCTATCGCGCTAGTTGCGCTTTTCATGGCAATGAATTCACTATCGGAGGACTTGCCGATTTGTCCAGAAAGGCGATAGCCTTTTTGTTTTGTTCTGATTCGAATCAGGAACCTTCCTGTATTTTCTTTACGTTATTACAAATAGAAAAGATATTGTAATGCGAACCCAACATTTAATACCAATTTCCTAATCGAAAACGTTCAACCGAAAACACAAGCGGCAACACTAGTCTAAGTGTAGAAATATACCAGGAGGGAAATGTTTGACAGGAGTGGAGAGTGGAGACCATGTGGAAATTACTGGGAAGTTCTAGATGTAATGTCATTCGATATAAATAGGCCGCCGCGCCGAGGCAACCAGATTTCAGTTTTGATTATAGAGTGATAATGTTAAGACTTAAGAGTGAGTTGATGTGTTTATTGGTAGAGTTAAAATCGAATAAAGTAGATACTGAATAAAAGTGGCAGAATTAAAGTGAAAGGTAAAGTTTTATTTTTGCGAACTAAGCGCACGTTACAATATGTTTGTTTGTATACAATAGGCTCCAGAACTACTGAGTCGCATTGAACGAAATTTGGATCTGAGATGGCCTAGAACCGAAAGTAACATAGGCCATACATTTGGAGCAAAGATGGTCTAGAGTCTGTGAAATGATATAGGTTATGTCTTATCCCCATACTCTAACGGGGAAGGGACGGGAACGGAAACATAACCGGTAAAATATAAAATACTGAACCGATTTTAAAAATCCTTTCACCTTTAGAATGCTTCATTATCTGCGAGTGGCATGGACTATACTTCATTCCCATATTCCCACGGGAAAGGGAACGTGTAGTGGAACATAAAAATTGTTGAACAGATTTTCAAAATTCCTTCAAAACAATAATGCTTTAATATTCCGCAACAATGTAGATTTCATTTCATCTTATAGTTTTGCAGAAATCGATGCTATACACTAGATCACTGTACAGGACCCGAAATACGCCGGGCGGGTCAACTAGTCAAAATTAAAGCTATGGATTCTTTGCGTTTTTCAAAAAAAAAAAAAACCTATTGCAATCATGCCCTACTGTTTGCTTCGTTATTCGTACATAAATACTGTGGCACTAGTTCCTCATCATCATTGAATCTTTATTTAACTTACTAATTATATCAAAAGACAGCAAAGAAATAACCTATCCTATGAGGCTGTGCGCTGAAGATGATGCTTGTAAAAAACTAGCCGTTCGGGTGCCATTGCTATTGCCGCTACAAATAGTTCAGCACTTTCAAATGACATTGTCAGTGCACTGGACTCAACTAAGCTTCGAGTTGATAATGGAAAATACAATAGGTTTTTCGAAGTAAATTCGACTTCTTAACTCTTCAATTCCCGGTGAAAAAATTGAAACCAAGTACAGGTGACTTGGTTCAATTTTTTTTCCATCATAACATCTTAGCTTTTTTTAAAATATTTTTGTTCTTACATAAAGCTAAAGGTCGTACGTAGTATGCCATGTTAGTTTTTCGTGGCAGTAACTATACGTGTATACTTCGAATGTCAACAATCATTCTGTTGTTTTGTGACTTGTGAGCTGTTTTTATTTTTGCAATTTCGTGAAATATAAACTAAGATAAAACCTCAATTTCAATCTCAACCGTAAGTATATATTTTTTTTACTTATTGCATGTGATAAGTGAATATACAAGGTTAGTTATAATTGCATTTCGATGAAAAAATTAGATGAAATGTGATAATTATAACAGTCAAAATACACTGTGTCACCTATAGGTGACAGTGGGCATTGTGCCATTCAAATAACATATACTGTAGAATTGACGATTACGGGATTTTTGAGTTTATTTATGTTTTATAGGGTGACTTTAGATGAAATTGTTGTGGAGTTGTTAAAACAATATAATATTTCTTATTTCTTGCACGAAAATAAAAGAATCTTCCCGTTAAAAAATATTTTACTTCTACAGAAACAAAGAGAACAACTATGCGGGCAGTGCCCAGTGTCACCTGTAGGTGACCCCTGACCCTCCATCCGTAAAAAGAAGATGGCGGTGAAAGTTATTTTTTCCTTTTTTCCTTTCCTTTCCTTTTTTTGATATCATTTTTCATATTACTCTTTTTCCTCATAATTTTATAAAACAAAGAGCAGCCAAGAGAGCCAATGAGGTTGTAGAATGAAGACAAAGGAGTTGAGGCGTGAACACCTACTTTTTTTGTCTCTGCAATTGAATTCGAACTTAATCACAGTGGCAGATCAACAG
The DNA here is from genome assembly GCA_949752695.1 of Melanostoma scalare. Lineage (NCBI taxonomy): Eukaryota > Metazoa > Arthropoda > Insecta > Diptera > Syrphidae > Melanostoma > Melanostoma scalare. Next base: position 184,328,703 of record OX456984.1, on the reverse strand, counting down.
AATGACTTTATTTAAACCAATATTTTATACCAATGAATCGAAGGTTCACAAAGGTTGGGTGTTTTATTAGACGTGTGGTTTTCAATCTGGCAATACTTTTTGCATAGTTGCAAGTTTTAAACCTCTCAGATCAAAAGATTTAACACTGCTGAACTATTTTTTGTGTGACTAATTGAAGTCGCTTGTCTACGCAGATAAAGCCCGAGGCTATTGACGCCTTGGAAGTGAATATTTGGCTCGTAATTGCTGACATACAGCCCTAAATGCTGCAAAAAGGGGTCGGAAATTAGGCTTCTTGGCTGGAATTAATTTAAGCCAGCAGCGGTGGAATGTCACTTGCCCGAAATAACTTTCAAAACAATGACAAACCTATATCTTTATAATAATGTTGAATTCGTGGCCATAACTATGAATTGCATGTGTTTTATTCCTTCTTGAAAACCACACGTCTAAAAAACACCCTTTACTATGAAAAAAAAACAGCTTCCCTACGAGCGGATCACCAGTGTGAACAATTTAAGTGGGAGAGCTGTGATGTTAAACGAATTAACACTAGCCTACACGACCTTCTTTGGGTGCATATACATACACACTTACCATATCAAAATTACAATTCAATTTATATAGAACGTCCCGGAGAAAGGATTTTCGAGCTCTTTCTAGACGCAATTTCGAAATGTGGAATTACATGGACACCATTCAATAGCACAGTATTCAAGCACAGGTCGAACTAATGACATGTATTCTGACTTTAAAGTTTAAATGGGTTTGAAAACGCCCAGCAACTTCTTTTCGAAAAACATACCAAAGTCTTAGCTTTTGCTACTGCAAAATCAATGTGAAGGAAAAAAGAGAGTTTCGTAGCAAATATGACACCTTAACCATTTACTTCCGTTTTTAGACTAAACGAAATGTTGGAAATTGAATATTGTAGCTTTTCAGAGAATAAGGATCAATAAACAGACATTTTCTTTTAATGTTTAGGGACAGGCCATTTTCACTGCACCAGGTTGTGGTACTACCTACTTAATTCATTTTGAAGAATATTGCAGTCATTCAAATTACGAACACAAATAAAGACGTTTAAGTCGTAAGGGTACAATAAGCGTTCAGCTTTATGAAGAAGGCTCGGGGGTTCGTTCACAAAAATATTAGAAAGCAAAGGTCCTATATGACTTTCTTGAGGAACACCATCAGTTTGCCTAGAAAATAAACTTGCCGATGAGAAACAGTCATTGTTCTCCTCACAACTAGAAAAGAATCTGTTCAATAATACTATTTGTATTTTGTTACATAAATAACATATTATTCACTCAAACAACGGGGAATGTATTCCAAACGCTTTGACTATCTCATGAAGTATTTTGCGACAAACAGTGTCTAAAGTTCTATTGAAATCTGTAAATATCACATCAACTTGATATCCTGATCCAAGGGAGTTGAAAAGAAATTTGGTTAATGAAATCAAATTCTAAGAAGTTGCTCAACCAGATACAAATTCATGCTGGCACGTAGATATTCGTTGTAAAATCAAAATGTATCTCTTTTGTTGCATTGTGTTCGAATAACTTGAGAATAGCTGATAATTTCAATATCCATCTGTAATTTATTATGTCTTGCTTTGTACCTGGCTTATGAATGGGGATGACATAGGAAACTTTCCATTCATCGAAAAACACCCCCGTAAAGGAAATGACAAACTCAAATAACAGCGTTAAAAAAATTCTGATGATATACCATCCGGACCAGAACTGAAATCTGATTGTTAGGATAATATGCCATTAGCGACATCAAGTTTGGAATTATCTAAGCAACCTACGTTCAAATCAGAAGCACCAATGCTCTGTAGAATGATCAACGTAAACTGATAAGAAGAACCTTGCAAATAGAAACATTGCACTTTTGGAAAGGTTCGTGCACTTTTTTGTTAGCAAATTTAATTTTCTTTCAAATCTGTACATTACCTAGAGAAAGGCAAAACTCGTGGAAAAAACTTTTGTTTTCTGTTAGGATTCGAGCCACGAACTTTCTGCTTAACAGGCAGACTAAGAACGCATATAAGGAGCTGTAGTATTAAGAGTTCCTTCCTCCTCGCCATATGTTTTTTATATTCTTTAATTTTTTTCGTCTGGGCCAAGTTGTTTTATTTTCTTTTTCTGCAGAAGTTGCTTAGATGAGGAGGAGGAGGAGACAATCCCACACCTCCTCTGCTCATTTCCTGCACTCTCTTTTAAAGAAAGCGGCATCTAGGAAAATATTTTCTTGATGATCCAAGCGATCTGGCACACACAGATCCCCTGCATATCCTTCGCTTTATTAAAAGCTCCAAATGGTTTTGTTAAGTGAGGTACTCCCTCGCATAATACCTATGGTATCACAATGGACCTAATATTGGTCTAAGTGTGTCAGTTTGTTTTCCTGACAGCCATTTAAACCTAACCTAACCTAAGTTGTTTTATTTAAGAAAACATAAAATCAAAAATATACCTAGTGGCTTTGCCAAAATGCCAAGAAGAGTATTTGGTATCAAATTGTATTGCCTTGAACGACCCCCCTTAAAGTCAACCTTGAATATGTAGTTGGACACACTTGACAGCAAAACGGAACAAAGTTTATCCCATTCCATAGTCTGCCTTGTTAATAATAAGATAATAAATTTGATGCAATGTTTTTAATTTGCCAAAATAATCGTGCCAATTAAATTTAAACTGCTTAAAGCCTTAGCGACTATTCCTAATACGAATATCAATCCAATCTAATCGCTGAAGTTGGTAAAATGTAAAAGCCTTGAAGTGTTTGGTTTTTTCGGATTAGCAGCGTTATTGAGTTTTGAAAGTGTTTTCATATATTTTTTTTTAATAAATTTTCAATATCGCTACCTTTACGAAAAGGAACTTTTAATATACCTTGTCCACGGCCAAAACAATAAAATTGAAATCCTTTCTTGAATAGTCCGATAGTCCCATTTGCTGATTACATGCAACACAACAGGCACAATTGATCACAAAAAACCGTAGTAGGTAATTACCATGATCAAAAAAAAAACCCAGGGGCTAACTTTCTTATGCACATTACTTAAAATTACGCCAACTATTGCTTTGAATTACTTAAAAGTTGATCTAAACACGTTAGATCTCTTTGAGTTTGTTTTGTTCTAGTTTCTCAGAGAGTTGATGATGTTTTTTTTTCAATTTCTCTGTCCTACTGGCTATGATATGACGATATGATGTATAAGTTACGGCTTACTTGAGCTCGATTTAAAGAAAGAAAAGGTATTAATAACTCAATATTTCTATTCAACATCTACCTCATTAATGTCAGAAGTAATGCCATTTAGCAGAAATCAAATAAATAAAAACCAGTGGCACGATCGAGCAATTACTTCTTGTCTTTATGAGACGTATAATTATTATTCCGAAGATAATCCCTCAAGCTGTTTTTTATTGTCTTCCTCAAAACATGTAAAACATTTGCAAATCCACTTATTTATTATTTTCAAAGGCTACTGCAAACATGAATGAATCTCAATCTGAATAACAAATTGATTAGTTTAAGGAGATTTAAAACAACCCATTAATTGATTCGATTCAGTTGCCATATTAGTTCGATATCTACCATTTTTTGTGTAGCAAAGCGCTCTGTTAGACTTGGAATTCCACAAACACGGCTTATTTCAATTTCTAACCTTTTTTGTGTAGCAGAGCGCTGTCTTTGACTTGGACTTCCACAAACACGGCTTAGTTCAAAGTGTGTTTACGTCTTACGTGCAAATAAAACACGATTAGTGTGAAGAATTTATAAGTTCGGGGGCAAATGTGAATGAGAATAATTTGAATGAAGGTGTAGTATTGTCTTCTTATTGTTATCAATTCATTAATCAATTCAGTATTGTGTTGAGAAACAAAACACACATAATTAACGTTTTATTTTGAATTAATTATCAATTTGTAGTTGTGAGTGGCCTTACATCCAAAAATGAGTTCCTTTTGATATCGAATAGTTGTTTTAAGGTTTTTGGTAGACACGGCGACCCCATATGGCTTATAGACTCCCCGTGAACTCTGTGCTTTTGACCTCAGATGTAAACAAGATGAATCACCATGAATCTTCCCATTGTTCTGTTTAAGTACAGGCTTATTGTAGGAAGTCATGACTTGCAGTGATATGATGGAAGCTTTGAACTTAAGTTGAGTACAGATCTATTACTACATCAAATTAAGCTGGGCGTCAAGGATAACTCATGGATATCAAGCTCGGCGATGTGATTGCGGCGCTGCGTGGCGTGAAAAACAATTCTAAAATTGTTGAGAGTGCGCATAGTGAAAGTCAACAGGCCCGCGGTTCTCACAACATTGCACAAGCCGCTGTGTCTATGAGTTATTGCTCAGCTTTGGTTAACTGTTTTGCAAAATCTTAAAACTGGCAATTTGATTCTAAAAGTTTTTACTTTGCTACTTAATTTTTTGGAAACAATATCAATACTAAGGATTTACAAAGCTTTTATAAATTTAATTTGAAAAAATTTTCTATCACCTTTGTATCATTTTGGATGTTGACCTGTAAATCAACGATTTTATTTAATGTGCCATTTCATACCGTATCATAATTTATATATCCTAAAACTGATGCTGACTTATCTTATATCTTTAATTTTAAAGTATGCAAGATTTCCTTGTGTCTGATCGTTGTATGGTGCTGGTCTACTTTGCCGACGGGGTTCTCTGAATCTCTATCTTTCTCCTTTGAACATTACAACACCAAAGTGCTGTAGATTTATTTTTACTTGCGTTTATAGGTACTATAAGACAAGTCTCGCAGTCATGCAGAAAAAAAATGTGATAACAATTAAACATGACATTTCGATGATAAAAAATACGAAAAAGTGGGTCCCCCAATTCAGTCTGTCCGTATATGGACCTACAGCCTAAACCACTTGACCGATTTTTTATTTTAGCACGACGCGACGGTGTTTTTGATGTAAGGGATTTTGTATAAGATAATTTCGGGAGAGATGCCGCATTCAACCAAACTCACACATCTAGACGTCCACACAAAAAATTTTAATTTGCATTTTGTGCCTTAGGTATTTAATAATAGAAATTTTTAAGTTCGTTACAAATAATCGATTTGGAAAGAAGCTATCGAGTGTTTTGTCCAGGGTAAGTATTTTGCATAGTACATAAGTGTTAAGGAATACACGTGTGTGTTGTTTTTTGTCTCCAATTTTTTTTTTTTTTTGTAATGTGGTGCATCATTTCTCCATCATTTTAGGAGAGATGCCGCACTTTTGTTTTGGGAAGATGCCGCATGCTGAATTGGCTTTTGTATTTTTTGTAAAGAGAGTGTGCCCCTAAAATAAATCTGCACTAAAACAAGGGCTAGTTGGACAGAAGAGGTCCTGAAAGAAGCCCGAATATACGTTGGCAAAAGAATGTCTCTCCGAAAGCGGAGAAACTGTTTGAGTACCAGCCAGAAGTTCAAGAACCAACAGCTATTTTTCCGAAACGGCCATTTCATGTTCTGAAGCAATCCTGGACCCGATAATTCCAAACACCAGCCGTAGGTACCTACATCATGCAGTCATTCCAAAAATGAAACGCACACGCACACCTCATCATGTTTCAACAAACGCCAAACAAACGCCATCAAAACTACTGAAATCAATTTAACCACTACCGAAATTCCAGCTCCGCGCCGGTTTTTCTAATCGTAGGCAATTGACAGAGGTGTTAACTTATCCTCAATTGCAAACAAGCAAAATTTGAAGTTGCCGAAACAAAAAATTAGCCAAAAGTATGGTTGAGTCCACGGACGATATCCAAATGAATGTTGGGAAAACTATTTGAAAACAACAAAAAGGGAAGCGACTGGATCCAATGTTCTCCATATCGGAAATGGCTGCATGAAAACTGTAAATGCTGCAAAACGATTTAGTCTTCTCTGAGTACGAGATCAGGAAGGAAAAAGGATGTTCAATGTTTTAAATTCAATAAATTTGCTATGCGGCATCTCTCCCACACATGCAGGGAGAGATGGCACATGTAATATATTTCTCTTTTATGTAATTTTTAATAAAAGTTGTTAATTTTTTCGAGCTAAGATTTTTTTTTAATGGTAGGAAACAAATCTATTTTTAAGTTTTTTATATAAATAAAGTTTATTTCGCTTTAATAACCAATTACGTTTATTTTTGAAAGACAGCCGCATATCTCCCGCAATTATACTTTCATTTAAATATTAGTTACATAAATTGATGATTAATATCCTGTTTCACCGCTAAAGCGCTGAAAAGCCATCTGTACTCTTGACACATTTTAAATAGAAGCCCGACAGACCAAGCATTGGAATTAGTGGAGTGAACGTAGGTTTTTGTATTAAGCTGTAAACACCACATGCCATCATGTATTTGTGATGAGATGTGAATGCACTGAATAAAATGCAAAGATCATGGTTAAACAGTAAATATGGGTTTTGAAGAAAGAAAGAAAAATTTACTAACACTTCCCAAAGTTAAGTTCCAAACTATTCGTGGAGACCAAATCGAAGAACTGTCAAGAATTTGTAGCATAGTTAAGAAGTGATGAGATGGTTTTCAGTAATTTCTCATCGTTTGCATAGAATCATTAGTTTATGCACGCTGGGCATGTTTTCGCTTCATCTGTGCGGCATTGTTTGTTATAGAGGCATTTCAGAATTTTAAATAGAGTGTTGACATAGAGTAATGAAGGTACAATGCTTTCAAATAGTTCCAATGACATCATAGCAACATATTATTGACGACGGACACAAGCATAACAGCACGAAAGGCAAATCTTGCCATGATGTACGACGGTTTTAATAACGGAATACATTGCTTGAGAATAAACTGACTATTGATATGTGTCGATCGATAGATTATCTTGAATGCAAAATCTGTGAAACCGCGTGAGGATGGTGTAGGAGTTTTTATAGCTCTATCTATTCGACTATGAGTCTTATCATAATAGACGTCTACTATGTAGGTTCAAACAGGCTTTGCGCACTCAGTAATTTCTTTTATTACTAGCGTTGAATGGCGGTAATAAATGCGTCGATAACATATTCTACAAACACCAGAGATGCAATTTTCACACAGCACTAAGGAAGAACAAAACGTGTTTCCACATCTGCAGAACGTGAATTATTTGCTTAACTCCTTCCGAGCATATCATTAGTTTGACATTTGAAACATTAAAACGAACATTAATGAAAGACTTTATACAATCAATTTGACGTATTAATAGCACATTAGTTATCTATAGACGAATCGCTGACTTCTTGAGCCCACACAGACAGGTTCTATAAAAAAAAAATTGCATACCAAGCCAAAACATATTAATGTCAAGCACTTTGTAACATTCAAAATTATTACTCGTATACGCGGTGTCCAAGTATTGATTGCATCACTTGTTAAAAGAGCATTAACTAACTCGATAGTTGTCAGTTGACTTATCTCTTATGCCATAGTGCACTCCAAACAACAATTAAAGCTTCAAGCAGGAGAACTGAGTGCGGATAACTTGATTTCGTAAAAAGATTTTGGTGGAAAAATTCAAAATTGAAAGAAAATTAGTCTTAAGTTAGTTGAAAAAAATTATTGGATGACTGAGTCGTCTTTACTAAAGTTATTTAGTCATGTGAAGCGAGACAATCGCCTACTACTTTCATGTAACAAAAAAACCTAGAAACGAAAGAGCTGAGCAGCGAACTTGGTTTTCCTCAATTAGTGTTATAAATAAGGAAATCTAGTATAAATTATTATTAAATTGTTTGAAAACAAAACAAGTACAAAAATATTACCTCTCTTCTCATGACGGTGTTGTTGTTCTTCAATGCTGAAACCGAATTCATATGCACGGACTTTTTCCTTTGGTTTTCCCACTTCGGCTGGCGCACTTTGTGTTAATTGCCATTCCAAAAGAACTCCCTGCAACGTTACACACATGCATTTTATTTTGTTTGCAACAAAAAAGAATATAAATCAATCACGTTCGACCTCTTTCACGCGGTGCTAACTACTTACAACAAATAATACTAAACAAAAGCGCCACAACATTATTTCGTAATTTTTGTTATTTTTGGTTTGTCGTATAAGAGGAGGTGTCTACGAAATTATACAAACTACAGCACTTAGAATTCACTTAATTCTACGCGGATATTTATTTACTCCAAATAAACACACATTATATGAAAAAGTTCAATAAAACACAAACAAATCATGAAAAACTTCAATTACTCCGTGCTAACGCGAATTTAAAATTCAAATAAATTTTAATTTATTTTCTTTTACGATTGCAAAATTCGCGGCGAAAATGAAAAACTGCACATCAGTCTACCACACCTGCATCACACCTGATGTTCGCATCAATAATAAATAGACAAACATTGGCAACATAACCGAAAAATATAGAAACAGACACCATCGAGAAGAATATCTTCGCAACAACAAATGTTTGAGATTATAGCAAACCAGAAGGTTTTCATCCTCTCCACCTAAAGTGGCTGTTGATTGAGAAATACTCGTTAGTATGTCTGATGAGGGTAGATCAATCGAATGATAAAGACAGATTAGTTAAACCAATCAAATCAAACGGTTTTTCCTCGGGCTACATATTTGTGTAAATCCAGAGGGGTTATTCAAAAGCCATCTTCTGCATAATTAGAGACTTTTCCGGACCTTGTGTCCAACATAGTGAGTAAATCACTTGAAAACAACAGCAGCAACAGCAACATTTATGCTAAGCAAATTCTTAACATTGACACAATGCTGAGAGCGGTCGTGTTTGGCTCTTAAATGCTGCTGTATATAATTATCTTCGATTTACAATGGCAGCAGCCAGCCAAACGTTGTGTGGAAATACACTCGTTGAAGATGCTTCTCATACTTGACTATGGGTGACACTGTGGTTGACCATAACGATAAAGTGTTGGTATTTTTAAGGAAATGTTGGTTTTAAGCAAATTCCAGCTGTGTACTGTGATTACCGTTTGTGGCGAATGACATTTGAACATTTTTGCTATCTAAACCGACATCGTCAATTACGGAGGAGGATCTTAAGCACATTAACACCTTTCAGCCAAATCCAACTAAAAGTCAGTAGTGTAATAGTAAATAATTTAAATTGGAGATTATCTCACTCAATAAAGATTGAATGCGATTATGTGCTTATTAACTCACTAATCATTTTGTTTGCATAGACAATATGCTTTTGAGAGTGACTTCCTATAGCGAGACACGAATCAATTCAAGTTGACACTAGGAGTGATTTACTGAGAAAGTAAACTCACTGAGGGTATTGTTGTGTCGCAAAGTTAAATCTTCGAAATGCATTCCGATGAAAATCTGTCTCTAGGGACTTTATTTTGTTCGCAATGTCATAGTTTGCTTAGTATGCTTTGTGAAGGAGAACTTGTATGTCAGGTTCAAATATGTACAGTGTTTGCTGTCATTCTTGATGATGCTGTTTGAAGTGATTTGTTGGTTTTTTAACAGCTTCTTGATTCACGATTAACATGCATCGACGGCTAGTGAGCATGATTTGCGGGATGGGAAATAAAACATTTGTTTAGTATACATTGAATAGACTCTTGCCATGATCAGTTGGTGGTGTTCATAACGTAGATTGTTTGCAGAGATTGTCCGTTTGATTTGTTAATTTAATGCATTTGTTGATCGACGCTTCTTTCGCTAATTGCTCAATTGTTGGCTATTTTCCTATTTTTTTTGGTGTTTGGTGGAAGGATCCTCGAGTTATGATCAAATAAATTGGAACAATGGCATACAAAATTTTGATCGAAGAAAAAGTTACGACAAAATGTAACAATGTAACGTGTCACCTTATTACAAATTACTAACAGACTCGATAGACAACTGTTTGTCCATATCTAGTGCTTATGCTAAATTCTTAAAACTATGTAGGCATTCAAATGTTAACTTTGCGTGGGATCACTTTTCTTATCGCTTGAAATGAACATAACAATAAATCAACGCAGGCCAACCTTGATAACCAACATCTTCTGAGAGAACAAACCGAGAATGGTATACGCGTTCATTTGGAGTGTGCGATATAGTTTCCGCCTGCGTCTAGTAGATCAGGCCAGCTAGTTTTAACAGTATCCTTCATTTTTGGTAAAACAATAGAGAGACGTAGAATGACCTCAAACAGAAAAATGCTACAGCTAATGAGCTGAAGAGATAAAGAGGGCAAGACTGGTTTGCAGCAGCACGTAGTTGCTCTTGTGTTTTATGCAAAAAATATTAAAGAATATGAAATCAATGCAAATTTGTTTTTTGGTTAGCTGATTTGAACGCTAACAAATTTAAAAAGAAATGTTTTCAAAGTGCTTAACTTGTCACAATATAAAAATGGTCATTTAAAATTATATTTTTTCTAACGTTAACGAGAAAAAACAATTATATGGTACGAAGTTTTATATTTCTTAAAAAAACATAAACTTAAAATTATTTAAAATGTGTCGCCAAGTCTAGAAGATCTTATTAATTTCTTTGCCTTTTAAAAATTTAGATGACACGCGCAGTCATACCAAAAGTTGACATTTGATGTAAGAATACAATTGATTTTAAGGATGCGAAGTATTTCTAAGATCCCTCTTTTTCAAAGTTGAAGAATTAAGATGCCCAATTACTAAGTTTTACAGGTGATCAGAGACAGAGAAATTTCTACGAGGGAAAATTACCGAAACTGATGCCCTAGAGACAAATTCAATTCAATTTTTTATACAGCGCCCGCGGATGAGTTTTGGGATGGTTTTTGTAATATTTCAAGAAACTAACCTCCTGCGGTTGTGATTCTGCTATTAGATTCGAATTTCGAGACTTATATAAGGTGAATAGTTTGTCTAAGCAATAAAAGAAAAGTTATCTTTTACCAATGTACAAAGGGAAGAGAGATGCACTAAATTGCGATGAGTTCCGTTCGTTCGATGAAGCTGATGTCCAACACTTTGAAGAGATCATTGATCGGATCGGATTATGGCCGACTGAGCAAAATAACAAAGCTATCTGATAGCTAATGTGGGCTTTCCCAAGATACAAGGTGGCTAATGAAAGCCGCTACCAAAATAAAAAAATTAAATTCATTTATTATGAATCTGGTTAATTTTTTCCAATTCTGCAGATTGGTTTTTAGATTTAACAATAATGGATAAGTGTGACATTAAAACAAGAATTTGGATTGTTCGCCGATACCACGCACTGGAGTCAGAAGTTTCGGTTCAAAGAGAGAGGCTCACGTTTGGCGGCAATCCTCAGAGAAAATGGACAATAATGAGACTTGTTAATAATTTTGCCGAGCATGGGAGAGTCGAAAGAAGACCTTACCATCGAAGTTCTTCAGTTCGGATGGAAGAAACAATCGCTGCTGTTGCTGCGACCATACACAACAATCCAAGAGTTTCGACAAGAAGCTTATCTGCTCAAATGGGTATAAGCAGACAGTCACTATTATTATTATTATTATTATTAAAAGCTTTATTTGCCAATTAAAAAACAAAAATTGTTTGTACATATATAGTTAATGGTTTTGTTTACATTATTTAAATTAATATAATTTTTAAAAGTTTTTACATACATATATTCAAAGTTAAGTTAAGTAATGTTTTTCAAGTTAATAATAGTTAGATAGATTTATGTCGATCTGGCGTAAGCCTCCCCCATTGCTGCCCATAGATTTCTGTTCTTTCCGTCATTATACCAGTTGTTGTTGAATTGTTTAAGATCGTCTTCCCATCTCTTCTTTGGTCTACCTCTAGGTCTAATTTCGTCTGGTGGGGTCCATTTTGTTAAAATTTTTGTCCATCTGTTGTCTTGGATTACAATGATTTGGACTTACATATTCCCATATAAAATTCAAATGATCAGCAAACTCAAGCCAGGAGATTTTCTGATTCGCTTGGACTTTTGCCTGAGGATGTTTCAAATGGAGGAAAAGAGGACGGAAAGGTGTTAAACTATCTTTTTTTTTGTTCGACAAAAAATATTTCGATTTAAATAGCAATATAAACTAACAAAATTGTCAAATATGGAATGCTTCCAACACAGAGACGTAATTGCATCCACTTCGTGTCACAGTGTGTTGTGCAGATTCATCACGCTGCATTGTCGGGCCCTACTTCTTCGAAAAGAAGGTCACACCTTTGGTTATTGGAGACTGTTACTTGATGATATTGAGAGAGTTTTTGTATCCAGCATTGCACCAAAAGAGAATTTCTGTCTAATCTTTGTGGTTTCAGAAAGATGGTGCAACTCCTCACATAGCACGGCTTGTTTTTACAGAACTACGACGAAAATCTCCCAATAAGCTAATATCCAGAGACTTCACATTTCGTTTACATTTGAATTTTTGTCACCCATAAAATTATAAATATTGAGTTTTTCCGTCACAAAATTCTATAAACTGTAAGGTTTGCTTCACTGTACTTACTATAACTTTTCCTAAAAGCATACTTTAAAAAATAATATGGATTTTTCTCCCGCCCTTATCCTCCTTATAAAAAAAAACTTATTAGTTGCAGTATAACAAGAGGTTGTTTTACTGCGCGCCACTAGGCGTTGAAAAATTAAGAAAGTCGATTGTGCTAGCAAGACTTGCCATAACATGCGGTAGTACACAACTGAAATAATTTTCTGATGCTTTAAATTGTAGTTCCAGATTTTCATTGGTTCTCATAAGTTTTATAAGTTTTGTCTTGGTATAGAAACGTCACACATAGAAAACAAATTGAAAAGTTAAATTTTATTTTCCTGAAATCATGCAACATAACATAAAAACGGAAGTCCATTCAAAGTGAGTTTCTTGTAGGTTTTCATTCAAGCTTAAAATCACTTTCTAAAAGTGCTTTTTGATCGAAAACACATCAATCAACGCATCAGAGCACTAAGAACTTCTTTTTTTTTACTCGTAAAAAGGACTTTTGTAAATTTCGATTCAGAGTCAAGATTTACACGCACTTTCAGGCACACAAACAAATGTTTGAAAAGTGATTCGATTTATTAGTTGAACGGATATTTGCACTTTTAATCATGAACATTTTTATTTAACTGAGACTACTACCTATGCAATTTTAATCAAATTTTTTGGGATAGTTTTTGTTTGGTAAATGAACAGCTAAAAAAATGAATGGATACAATAAAAAAACACATCCAGTGACTTGGAAAAATCTGATTTTTAAAGTGGTTTTGTAAATTCCAAAGCGAATCGACATTTGTTTCCATAGAGTACACCAGAGTCAGAGTAAATAGGTTGGTAGTGTTGGAAACTTCACTACTTTTGAGCCGTATTAAGTTTTTGGGTAATGTTCTTAGTTTTAACCTTTTCCAGTTTCATTTAAGTGATAATTTTCTTTTGCGCCAAAAGATATTAGTTTTATTTTTGGATTTTGGTACTTTAAGCTAACCCATAAGGGTCAGTAAGTAAGTGAAATTAATATTTAAGCTGTAACAGATATAAGTATAGGGTTTATCAATAAGAGCGCCACAAAAGTTTTTTAAATAAAACAAAAACGGGATATCAATGAAATTCTTTATTTCTGTGAAAGAACGTCTAATGCCATTATGTATAAAATTTCGATTTCTTTTGTATGGCCACCACGGGCACGCCAGCAGAAGTCCAGACGCTGAACCCAATTTTCGACGGTTTTCAAGCATAAATAGGCCGATAGCTATACTGCTGCAATTTCACGTTTGATATTCGTACGAAGTTTATCAATCGTCACTGGCTTGTTGGTATAGACCATAGACTTGTCTAACGGCGTCAAATCGCACGACCGAGGCGGCGAAGCGACTGGACCATTTCGTGAGATAACACGTTCTCCAAACATTCATTCAAACATTCGCTGTGTGGCTTGTGGCGCCGCGCCGCCGGCGCCTTCCTGCTGGAACCACATTTCCTCTAAGTCCCTATCATACAATTGGGGCCAAAAATATTCGGTTATCATTGAACGGTAGCGATCCCCATTCATAGTAACGTGCCGGTCTTGATCATCACGGAAGAATTACGGTCCAATGACACAGTGGGCCCATAAACCACACCAAACCGTAATATTTTCGGGACGCAATGATGACTTATGGAGTAGGTACGTGTGGATTGCTGCCTGACGAATACCGCATATTTTGTTTATTGACGAAGCCATTCAGCCAGAAATGAGCCTCATCATAAATTGGACGTAGCGCTCTTAACGCTATTGAGGCCACTGAGTACGAACTTCGGAAGTAAATTTTAATAGTTTCGACTCGTTGTTGGCTCGTATTTATAAAATGGCAAACCTAATTGAAGAGAAATGTTAAAAAAAGCGGCAAGAAATATGGCGTCGTTTGCTGTCCCTGTCGCTCTATTTTTGTAGCTACCCCGTTGAAAAGCCTTTATAAGACATAAACTTGAATTTAAAATGAAATGAAAACGAGCCATCCGTTGCTACAACTCAAAACTATTAGTTCTAGAATCAAAGTTTGATATATGATGGCGGTGTAAGTAAGAAAGCCTTTCGCTGATTGAAAACTAGTTGTCTGACCGACCGTTCTATTTCACAGATCACACATCACATACAATGAATGATTTTAAAATTTATTTGACAAAATACTGTTTCACAGAAAGCTTAACCGGGCTACCGAATTGAAAAGAGAGATTTTATAAGACTTGAATAGTATGAAAAGAAGATTTAGGGCCTAGATGGAAATATAATTGGTATCCTAACCTCCATTTACTTATATATGTACGGTATCTTCGAGGCCAGATTATACCGTTGCAATGATAAAAAACTCAAAATCTTGTCCAAGGAACAAAGAAAATTAAATCAAAATCTTTGGACCAGTTTAAAAAAAAAGAACGGTTTCTTATTTTACACCCTTTTCAAAAACGAGTTTTTAGAAATCCAGTATGCAGTATGCAAATTTTAAGAACTTGTTATAAGTTGTTTTAGTAAAAAATTTGAAAGAAATCAAAGATATGGCTTCGAAGTTAGTTCAAAAAACAAAATTTTCTAAGAATGATTATAAAAATTTCAAAAATTTAAATTTTTCAAATGTTGATATGCAATCAAAAAAGATTGTTTAAAAAAAAACAACCTACGGCTTCAAAAATATAAAATTTCGTCAAAATGTGTCAGCCGTTAATGAGAATGTCGGTTTTGAAAGAAACAATACTATGGGAGGTACCATTTTTAGACTTTTTCAAACATTTTTTCTTAAATCATAAGAAAGACAATCTAAAGCTTACCTTTCATATAAAATTTTATCGAAATCGTTGGAAACCGTTTTAGAGAAAAATAAGTGTTACCATATCGGTTGTATGGCAGGTACCGTTATTTCAAGATATAGAACCTCAATTCCAAAAATCTCTCTGTAATCTGCCATTCAGACCCTAACTGCAAATTTTAAAGAAAATCGGTCCATCGGTTCAGGCTGTAGATCCATACAGACAGACAGACAAACAGACAGACAGAATTGGAGTACCCACTTTTTTCGTATTCTCTATCATCGTAATGTCATGTTTAATTGTTATCTCAAAAATTTTTTCCTGCACGATTGCAAAACTTACCTTATAGTACCTATACCTAGGTATAATCGCAAGTAAAAGGGAAAGAATATACGGGGTTGTGCAACCGAAAAACATGATTTTCGAAGCTCGAAACAAAGAGATAACTTCGCGATGCGTATAATATGCATCTTTTATATTGTATTTATCAAGTATTCCATGGAAGACATTCAACGATTGCAATGATTATTATAGGCTCATTTGAGCTTAAACCAACAATTTTAACGTCTCGAGAAAATTTTAATCATGTCCTATTTGCATTCCCCCCCTCGAATCTTAATAAGCTTAAACTACTAACAGTGAAGAATCTATTAAAGTCTGAGTTTATATCATAGAGGAAATAACTTTTGTTGGATATAAAAAGTATACGCATGAATATAATGAAATGAATTTATTCTCTTCGTTTGATTCTATAATATCTCCTCCTCATAAAGGCAATTGTTATGAGAAATGCGCTAAGCAGTGCCGGCTTTAGCACTACCAGTGCCCTGGGCGAGATTTCTACGGCGCGGCGCCTTCCAACTGCAATTGAAACCCATTCAAAAAAAGAAAAAGCACAATAATGAAATATCCATTTATTAGAAGAAATAATTATTTATTATAAAAAATAACCATTTATTAGAAAAAATTAATAAAACTTTACTTTTCTGAGCTTTTTATCAGCGAACTCTTTTATAAGGTTATCAAAGTCGATGTTTTCAGCAATTTCGTTTTCAATTGACAAAAGGTAGCGAGGTTTGTCAATCTAGATTGAGATATTGTAGATCGAAGATAGGTTTTTATCAGCTTCAATTTTGAAAAACTCCGCTCCCCACTAGCAACCGTTACTGGTATAGTCAATCAGATTCGCAATGCTATCCATACTTTTGGATACAGTTCTTGTAAGTGGCGATCTGTGATGTGTAAGAGATATATTTTAATCATTTACGATCTTAGAATTCCTAAGTAATATTCATCTGCCAGTACTCTTTTTTACGATCACATGCATGCTAACATAAAAGCTTTTTGATGTTCGTTTGTATTAATGTTATTATATTCATGTTTATAATGTTTATCCGTAAAACATAACCGAAAGATCGTATGATCAGCCGAGACTGTAATCTTAAGTAATATTTTACAGTATTGTTCAATTTCTTTAAAAGCTCTTCCCAATTTTTAACACATTTATCGATCAGTCTAGTTAATGTTAAAGATCAATGGAATTGTTATTTTCTTTTTGCACGTTATCTTTTTGGATGTTTTAGTTTGGTTTTGCATGTTAATAATTTAGATATTAAATCGGGCGCTTACAGATGAAATTTAAAACAAAAATGGGAGTAACCACATTTTGATCAGGCAAATAGGATATCAGACTTACAAGTTCATCACACAACATACAACCATGTATGTCTGATTTTCTCCCTCAACGGGTCTCTACCTTGCCGTGGTGAGGGGGCTTACGCTAGAACCTAAAGCAGGATGGCTACGGTTGGATGCTCCTGGGCGGAAAATCAGCTACCAGCTAGGGTTCTGGGCAAACTAAGTGAGACCCACCCCTATGAAAATTATGAAAAGGACACATAAAGATATTAAAAAAATAGCGGGGATATACGCTAAAATGTCAGCAGATGTCACGGCTGCTGGCTTGGGCTTTGCCTTACGATCTCAATATCGAAAGGAGAAGTCGCCAGTGACGGACTTTTCACATTTCATTCTTTGCTTGGTTTGTGTGACGTTTTTACTTATAATTTTGGATCTTTTTCTTTTTTCTTTCTTTTCTTTTTCTTTTTCTTTTTTCTTACAGATCCTACTTATAAAGTCGCAAAAGTTTACCAAAGTAATAAAAAGGAATTTAAATTGAACAACTCCAAGAACAACAATAATGTTACGAAAATGACTGAGGAAGAGGAAAACCTCCTACTCGACCCTTTCTCCAGCTTAGGTATGGAAGATGGAGCCAGTGGCGAAGCCATCATTGTCGATGACATCAGTGATGCTAGCTCAATGGCAGACTCCGATATCTCCACCCTTTCGTGCATGTTCAGGCGGAGTAAAATCTCCAACTGCAAACGCACGGTTAAAAGGCTGGGGAAAGCTGATTGGAACAAAATGACTGACTTAGAACGGAAACGACTACACAATGCACGAGCCTTTCTAGACAGGGAGAACTTGGGAAAAGACGGGCCTCCTGCTAGTCTAGCACCAAGCCCCCTGCAAGGTACAACTGCAAAAACTGACAAGACCGACCAAAACAAACCACACAGCACTCGAACCTTGGTGGAAAGGGAAGGCTTGGGAAAGGATGGGCCAATTGCTAATCCAGCACCGAACCCTCTCTCCCCTCTAAGTCAGAGTGTAATGACTTCGATGGGTCCGCCTGCTCCGTACACTGATAAAATTCAGCCAAAGAAAAGGCCAACCCCATCGACGGCTGGTGTAGGGACTACGAAAACAGGACATAATACGACAGACGAACAGACAGACCCTAGAGTACGGAAGCACAGCAGTACTTCTCACCCAGAAATGGGAAATGAAGTCGCTGCTGAGGGAAAGGAGGAACAGAAACTTGATGGTAGTGTAGAAGGCCATAGCCCTCCGTAAGACCTGAATGTGACTGAGGAATCCATCCCCGAAAATCCGTCACACAACAAAACGACGGACAGTCTGGCAACTGTCATCAACAGAAATACAAGACAACGACGAGCAAGGGTCCTCAGCAAAGACGAACTTCAACTGAGACAACAACGCAACGCGGTAAAGACAGTCAGACGCCTATCGAAAAAGGACCCCGACTCCTTAACGGGAAAGGCGAGGAAGGCTCTGATGAGGTCCGAACTAAGACTACGGACTATGACACCAACAGACATAACAAAACGAACTGAACAAGACCCAACAGACAATAAACGAGCTGGCTCCGGAGCAAATACCGGAACTGGTGAGGCAGCCTCTCTGCCCCTCATCGAAACCGATATGCCGAACTGCTCAAAAAGAGTAAGGAATGCCAGCTCCTCCCCGAACAACTCCTCACCCAACAGACTACCAAAGAGGATGAAGACCTCCTCAGTCCCTGCTGCAAAGGGTCACCTAGTCGCTATAGCCGACTTTGGGAAACCCGACCGAAAACTGAGTGAAGACGAATGGCAGTTACTGGAACTAAGGATCCTGGAAGAGGTAAATGAGGCGATCGTCAAGAGTAGGCAACCGCCACTCTTCGGGGACCTCACTACCATCCATGGTTTCAAAGTAATGAACTGCGAGAATGAATGGACCCTTCAATGGCTCCAGGAGTTCGTAAAGAAGACGGCAGCTCCCTGGCAGAATGCTGAGTTACGGGTCGTGACTGCCACTGAGATCAAGGACATAAACCGACCAATAGGTAAACTGCTGGTCAGAGGCCCCGCTATTCCCCGCGATCGGCTGGAAAGGTACATCCTTTCTTTGAATGCCGAACTTTTGAGCGACCAATGGAAGGTCGTGAAGGTGGAGAAGACGGAGACAGGAACTGAAGTGATTGTGAGATTGAACCACAACTCCATACCACTTTTAAGACGAGTCAGCTTTAAAGTTCGCGTTGGCATAACCCGATGCAAGCTCAGGCTGATAGCCAGAATTAAAAAACAGGTTAGTAAGGCGTTGTATAAAAAACAAAATATGCAATGGAATTGAAGTTAATACAAATCAATCTCCAACATAGTAAAGCCGCCTCCGCCAACCTGGTCTACCTCATGGAGAGTAGACAAATTGATGTAGCCCTTATTCAAGAACCTTGGGTCGCGAGAGGAAAAATTAAGGGCCTACACTCCAAAGAACTCACGCTGTACAAATCCAATTTTGTCAGCACAGACAGTAACCATAGAACATGCATAGTAGCTAGAAAACAGTTAAATCTTTTTCTTCTAACTACTTATAGCACAATAGACCAGACCGCAGTAAAGATGGAACGCGTAGGACTCCCATCACTAATTTTGGCTTCCATCTACATGCCACATGATGGAATTGAAGGACCACCAGTGGATATCACTTACCAACTGGTAGAATACACAAGTAAGAGTAGACTATATAATTATTATGGGCTGCGACGCCAATGCACACCATGCGCAATGGGGAAGCACCGACACGAATTCTAGGGGGGAACTCTTATTTGAATTTATTCTAAGAAACAATCTTTTGGTTATCAATAGAGATAACACACCTACCTTTGTTACAAAAAACCGTAAAGAAGTACTTGACATTACCCTCACAAATAACTCGGACACTTGTCCAGTAGAGCAGTGGAAAGTACTAGAAGAAATTTCTTTCTCAGACCATCGTCTGATAAACTTTATCATTCCCACTACAGATCGCCCAATCAAACCATTTCGTAATAATAGACGAACAGATTGGGCTACCTTTAGTAGGGAGGTAGACGATAACATAGATTCCCTCAATACAAATAGGAACCTTGAACCGCAAAGCCTTGATAAGTTGACTGCAGAACTCATAGGGATTCTGAGAAATGCCCTGGATAAAAGCTGTCCTCTGATCACAACGGTAAAAAAGAACAAAAAACCAATTTGGTGGACTAACGAGCTGAGCAGCATTAGGAAAGAAACTAGAAGACTTTTCAATGCTGCCAAACGAACCGGCTCCGAAAATGACTGGGAACATTACAAATCCAGCCAAACCAAATTCAAAAATGAAACTCAACGAGCAAAACGCTGCTCATGGAGAAATTTTTGCAGCGAAATTGAGTGTACGAACAAATCGGCCAGACTACGGAAAATCCTCTCTAAGGCGACCATACCTCTTGGTTCTCTGAAGAGACCGGATAACCACTGGACTGAATCCCCGGTAGAGAGTCTGGAACATCTGTTCGATTCGCACTTCCCTGGATGCAGCCCTATAGAGAACAGTGAAGTAGATACCACTAATTACTCTAGACATGAAATCCCGACAGATATCGTAACAGAAGAGAAGTTGGAATGGGCTATCAACTCCTTCTCCCCTTTTAAATCTCCGGGTCACGATGGCATTTTTCCTATGATGCTTCAAAAAAGCAGAGAAAAAGTCATCCCACATCTCAAGAACATTTTTGAAAGTAGCCTCATATGGGGTTACATTCCCAAAATATGGCGGGAAGTTAAAGTCGTTTTCATACCGAAAGCCGGCAAACCCAGCCATACAGAAGCAAAAGACTTCAGACCTATAAGTCTGACCTCCTTTATACTGAAAACTTTTGAAAGGTTGCTTGATTTACATATCCGTAGTTTTATGAAACCGGAAGTAATATCCACCTTTCAACATGCTTACACAAAAGGAAGAAGTGTGGAAACAGCACTTCACTGTGTAGTAAGAACCATAGAAAAAACGCTGCAAGATAAGGAATACACTCTGGCAGCTTTCCTGGACATTGAAGGAGCTTTCAAGAATGTACAAAACAGTGCAATTAAGAAGGCCCTAAATGATCTAGAAGTTGAAGAAACAATAACAAATTGGATCATGAATATGCTAACAAAACGTCAGATCCACAGTGAACTGGGAGGTGCAAACTTGAAAAAGTGTGTGTCAAGGGGAACCCCACAAGGAGGTATCCTCTCACCCCTGCTCTGGATCCTGGTCATGAATGAGATCCTCGTAGCTCTCAAGCATGATGGCGTAAAAGTGGTCGCCTATGCCGATGATCTAGCTCTTCTGGCAACGGGGAAATTACCTTCCACTATTAGCGCACAATTGAACTATACACTAACTAAGGTAAGCGCTTGGACAAAAAGATGCGGCCTTGCAGTGAACCCCCTCAAAACAGAGCTGGTACTCTTTACAAATAGAAGAAAAGTACCTACTTTCGAGTTACCAAGACTAAATGGGACCCCTCTTAAAATCTCTGATCAAGCCAGATACCTGGGTGTGATCTTAAACAAAAAACTAAATTGGAGTCCCAATATACAAGAAAGATATAAGAAATCTATGATAGCACTGTATTCGTGCAACAGGATTTTTGGCAAAAACTGGGGACCAAATCCCAAGATCATCCTGTGGATGTATACTGCCATTGTTAGACCTATCCTATCTTATGGCAACTTGGTCTGGTGGAAGGCGTTGGAAAAATCCACGCATTTAAAAACCCTAACCAAAGTTCAAAGATCTGCCTGTATTTGCGTAACTGGTGCAATGAGAACTACACCGACCGCGAGTTTGGAAGTAATCCTCAATCTCACACCTCTTGATCTCTACGTTCAAGAAGCGGCAGCAAATAGTGCACTTAGACTAAACCAATGTAATGTCTGGAAAACCAGCCAAATAGGACACGCACAGATTTTATCAAGATACGCAGATAACAATATCTGCACGGATTACATAACTCCATACCTGGACTTTAAAAAATCCTTCACAACCAGCCTCCCCAATAGACAAGATTGGGAGAATGAAACACCTTACGAAACGTCTATAGCAATCTATACCGACGGTTCAAAAATGGAAGTTGGAACAGGGGCAGGTTTCTTTTCAGAAAGCCTAAACCTAGCAAGTTCATTCAGACTTCCAAATCACAGCAGCGTCTTCCAAGCCGAGATCTTGGCAGTCTCACACGCTGCGAAACAGGTGTCCACGATGGCGCTATCACATGCTGATATCATTTTTTCATTGATAGCCAAGCAGCAATAAAAGCGATTTCTGCCACTCTTATCAAATCAAAGCTTGTTTCTTGCTGTCGCGAAGAGCTAAAGGTTCTTGGCACGCAGCATAACGTTAGACTCTGCTGGGTTCCTGGTCATAGTGGTATACCGGGAAACGAAAAAGCGGACGAACTAGCGAGAAAAGGATCAACACTTGACCCTTCTCTCATTGATCAATCAATCAGGATTCCACCCTGTGAAATTAAACAGATAATTGGTAACAAAATAACGCAAAAATCCAATGAAAGATGGGTATGCCTAGATTCCTGTGTTACTTCCAGGAAAATATGGCCGAAATATAATAAGAAAGAATCTGAAAAGCTGCTATCATTGAATAGACCTTCATTATGCGAATGCTTATCAGTATCATAACTGGACATAACCTACTAGGTTATCACAAAAAGAAAATGGGTCTTTGCACCGATGACCTATGCAGAGGATGCAATGACGAAGATGAACATGAGGATACAACTCACTTCCTTTGTCAATGCCCAGCACTCTGCCATATTAGGAAAAAATTTCTAGGCAATTACTTTTTAAATGAACTAGAAGAATTATCAGACGCTTCACAAAGCAGTCTGTTAAACTTCACTAAGGCCACAAAATGGCTAAATACTGACCAGACATAAATTCATAGGTTTCAAGGACGTTACAATACGTCAGGGTATCACAATGGATCTACATTGATCTAAGTGTGACGGAATTAAGATCAACCGTCAGCCCATTCTACCTAACCTAACCTAACCATGTCTGATTTAGAGTCTACAGTTAATTTTGATTGGAGATCACTACAGAGCTTGACAAGGTCGGGTTTAACTGCAATCTGTTTAATACTGTACAAAAAAGACCAAGATTCCGAGTACTCATTTAACTGTTCGAACCTTTCATTGACTGAAATTAATGTAGTACCCAAAAGACGGTTGAAAAATTCTACCTCAAATTTTTTTTTTTGCAGAAGATATGGGGTCTTCGCGTGCAATTTCACCAGTTTCACACTAAACACGTCGAACTATTGTTGTAGCTCGAAAAACAGTTTCAATTTCTAGTTCTTCGGCCAACTCCTTCGCAGTTAAAATAGAACTTTTAAAGCCTGTATTTCGGTAGTCTTCCAAGAAATTGCAGCATTTTTTCATCATTTTTATACATTTACCGAGATCCATGTCTATTGACTGTAGACATTATTTAATTACAATATTTATTTGAAAAGTATGTCATACCAAACAACCAATGAAACTATGAAGCTGAAATCTTTTAGCTGTTCGGCTATAGTAGCAGCCTCATGAGACACTTGAAAGCATCATGGATAGCACTAATTTGATAACGGACTGCTTTAACACTGCTTATTCTTGCTTCTCAACGTATGTCACTGAGCTTTTTTTTTTTGTGGATATTATAGTCCCAAGTTATCGGTTAGAATTTTCCATCGATGAACAGAAGCTGAAAACAATGTGGACAACCTATGAAGTACCCCAAACAAAGTGACTGATACTACCGATGACTTAGCGGCATCGCATAGTACTAGATTGTAGCTATGATAGCCACACGGTACATAAATAGCTAAGGGGCTTATGTCCAGAATTCTCCTTTGAACCCCAATATTTTTTCCTTTCATATTCGCACCGTAGTCATAACCCTGACCCCTACAATCGTTCAATTCCAGTCCGTATTTATTTAAAATATTAATAATAACTTCAGTCAGTCTTTCACCAGTTGACTCATTGACAGGTATAAGTTCCCGGTAAAATGAACTCCGATCGAATAGACAGAATTCTGTGAATTTACGACTAAGTAGACCTCGAACTATGAACATGAGCTGGGGGCCCCTTTTGTCTGGCGCCCTGGGCCATCGCCCAACCTCGCCCTACCCTAAAACCACTGCTGGCGCTAAGCCCCGGCGGTCCTCGTTCTGTTGCGTCAGAACTATTTATTTATTTTGTAAACAAAAATAATTGTTACCGAGTCTCAAGTGTTGGTAAAAACATTTTTCCGATAAGTGTATATGGGCCGAGTTGCCAGATTCTTTATCTTCTTCTTCTTTTCCATTTCCGGCGTTACGAGTAGTGATCTTGAAGCGATCACAACTCTCCCACTTTTCTGCTTCACACTAGTGATCCGCCTGTGAGGTACGCCGCGTTGACCTCAAAAAGCGTCGGCAAGCCTCCCGGTTTTGGATTGTTCCATGTCTGAGGCCAACGAAATGCTGCTGTTTTTGCATTTGCTTGTACCAGGAGTGTTTTGGCCTGCCTTTTCTTTTTCGTCGCGAATTTGTTGAAACGTTGTACGATATTGCCTTTTGGACGGGGTTCTGCGGATCTCTCCTTTGAACATGACAATACCAACTGAGCCGGTTGTGCTGAATTTTGTCCAAGATGGTACTTTTGACATGAAGGCTTCCACGGATCTTAGTACTTCTAATTCGATCAAGCTTTGTTACTCCTGCTGTCATCCGAAGCATCTTCATTTCGGCTGCCGTCAATTTGTTCTCATACTTTTTGTACATTGTCCAACATTGTGAACCGTATGTCAGAGCTGGACGGACAACTGCTGTGTAGAGTCTTCCCTTCAGCTTAGGGGGCATTTTTCGATCACAGAAGATAGCAGAGTTTTCTCGCCACTTCATCCACCCTACGCTTACTCGATGATTGATGTTTTCATCACAAGTTGCTTCACTATTGATCATAGATCCCAGATATTTAAACTTTTCACACTTGGGAAGCACATTTCCATTCAAATAAATGTCTGGAATAGGCTTGTCTGGATCAGAAAAGGGCAGCACAGGTATTCAGTCTTTTTAGCTAATACGGTACCCATTTCCTTCCAGAACATCAATCCAAACGTCAAGTGCTCGTTGCAGGGATGTAGGATCCTCGCTTATGATGGCTCCATCGTCAGCAAAGAATAATTGTTGTACTTTATTGTCCGTTACTTTTCCTTCGAGCAAATAATCCAAATAATCCAGAACAGCAATAAAGAGCAGTGGACTCAAGACACTTCCCTGATGTACACCTACTGTTATTTGGAATTCTTCGGTGACTCCCAGCTGGGCATCTCACTTTTGTAACTGCTCCCTCGTACATGTCCATAATTATTCGCACATAGGCTTCAGGAACTCCTCGGGGTCTGAGGGCCACCCATATCAGATCTCGTGGTTGTTGATCGAATGCTTTTTCGAAGTCAACCAACACAATATGCAAATCCTCTAAGGCATCTCGGTGTTTTTCCATAATGATCCTTATATGTACTTTGGATTGCGTCTGTAGTTGACTTACCCGCGACAAACCCGCATTGGTCATCAGACAGCCTTATTATTTTCCGCAGTCGGCTATCCAAAACCCGCTCAACGATCTTCATAGTGTGGGACATCAACTTGATCGAACGATAGTTGTCACAGCTTCTTGTATCTCCCTTTCCCTTGTACATTGGAAGAAGAAAACTTTCCCTCCATTGATTAGGCAAACTGTCACCTTTTATAAGTTTGGAGATGAGAATCGTGAGCCACCTCAACCCGATGTCTCCCATATTTTTCCAAAACTCATATGGTACCTCGTCTGGCCCAATCGCTTTGCCTTTTTTGGAGTTCTTAACTGCCTCCCTAACTTCTTCGACTGTGACGTCGGATACTTCCGTAAATTTAGGTGCAGCTGTTGGAAAGTGGCGCCGAGGAAACTGTTCATTCAAAAGATCATCACAATACTGTCGCCACCTGTGAAGAATTTTGTCGTCATCCACAAGTAGCAGTCCTTGAGCATCATTTATGAACTTCGGCGAACGAATCTCCTGCGCATTTCTCCTTCTCTGAGCAGCTATTTTGAAAATGGTTGCTCCCTTATTCAAGTTGCTTTGTCTTAGCTCTTGGATTGCCTGATTTGCTTCAGCAGCTGGGGCAGAAATCTCTTCCAGCTCTCGTACAGGCCCTCAGTGCTTTTTGCTTGAAGTTGGGCGCACTTTTTCTTCGCCAGATATGACATAAGAATCTCGAATTTTGGAATTCTGAATGGCTAAGCACTCTTTTTGGTATAAAAAATCTAAATCTTAGACTAAACCAACGCAACGCCACCAAACTAAATTGATTGACAAAATCATACCAAAACCAAAATTAGAACCGGAGAAGGTAGTTTTTAATCAGATTAACTGACAGTCTTCACAAAATCGCACTTTTCTTCTGAATGAAGTCATTGTTACTTTTTGATCAGAGCTATGAAGTTATAAGTTCCAAAAAAAAGAATTGTAATGTAACTTTGCTCAGCAACAGATTAAGTGTTTAATGAAATTTCAAGACTAAGGGAAGATAGAATTATAGTTTGTCATTGCAGTCAGTAGAAGTTATTCTCTACCAAAGAAGGTACTACGAATATTCTGATCCTGTAGGTAACCTCCCCTACTCCCCAAGCGAACACTCTCGAAAAGATAAATACTTTCAGAAAAAAACTTAGCTTAGGCAACTAAGTTAACCTTTTTAAAACTCAAGCCACCATCAGAACAATGCACCGGCGGAAGTGGCGACAAGTACTCTTTTACTTGATCTAAACGAACAATTCAACAAAGAACGTTTTCCAACCAAATACCAAAGCATCATAACAATAAGTTTCTCACCGATTTCACCATGTCCTTAGATTCTTTCAGAGCCGAATCATTGAAACGAAGATCAGACTTAACTCCACCATCGAATAAACTTTCTTCTGAAGATGGAAAGAAAAAAATTAACAACTTACGTAACAGCGTATACTCAGTTCGTCCCTGAAATCCAGTTTGATAAACTGAGAAAAGCAATGAAATAATAATAAACAACTGTGACACTTACAAAATTATGTTGTTACGGCTGCGAGACAGAGTTCCTTGTAATACAACACACCACCAGGGGATCGCGAAGTCATTTAAATGAAAGTAATTTATCTTTGTCGAAGTTCTTCAAGTGCAATGGCACAAATACACGTATATAGGGACGGTAAACGTGTTAAAAGCAAATAGAGGATGATTTGTGGAGAGTATAAGAATGAATAAGCTTATTTAATGACTTTTAATTGTGGTAATTCAGGAAATCAGTTTGTAATTTGAATGTTCTATCTTTGCAGATTTAAATTAGATTCAACATCAATTACGGCTAAGAAGAACACTTAAGAACTCAGTCACAAAGTCCAAGTCACTAAAAATTCATCAACCGGACCATTAAAAGAATTCACTTGAAAAATCGTTCTTCACACTTTTTATTACAAAAAACTTAAACTATTTAACAGACTACAACTCAAAATGACAACTTGAACAAAGTCAACAATCAATCAGTCAATCATCTTTCATCACACACTATTTTCAAGATCGTGTAGAATAACTCTCAACTGACTATAACGCAACCAAAAATGAACTTAAAGTGCTTGTGGGATGTGGGCACCGCTGGGTTGGAATCCGTTCTCATCAGCAATGTATTGAACTGTGTAAGTGACACCATCATCACCGACATAACTGTACTGACCACGTACAACAAGAGCTTCCTGGTCGGTGCCGATGTTCTTCAATTGTCCCTGCTCACTGGCAGATTTGCCGTCGCTGGTCTCAACACTACACAAACAAAAAGGACACAGTGAGTATGAATAAATCCGTTCTAAGAATAAAATGTTGCAACTTACGAATAACTGTATCCGTCGACTCCAATGTTGTCGTTATCATATCGGAGAATTTGTGCATCTTGTGGTGCATCCAAAGGAGCGGCCAAAGCAACGGCGAAGAGAGCAGCGAAAATGATGACGGATTTCATCTTGAGACTAGATTTTTCGGTTAAGGTTTGGTGTTAACGTTGAAGTAACTGATTGTTGAATGATATACAATTCCTTTGGATTGGCTTAATTTATACCATCCTGCTGGCATCCACCATCACGGTGCAAGCCGCACTCGCACACCCGAAACCGACCTAAAAAGATGCCCCACCGAATTTCACACCGAAAACGGGAAACCAAACTGTGGATACCTATCTTTTTCTTATTAACATCATAACAATTTTTTAATGGTTTTTAGGGTGTGAAAATACACAGAAGAAAAGATCCCCACTTCAACCTTTCCATGTCATCGGTGAGATCGTAATATCGTAAGTTTCATCTTCTTTTGCTTACCTCGGGGCTGGTGTTTATTGTGACTTTTTTTTACTTTGACATGAAATGGTTTATAGATATCGACCTTCAACTCGCAGTTCAAACTAATAATGGTTTTGCTAATATCAATACGTACAGACGTACACTGGGATTTGTTTGAGGGAAGACAATAAACGAAATATGAACAGCTTTGTCTTACAATATGTGATTGCGATGGACCACTGCTACCGTGACGTATGTTTGATTTTCTGCACAGACATGCGAGACGATCGGACATGCTGAAGGCTGCGATCTTTGATGTTCACTTGTTTAATTTGAAGACGAGAGGTCCAATTGCTGGTTTTGTGATGGCTTTTGCCTAATATTTGGCTAACATGTTGTGTTGAGTGATTGATTCGACTGACAGCTACTCGATTGGATTTCATGGAACGTGATAATTAGTTGGTGTCTGAGGTAAATCAATCAAATCTTTGCCGTATAGTGTTTGGCTAAAAATGGGTCAAATTTCATTATTCACATACATGTAAGAGAAGGTTATTCAATTTTGGGAGTTGTTAGGTTTTTTCTTTTCTTTGGTGAGAAATACCCATCAGATGCCAGTGGGGACATGGCTTAGTATGTGTTAGTAAAGAGGTGTTTTTTTCTTCATCAGTCGTTTTATAATTTCTTGTCAAGCTTAAAACGAAAACAAGCAAAATGCAGTTAATTTTTCATATGCTGTAAAATGCAAGTCCCGATGACGATGAGTCATTTATGGGCTATTAATTAATTTTTTAATCAACAATTTGTTATCTCATCCTCATTATAAATTATATGAGATTTTGAGCAATAAAAAAAGACATGGCACAGCAGTGGAAATAATCGTTAAGACTAAGGGACACACAAGCAGTGATATGACCTTTTCAGGTCACACCTGTTTCATTGAGAATGCATTTTGAGTTGACTGATGCAGCAGCTGAAAGTTAGCCGTTCTTGTGTCGCTATCTGTACTTTTATCGGAAAGACATTTTGCAAAAACGATGATGGCCATATAAATGGTGACAGTTTATTTCCCGTAGGCTTGGATTGGTAAGCAAAATGTGGCTCCCATAAATAAATAAATAGGGTGGTGCAACAGGGCGACGAGCCTCAGGAGTCAGGACCTATCGCATTTCTCACAACCATGCCTTGTGACGCAATGGAGAAAGATTTTTTCATGGCAATGAATTTGCTAACGGAGGATTTGCACATTCCCTCGTGAAAGGGGATTTTATAAAAGAAAGAAGAATTATGTTAGGGAGGGCGAGTCATATGCTAATAAATGAAAAACAAAAACTACGCTTAGGAAAAACAACTAGAAAATAGGGACCCAAGTACGGAGTGTACAGATTTCATGAAGTAACATTTGGCTAGACTTTTTGTGAGGTGAAAGATCTTTAAAATTTCTAACAAATGTTTCAAGAAATGGATATTCATAGGTACTCAAGTTCTACTGAACCTGTTACCAGAAGCTTTACTCGTCTGGTTTCGCAGTAAACCAAACCAGAGTTTAATTGAGCGATGGAAAAAAAGTTTTAAAGAATGCAAATTGACATCACTAACAGTTGTTTGTCCGTATTTGTGGTTGCATAAGTAATGTAAACTGCCCAAAACAATAAACATTAAACTGAAATTTAAACAGCGCGGCGGAGAAGGTTCATTTAATATAAACTCAGTTTGCGTCTCAAACCAACACTGTGATGGATTATTGAACTCGGGTTAAAATCAGCAGTAGATTTACAATGTAAAACTTGCCAAAACTATATCTTCCTATTGTCAAACGATAAATTTAAAAGGAGTAGAAGTCTTAGGTGAAGTTTCTGTTAGCGAGTATGACAAACGAATTGTAAATCTTTACCAAATGATAGCTTCTGATTTTTCCACTTGATCCAGAACAATGAATGTTTTCGGAAATATTTATTTTTACCTCATATTTTTTATCAAAACGTTAACTTTTATGGCCTAAGTTTTTCTTCTGAAGATTTAAGATGTGAGAGAAGTCGTGAAAGAAGTCCTCCCAGTTCAAATCTCCTTTAATGACGAGACAGTTGAATCCAAGGTCACTGATACATTTGGTGATATATCTTCTTTATAGTTGCGTTCTCAGATGTTCGAAGGGAGCTGATGTTATTCAGGCGTCCCATACCATTAGTGGAAGATATGTAGTTTTTTGCAACCAGAGAAGTAACCTACCTATTAGGTAAAAATCTTCAGAACATCCTGTATACAACATGGCACCTGTAGTGATTTACATTTTTATAGTTTGGAAAATTCCACTACATCTTTGTAGTACACTGACTGTTCTGCATTAATAGTTAAATTGATTTTTATTTTTTCGAAGAAAGTTTGGCGGAGCTTGGACTCGAATCGATTAAGAAAAGAGTTAGAAGTTTTTCTCTGGGAAAGAGCAGAACACGCACTTTTTTAAGATACGCATTTGTAGTTGTAAAATCCAACAATGCGAAGTTGTGTGCCCCACATTTTAGTTTCATCATTGATCCTTGGTGGCTCTCGTCTGCATTATCCTTAAATCAACAAAGGGTACCTATAAATTTCCATGACCTGTACCTCTGCGTTGATTGGGAGTAAAAGGCTCGAATTCCGCAACTATAAAATTGGTTTCTAACAGATAAAGCTTTTGGGAGGAATTGGCAGGAATAGACGACTTACTTAAATTTACGGGTGGAATTGGAGTAAGAGGAGAGTTGGAGTTGAAGTTGCAGTTTTATTTGCAGTTGCTGTTGCAGTGGTAGTTGGAGTTGGAGTTGGAGTTGGAGTTGGAGTTGGAGTTGGAGTTGGAGTTGGAGTTGGAGTTGGAGTTGGAGTTGGAGTTGGATTTGGAGTTGGAGTTGGAGTTGGATTTGGAGTTGGAATTTGAGTTGGAGTTGGAGTTGGAGTTGGAGTTGGAGTTGGAGTTGGAGTTGGAGTTGGAGTTGGAGTTGGAGTTGGAGTTGGAGTTGGAGTTGGAGTTGGAGTTGGAGTTGGAGTTGGAGTTGGAGTTGGAGTTGGAGTTGGAGTTGGAGTTGGAGTTGGAGTTGGATTTGGAGTTGGAGTTGGAGTTGGAGTTGGAGTTGGAGTTGGAGTTGGAGTTGGAGTTGGAGTTGGAGTTGGAGTTGGAGTTGGAGTTGGAGTTGGAGTTGGAGTTGGAGTTGGAGTTGGAGTTGGAGTTGGAGTTGGAGTTGGAGTTGGAGTTGGAGTTGGAGTTGGAGTTGGAGTTGGAGTTGGAGTTGGAGTTGGAGTTGGAGTTGGAGTTGGAGTTGGAGTTGGAGTTGGAGTTGGAGTTGGAGTTGGAGTTGGAGTTGGAGTTGGAGTTGGAGTTGGAGTTGGAGTTGGAGTTGGAGTTGGAGTTGGAGTTGGAGTTGGAGTTGGAGTTGGAGTTGGAGTTGGAGTTGGAGTTGGAGTTGGAGTTGGAGTTGGAGTTGGAGTTGGAGTTGGAGTTGGAGTTGGAGTTGGAGTTGGAGTTGGAGTTGGAGTTGGAGTTGGAGTTGGAGTTGGAGTTTTAGTTGGAGTTGGAGTTGGAGTTGGAGTTGGAGTTGGAGTTGGAGTTGGAGTTGGAGTTGGAGTTGGAGTTGGAGTTGGAGTTGGAGTTGGAGTTGGAGTTGGAGTTGGAGTTGGAGTTGGAGTTGGAGTTGGAGTTGGAGTTGGAGTTGGAGTTGGAGTTTTAGTTAGAGTTGGAGTTGGAGTTGGAGTTGGAGTTGGAGTTGGAGTTGGAGTTGGAGTTGGAGTTGGAGTTGGAGTTGGAGTTGGAGTTGGAGTTGGAGTTGGAGTTGGAGTTGGAGTTGGAGGTGTAATTGGAGGTGTAATTGGAGGTGTAATTGGAGGTGTAATTGGAGTTGGAGTTGGTGTTATAGTTGAGATACGACTGGAAGTTTTTGTTGCAGTTGTAGTTGGAGTAACTACTGTTCACGTTAATTTTATAAGTAGTTGGAGTAACAACAGGTCAGGTATGTTCACTTGATTTCATAAATCAAGAAGTTTATTTGAAGCTAAAGTTGTGATTGAGTATGAGACCGTTTCATCCTTACCTTACCTTAACCTTATTAACATATATAAAAAAAATCCAAGTTGTTGATTTAAAAAATGTTAAAAAAAGTAGCTTTACTTTTATTTTGAGTGCTGATCAAATAAAGCTTAATAAGTCTTTAACCCTAGTTTACGTTTTGGGGTTCGCGCGAGCCCCAACTCATGTTTGAATATTTATAAATTTTTTCTTAATCATATTTTCGACCTGGGATGAAATTTCAGTGAACGAATTTCATTTTTCTTTACGTTTTTCATCGTATTTTCATCATAGCGATTTAAGATAATTTACTGGAATTTTTTTCTGAAAAAAACCCACAAACCAAACTTGGGGTTCGTGCGAACCCCACTATGGTTCCCGCTTGTTATGACAGCCTGAAATAGCCTTCGCAAGATTGTGTTGTGTTGGTAATAAAACGACCTGTTTACATATTTGGTTTTGGAACATAAGATACCAATGCCATTCTCTGCAAAAATCCAAAAATGAACGAAATGGACAGTACTGATCTGATCTGGTACGGTCAATTCAATTCGTTCAAAAGTATTTCAACAGGCTGGAGAGTGTTTATCCTGGCTGATAATTGAGCTCAGCGACCAATTGTATCGTCGAAACGGAGGAAGATATTCAGATGTTCAAAACGTGTACAATTCATCACGGCTCGAAGAATTGATGCCCATTGATAGTATCTCAAATTAGATGTGAATTCAAATTTTGGGGTTCGCGCGAACCCCAAGTTTGGTTATTGCATTATTCTTCGTGCCGTAAACTAGGGTTAAGAATAACAGCCTTTCAAAGAGTAGATTTTTCTAATTCAAAGGTACATAGTACGTAACTTTGTTTTAGAAAAAGGTGCTTTTTGTTTCATTACCTTCAATATGATTTCCCTTTAAAGGATAAATCATAAACTTAGATAATAATAATAGCACAAAAAAATTAGTATTTTGGAAATTGTGATCAATCAGTTCTTAAGACGTAACCCTCCGAAATATACTTAAGTTTATACAACTGCCATACAAACAATACAAAGCAAGTGTTAGTATTGCGGTTCAAACTAAGCAAATGACTTTTTCGGCAGAAATGAATCAATTCATCACATATTATATGAAACTTTGACAAATGAGTAAAACGAAGTAGAAATGAGTTGCTACGTTGCAGAGGAATTACAAAAAATAAATGAAATGGATATACTATGCATACATATGAAGTAGATTACTAGCCCTGGGTAAAACTCTCTCAAAAGCTCGACTACGCAATACTTTAAATCTTTTAAAATCATTTTTTGGGTTTTGGTAAATTTGCTTTTATTAAAAAAATTTTGCGCTACTCGTACAATGAAATGTTTGAGTAGCCAATACGTAAGTAGGGTTAACAAGTAATAATTGCGTGAATTGGTTGATAGTGTGGAGTATTCCCATTGATAAGAAAGTTGGAGTCACCAGATGTAGTAAAAGGCAATTTTCAGAAATAACCAACAGATTTACCTACTTATAGGCTCAGACAATGTTGTTTCTGTAGATAAAATAATAAAAAGAAAAGTGATGGAAGCTCATAGCTTTCCTTCATACTAAAAATGTCTCCCAAATCGAGAATCTAATCAGAACAACCATCGCGCACATCTTTCTTAACCCAAAGAAAGAGGTTCAAGTGCATACATATTAATTTTCTCTTTACCCAAAACGACCTGCATACTCCTCCACTAAAACAATACCAAAAGAAAAAGTTTTGTAGTTTGCCATTGTTTTTATAGAGGATTTGCTATACCATCTACCTTTTCACATAAATTTAAGATATTTTGTATAATCTCCACTTTATTGAATTTTAAATCCAATGACGCCCGGTTGACACGAATTTTTAATTAATGTCACAGGTTGCCTGTGGCACTATGATGACTTTTATGAATTTTTGTTTTATTTGATATCTGAATTGACAACTTCATTGCTATTTAAGTTCACACAATCATATGTATATTGGTGATATCATCGCAGCAATCGGAGCTTAAAAAGCTTCTTAGAACATAAATAATATTCATACTCATGGAATTATATTTTGATTTGCTTAATCTTCTGAGAACTCGAAGTCATACAAGTTTAAGCAATTAACTTCTTTGATTGGATTTAAGAAGCCATGGATTTTACAACCACGCATCTGAATAAGCAATTTCTTGCATAGCTTCTTCGATGAAATCTCAAATTGTTGTGATCTCTGTGAAAAATAAACAAATTGCAATAAATTCTTCTACGAGAGGATACATATGCAATTCATAGTGGTGGCTTCTAAGACTTCAATGTTGTTTCAAAACTTTTTGCTAAGATGTAACCGTCGAGTGATATGAATTGCATCTGACTGTCAAGCCAGAGTGCAAGGTTAGAGCTTCGATAATATTGAGTAACCTACGGAAATTCGGGAAAGTATATAACCCCAAAGCCTTTTCTATCAATTTTTGAAAATAGTTTCTTCAAAAAAGTGATTTAGCATTCAACTCATTGAAGTTAGATAACCGCACATTACAGGAGGCAATTTTAGTGTACTTTGTCATCTCATTTCAAGAAGAACAAAATTTACGACATTGATGTTCCAAATTCTCGTCATTGATCCAACATTTCTTCCTGAACTCTTCATCCCTGGGAATTTATCAAATGTGTCGCAATTGATTTTCACTTGAAATCTTGATTTATGTTGTTGGTTTTCTGTGTCATAGTCTCATCGAAAATAAACACTGTCCAACAATTGTCTCTTAACAATCAGCATGAAAATTCATAAGAAACAAAAGAGCTTAACACCAAACTCGAAAGCATTAAAAAAAATTCACATACTCGTATATACATTATAACCCATGACATTGCAACCTTCTCCAACTTATCTGATCGATTAAGTAGAATTTCTTTAGCCAAAAATCCCTGTAGCCTTTCGTGACAACTAGCCATTTGTCTTCATCCAAAGTACCAATTTAATTTACCCGAAACAACTGGAATAAATGAGTTTCTGCGTAAACATTGCACTGCCTCGGATATTACTGGTAAATCCCATCCCACGGTTATGTGCGAATTAAATCGATGGAATTCCAGTTAAACTCACAAAACTTCTTCACTTCGCGTCCTCTGGGTGTATAAATGAAACAAATCATTGTCGTTTACCTACATATCAATAGCTTGACATTGCGATTAAGGCTCACCATTAATTATAACTTGCAACTATGTGAGGGTAGAGCAGCAGTTGGAGGATTAGTGAGACATCAATCTTAACAACGATTAACAAAACAAAAGCACCGAGTTATTGCTCTTCTAGGAGCATCAAACGAGTATGTATGTATTCATTCTCGCAGACGACTTCAAAGCCAAGAAATAAAATTTATTTTTAAAAACCACAATGTGGGTTGTGTTATTTGTTAATGACCTTGATTTGTCAATGCTGATTAAAAATGCGAGAATTAAACGACATGGAGACCGATATAAAAAATTACATAATTCGAATTGAAAAACACAAAAGCAAAAACTTGTTGAACCATAATGGTCGTGTGTGGTTTAATTTTATTGGATTTCTTCTTCTTTTTTTCTTTTTTGGTACTTCGCGTGGATATACCACTTATGGCCGTGAGAAAACAAGAAGATGTGGCTAAAGATAAAGAAGAAGATGACAAAAATTCAAGATGAGACACGAGACATTGGCTTACTAAACCTGAGTGTTCCAATTTTATTCGTATATTGCGTGGTGAAACTTTTTTTTGGAACACTTTTGCTTTTTACCATTGAGTTCGTTTATGAAATTATGCGGAACTGACAATGAGTCATTTGGTTTAGATATTGATAAATTACTGAAGGCAGGCAGCTTCGATTGGAAATTGATTTATCATTTTGAGTTTCAATGTGTTCAGAGCTCAGTAGCGTACGTTGGTTGTCGAGATGTAAGGAAAAACAACAGTGGGTGAGGTTTGTGTGAGTCAGAAATTAGTTAAAAGTTCTTAGAAGTTGATAACTTTTAGTTCTCAAGGAAGATTTTTAAATTTTTTGAAACCAAATATTTCCTCTGCTCATCATTTGTGTTCTCAAATTCACTTGCTAATATTTGATTCTATCACAGCATGTATAGTAAAACATGTCACGGAAAAGACAAGAAGATGAAAATGTCAACTTGATCTTGCCTCAAAGTCTCGAAGAGGGAAAGCGATAGTGGCGTCATCGAAACTTAGAAGGCAATGCTGAGTTTCATCCTTCTTTTGATTGTTAGCTACTGTAAGCGTTTAAGCAGAATGACAAAAATCAGTCGTGATTTTTCATTTTATACTTTACGCACTATTGGGTTATTTTGCGTGCGAAAAAAACCAAAAGATTATGCTAACCTGCATATTCGAGTGAGGTATGGTTTATGCTAAAGCTTTAGTTATCGCAAAAGAAAAAAAATTGTTATTTAAATTAGTTGAAGCTTGAAGCTTTCGCACGTACTTCTATCGACAGATCTTTTGTTTTATTCGCATGAACAGTTTTGCATAAAGAGCCAATAAGAACTTTTACTATTATATTTCGGATTGCAAACATACATCAACAACATTTTTAAAGTCGAGGTAAGGAAGAAGATAGATTAGTGCAAGTTGTGCAGATTGCATTTAGCTACATATGAAGGCGGTGGATTGCAATTGAATTGACGTAGGTACCAACCAATGAATATACTAGGCTTTATTGTACCGTAAGGTAAATGATGGACGGAAAAGTGTGGAGACTTTTGAAAATTGTAGTTAAAATCAACTACAACTATCCACCCATAGAACCCCATTTCGCAAAGCAGCAGCGTACCGCTTTTGTATATCATCATCATTAAGCCTAGTACGCTGGTGACGCGAAACGAACTTTTTCGTTGGTCTCCACATCCACGACGAATTCATAAACGAACACTCAGCGGAAAATATCTGTGTAGAGTATTATCAGCTGTTTAAAAAATTAACAAAGTAAAGTTCCCACGAGAAGTAGTTAAGAAATTAATTTATGTGAACAAAATAGATTTACAAAAGCTTTTTTCCGCAGTAATTCGTTTTTCTTGGTATATTTTTATTTTTGTTTTGAGTCTACTTTGATTTTTTTTTTCGAAAAAATATACTTCCATTTTGCGAAAATTGTTTTTGTTGTGGCACAAAATATAAACAAAGCACTTGAACTGCCAAAATTTCGCAAGCATTTATTGCACCAGGAGATAAACGATGGACGGAAAAGAGTGGAGACTTTTAAAAATTGTAGTAAAAATCATCTACAACTATCAACCCATAGAACTCATTTCGCAAAGCAGCAGCGTACTGCACAACGAAAAGGACAGAAACATTTTCCGTTTACGATTCCGTCTTGTCATTTTTGTAAGCGATTTTTCTTTTAGTTTCAGAGCGTACTACTATGATCAATTAGTTGCACCTGCTTTCTCTAAACATGATCTTATTTACCTAAAATTTGACTTTCAAGTTGATATTCAAACTAACACATTTCAATATATTGATTTCAAGCACATTAACTATCAATCTCTTCAAACTGATGTGCATAACACTAATTGGGATATTATCTTTTTAAAATCAACATCAACTCAACAGGTTGATATTCTCAATAATAATGTATTCAGGCTTTTTGAAAAACACGTACCATTGAAAACCAAAAGCTGTGATCCTCGCAACAAATGGTTCACTAATGAGATCAGATTATTGATGCAACAACGTGACTTGGCTTATAAACGTTGGAAAAGGTTTCGGATTGTTAGTTTTTATGACTTTTTCCGCTCTTTACGCAACAAAACTATTTTAGCTATTCGCAATGCAAAGGCCGCTGTCTATTCTAGCCGTTTTAATGAATCTCAAAACTGTAAACAAATATGGCAAAGCCTTAAGCGAATAGGAATTGTTAACCCTGGAAGGACATGCATATTTTACGCGCACTAAGGTCATCCTTCGTCGAATCGACGAAGCTCAGCTTTAAACCTATCTTATCCGTACTGAGTTGACCTTGATCTCAAAAATTTTAAATGAAACTCTTGAAAATGTTTTTAAGTAACAAATGCAATTTATTGATATGAAGTATCGATATGTTTTTGGCCTTTAAAAATAAAATTAAAATTATCAGTTTATTTTGTTACACATACTGCCATTGTCTTTAAAAAAAATCAACAAAAAATAGTAATATTAAATTGTTTATGGAAATAATTCCAAAAACTTAAAGTTTTAGTTCATATCAACTACTGGAACTACAAAAAGCATTTAAAAAAAAAAATTATATGCAAGAGGCATAAGCTTCAATTTTGTGCTGGCCACAGATGCTTTTCTTGCATTTCTAACATGAAGATTTTGCCATTTTCCTATTGGAGTATGGACAAAATCCACAAATTTTCCTTTTTTTCCGCTAATTGATTTTGAATATTGCCTTGACAAATTCCTTGGCCATCGGCCAAAACATTTTTGATTCTCCTCCTAGTTGTAGTAGTAAGAGTTTGTGTGTCCAGTCTTCGTGACATATTATGTTCCTTGACAAGATCAAAATGTTACTTTTTCATATAGTTTCGACGGCATAGCGGTTTTTTTTTGTTACTAAACATATTATGTGTTTTTTTTGCTAATTGTAAATCATTTTGTTCTGTTATAAAAAACAACAAAAAAAATCCAAAATAATAAAAGTTAGCAAGCCCAAACAAAAAAAAAAGTCACACAAAGGTCATGCTTCGTCGTTTCGACGAACAAACCTGTAAACAATACGTATTTTTATAGTTCACAGGATACCATACGTCTGCCCACAGTTAGATTACCACACCAACGGGTGTTGTACGAAGATACAATTAAGGGGGATGAATAGTTGAAGAAAAATCATAAAAAATAAGTGAGGTGTTCGTCGAAGGATGTCCTTCCAGGGTTAAGTCTCGAAATAACCCAATCGAGGATATAGACGTAAATACCTTAAATAAAAGTTTTATTTCTAACGTTGCTTCTAGTAACACAGTCCGTGATGCCATTTTACCTACAGATTTCGACAGTGATACTACAAATACAAACCTCTTTAACTTTTCTCCAGTTTCTCCCGAAGATATCGTAGAAGTAATCCTTTTGATCAAATCTAACTCCGTTGGGCTTGATGAAATTCACCCTTTATTCTTGAAACTTCTTTTGCCTGTATTTTACCACATATAACGCATATATTTAATACAATTATCTTTACTAATGAATTTCCCATGCAATGGAAAATGGCAAAAATTGTGCCAGTACCGAAAAGTTCAAAAGGTGATGAATTCAGGCCTATTTCTATATTGCCTTTTTTATCAAAAGCATTTGAAAAAATTATTCAGAAGCAAATAAGTAACTTCTTAGAGCATGAAAATATCTTAACATTAAAACAATCTGGATTTCGAAAAAATAATAGCTGCATCACCGCGTTAATGAAGATATTAGGAAAGAAATCGATCTCGGTAACATAACGTTTTTGGTACTTTTGGACTTTTCTAAGGCCTTTGATTTGGTAAACCATTCTACACTCTGCAGAAAGCTTTCCCGTTTATATAATTTTTCACCAAGTGCAGTCAGTTTGATTCATTCCTATCTGACAAAAAGAATGCAAGCAGTTGAAGTAAATAAAACCCTTTCTGATTTTCTAAGCTACTATATGGTCTACGACGCCGACGGTTTGACAGTATTTCACAACACGCAATAAATTTTCTGGGGATGCCATTTCAAAAATTTATTGAACTTCGGGCCTTAACCTTGTTTTCAAATATACTTCTTAATCAACAACCAGCTGATTTGTACCAAGAAATAAGATTTTTAAATTCAAATAGGTCAATGAACCTTGTGATTCCTCGCTTTAATTGCCTCACATCTGAACGACAGTTTTTCGTCAATTCTATACGTCAATGGAATTTACTGCCGCGAGATATAAGAAGCACAAATAGTACAATACTTTTAAAGAGCAAACTTAGAAATTACTTTAGTAATGTGTGATTTGAATTTGAATAATGAAACATTGTATGTAATTCTTTTTTTTTTTTTCTTTAATATATAGTAGCTGAATAACTATTTTAAAGCTACACCCCAAATAAGATATTATATCTTACGGTGTAAGCTAAGCATTTACAAATAAAAATAAAAAAAAAAAAATATATTTGAGACTATGTAACGGATTCGGATGCGGCTTTTATTTTCACACGGGAACGGGAATATGCACGGGAAACATATACATTATGTAGGCACAAACACGGGAGCTGTTTGACCGATTTCAAATTTGTAAATAAAATTTGTGAATTATTTCAATAAAATAAAATAAAATAAAATTCTTTCGTCGTTAGAATGCTATTCACTTCCATATTCCCACGAGAACGGGATCGGGAACGTAAGCAAGAGCTTAGTGTTTGTATTGAAAAGGCTCTAGAACTACTGAGCCAGTGTGAATGGAATTTGGAACAAAAATGGTTTGGAACCTGCGAAATGACAAAGTTCACACTTCCTTTTCATATTCCTTCGGGAACGGAAACGAGATGGGGAACATAACTTCGAACTCGGAAAATGCTTGACCGATTTACACAATTTTTTCACCGTTAGAGTGCTTTATTGCCCTTTAGTAAAATAGACTATATTTCATCCCCATATTCCTATGGGAATGAGAACGGGATCAGAAATTCGAAAATGACGGGACCAGTTTCAAATTATTTGAGCTATTATTATAATTGCTACCCCCAAATAATATTGACTACTTCTTATCCCCATATTCCCACAGGAACGGGAACATAACCGGGAGCCTTGAAA
Organism: Melanostoma scalare; assembly: GCA_949752695.1. Lineage (NCBI taxonomy): Eukaryota > Metazoa > Arthropoda > Insecta > Diptera > Syrphidae > Melanostoma > Melanostoma scalare. The sequence goes on along the minus strand of OX456984.1, from coordinate 184,287,637 downwards.
ATACTGGACCGATTCCAAAAATTCTTTTACCGTTACAGTGTTTCATTAGCCCTGAATGACATAGACGATATTTCATTCCCATACTCCCACAGTAATGGGAACGGGAACCGAATCAGGAACTCAAAACCACTGGACCAATTTAAATTTTTTGGCGTTATTATAATTACATATTACTTACTATGAGTTTCACGTGAAATCATTCCCCTCGGAAAAGATCCCATTTCACTTTTCCCTTATTATGAGTCTCGGCTCTCGGGGGAAAAATTTTCCATTTTCGAAAAATTTCCCTTATTATGCGCAATTTTTCTCCGTGAATGTGAAAACGTTGAGAGCAATTTATTTCACTAATTTTTTTGAGGCGAACAAATAAATGAACAACAAAAGCGCAAAAATTGTAAGTCTGGAATTTTGTTCAGGTGAAACTGAAAATAGCTTTTAAAATTCCGGGCGAACAAAAATGTTCCGGGCGAAAAGCTGTTCACGTGAAACTCATAATAAGGCTGATTGTTTTCTCGTAATATTATAGACTATGTTACATGCCCATATTTCAACGGGAACGGGACAGGAACAGGAACATAACCGGGAACTTGGAAAATATTTTATAGATTCCAAAAATTCTTTCACCATTAGAGTGCTTCATTGCCCTGAGTACTGTTGACTATAATTTATCCCCATATTCCCACGGGAATGAAACTTAAATGGGAACATAGAAACTGCTCGAGAGATTTCAAATTTCTTTCGCTTGACTCCAATAGTTCTGTCTATTTAGAGTGCTTCATTGTTAAATAACAAAGATTATATTTCATCCCCATTTTCCCCTGGAATGGAAACTAAAGTTGTTTCCATTCCAGGGGAAAATTTAATTTACTCATTTCGATGACCGTAGGTCCCGCGAGCTACGCCGGGCTCCTACTATAGTAGGATTGTGTAGACTTTTGGACTGGTGGCGAACCTATTGCCTCCGGCCCAACTTTGCAGTCTCCGTTCAAAGCTATTGGTTTTACCATTGTGTGTATTAAAGTGAATGCTGTGCCACCGGCCGTTGCCTTCCGGTCCAGATTGTTTACGCCTTTTTAACGATTCCGTCTTGTCATTTTTGTATGGGATTATCCTATTCGTTTCAGCAGCGTTTTTAGGCTTAAGCGGGCAATATAGTACCTACTATACATCAGAAATATTCACTGCCGCGGTTAAAATCAAAAAATATTCTAGTACGTATTTATCGCTTATAAGAAACACGCTTATAAGAAAACCTGGCTTAGAAGAAACTTGAAAGAGAGTACCGAGTACTTTCCCATATATTATAATGTTGAATGGTGTGTTCATAAGAAACACGTTTATAAGAAAAATACGGATAAAAGAAACATTTTTCAAACACAAACTTTCTTTTTTCCATGAAAAATGGTTTGATTTAAGAAACTTGCCAAAAACTCACGAAACTCATAAAATATGAGCAGACCCTCACGCAAAATTCAAATCGAACAAAGCAAATGTTATTTATGATGACACTAGCTGTGCCCGCGACTTCGTCCGCGTTACTTGATAGTGACTTTCGGCAAAATTTTTAATTTTTTGGAATACTTATTTTGCAAATAAGACATATTCATGCGTTTTAGTAAATTATTTTTATATTATTTTATTTCAGTACATTTTTGCACACGACGTTCTTACTTTTTCCTTTTTTTTGTCAATTAAAAAGGTTTTGCGAGTTTGATACACTCTTTTAAACTAAAGTGACAAATCAGTGGGAATTAAAGAAATAAGGGGAATCAATAGTTTTCTAATTACGCTGTTCCAGTCATTATTAAAACTTTTCTAATGTCCCATCCCAAATGTGTAATTTGTAGCTGTGTACAATTCTAGAATACTCATTATTGGCACTGGAACACCAACTTGCAGCCACTGCTGATAATTCTAAGGAATTGAGAAACTCTATAGGGTATGATGTGACTTGCTCAGTGTCCATAATATTGTCCATTGATAGACATTCGACAACATCCCCCAATACGTCAAACATTCGCTTATATGGTTAACTATCTCATTAGTCGGCGCCAAAATCGACTTTCCACACAGTCATTACCGATTGCCAATATTTATTTGAAGATCAAGATAGAAATTTCTTCTCAGGTCAACTGTGTAATCAACAATTTGACAGAAATCACCTCACGGTGAAAGAACTTTTGAAATCGGTCCAGTATCTTCAAGGTTCCCGTTTACGTTGCCGTTCCCATAGGAATGTTGGGAAAACAAATACAGCCCATGTCAAGACTATCTCTGCACCAAAATTCATACAAATAGGTTCAATAGTATGGGCGGTAGATGGTAACAAAGTAAAACAGACAGACGGAGTTGATTTGGATCTATAATATTAGTAAGTATTTCCTTTCCCATGGGAATATGGGGATAAATTGAAGTTAATGTTACTTTGAGATAGTGTAGCATTCTAACGGGGAAATAATTCTTGAAATCAGTTTTGTAGGGCCCCGTTTACGTTTGCATTCTTGTAGGAATACAGGGATAACATATACTTATAGCCTATGTCCATCTTCAGGCTCAAGACTATGACTCTGTACCAAAATTCGTATAAATAAATTTAATAGTTTGGGCGGTTTTTGATTACAAATAAAATTAGACAGACAGATTTCATTTCAGACTTATGATATTAGTAAAGAATCCCTTTCTCATGTGAATATGGTGATTGTTCCCGAAGGAATATGGGGATGACTTACAGTTGATGTTACTCAGGGATAGTGCAGCATTCTAACGGTGGAAGAATTTTTGAAATCGGTGCTGTAGCTTCAAAGTTCCCGTATACGTTCCCATTCCCGTGGGAATATAGGGATAAAATATATAGCCTATGTCCTTCCTCAGGTTCTAGACTTTCTTTGTACAAAATTTCATTTATATCTGTTTATTAGTTTGGGTGGGAGATGGTAACATAGAAAGGTGAACAGACAGAGCTACTTTTGCATTTATAATATTAGTGAAGACCGGTTCCCGTGGGAATATTCGAATGAAATGCAACCTATGTCCTTCTTCAGGTTCCAGATCATCTCTGTATGAAATTTCAATTAAATCGGTTCTGTAGCTTGGGCGAGAGATGGTAACATATAAAGACGAACAGACAGAGCTTCTTTCGCACTTATTATATAAGTAAGGACTCCCGTTCCCGTAGGAATATGGGGATGAATTTATGTTTATGTTACTCGAGGATAGTGTAGCATTCTTACGTTGGAAGAATTTTTGAAATCGGCACTGTAGCTTTTAAGTTCCCGTATACGTTCCCGTTCCCGTGGGAATTTAGGGATAAAATATATAGCCTATGTCCTTCCTCAGGTTCTAGACTATCACTGTACAAAATTTCATATCAATCAGTTAAGTAGTTTGGGCGGGAGACGGTAACATAGAAAGTCGGACAGACAGAGTGACTTTCACATTTATAATATTATATAGTAAGGATTTGAAGATGAATTCATGGCACAAAGGAATATAATTGAATCCAGTGCATAGGAATATTCCTCTAAAATTCAGTTTTAGATTTGTTATCAGTTGTGTATTGTGTTTATGCTCTTTATGTTGTCGTTACATGAGACGGGATTCTGTAACGCTTAAGACGACTATCGTCTGAGTTTAAGCAGTAAAAAAATGGGTTTAAGACCCTGAAAAAGTTGCCAAAATTTGTAAAATGTTAGTAAAATAGCTTTCCACCAACCACTGAAAGCAAGTTTATATGAAACAATCTTTTGACGACGCAATCTACGATAGATAAATTGAACGTTAATAATCAATTGAAAAGTTACGGAATCTGGGGTCTGGGCCCTGAAAATGTTGAAAATTATTAATTTCACTAAAAACTAGATTGATTATTTTAAAAGAAATTAAATCGATAAGAAACCGAAAAGAAATTTGTGAGAAATATTAAATTGCTAAAAGCACATTATCGAAAATATTAAAAAACGAAAAACAAGTCGAAGAAGAAAAATACAAGTGCAAGAATTTAAATAAACAGAAAAAGAAACAGAAATGGTAAATACAAAATTTTGGTTAAAGCCATGAACAAATGGATCGAAACTGTGAAAAATATACTAAAAAAAACTCCTCGTAATCAGAACCAATCTATGAACGATCGACAACAGATTTTTCTTTCTCAATAATATAATCGCTTTAAGGGAAGCTTAAACTTTTAATGCTTCCCATGACTTTTAGACCATTAGCTCGTGTGGCTTGGTTCTTCTTAATCTCCGAACATTGCCTCTCGTATTTAATACGGACTCCATTTCAGAGTTGATATGACTATGCAGTCGCTGATTGTGTGATACAGCATGTTTCCTTACAACTTCTGTAACCGTTTCTATTTGTAGGTCACGATGTAAATCGCTATTTCTTATATACCATGGTGCATTTACTATTCCACGAAGGACTTTGTTTTGGAATTTTTGGATGATTTCAGTATTTGTTTTCTTTGTACAGCCCCATAATTGGATTCCATAGGTCCAAACAGGTCTAAGTACTTGTTTATAAAGCATTATTTTATTTTCGACAGATAGGTCAGAATTTCTACCGAGTAACCAGTACATTTTTCTGTACTTCAAGTTGAAGTACAGAAAAATGTACCTTTTTCTTTTTGATATGCTCTTTCCATTTTAGCTTTGCATCCAAATTCATCCCAAGGTATTTGGCCGTGTTGGCACAGCTTGATTGTTGATGAATATTTGTACGTAGCTTAACTTTTTATTTGTAAAGTTTATATGAGCAGATTTAGCTTCATTGAGCTTGATACGCCATTTTTTGGTCCAATCACTAACGGTGTCGACGGCATTTTGCAATTTCTCAGCAGCCTTGACGACGCACTTACTGGATGCCAAAATTGCAGTATCATCTGCAAAAGTAGCCATAATGGTGTTGTTATCCACTGGAATATCCCTTGTATATAGCAAATACAGGGTAGGTCCTAGGACGCTTCCTTGTGGAACACCGGCTTGTATTTTACATAGCTTTGAATATTCTTGATCATACCGTACTCTGAAGAGCCGGTTTGAGATATAAGATTTTAGTATTTCGTAGTACTGCCTGGGTAGGTCCCTTTGCAGTTTATACTCTAGCCCCTCATGCCATACCTTGTCGAATGCTTGAGCAACATCTAAAAATATAGCCGAACATACTTGTTTTTCTTCTAATGCTTTTTCAACTGCATCCGTTATTCTATGAACTTGGTCTATCGTGGAATGTTTATTTCTAAATCCAAACTGATGATTTGGGATTAGATTTCTTTCTTCTATGACTTTGCTAAAGAAAGGAGACCCTCACAATTGCGCCAATTACAGAGGGATAAGCCTCCTTAACGTCGCTTATAAGATCTTGTCTGCTGTAATATGTGAACGTCTGAAACCCCACGTCAACAACTTGATAGGTCCTTATCAATGTGGTTTTAGACCAGAGAAGTCCACAATAGACCAAATTTTCACATTACGGCAGATCTTGGAAAAAACCCGAGAACATAATATCGATATCCACCACCTCTTTATCGATTTTAAGGCCGCGTATGACAGTATTTACAGAGACGAGCTGTACAGAGCCATGTCTAGTTTCGGCATCCCTGCAAAGCTCGTACGACTATGCAGGATGACTTTGGAGAATTCACGCTGCTCCGTCAAGGTCGGAAAAGAACTCACCGAGACCTTTGATGTCGAAAAAGGCTTTAGGCAAGGCGACAAACTGTCATGCGATTTCTTCAACATCATACTTGAACAGATTGTAAGAAACTCAAACGTCAACACCAGAGGAACAATCTTTCAAAAGTCTGTACAATTACTCGCCTATGCAGACGATATTGACGTAATGGGAAGAAAATAGCGTGATGTCATAGGTGCTTCTGCGAGTATTGAAACAGAAGCGGCAAAAATGGGTTTGATGGTTAATGAGGGCAAAACGAAGTATATGCTGTCATCAAACAAGGACACAGAACATCGACGAATTGGACAAAACGTCACAATAAACACCAATAACTTCGAGGTAGTACAGGACTTCGTCTACCTAGGATCCGCTGTAGACACGGAAAACAACATCAGTGCGGAGATCAAACCGAGAATAACTCTTGCCAACCGTTGCTTCTTTGGGTTAAGAAGGCAATTGAGAAACAAAACCCTCTCTAGAAAAACCAAGGTGACCTTGTATAAGACCTTAATCATCCCAGTCCTGCTGTACGGCGCGGAAGCATGGACCTTATCGAAAGCGGATGAGGAAACTCTTGGTCGTTTCGAAAGAAAAATTCTCCGAATGATCTTTGGTCCCGTATGCGAAGACAATGTGTGGAGAAGAAGATACAACAACGAGCTGTATGAGCTGTACCGCGACATGGGCATAGCCAGAAGAGTACGCATCGCGAGGCTACGATGGTTGGGCCATGTAGAGCGGATGGACCCAAACGCTCCGGCTCGTCGGGTTTTCGAAAGCACATTGCAGGGAAATCGCGGAAGGGGAAGACCTCGTCTTAGGTGGCGCAATCAAGTGGATGAAGACCTCAACCGACTTGGAGTGCAAAACTGGAGAGAGCTCGCCCAAGATCGAAATCGTTATAGAAGGATGTTGGTTGAGGCCCAGGTTCACCCCGAACTGTAATGCCCACCTAAGTAAGTAAGTATGACCTTGCTTAGTCTTTTCAGTAGCAATTTTTCAAAGACTTTTGCCATTATTGGTATAAGCGATATTGGTCTGTAAGACGTCGCTTCTGTTGGTGGCTTACCTTGCTTTGGTATAACAATTACTTCAGCAATTTTCCAATGATGTGGGACATATTGGGTCTTTAGGCATGCATTTATTATGAATTGGAGTTTTATGAAGGCTTTTGATGGCATTTCTTTCATAACCTGAGCAGTTATTAGATCGTACCCAGGTGATTTTTTGTTCGATAGTTGATTTCGACACATACTTTTTATTTCTTTGAGTGTGACAATTGGTATGTCAACTTCATCGACTTTATCAATAAACTGTAAGCTGTTTTCAGATGTATTTGCTGGGAATGGCTTAAAAACATTCGCAAGATGTTCTGCAAACAGGTTAGCTTTTTCTTTCGGATTTCCGATCCAATTCCCGTTTAGAGATTTTATTGGCTAGTTTTGTAACTGCGGTCTTTTCATGAGCTTAGCTGCTTTCCAGAGCGAATAATCGGTTCAAGCATCAGTCGTTAAATTTTTCAGGATTCTACTTAACGAATCATTTTTGAATTCGTAGATTTGTTTTTTCAGTTCGTTATGAAAATATGATTTTATTTTTCATACAAAAAATTTTTTCAAATTCTTGGTTATATCGGTTTGAGAAAATTGTTTCTCATATCCGTTCTAAGGATATAAGAAAAGTTCGCTTTTAAGAAACAATTACTGTGCAATTTTTGAGTTTCATATAAGCGTTTCAGACGGTATTACAAATAACGTTTACATAGCCATTTTTACACGCACCGATACACTGTGTCGATGCGTGATGTCGGTAAGGTTTTCTGGTCGTGTGAAAAGGTGATATGCCGACAAAGCATTTCACGTAGTATTGCACCGGTAATGTCGACGTTATGTGTAAAAGAGAGCGGGATGCTTTATCGATGCGGTTTCATGTTTTTGTTATTGGTTTGTCTGGTGTTGTATTTTTATTTTTTGTAGTTCGCTTTGCGCTTGGTCGATTTTGTTTGCTCATTTTTATTATTGAATCAAAAGAAATAATGAACGAGGCTGATAAGTGCTTCAAATAAATTTACTTTTCAAATTTTTGACAATAGACTTTTGACAGTCCTATACTCCGGCTTAAAGCCTTGCGCAAACCAATGCGGTGAGTGCGTGCGATGCGATTGCGTTAAGTCAAATCCCTATGCATTAAGTCAAACGTCCATAAGATTACATAGGGATTTGACTTAACGCAATCGCATCGCACGCACTCACCGCGTTGGTTTGCGCAAGGCTTTAGGGTTTGTGAATGACCATACAGAATCGGAGTGACTTGCCGTTGAGATGCTTCGACACTGACGTGTAATTTAGGTAAAGGTTGTCGAATTTTATAGAAGAAAAGTAAGTGGCTGCTTTTCAAAGCAAATTCTTATAGGCAAAAAAAGCACAGAGTTGAATAATTCTCAATTTCGTTCCATTTCTTCCTCAACGTGAAATATGTGCGCAACGAATCCTTAAAATAGAGAAGCAAATGAAAGAAGTTTCATTATTACAGTAATATTGATAAATCTACCTCTTTTTGCAGTTTTTGATTCATTTTACACAGCCTTACAAAATTTAAAATTCCAAAGTATTAGTTCCGATTATTCATTACAAAAAGGTGATAATGGCGGATTGTGAAACTTGTGCCTTCATAAGCCTATGACTTGCAAGTACAGTTCAATCAATACCTTAAAAAAAATTAACATTCAATCAAGCGAATGAAACCATTTGAGTTTCAGGCCATACAATGAAACGAAACATGTCATCGTCATAATTATGCTTGCTTTACTTAATTAAAACCACTGAGTTTATAAACTGTTGCAGTTGTTAAAATTGTTAATCTGCACAACCTGATTGCTATGGAACTAGTTTCAAACGATAACACTACCGTTAACATTATTTGCTTTAAGCATGAGGGTAGAAACTGTCACACAAATGCGGTCAAAGACTTTGGACTTTTAAGAGAAAGTGTTGCTTATGTCAAAGATATTTTTAGCAGACATGATAATTGGTTTTATTCAAATGCAAGAAGAGTTGGTAGACATGAAATAGGGTGGTGTTGGACAAAACTGAAAAGGCACAAAAATAATGATATTTTTTTCCGATATTAAATCTGTGAAGCGCATTGTGTCTTTACGTTGAGTTATAAACTGAACAATAACAAAAAAAAAAATTTGTTACTGTCTTATTTTTCTGTCCTGAAGTTTTATTTGGTTTAAAAATACAAAAACTTAAAATGAAATAAATTTCTTTAAAGGCATGTTGAATGATCGTGAAGATCATTATTTTTACATTGAAGTCATCGGAGATGGATCCTTAAGTGTTCTGGGATATACCCTTCAAGTCGATTTTGTCTGAGGTGATCTCAGACAAAATCGACTTGAACAACACATGTTTGTCAATTGCGATTGTGTTTGGGATAGATAGCTGCGTTATTTATATTGCAATTCCAAAAGTTCATAGTTAAACAGATTTTTGTAAGTAGGTAAGCACAAAGGTATGAGATGAAAAAATAACTTACAAAAACCGACAACACGTTCATTGCTGTAGAACTTCCTACTCTTGAGCCCAACATTTTTATTTTCGTCTGTTTCAACAAAAATGAATTTCAAAAACGGACTATGCTTAGGTTAGGGGAGCCACCCTGTTCTGCTGAGAATGAAATTCGTAATCAAATTACTTGCAAATGATCTTATTTTTAGGTATTCAACACTTTTTTTAATATAAATTCTTAAGAACGTTTTACATTTGGATTTTTTTCTCCACCAGCAAGAGGACAGGTTTTTAGCCAATTATGTTTCAGGATTTTGTGAATTGCAACGGTATATAAATCGGATGAATGCCACTGTTAAATCATCATTCAGTTTTCTTCCAAACGCTGATTAACAAACCATTGTCAAAATGAAATTCATTATTGTCTTCGCTGCTGTCCTCGCTGTCGCCATGAGCGCTTCACTCCCTAACAAGGAATCCGCTCAACCTGGTGTCATCCGTTACGAAAACGACAACATTGGTGTTGGTGAATATCACTACGTGTAAGTATATTTTTAATCAGTTTTATAACAACATTTTGGCTAACAATTCACTTTATTCGGGTATCCTCAGACTTGAGACCGAAGATGGCAAGTCAGTTAGCGAAGAAGGACATTTGAATAATTTGGGCAAGGATGGTGAAGGTCTCGCTGTTAAAGGAAAATTCAGCTGGGTTGCTCCTGATGGCGTCACATACACTGTTGAATACATTGCTGATGAGAACGGTTTCCAGCCCAGCGGTGCTCATTTGCCACAACCTCTTAAAGTTTAAATAAATCGTTGACGTGAAAGCTTAAATCTCGAAAAGTTGTGCGCTTGAGCGACCTGATTGATCATATTGATGGAAACTCGGCAAACAATTGTCGTATTCTGATTAAAGTGAAATAAAACATTGCTTAATTCAAATAATCTGTTTTTGTTGAGATCGTTACAAATCAGTTCATACCCGCTGGCAATACAATCGGGGATCTGGGATCTTGTGTCCTTTTCTAATCCTTCCTTCAAAGAGAAGTGGAAGTTTCCTTCTATATCATAAATTGTGTGGGTTTGCACAAGCGCACGAGTGTGCATAAATATATGAAACTCAATTGGTCTCACCCTTCTGGAAGTCGGGTAACAGCCCATTTGCAATCTTACGAAACTCCAGGTTTTAATCAATCTCAACATCTCCAGTGCATAACACACAATAGCAAAGATTCTCTTATATTGGATTTAATACCGATTTAGAATCGCAGCTTTTTTTTAATTTTCTTCAAGTTAATTATCGGGCATATAATCTTCAAGGTACCAGGGAACGAGACACGCCAGTGGTGCTCAAAACTCATACATCGCCTATGGCTATAGTGCTTTACAACCTCTTATATGCTTAATCACCTCAATTTATTGCTGTTGATTAATACTAGGGAAACAAACAATGAGGAAGTTGTAGGACTGGAGAGGTAGAAGATTGCGCTGGTGGCTGGGTTATTGGGGATCCCCCACTGAACCATTTGGAGCCCTGAGTAAATCTTAGGATGCTGTTCAATGGGAGGTTAGAGATGTCGCCCAGTTCGTCGAAGAAGTATTCTCCGAGGGCTTTTTTCCTAGTGCGGGCCAGCTAGGACACTCAAAGAAGATGTGGAATGATCCTTCCTCCGCCTCTTCGTCTTGGCATCCTCTACATAAGTCGGATATTAGCACATCCGACCATTCTCATCATGTGGGTACCCAACGAGTTGTGGCCCGTGAGAATACCGATCAACAGAGAGAGTCGAGGTCTGCTAAGATGGAGAAGAAATTCTGTTTTGGAAATATCTGGCCAAAGGTTTTTGGAGAATCGGCATGTTTCTAAAGATGACCACCTGTCACTGGCAGTTTTTAGAAAATTATGTTTGATTCTGTTTTTTTCTTGTTCTAGTGGTTTTAGAACTGAGGTGTTCGTTTCGCTGGATTCGAGTGCTCATCCGATTATGTCACGATGTCCTGGAACCCAGGTTAAAGTTACGGTTTTTGTTGAGCTGAGCAGTCTAAGATTACTGCGACAGTTTTCTACAAATCTGTATTTGGGATAATGGATGAGATAGCTTTAATGGCCACTTGACTGTCTATGAAGAAGTGAATATTTTTGTTGATCTAGTTTTGCGTAGCCAGGTGTTTTGCGGCTTCACACACTGCAAGTATACTTCTGCTTGGAAGACACTGCAGAAGTCGGGAAGCTTAATTGTTCTATTCATAGTAGGGTAATCTGTGAAGATACGTGACCCTACCACTTCATCCGTTTTGGAACCATCTGTGTAGACGGAAATGGGGTTTTCTATTTTAACCCTGTTTTCCTCCCAGCTTTCCTTTGTCGGAAATACATTTAAGGCCACTGAATTGAAATCAATATGTCTGCTTGAATGTCTATATCGGTATGATTTATGATGGTTCTATGGCCTGATATGTCTGTTTTCGAAATATTGCATTGTTTGAGTCGCAGTGCGCTTTTGGCCGTCATCTCCTTAGTAAAAAGATCTATATAGGGGGGCTAGCGAGTAGCGACAGGTGAAGAATTTCCTGCTTCGTCTAAGAAACCTAAGCAGTAGGCACTTTAGCAAGATTTTTGGCGACTTCAAATACGTGGTCATTCCCACAAGATCATCAATCAATCAATCGATAATGATTTCAAAGTTGACGACCCAAGCAAACGAAAAAAGGACAATGACCTCCGGATCTGCACGTGGAACGTAAGATCTCTTAACGGACTAGGTGCAGCTGGAGAATTAGCGGACGCCCTGGACTGCTGCAAAGCAGACATAACCGCCATCCAAGAAGTGCGATGGAGTGGACCGGGCATAAAGAAGATGAAAAACTGTGACATCTACTATGGCGACTGCTACAGACAAAAGAAACAACGCTTATTTGGGTGCGGATTTGTCGTTAGAGGAAGACTCAGGGATAAGGTGATTAGCCAGGACTGTTTCTACGAGCTCTTCGAAGAAACGTATGAGCAGTGCCCTAGACACGACGTGAAAATCGTTCTTGGCGATTTTAACGCAAAGCTAGGGAAGGAGGACATCTTTGGAAACACAATCGGTAAGCATAGCCTCCATGACAAAACCTCCGAAAGCGGACTGAGGCTAATCGATTTTGCTGCGGGGCTGAATCTTGTTGTAAGTAGTACACGCTTCCCGCATCTCAAAATTCATAAAGGTACATGGCGATCCCCAGATCAATTAACCGTCAACCAAATTGACCATGTTGCGATCGACGCAAGGCACTCTTCCAGTGTTCAAGATGTCCGAACTTTCCGTGGGGCCAACTTTGACTCGGACCACTACCTTGTTGTAGCCAAGGTACGAATGAGGATATCTTGTTCACGACCAGCGCGAACTAACGCTGTGAAGAGATATGACGTCGGAAAGCTACAATCGCAAGAGATTGCCAATGCCTTTTCCAATCGAGTGTCCCTTCAATTATCCTTGAATCCCATGCCGCCAGCATTAAACATTGAAGACCAGTGGCAGCAATGCCAAGAAGCCATCAGAACCGCTGCCTCTGAGGTTCTGGGTTTCACTCGGCCACCAAAACGAAACCCATGGTTCGATGAAGAAGGCAGGCAGGCAAATGCAGCCAAACAAAGAGCACGACAAATGCTTATGCAAACACGAACAAGGGTTACGATCAGTATAACGAGATTTACAAGGAGAGAAGAAGGGAAGAACACCGACTTCTCAAAAAGAAAAAGAAGCAGCATGAGAAGCGCTCGTTTGAGGAAATAGAGAGGTGCCATGACAGGAACGAGATTCGGAAGTTTCACCAAAAGGTAAAAAAATCCTGCCAGGGTGGCAAACCCCGAACTCAAGCCTGTCTTTACAGCAGGGAAACATAGTTATAGAGTCACAGTCGCTACTGAGGATCTGGAACGATCATTTCTGCAGACTGCTTAAAGGCGATGAAGACACAAATTCCGCTGTCTGGCAGATTGCCCCATTCAGCTTGGACGATGATCAAGAATGCCGTCCTCCCGACCTAGAAGAGGTTAAGCTTGCCATATGCAAACTTAAATCAAATAAGACTGCAGGTGCAGATGGCCTTGATGCCGAACTTTTCAAGGCAGCTGGAGATCAGTTGGAAAGGAGCATGCACCAGCTGATCTGCATGATATGGTCGGAAGAAAGCATGCCCGATGAATGGAACCTCAGTATCGTATGCCCGATCCTAAAGAAGGGAGACCCTCACAATTGCGCCAATTACAGAGGGATAAGCCTCCTTAATATCGCTTATAAGATCTTGTCTGCTGTAATATGTGAACGTCTGAGACCCCACGACAACAACTTGATAGGTCCTTATCAATGTGGTTTTAGACCAGAGAAGTCCACAATAGACCAAATTTTCACATTACGGCAGATCTTGGAAAAAACCCGAGAACATAATATCGATATTCACCACCTCTATATCGATTTCAAGGCCGCGTATGACAGTATTTACAGAGACGAGGTGTACAGAGCCATGTCTAGTTTCGGCATCCCTGCAAAACTCGTACGACTATGCAAGATGACTTTGGAGAATTCACGCTGCTCCGTCAAGGTCGGAAAAGAACTCACCGAGACCTTTGATGTCGAAAAGGCTTTAGGCAAGGCGACAAACTGTCATGCGATTTCTTCAACATCATACTTGAACAGATTGTAAGAATCAAACGTCAACACCAGAGGAACAATCTTTCAAAAGTCTGTACAATTACTCGCCTACGCAGACGATATTGACGTAATGGGAAGAAAAAAGCGTGATGTCATAGGTGCTTTTGCGAGTATTGAAACAGAAGCGGCAAAAATGGGTTTGATGGTTAATGAGGGCAAAACGAAGTATATGCTGTCATCAAACAGGGACACAGAACATCGACGAATTGGACAAAACGTCACAATAGACAGACATAACTTCGAGGTACATAGTACAGAACTTCGTCTACCTAGGATCCGCTGTAGACACGGACAACAACATCAGTGCGGAGATCAAACCGAGAATAACTCTTGCCAACCGTTGCTTCTTTATGTTAAGAAGGCAATTGAGAAACAAAACCCTCTCTAGAAAAACCAAGGTGACCTTGTATAAGACCTTGATCATCCCAGTCCTGCTGTACGGCGCGGAAGCATGGACCTTATCGAAAGCGGATGAGGAAACTCTTGGTCGTTTCGAAAGAAAAATTCTCCGAATGATCTTTGGTCCCGTATGCGAAGACAATGTGTGGAGAAGAAGATACAACAACGAGCTGTATGAGCTGTACCGCGACATGGGCATAGCCAGAAGAGTACGCATCGCGAGGCTACGATGGTAGGGCCATGTAGAGCGGATGGACCCAAACGCTCCGGCTCGTCGGGTGTTCGAAAGCACATTGCAGGGAAATCGCGGAAGGGGAAAACCTCGTCTTAGGTGGCGCAATCAAATGGATGAAGACCTCAACCGACTTGGAGTGCGAAACTGGAGAGAGCTCGCCCGAGATCGAAATCGTTATAGAAGGATGTTGGTTGAGGCCCAGATTCACCCCAAACTGTAATGCCCACCTTAGTAAGTAAGTCCCACAAGATCATCGTTTATTTGCACCCATACCAGTTACTGATAACTTATGGGTATCTTGGAAACAAGTATACCATTCATGGATAGTGGCAATGTGGGAATGTTAAGCAATAACGTCAAGAGATAGCATTGGGTTTTCGGAGCATTGAATTCTACTATGTTTTCACTACCCCATGTTACAATGATGTCAAGGTCAATTCAATGAGCATATCATACGCAACTGCTCCAGTTCCACATATGATTAGCAGGGACGTGAATTGGGAAACAAATATGAGAAGCTAAAGGTTGAATCGTCAGTCAAAGGATCGTTTATGAAAATAAGGAAGAGAGCTGGAGACGAAATGGAGCCCTGCCGCACACCATCGCTCTTAAAGCCGGTTTCAGACTTGAAACCATCCAATGCAACTTCTATTGAACGGTCGGGAAGGTAAATTCTTATCCAACAATGAAGAGACTCTTCGATACAAAAATCACGCATTTTCGATAAGAGAGCAAGAATTTTACATTCACCAAAACAGTGTGAAGATTGATATGCCATCAAATCACTAGTGGAATGTCGGCCATTAAGAAGCTTTCGTTCTTCAAGATATTTCAAGAGTTGACAGTTTATCAACGTTTTCATAACCTTGGAAAGAAGGGACTTTAGTGCAATTTTACGGTAATTGGAAGGGGAGAAAGATTCGCTTATTATTGGACAAATGTAGTTTTAAACCTGCTCAGGAAGAACGCTGAAGAATAGGGTGAATAGAAAAACTTACGCATTAAGCCAACCATGGCTTTAAGATAAAGACGCCATCATCATGCTTTGGAGCATCTGCCAATAAACGAGGTTCGTTTGCAAAATGTTCTTATCTAGGACGATGCCCTCGCTTTTCTCTCCGTTATTCATTTGGTTTGTTCGTTGAAGCCCTGGGGTTGTCCTGTGGACCTGTGGTTGCCACAAAGCGTTATTTCGAAAACAAAAACTCGCCCTGAAAATCAAACTAAGTGTTTTTTGAGCCATGGGTTTGCCGGCCACTCGCTCTGAAGTTGCCCTAGGTTTTTAATGGGTCGAGTTCAGGTAATGAACAGGGTCGTCAAACGACATGTATTTTTCTTCAAACGACAGAGATGTGTGGTGATTTTGGGGCTTAGCGTCTTTTGAGAACTGAAAACCCAGGTATTGTATTGCTGTTTCCAAGGCCGGCACTTTTTGAAAATGGGACCCGTGTATGATTCTATAAATGTGTTATGTTGTGTAGTAAAGGTATACAGAAAAAAAACACATAACTTTGAATCAATATTTCATCAATCATTGTAAATCATTATAAAAGTTAATAATTATCGCAGCATGTTTATGTTTTATACATAAACGTTAACATAAACATAAATAATGTAAAAATAAAAACAAAACAATAAATTGTTCATATAAGAATTCAAAAATAAACAAAATTTAAGTAACAGAAAATTAAATTCAGATATAGTTTAAGGAATGTAGTTTAAGGAACAAAATACTAATTTGCAAAAAGATGGAAAGAGGAACGTTTATTGAAGAAGTCTTTTTCTTGATTTAAGATTAGCAAAATCATCGATTATATCTACAAAATCGATACCTCTGAGGATGTCGCTTTCGATTGACATCAGCGACAAACTTGTCAATCTTTCTTGAACCATTGTAGTTCTGAGTTCGATTTTTAATCTTTTTAACTTAGAGAAGGAACGTTCACCACTGCAGTTGGTCACCATCATACTTAAGAAAATTCTAAGTGCAATTTCAACACTTGCAAATTCATCTTCAACTTTATTTGTTTTTAAGAAATTATAAGGCTCTAGAATATTGCCAGTTTCTTCATTTTCGTGTCGAATAGTTTTCCAGTAATTTTTTAAATTCAGACATTCAGCATGTGGTTTATCTCCGTTTACATCTTCAGTGTAAAATTTAGCAAAAGATTTGCAGTTTCATTTTAAGTCTTATGAATTCAGGTTTTTTAATGGAAAAAATAAGTCAAAACGTTGGCCAATATTCGTATATGAACCTAGTCGCTGTTTCAAATCAACGATTAGAGTGTCAACAATGGGAAGAAAGGTTTCAATTTCGAACCTTTCTTTCCCAGTCAAAATTACTGAGGGTTCAGAGTCTGTTCTACACCTAGTCCTTTCGGAAAGGTTCTTAAACTCGGAATCCGTTTTTTTTTTTTTGAATGGATGATGAATCAAAGTTATCAAAATTGCCCTTAAACCCAATTATAAATTCATCGATTGCACTCAACAAATCTAAAATTTTTTTTGCAAAGACTAAGAGCTTCCTGTCTGGCCTTTCGTGCCTGTCGTAAATCGTTAGCGATAGGCATCAAAGCTTCTTCAATTTCTTGATCATTATAATAAGGCGTTTAGTGCATCAGCTCACGCTGATCATCTTGTTTGAGAAAGACTTTTTACAACTTTTTTTTAACCTAAATCAGCAGTCAACACACTCCGTTTTTGAAATCTTAAAAAATCGAGTGCCGTTCATTTCAGAGTATATCTAATAATGAATAGGGACACTCTCTACACGACACACTCTCCTACAGGAACGGGAGTCTTTAATACTATAATAAGTACGAAAGAAGCTCTGTCTGTCCGTCTTTCTATGTTACCATCTCCCGCCCAAACCACTGAATCGATTTAAGTAAAATTTTATACTGAGATGATCTAGAACCTGAAGAAGGACATAGGCTACATTTCATCCAAATACTCCCACGGGAACCGGTCCTTATTAATATTATAAATGCAAAAGTAGCTCTGCCTGTTTGTCTTTCTATATTATCGTCTCCCGCCCAAACAACTGAACCAATTCAAATGAAATTTTGTACAGAGGTAGTCTAAGACTTGAGGAAAGACATAGACTTTATGTTTTATCCCAATGTACCTACAGGAACGGGAACGTAAACGAGAACTTAGAAACTACTGCACCGATTTCATTTCATTTCATTTCTTCCACCGTTATCTCATATTCCTATGAGAACGATCACCATATTCCCACGGGAAAGGGAGTCGTTACTAATATTCCAAAAACCCCAAAATTAAATCTGTCTGTTTTTTTTTCTTTGTTCCATTATTCCCATGGGAACGGAAGTGCTTACGGCAAAACAATTTTATTGGCAAACGATGAAAAAAGTAAGAAAATCGTGTTCAAAAATGTATTTAAATAATATTATATAACAATAGGTTACAGAAAATTGAAAATGCTGGCGAAAGTCACTATTCCACGCGGACGAAATCGCGGGCACAGCTAGTATTTTATAAAATAAAATCAATGCGCCTTGGAACTTTTGCCATTATATTTATAACGTCCTCATAGTCAACATCAATACCCCTATAGATGTTCAGCAACATCAAACCGTTCAGTCGCTCCTCGCTGGTTCTTCATCTTCCTCACAGATAAATTTTTAATCTGCGCAGCCATATGAAAAAGATCGCTCGCTTGAAGCCCCGGGGACCGGAAGTGTCGCAACGATCTGCATAAAACAATGAACAGTTTTATATAGCGACGAATCGCAAACATTTAAGGTGTCTATTAAGTTGTTGGGCCGTTTTTCGTTTGGCATACCCATTACCCAAGCAATGTTCATGGGAATGCATATGCTTATTCATACATAAGTATACCCTTTCCTAGTTGCCGTTGTCGATCCCATTTCTTATACAGAGCCAGAGCGACTGGCTTTTAGTATGTGTGATGAAAATTTTAATGAACGAACACAAGGGAGTGTATGGTTTCGTTGTCCTGATCATTACTTGAGTGACCTCTTTTTTTACTTGCGATTATAGGTACTATAAGGCAAGTCTTGCAATCGTGCAGAAAAAAAATTTTGAGATAACAATCAAACATGACATTACGATGATAGAGAATACGAAAAAAGTGGGTCCTGCAATTCTGTCTGTCTGTCTGTCTGTCTGTCTGTCTGTCTGTCTGTCTGTCTGTGTGTCTGTCTGTCTGTCTGTCTGTATATGGATCTACAGCCTGAACCAATTGACCGATTTTCTTCAAAATTTGGAGTTAGGGTCTGTGGAGCATCCTACAGAGGGGTTTTTGGAATTGGGTCTCTAGGTCTTGAAATAACGGTACCTGCCATACAACCGATATGATAATACTTATTTTTCTCGAAAACGGCTCCAACGATTTCGATAAAATTTTGTGTGAAAGATTAATTTAGGATTGTTTTTCTTATGATGTAAAAAAAATTTTTGGAAAAAGCCTAAAAACGGTACCTCCCATAGTACCGTTTTTTTTTAAAACCGACTTTCTCGTTAATGGCTGACACGATCTTGACGAAATTTTGGATTTAAGAAGTCGTAAGCAGTTAAAGAAAGACTGCATATCAATATTTAAAAAAACTTAGTTTTGGAAATTTTTATAAATTTTTTTAAAAAATTTTGATTTTTGAAAGTAACTTTGAAACCATAACTTTTATTTTTTTCAAATTTTTTGTCAAAATAACTCCTGTTAAGATCTAGAACTTTGCATACTCGACTTTTAAAAAACAGTTTAAAAAAAAAAGTGAAAAATAAAAAACCGTTTTTTGGGAAAACTGCTCCAACGATTTTGATTAAATTTTCATCATTCATGTGTATTAGCGATTGCAAAAGAATGGCGTTTTTAGATTTTTGCTTGAAACCTTTGGAATATTTAATTTAATTTTTTCATTATTTTGCGTGATTTAATTCAATTTCCATAATTAATGTGTAGTTGGCAACCCTGTACCACAAAATATATTATGAAGAGCTAATACCAAAACCTTTAACTCAGCCTTTAGATTTTGATATCGTATTTAGAACACAATCGCAAGTTCGTGCGACCCAGTCGTGCCCATTTTTTTGTTTGAGTTTGAATATAATTTCCGAGGGAATGTGATTTAAAATGTTCAAAAAAGGTTGTTGTTAAATGTATCGAAGTATATTTTTTCTTGAAAATAGACCAATAGAGGTTGAGTGTTGTTTCAACAATTAGGGGGCCCTGGGCCTAGTAAAGAGAGGTCTGGCTGTTTCTCTCTTATTAGGTTCAGTAAGTGCTGTCAAAGTCTATTTTTATTAGATCGGGATGATGTTCGAGAATATTAGTTAAACCTATGTCTCGACTCTCGACTTACCAAGGTAAATCCCTTAAAATAGAGGCAGAGCAGTGAGAAACCCCTAATTTCTATGGGTTAATTATGTACATCATTTTATTGTGTTTTAATCATAAATAGCCAACAATTGATTGAGCATACCAATGGAAAAAAAGTTAATCGGTAAACCTCCATGCATTGTTTTCAGGTATCACACTTTTGCAGATGAAGGTGTCATTTAAACTGATGGGGGAGTTGGCAAATGAGCACCACTGGGTTGGAAACCGTTCTCATTAGCGATGTAAGTGACAGAGTAGACAACACCGTCTGGACCGGTGTAGCTAAACTGTCCCCTGGCGGATAGTGCTTCATTGTCTGTTCCAGCGTTATTCACAGTTCCTTGCTCGCTAGCAGAGATCCCATTGCTGGTCTCATAGCTACAGAAATAAATCAATAGTTTGAAAATTATCAACAAATACGATGATTGAATTCAACTTACCCATAGTTATATCCATCAACTCCAATGTTGTCGTTATCATAACGAGTAACTACAGCGCCAGCGTCTGATGGTGATTGTGGGACAGCAGCGCACATGGCGACGGCGGCGGCAACGAGAGCAAGAACAACAAAGAATTTCATTTTGGGATTAGTCTATTTGCTAGTGCGATAACAGAATGATGACAATTTGATCGCATTTACTCATTTTATACCGCAGCATTTTGGCGAAAATGCAAAATTCGATAATGTTATGCACCATAGCGATTAAAAAATGCAAATCAGAGTTGAATTATATTTTTATGTACCTATAACGGTTGCCCAATAAATCTCAGATTAAGGACAGGCTGCTGCAACCAGTTTGATATGGAAGTTCATACATATCTGTTTAGTGGGCGAGCTCACATACATACAACGCTAATAATACCTATGTTTAACTGACTGGCGGTAGCAGCCTGGATGGGAAAGTGCAACCAAGTTGACTAGTGTGCGTTGTGCCTAGCCTTACACAACACATACCCCGTTTGAAGTTTTCAATCTGTATAGATAATAGCCTACAGCGGTTTTTACAAAAACTTCCAAAATCGGTCAAGTTTTTTATACAATTTATCTTAATTTTCACTTTTCAAATATTTTTAGCGGTGTTAAGTATGACTGTTACAGATCAATTTTTATTAGATCAGTGATAATTCGTTTTGTAGTAAATGATAGATAGAAAGAGTAAATGATAAAAAAAACTGTGGGTATCCAGGATGAGGAATACCTCGTGCAATTTTGGGCCGAAAAGAGGCATAGCTCAGAGGATGCGAAAGAAATGGCGACATAAATATAATATTTGAAGATATTGTTGGCATTTAAGGAACAGCTAATGCAATCAATTCAATCAGGATGAAAATATCTAATTTGATCAGATATAAGAAAGCACAAATACAAATCTACTTTCAATGTCCATTCATCACTATTTTATGTTTACATTTTCGGTTCGTATGTTCCTAGGAAAGAAAAAATAATCGCTTTCCGGAGGTCCTCCGTTGAAATGGCCACTGTACAATAAAAAACAATCCTTACTAAAAGAACACAGAATCCAAAACCAAGATTTCAGTGTGACAGATAGCCGTCCCCCGGACTTTATTTAATTTTTTGTGTATTGATTGCAACGTTAACTGAGCTCGAAAATAAAACTTTACTTTCAACTCTTATCAGTACTTTAAATACGTCACTTTTCTAATCGTTATGCAATCCATTTTACTACCCACACAGTAAATAAACAACATTCTCTCTATCCAATCTTTACAATATCAATTTACAATAAAAACTCACTTTGCCTGCGCCCAGCGGCCTTTTTATATAGAAAAGTATAACACATTATCGAACTTTCTAGATGAGACGAGAAAAGTCAAGAAAATTTCGACCAATTTGTGTTTGTGCGTTTGCATTTTTATGTATATGTGTGTATACAATGTACAAACAAACAACTACCATTCATCGCACGTTACACTCTGTCTCCTTCTGGTTAACTCCTCAGTTATATTTCTGTGTGCACACACACTGCCTCACAAACAGCCCCTTCTAGAAGAATGTTAATTAGGTTTACATTGCACTCCCCCACCTCGTGATTGTTCGTCCCAAACAAATCCATCTGCAGCTTTGCCACTATATCGTTTCAGCCGGTCAAAATAAACTACTTTTGACTTGCCTCTTAGTCCTTTTATGATGCGTCCTTGTCCTTGTTCGTTTGGGTATATCGATGAGTCTTCCCTTCCCTTTGTTTGCACCACAAACGTAACAATTTCGGTACCACTTCTTCTCGTCATCCTTAGCATGCAGCGAGCAGAAGCGTTGTCGCACGTTCTACAGCGTCTTGTTGACTCCCAAATGGCTTCCTGTAGGCCGCCTATGCATCTCATGTATAGAATCTCCTTGATTTTCGATTTGCGCCGGATCTCGCCTTGTTGCATGCGAAGCGATTACCACAGTGCCCAATAAGCTTTGACAAGAGGGTTCAGAAATTAAGCTCTAATCAGGTTTCATGTTGCTCCCCTTCTATGTGAGAATTGGTTTACCTGGATGCTTCTGTTGAGCATACCTCAACTCTTCTTTGCTCCATTCGAGTATGGGTTCGATAGGGGGTTTGCTCCATGGTGCCCAATTTGGAGGTAGTTTCTACATAAGTCTGCGGTCTTTGTGACTTAACTTTCTCGACTTGGCCTCTTGAATTCACAACGTTGACAATTTATCTTTTTTTTTTTGTGGCATTTCCATTCAATGGCTCCTTTTTCACCAATTGAGAACCTTGCTGAGAAGCTTCCATCTTCAGGGCGAACGCTAAAGCTTTGGAAAGCGTTAGTTATCCAGTTGTTCGCACGGTCCTCTGAAGATGAATGTTGGAAATGACTTCTCCAGCATCCTGGTATGCCAGGAGAACCTGTATTTCGACGTTTGCTTGGAGCTGCTGTAGAGTTTTATCTCTTTTCTGTACTCAACTATAGAGTTGGACTCGGAAGACTTCTTTCAAGTGGCTATTGTCAAAGCGTTTGTATGTAGCCGCCACGAGAGAAGGGTTTTCCAATAAGAGTGATATGATTTCTTTTTTGAAAAAAAAAACACACTTTCTGTTAAGGAAATTCAAATATTTTTTATTTAATGTGCAGTTCAATCAATACAATTAAGTCTTAAATAAAACGTCATTCATATGGCCACCACACCTTCTTCTGCAGCAACAACTTCGATGCACCCAATTTTCGAGCACTTTTTCCAGTAAATCAAGCCGTATATCATGAATGGAACGTTCAATATTACTTGTAAAGCTTGAAGAGAATCTGGTTTATTTTTTAAGACCAATGATTTCAAATAACCCCACAAGAAATAGTCTAATGGTGTTAAATCACAACTTTTTGGAGGCCATTCAATATCACCATTTTTTTAAATAATCGAATCTCTAAACTTTTCTCGCAATAATTCAATTGTTACATTTGCTGTATGGCACGTATCCCCGTCTTGTTGAAAATAAATGTTATCAAGATCAACTTCTTCAATTTCGGCCATAAAAAGTTGGTTATCATCGATCTATGCCGCTCTCCATTGACAGTAATGGTGTTACACAGCTTCATTTTAAAAGAAGTACGGACCGATGATTCCACCAGCTAAAAAACCACACCAAACTGTAAATTTAGGTGAATTTAATGGTTTACATGAATATTTTGTAATTTTTGATGGAAATCCATCGCCAGTTTTGTTTATTTACCGCACCAGTCAAATGAAAGTATTTCCGTGCAGTGTCGGGTTAGAATAGCACTGCAGCGCCTCCCCGCTTGTCGTAAAAGGCGACTAAAGGAGCAATCATATCTAGACGACTAACATCAAAGTGAGTCTAGCGACACACATACCACCTAAAAACTCTCCCCAAGTATGCATGCAGATCCCGGGGTTTACACGACTGGAGATTACCGGTGTAGTAAATGGGAAATCAAACTCATTAAATGGAGCATGCATGTGTCGAAAAGGATGAAAGGAAAATTTTTGAAAAATTTTGAGCATTATGGAAGTACTTGCAAACATAAGAAGCACTACCCCGCCAGGCAGTTCCATTGCTATGCATGGAGCTGATCCTGGACCGAGCAGCAATGTTCGGGTCAGAGCTATAAGGATTCCGGGGGCTAGCAAAGTAATGCGACGAGTTGGACGAAAATTTAGAGTCGCGAGTTGGAACGTTGGAAGTATGACTGGTAAAAGTCTTGAACTCGAAGAGATGATGAGAAGGAGGCGAGTGGACATCTTGTGTGTTCAGGAAACGAAATGGCGAAACACAGCAAACAAAGCCCGTTTCTTAGATGTAAAGACCAAGGCTTACAAGATGTTCTACTATGGAACAGAACAAGGTAGGAACGGAGTCGGTATCATCTTTGACCAAAGTTTATGTAACAGCGTGTTGACCATTTTGAAGTCCAGTGACCGTTTGATGTCTCTTAAATTGGTGATGGAAGGAAAGGTCTGGAATATCATCAGTGCATATGCTCCCCAAATAGGGTGTGAGAAGGAGGAAAAAGATGCATTCTGGCTTGATTTTCATAACCTACTTAAGAACATCCCAAAAGAAGAGTATTTGTTTGTTGGAGGAGATTTGAATGGACATGTCGGGAAGACAAACGAGGATTATGAAGACTGCCATGGAGGTTTTGGATTCGGCACCAGGAACACTCCTGGTGAAGATATTCTAAATATGTGCAAGTCATACGGTCTAATCGTACTAAATACCATGTTCATCAAACAAGACCGACACCTTATCAGTTACAGCAGTGGAGGAAATGAAACCCAGATTGATTACCATTTGGTAACCAATTACATGAAATCTTTTTTTTTTTTTTTTATTTATAATTAGCGCGCACATCAAGGGGTTATGACTACCCTTATAATGTTATATAACACAGTGCGAGCATTTAGGAAAGTAGGAGAGGGTTTAATAGGAGACACCGATGCACGTTGCTTTTGAATCTTTGTGAATAGTAATGCAGGGGAAACACAGAGCCAGGTAAAGCATTCCACATACGGGTGGTGAGACTAAAATATGAATCTCTATACTTGACTGTACGCCCGAAGTTGGGCTCAAGGTAAAACTGATGAGCATTCCTAGCAAGTCGGGTGTTGCGGCTAAATTGTTTCAGGGGAGGAATGCAACTGGCTATTTCACTAGAGCACTGTTTGTAAAAAAAGCGATAAAAGAGAGAGAGAGACAGGTGACTTTTCGACGATGTTCAAGAGAATCAATCGATTCTACGATTGAACTATCACCTATCAATTTTAACGCTCTATTTTGTACCCTATCAAGCAGGTGCAAAGATGTTTGGGCAGCACCTGACCAGATATGGGAGTTATACTCCAGTTTTGGGCGGATGAAGGCCTTATAAATTGTAGCCAGATCAGAAGGGGTGAAGAACTTCCTGCATCGTCTCAAGAAACCTAAGCATTTAGCAGCGTTTTTGGCGACTTCAAATATGTGGTCATTCCAACGAAGATCATCGTTTACACACATACCAAGTACTGACAGCTTTTCGGTTTCTTCGATGCAGGTACCATTCATGGATAATGGCAATGGGGGAATGTTAAGCTTCAACGACAAGAGACAGCATTGAGTTTTCGAAGCATTGAATTCTACTCGGTTCATAAGACCCCATGCAACAATGCTGTCAAGGTCAGAATTCAATGAGCTTATCATACGCAACCGTTCCAGTTCCACATCCGAAGAGCAGGGACGTGAATTTGGAAACGAATATGAAAAGCTGAGGGTCGAGTCGTCAGCAAAACAGTTAAGAGGATTAGAAGTTTCAGACAAGAGATCATTAATGAAAATGAGGAAGAGAGTCGGAGACAAAACGGAGCCCTGGGGCACACCAGCATTTATGAAGTGGGTATCAGACTTGAAGCCATCCAACACAACTTGTATTGAACGGTCGGAAAGGTAATTTCTAATCCAACGAAGAAGAGACTCATCGATACCAAAAGCACGCATTTTCGATAAAAGAGCCTGATGCCAAACTCTATCAAATGCTTTAGAAATATCAAGCGCAATAATCTTACTTTCTCCAAAACAATGTAAAGATTGGTTCCACTTTTCGGTGAGATAAGCCATCAAATCACCAGTGGACCGTTTGCTACGAAAGCCGTACTGACGGTCATTAAGAAGCTTTCGTTCTTCAAGATATTTCATAAGTTGACGGTTTATCAACGTTTCCATGACCTTGGAAAGAAGGGACGTTAGTGCAATTGGACGGTAATTGGAAGGGGAGGAAGATTCGCCTTTTTTAGGGACCGGCTGGACAAATGCAGTTTTCCATCTGCTCGGAAAAATCCCAGCAGAATAGGAAAGATGGAAAAGTTTACGCAGTGGTTTTGCCAGCGTAGAAGAACACCTCTTCAGAATAACGGCGGGGATACCATCTGGACCAGCGGATTTATGTATGTTGAGATCTTTAAGGACTCTCGCAACCGAGCGAGTTCGAAAAAATATCTGCTTCATCAAAGAATTTGCAGACTCGAGCTGAGGTGGAGCCAATATGCTATGAGGAAGTGTCGAATTGGTAGCAAATTGAGCTGCCAGCAAATTGGCTTTGTCGATGGAGCTGACATACGGAGAGTCATTGAAGACGAGCGTTGGGACCGATGACGTGGTCGAGTTCTTAATGTTCTTGACAAAAGACCAAAAGTTTTTACTTCCTTTTGGACACAACAGTATTTTTTGCCTTACCTTTTGGTCATGTAAAAACTTAGCCTTTTGTATTTGAGCATTACAGATATTTCTGGCCCGTTTGAACAAATTTCGGTTTTCTACAGTTGGGTTATCTTTAAATGTTCGAAAACTTCTTTCTCTATCCCTAATCGCCTCTTTACAGCTTGAATCAAACCACGAGTTTTCTTTGGGGATGATACTTTTTGTTCTGTGAGGAACAAAATTTCTCATGCCGTTGAGAATTACGTTAGATATCATATCAGCTGATGCATCAACGTTTCCGTCGAGAAAGCACAATGACCAATTGAAATTTCGAAAGAAATTATTCAGGCCGTCCCAATTGGCTTTCTCGTATTGCCACACAGTTCTTTTAGGGACTTTATCTTTTTTTACCGTGACGGAAAATGAAAAATCTACCGATATGACACAATGGTCCGATTTGCCTAAAGGAGATGATACTACAACCCTGTATTTTTCGGGATGAGAAGTGAGAAATAAGTCAAGAGTGTTGGCCGCATGGCCTTCAATATCTGGAACCCGAGTGGGCTCATCAACAAGTTGAGTTAGTTCGTTAAACTCAGCGAAAATCTCAACATATTTTCCTTCGGGTGTTGTCTGGCCAGAATGTCGAAGCCAACCAGAATTGTGTACATTGAAATCACCCGCAATTGCGATTTCAGTGTGAGGATACAGGGAGACAATTCTTATTATGGACTCAGATAGCGCATCAAACTCGTTAGAGGTTGAATTGCTATCTAAATTGGGGCTTCTATAAATGAAACAATAATGAATGATTTGCTTACGGACGGTGAATTTTAACCACATGAAATTAAAGTTCGTATTAGAACAGAGGCCGTTTTGGTGTAGAAGTTGGTAAGCAATATCATGTCTAACATATACGGCGAGGCCATGGGAGGAAAAGAATAGTGGCACTAAGCTATATCCAGGCAGGTTGAATTCTGAGGGATCAGAACCAACACCCACCTGTGTTTCACTTAGTGCCAAAACAGCTGGCCTGCATTTTGCAGTGTGAGCGTACACAGCAAAGAAATTCGATCTTAGCCCCCTTATGTTGCTAAAATCGACCCGAAATTTACCCGACATTACCATTCACAGAAAAACACAAAACAAAGTATCAATCGCAGACGCTTAATCTAAGTTCAATCAACAAGTGGAGATCTAATTGGAAAACCAAAAACAAGTTACTAGCGGTGTTATGCCCAGCCAGCAACCTGATTTTAATTCACCAACGGGATCAACACCGTTGATTGACTATTCATCTGACAAACTCACAGCCTCATTGCCTGCACACACTGCCTCGATACGATAAGATCGATCAGAAGAAATGTGTGCAGCCAACGACACTATGCGAGTGGTGTGGGAGAGGAGATGATAAGGAGATGATGAAGGTAATGCACTCAGTGTTAAGTCTATTATTGATTTTTTTTTTTTGTTTTTTTGTTTTATTATTGGGTGGCACACAGCACTGAATAAATTTATTACACAGCACAGAAGTAATTTTATTATTCGGCGCGGCAGGGAAATTTTTTGAGTATTGATTGTCAAACAATCTCGGGTGAAAGACTGCAAAGTGATACTAGGAGAAGCTGCCGCTCAACAACACCGTCTTCTTTTAACAGAATTTTTTACGGATGCGGTGAAGGAAGTCAAACAAACAAAGGCTCCTAGGAGAATCAAGTGGTACAATCTGGAGAAAACCAAAGGACAGCAATTCATTTCGTATATGCGAAGTCAGCTGTGTAATATCTACCATCGACGCAGTTTCAAATACAATGACGGCACAAAATATGTGGGATCGCCTACAACGAACCTGCTTAGAGAGAGCCAAATCACTGTTAGGAGTCTCAAAAGGACACCACCAACAAGCTAAAGAGACCTGGTGGTGGGATGATGAAGCTAAAGCAGTGATTAGAAAGAAGAAAGCAGCTTTCCAAGCTTGGTCGAAGTGCCCCTCAAGAAATACAAATGAAAAAGCGCGTCTCAAAATGGAATACAAGAGCTGCAGAAAAGAAGCGAAGAAAAAGTTCGCCCAACTTCAAGCAAAAAGCACGGAGGGCCTGTATCGAGAGCTGGAAGAGATTTCTGCCCCAGCTGCTGAAGCAAATCAGGCAATCCAAGAGCTAAGACAAAGCAACTTGAATAAGGGAGCAACCATTTTCAAAATAGCCGCTCAGAGAAGGAGAAATGCGCAGGAGATTCGTTCGCCAAAGTTCATAAATGATGCTTAAGGACTGCTACTTGTGGATGACGACAAAATTCTTCACAGGTGGCGACAGTATTGTGATGATCTTTTGAATGAACAGTTTCCTCGGCGCCACTTTCCAACAGCTGCACCTAACTTTACGGAAGTATCCGACGTCACAGTCGAAGAAGTTAGGGAGGCAGTTAAGAACTCCAAAAAAGGCAAAGCGATTGGGCCAGACGAAGTACCATATGAGTTTTGGAAAAATATGGGAGACATCGGGTTGAGATGGCTCACGATTCTCATCTCCAAACTTATAAGAGGTGACAGTTTGCCTAATCAATGGAGGGAAAGTTTTCTTCTTCCAATGTACAAGTGAAAGGGAGATACAAGAAGCTGTGACAACTATCGTTCGATCAAGTTGATGTCCCACACTATGAAGATCGTTGAGCGGGTTTTGGATAACCGACTGCGGAAAATAATAAGGCTGTCTGATGACCAATGCGGGTTTGTGGCGGGTAAGTCAACTACAGACGCAATCCAAAGTATAAGGATCATTATGGAAAAACACCGAGATGCCTTAGAGGATTTGCATATTGTGTTGGTTGACTTCGAAAAAGCATTCGATCGACAACCACGAGATCTGATATGGGAGGAGTTCCTGAAGCCTATGTGCGAATAATTATGGACATGTACGAGGGAGCAGTTACAAAAGTGAGATGCCCAGCTGGAGTCGCCGAAGAATTCCAAATAACAGTAGGTGTACATCAGGGAAGTGTCTTGAGTCCACTGCTCTTTATTGCTGTTCTGGATTATTTGCTCGAAGGAAAAGTAACGGACAATAAAGTAAAACAATTATTCTTTGCTGACGATGGAGCCATCATAAGCGAGGATCCTACATCCCTGCAACGAGCACTTGACGTTTGGATTGATGTTCTGGAGGGAAATGGGTACCGTATTAGCGCAAAAAAGACTGAATACCTGTGCTGCCCTTTTTCTGATCCAGACAAGCCTATTCCAGACATTTATTTGAATGGAAATGTGCTTCCCAAGTGTGAAAAGTTTAAATATCTGGGATCTATGATCAATAGTGAAGCAACTTGTGATGACGACATCAATCATCGAGTAAGCGTGGATGAAGTGGCGAGAAAACTCCGCTATCTTCTGTGATCGAAAAATGCCCCCTAAGCTGAAGGGAAGACTCTACACAGCAGTTGTCCGTCCAGCTCTGACATACGGTTCACAATGTTGGACAATGTACAAAAAGTATGAGAGCAAATTGACGGCAGCCGAAATGAAGATGCTTTGGATGACAGCAGAAGTAACAAAGCTTGATCGAATTAGAAGTACTAAGATCCGTGGAAGCCTATGTCAAAAGTACAATCTTGGACAAAATTCAGCACGACCGGCTCAGTTGGTATTGTCATGTTCAAAGGAGAGATCCGCAGAACCCCGTCCAAAAGGCAATATCGTAAAACGTTTCAACAAATCCGCGACGAAAAAGAAAAGGCAGGCCAAAACACTCCTGGTACAAGCAAATGCAAAAACAGCAGCATTTGGTTGGCCTCAAACATGGAACAATCCAAAACCGGGAGGCTTGCCGACGCTTTCTGAGGTCAACGCGGCGTACCCCACAGGCGGATCACTAGTGTGAAGCAGAAAAGTGGGAGAGTTGTGATCGCTTCAAGATCACTACTCGTAACGCCGGAAATGAAGAAGAAGAAGACCAGTCAAATGAAAGTAACCCTCATCGGAAAAGATGATTTTCTTAAAAAAAATCGATATCGATTTCAAGTTGTTCCAAGGCAAAATCAGAAAATTCACGACGTTTATGGTGGTCCAATAGTGAAAGTGTAAACACTTCTGAATGCAATAAAAAACAAATGACAGATCAAGTCATTCAACAAACGGCCGAAACGCCACTGCTAAATCATATCATACCTATTGGAAAACCCTTTAGTTTGCAGCAATTCAGCTGCTGGCCCTCTAAGAGCAAGGGTCAGTGGTATGAACTTGTCTTCGTCATTCCAACCACTTGCTGTACCTAATGGCTGCCTCAAATTGTCTTTTGAAAATTGAAAAATAAATTTGTCCATCAAAGGTTGGCGGTTGCACTTAATTCTTCTTTGGATGCTCTCCACAAGCTTTTCGTAGCTACTTTACCGGCATCTGGTCTAGTTCCTTGCCTATGTTTTGGATTCGTCTCTCTAGAATGGCATATTGAATCTAGATTTTCTTTTCGCATTGACTCACATGCAAGGGAAACTGTTTCTCGTCATCTTCAATGTGTTTATCTAAGGCAGATACATTTTTCTCAGTGTTGCACAATTAGCCTTCTAGAATATTTTTGTTTTTTCTGAATTCCGAATTCCCATAAGGTTTTGCTGTGCCTCAAGTCGCTCAAGAATATTCTACTGTTCCTTCTTCTGATCGTCATACATTTTCATCTACTTTCTCTCCTTTAGCTTCTGTTAACGAACTTCTAAATGAAAAAGGTGCTCAGCATCCCCTAGATTGCATACTGTTCACATTCGCAAATCACGAACATTAAACGATGCCTGTGCTGTGTTTGTGGTACGCGTGTTGTGATGGTTAGCATGTCTGCCCAGAATCCAGAAGTTCGTGGCTCGAATCCCAACAGAGGCAAAAATGTTTTTCCACGGGTATCGCCTTTCACGAGGAATTGGCAAGTCCTCCGTTAGTAAATTCATTGCCATGAAAATTGCTTTCTCGATTAGCCATTCTCCATTCTCGATACTCCATTCCCTCACAAGGCACGTTGTGAGAAATGCGCTATGTCCTGGGGCTCCCCGCTCTGTTGCGCCACCCTATTAATTTATTTATTTGTGTTGCGTTTGAAAGAAATTTTGTCTGAATATTGAATATGTACTAGCTGTGCCCGCGACTTCGTCCGCGTGGAATAGTGACTTTCGGCAGCATTTTTAATTTGTTATGCTAATTATTTTGCAAATTAAACGCATACATGCATTAAAGTAACCTATTGTTTTATTTAAGTACATTTTTACACACGATTATCTTACTTTTCCTTCTTTTGCCTAATAAAAAGGTTTTGCGGTATCGTCTCTAAACGAAAACCAGCACCTTTAAACGTCAGCTTTCAGAGGAAACTGCACTCTTTCAAACTAAAATGACAAATCAATGGAAACTAAAGGAATACGGGCAATCAAAACGTTTTCTCCTTCTGCCATTCCAGTCATTATTATAATTTTTATAGTGCCGCCTGCCGCATCCAGCTGTGTACAATTCTAGATTTCTCATTATTGGTGATGGAACATTACCATGTAGCCAATCCTGATAATCCTCAGGAATTGAGAAACTCTATAGGGTTTAGGGTATGATGTGACTTGCTCATTGTCCATAATATTGTCTACGTACTGATAGACATTCGACAACATTTCCCTTCCCGCGACATAATTTATCAGTTTATATGGTCAACTATCTCATTAGTCGGCGCCAAAATCGACCTTTCACAATCATAGCCATTCTCGATTGCCAATTTTTACTTGAAGATAAAGATAGACATTAGTTCTCAGGTCAACTGTGTTTTCATTAATTTGAAAGAAATCATCTCACGGTGATAGAACTTTAGAAATCGTTCCAGTAGTTTCTAAGTTCTAGTTTACGTTCCCCTTTCCGTAGAAATATAGGGATTATATATATAACCCACGTCCTTCCTTAGGCTCTAGGCTATCATTGAACAAAATTTCATCTAAATCGGATCAGTGGTTTGGGCGGGTGATGATAACAAAGAAACACGGACAGACAGAGTTAATCTCTAATTTGCAATATTAGTAAGGATGTTCATCTTCAGGTTCAGGACTATTTCTGTACCAACATTCATGTAAATAGGTTCAATAGTTTAGGTGGTTGATGGCAACAGAAAAAAATAGACAGACAAATTTAATTTCGATTTTAATTAGTAAATACTCCCGTTCCCGTGGGCGTGGGAATTTGGTGATCGTTCCCGTGGGAATATAGGGATAAAATATATAGCCTATGTGCCTTCTCAGGCTCTAGAGTATCTCTGTACAAAATTTCTTTAATCGGTTCAGTACTTTGGGTGGTAGGCGGTAACATAGAAAAACGAACAGACAGGTTCCCGTACCCGTGGAAATGTTCGAATGAAATATAGCATATATGTCCTTCTTCAGGTTCTAGCTCATCTCTGTATAAAATTTCCTTCAAATCGGTTCTGTTGTTTAGACGGGAGATGGTAGCATAGAAGGACGGACAGACAGAGCTACTTTCACACTTATAGTAAATATAAGTAAGGACTCCCGTTTCCGTAGGAATATGGGGATGAATTGAAGTTTATGCTACTCGGGGATAGTGTAGCATTCCAACGGTTAAAGAATATTTGAAATTTGTGTTGTAGTTTCTAAGTTCCCGTTTACGTTCTCATTACGGTAAGAATATAGGGATATAGCCTATGTCTTTCTTCAAGTTCTAGACTATCTCTGCATCAAATTTAATTTAAATCGGTTCAGTAGTTTGGGCGGGAGACAGTAGCATAGAAAGCCGGACAGACAGAGTTACTTTCACATTTATAATATTAGTTAGGATAAGGCAACGATTTTGATCTAACTACCTATAATGAAGAGATGTAGAAGTCATTGAGTATATACTATTCGGGAAGGCTGTGATTGGTGTGGACATGGCGGTACCCAAACGTTGCAACTTAAAGTAAACATTAATTGAGCTTATTATACCTCTCCGCAGCAGCATCTGGGTCTGGATGAACTACCGGAGGTAACTTGTCAAATTAGTAAAAGCGAGTGTTGACAAAGTGAAATAGAACAACACTCTAATTATCTGCGAGTAACGACAGACTGTCCGAATCTCAGTAGTCTCCCAAATCTTATGAGAAACGTCACAGCGGATGAGTTGGACTAACAGAACGAACGGTGGACTTCAGAAGTCAAAAGAAAGAAACTCTTGAATGAGTTACTCCAACATTTTTGGTGTAAAGGTCACTTGAGGTCATTCAATATTTGGGTAGGGTGTAGAAATAGAGATGGTGGTGATTGAGTTCTTGGCTAACCAAAGGTAAAAGACAGAACAATGGGTAATAATCTGACTGAAGAACGAGAATATTATGTCATCTAACAAGAGCAGAGAACATCGATCATAGACCAATTGAGCAATTAAATTGAACATAAGGGATTCATCTAATTTAGTTCCGCTATGAACATGGAGAATGACATTAGTGCGAAGAACAAACGCAGAGTTACTTTTGCCAATCGCTGGATCTTTGGGTTAAAAAGGCAGTTGGGAAATAAAAACCTCGAAGGACTTTTCGAAGGCACATTGCAAAGAATTTTGCGTAAGGAGGAGTATTAGATGGATTAATCAAGTGAAGGAGGACCTCAACTGAAGCTAAGGAGACCTTATCTGCCATCTCAGAATTGCTGACGAAAGGTGTTCGGTGTGAACCTTAACCTCAACCATAACATCTTTCGATAACGACTTCGATTATGCGCGAGCTCTCTCCAGTGTTGAACTCTTTAGTCGGTTGAAGTCTTCTTACACTTGACTGACCTACCCTAGACAAGATCTTCCCCTATAGACTTGCCTGCTATGTGTTTTCAAAAGCGCGTCGAGTTTGAGTCCAATGTGCCTGTCAAAAATCCTCGATCGAACCCTCCAAGTGGGTGCCGGGCGGGCAATGTTCACTACATATACTTATCAGTGTCTGTACGATGTCAGACGGTGACAGCCAAGGTTAGGTTGGATCGCTGGGTGGTTGTGACTTCTCAATAGCACAATCCTTAGAAATCCAATCTCACCATAGATACGAGGTTCCTAGTTTCAGTGGTGGTGTGAGCATTTATAATCCGTGCCGAAGAATTAAAGGTTGGGAGATAAACCAATCAATAACGAGCTCTTCTGGATGCTTGGCAGGGTCCAGAATAGACTAGCCTTACCCCGGTACACGGCTCTGCCGGGGCTGACCTTTTTCCTTCCGTAGATACTCGTGGGACCTTCTATGGAATTTTTAAAAACAAACAAACAAACAGACAAAAAAACGAACAAAAAGACAAAAAAGAAAACTGGGGGGAGGCAACGAAAGTTGTACACATTCTCCGATTTGGCTGAAAAGTCGAAGCAGGAATGTGAGCCAACGGGCATACCTTCCACCAGTGGGATACAAGGTTCGCACACATGCTCTGAACCAGCTGCAAAGCCAGTTCAGGTCTGTGCAGTGAGAACCAAGAATCCCGACTCTGGCGAGCAGCACAGCCCGCTGGAAACTGGTCAAGAGCATGCTGCAAAGCTAGTTCTAGCCAGTGAATCGGAGGGCAAACGGACCGCCACTGCTAATAGAGGGGATGAAGTCCCCAATATTAGCTTTGAAAACAATTCGCCTGCTTTGGTGCTATCATCAAGACAGGACGAGATGAAACTTACAAAGAGGGGAAATGGAGGGGTGATCAACGACTCCGTCTCCACCTTGAATGCCCTTAAAATAAAGGACACGGGGAGGGCCGTTCAGACTGGCAGGGTTGGAGAGGCGATTAGCAACCCTAACTCTGCGGGTCGGTGCGTACCCTCGTCGAGTACAATGAATCCTCCAATTAGTGGAGCGGGAGAGGTGATTAACAACTCCAGCTCGGCCAAGGGGGGGACTCAGATCAAAAAAACGCCCGCTCAGATACGTCGCCAAGCCAGAAGGGTAATTGAAACGGTGGGTGGTAAGCCCGCAGTGGAGAGAACCCCGGGTGAGGTTGATAAATTGAAGTGGGCAAGTAAAATTGCAGAAGAGACCAGCCAAGACTCAACGTCGAAGCAAAACAGGTCGTTTGAGGTTGAAAAACCTCAACCAAAAAAGCCAAGAGTCGGGGTTAGCGTTCCATCGACACTGGTGCCGGGGCAATCCTTTGGTGACGTGGTAAAGGGACCGATTGTTGTCGCGGTCATCGACGGGAGCAATATGGATGGAAACATCTCTGCCGACAGGTGGGCGGACATCAAGGCTCACCTCGCTTTCAGGTTTATACCTGTTATCGAGGCGAATCCGGGACCCCTCCCAAGAATTAGCGACGCTGGCTGGCATCAAAACCGCGTCAAGCTGATCGCCTGCCAAGACCAGAGATCGCTTCACCTATATAAACTTGCTGTCAGCGGTTTAGGTGAGATCTGGCCAGGTGCTAAGCTAGAGGTTGTGGCAAGGGAGGATATCCCAAGCAGACCGAGAGCTCGTGCCTTGGTACCGGCCCTACATGAATCGTGGGAGATGGTTCTCCAGTTGATTAAATACAGCAACCCGGATCTGCCCACTCACGATTGGACGGTTCCGGTGATTG
Source organism: Melanostoma scalare (assembly GCA_949752695.1). Taxonomy (NCBI): domain Eukaryota; kingdom Metazoa; phylum Arthropoda; class Insecta; order Diptera; family Syrphidae; genus Melanostoma; species Melanostoma scalare. The sequence goes on along the minus strand of OX456984.1, from coordinate 184,251,572 downwards.
AAAAAGAGTCGGTGGGTCGTTATCGGTCGGCTCTTGTCATCCTGAATAAGGAGTCATTAAAACCCCTGGCGGCACGCGGGGGTGTTATTCAGTACGGCTTTGACAGCCTAGTGCTGAAAATATACAAAAAAGATGAGGACGCTGCAAAGCTTCCAAAGCAAGCGGCTGAATCCGAAGCCAAGGAGTCCACTGCGAGCGTCGAATCTTCCATCATGGAGACAGACGCGGCAAGTTGCTCTGATTCTTTGGAACAGCTGTCTTGCTCGAAACTGGTCGAAAAGACTACAATAATAGTGTCTGATCAAGACGCAACTGAAATCAAATCGTCCGATAAGGACGACAACAACAAAGGTGGAGTCTTAGACTCCGACGATGAAATGCTTGGGGTTCTCCTTTCTGAGGATGAGTTGCTAGACTCCGCCTCAGATATGGAGGACCTTAATGCTACAGTGTTGGAGATTAAGCTGGATGATTGTAGCAATGCTGCAGATACTCCAGATTAATCTCCAACACTCCATCAAAGCCTCGGCCGGACTCCTTCTCCGACTAAGCAAGTCCGGCGAGGATATAGTCCTGATCCAGGAGCCATGGATTAATAAATCCGTGGTAAAAGGACTCAGGACGAAAGATTATTCTCTGCTGTATGTGACGGACAAAGGTGAACCAAGATCCTGCATACTGGCAAAGAAAACACTTAACGTATTTTTACTACCTAATTACAGCAATTGCGACACCACAACAGTAAAACTGCAGACCAACAGTGGGACTTACTGGCTCACGTCCGCTTATCTAGGCCATGACCAACCGGGGCCGCTACCAGGAGAGACGCTCGAGCGCGTAATAAAAAGCGCAACAAAGCTCAAAGTGGATCTTATAATAGGAAGTGACGTCAACGCACATCAAGCAGTATGGGGGAGTACGGACGTAAATGAAAGGGGTGAGTCTCTTTTTAATTTTATACTAAGTACTAACCTTCTTATCTGCAATATCGGTAACGAACCAACCTTTGTCACAAAAAACAGACAAGAGGTTTTAGATGTTACCTTTGTATCTCAATCAATCTATAACCAGATTAAAAATTGGGCTGTATCTAAGGATCACTCCTTCTCTGATCACAGATACATCCAATTTAGTCTAACAGATGACACACCAAAACCCATAGGCTTCCGTAATTATAGGAAAACTGACTGGGTAAAATTCAGGGAAATCTTCAAACATTGTTACAACTACAATGACAATAGCTTCCCTTCAAACCCCAAGGATCTTGACAGCAAAGTCGACGATCTAACTAGTGCTCTTAACCATGCCTTGTGTAACTCTTGTCCTCTTACCATAGTAAGAGGGAAGAAGAAACCACACTGGTGGACCAAAGAGCTAGAACCGCTCAAGGAAAGTTGTGCGAAGCTTTTCAATCGAGCCAAATCTTCCAGAAATCCCATAGACTGGGATCTATATAAGGAATCCCTTAGGATTTACAAAAAGAGGTTACGAATAAGCAAAAGATCCTCTTGGAAAGAATTCTGCAATAAAATTGAAGACTCCTCAGAGGCATCTAGACTTAGGAAAATCCTATCAACGAGTCCAAACATGCCAAGTTCTATAAAAGATGAAAACGGCAACTGGACCAACTCATATGAAGAAACATTAAACTTGCTACTGGATACTCATTTCCCTGGTAGCTCGTTGACAATAACAGACGAGGAGCACTTGCCTCGACTCGCAAACCAATCAGGTAAAGGTCTTATCTCTAGAGATATACTGTTATGGGCAATAAACAGCTTTGACCCTTATAAATCACCAGGGCCTAACGGAATCATCCCTGCGGAGCTGCAGCAGGTTTCAGACATCATCATCTATAACTTAGAGATGATCATGAAAGGATGCATCAGCTATGCCTATATTCCTAAGGCCTGGAGAGAAGCTAGGGTCGTCTTTATACCTAAAGCCGGCAAAAGCTCCCATGTAAATCCAAAAGATTTAAGACCTATTTGTCTATCATCCTTCCTCTTTAAAACACTGGAAAGAATGATTGACATACATTTAAGACAAGAAATTAAACCTAGTCTGATCTCAACGGCGCAACATGCCTATACAAAAGGTAAATCAGTGGAAACTGCACTCCACTCTCTGGTTTGCACCATTGAAAAATCCCTGCACTACAAAGAATACTCTCTCGTCGCATTCCTAGACATAGAGGGCGCATTTAACAATGTTAACAATTCAGCAATCACTAATGCTCTTGATGGGCTGCTCATAGAGGAACACATCAAAAACATGATAAAAACAATGCTCAGCAGCAGAATCATTAGTTCCGAAATGGGGAACTACAAAACAAGCAGAATGGCCAATAGAGGAACCCCGCAGGGAGGAGTTTTATCTCCCCTACTGTGGAACCTGGTCGTTAACAAATTGTTAATTGACCTAGAGGACGAAGGTTTCAAAACCATAGCCTATGCCGATGATGTAGCAATTGCCGTTTCAGGCAAGCGCCCACAAACCCTAGCTGAGCTGCTACAAACAGCACTTAACAAGCTTAACAATTGGGCTGCAGATTGTGGTCTGAACATCAATCCACACAAAACGGAATTAGTTCTCTTTACGAGGAAATACAAAATTCCGGACTTCAGACCCCAACTATTAAAGGGGTAACTCTCACACTGTCAAATCAGGCTAAATATCTAGGTCTCATTTTTGACAAAAAACTGACCTGGAAAACCAATATTGAGGAAAGAGTAAATAAAGCCAACGTTGCACTCTTCTCCTGTAAAAAAGCAATTGGCGGGAAATGGGGTTTCTCCCCCCAAATCACCCATTGGCTGTTTACCTCGGTAATTAGACCGATACTCAAATACGGGGTGATAGTCTGGTGGACAGCACTAGACAAGATGATCAACTACATCAAGCTGGCCAAAGTTCAAAGAACGGCTAGTCTGTGTATTAGTGGCGCACTGAGGACAACCTCATCGGACGCCCTCAATGTACTGCTAGATCTCACACCCCTAGATATCTTCAGCAAGCAAGTCGCAGCTAGCTCAGCTACTCGACTCAGAGCTACATCACAGTGGACCAATAATCAAATCGGCCACACAACCATTCTAGATAACTTTAGATTCTTACCGAATCGATCCGACTACACCACCCCCAAGTTGGTGTTTGACAATAATTTCCAAGTAACCATACCTTCAAGAGAAGCTTGGGAAAATGGCGCTCTTTTGGAAAATGAAGCAATACACTTCTACACCGATGGTTCAAAAACCAGCGAAGGTGTGGGAAGTGGAATCTACTCAGAAAAACTGAATCTCAGTCTTTTCTTCCGCCTACCCGATCATTGTAGTGTGTTCCAAGCGGAAATTCTGGCGATTAAGGAGGTGCTGTCTTGGCTCAAAGAAAACGTCATATCCTCCACGGATATTCGGATCTTCTCAGATAGCCAAGCTGCCCTTAAATCTCTTGCCTCTGTCTCTACAAAATCCATCACGGTCCAAAATTGTCAGATGTCTCTGAGGGAGATGTCAAAACAGTTTAACATTCACCTTTCATGGGTGCCAGGGCACAGGGACATACCAGGCAACTGTATGGCAGACGAACTAGCCAAAAAGGGCACGACCACTTCCCTACGCTCAGAATGAAACAACATAGGTGTACCTATCGCTACATGTAAACTCCTACTTAGACAAGACGCTTCAAGGAGAACAAACACTAGATGGACTGAGAGTAACAACTGCCTTGCAACCAAAAAAGTTTGGCCGTGTGTAGACTCAAAACGCTCGAAGAGTTTGTTGGCCCTGAACCGTCTGTATCTAGGTTCTACCATAGGTGTTCTTACGGGACACTGTCTAATAGGGAGACACGCCAAAAGACTTGGTGTGTTTTCCAATGATTTCTGCAGAAGCTGCATGGACGAGGAGGAGGAAGAAACCGTTCAACACCTTCTTTGCTCATGCCCTGCACTACTTCATAGGAGGAAAACTCATCTCGGTGAATTCTTCTTCGATGATACTAGCGACCTAGCTTACATAGACCCTAAAAGTCTTTCGAAATATATTAAAAGTTCCACGTGGTTCGACTAGCAGGTGATTAACCGGCTAGTCCCGTAATGGAAGATTAATAAGTGATCAACTCGTTAATCTTACATCGGGTTTCTGAGATCAGGCAATGTACTCATTGACTGACAGCCACTTCCACCTAACCTAACCTAACCTTGAGTCCAATGTTGATGTCCATCCGCTCTTAATGGCCCAGTCATCGTAATCTCGATGTGAAGTGTACTCTTCTGCCAATGTTGCGGTACAGCCTATACAGTTCGTTGCTGGATCTACATCTCCAAAAATTTTCTTCACATAATATACCAAAGGTCATTCGGAGTATTTGTCATTAGAAATGACCAAGGGTCTCATCATTCGATTTTGATCAGGTCCATGCGTCAGCGCCGTAAAGCAGGACTGGGATGCTCAAGGTCTTCTACAGGGTTACTTTGGTTTTTCTAGCGAAGCTTTTGATTAACAATTGCCTTCCCAATCCAAAGAAATAGCGGTTGGCAAGAATTATTCTTCGTTTTGTCTCCGCCCTAGGTATAAGTTAAGCCCACGGCAACTAAGTCCACTGAAGTACATAGTTCCTCCTCAGTGGGAAATAAATCCACTTTTGTAGAGTGGAAAATTTTTAAAAAGTGATTCCCTACTTGTTATCCAAAAATCTAAAACTTCAAACGTGATATGTGTTGTCTTGATCAAATTTGAAATTTATTGAGCACATAAAAAAAATCTGATTTGCATTTTTTAGTTGCCATATGGTGCATAACATTATCGAATTTTGCATTTTCGCCAAAATGCTGCGGTATAAAAAGAGTAAATGCGACCAAATTGTCATCATTCTGTTATTCCACTAGCAAATAGACAAATCCCGACATGAAATTCTTTGTTGTTCTTGCTCTCGTTGCTGCAGCCGTCGCCATGTGCGCTGCTGTCCCACAATCACCATCAGACGCTGGCGCTGTAGTTACTCGTTATGATAACGACAACATTGGAGTTGATGGATATAACTATGGGTAAGTTGAATTCAATCATCTTATTTGTTGATCATTTTCAAACTATTGATTTATTTCTGTAGCTATGAGACTAGCAATGGGATCTCTGCTAGCGAGCAAGGAACTGTGAATAACGCTGGGACAGACAATGAAGCACTATCCGCCAGGGGACAGTTTAGCTACACCGGTCCAGACGGTGTTGTCTACTCTGTCACTTACATCGCTAATGAGAACGGTTTCCAACCCAGTGGTGCTCATTTGCCAACTCCCCCATCGGTTTAAATGACTCCTTCATCTGCAAAAGTGTGATACCTAGAAAGCAATGCATGGAGGTTAACCGATTGACTTTTTTTCAATTGGTATGCTCAATCAATTGTCGGCTATTTAAGTTTAAGATATAATAAAATGATCTACATCCATCCATTTCCTTACAAAACGCGTTTAGGTCTTTCAAACTAAGCAACGGATTTTGATGCGATTTTTTTTTAATAGGAAAAAGAAGCAGGGGAATTCGTCCCCGGTAAGAACATTGCCAGTTTCGTTCACTGGGATGTGTCTCGAAGTTGAAATTTGAATCGAGTTCTTTTATTTGAGCCATGGTTGGTCTAGAAATGAATGTAGAGAAAGTCTTGCATGTTCATTATTTACTTTTTGAAGAAAAAAAGGAAGGGCGGCATTTTTTTTCTGCGGCTCCTAAGTGGTGTTCCACTTTAATTGGAAGTTAGATAAATTTTTTTTTCATTATACGGTAAGCGTCAAAATCGAACTTATCCTGACATTGGTTAAACAAACAGACAACATAATGTACTTGTGGATTTCATGAAGGAAGTATATAAGAACCGATGTCTGATTGCTTCCTCTCTTATTGGTAAGTTACTAAAGGTGATCTCTTTGTTGTGAAGGTCTGAACAAAGCTACAGCGTTGATGTGTCTCTACTACTCTACATGCGCCAGCCACATCGTGGTCTCGATGCGAAGTGTACTCTTGCTACTATATCCTTGTTGCGGTACAGTTAATGCATCAGTTCGCTGTTGAATCTTCTTCTCCAAAAGATGGGTTCACATACGGGAACAACGATCATTCGGAGTATTTTTCTTTTGAAGTAAGCCCTTGGTGGCCTGATGACACAAGCAATATCTTACCAAAAACTGAATGAAGTCCTTACATTGGTCTGGAAGTAAGATTATAGGGCCAGATGTTATTAAAGCATTTAACAACCGACTTTTCTCGTTCGTTTGAAATAATATTTCTGGTTACTCAACACAAATATTATGACTATTAGCAATGTAAATGCTACAGTATGCAAATAATTTTATTCATTAAATTTAATGCTCTTCAATTAAATGCAACGAACCTGATTTTTCGCATCTGAATCAGGTGAAAAGAATATATGCGTATACAATAGCAGCTACAAGGCCACTTGGTAACTTAGCTACTAACCTAGCGCCCATATTGGAGACAATTTTTGCAAGTCAAAAAATCATACCATTTCATAATTTTGTCCTGGACGTAATTGCAGTTAAAAACGAAAGGTCTTTCTCTCTCCGATAACAGAAAACAGAATATAGACAAACCAATTTGCATGCAAAAACTTGACAAGACTGCTTTGAGACTCAAATAAAAAGTGGTGCGATTTTTTATTTGAGGATGAATCACACTTGGCTTTGAATGCACATTACTAAATTTTATATTCCAATCGAAAATAGTACATTCATATACTCCAAACTTAAATCTCCCTGAGAAGAGGTAAGCTAGTTAGGATTTTGGTAGCAGGTCAAATATTCTTTTTACCCTTTTCACCAGTGCACAGTCATAAAAATTATACTTTTAAACAATCAAATCTTGGAAAACTACTCCCATTGCATGCTGTGGCAATAAAAGTTCGTTAAAAAACTCAAAGTTTGATTTCTTTCCCGTTTTAGTTTTTTTCAAGTATCATAAAATGTATGGGTTTTCAAGTGCACTTATTAATAAGTTTTTTTGATTATTGTTTTGTTCATTTGTATAAAAATAAAGAAACTCTATGTTTAACAGGCATTTTCTGAAAAAGACATCCAAGTCAAAACTTTGCTTGGCGAAGAAAATTTGAACACAATTTAAAATTGAAAATCTGGCAACCCTATGCCTATAGGAGCCCAACTTAAATACAATTTTAAAGATTATTATTAAAAAAAAAATTAAGTCTAAAATTAGGTCTCTACCATCAGTATTGACAGAGAAATCGAATTTAACACAGGTCAGGGTACACCAAAGTTAACCTTTTTTTAAATTGTCAAAAAGGGATGACAAAGTTGTGAAACGGACTTTACTGTAAAACAATTTTTTTCTTAGAATATGATTAAGAATCACATCCCAAAGTAATCGTATGTAACACGAATTACGGAATACCCTGTATATAATTCTGCAAGATCTATGACGACAACAAAAGGGTACATATAAGTTAACGACATCGCAAAGTTATTTGCAATTCGCTTCTCACGGAAAATCGCTGACATGGTGTCTGGCCAGCGACACCAGTTTCATGGTTTCTTAGAATTGGGAAATATGAAATATGAAATTTATCAAATTGTCAATTAAGCTAGATTTAAGTATTCCATCGATTTCATGGAAATCGAAGTATTGTTTAGTAAGCTAAAAATAAGTATTTAAGGTAAGAAATGTAATGAACATTTGTCAATTATTGTATTTGGGAAGGCAGAATCGCTGCCCGTTTGTAAATCAAAGTAAATAAATAAAGAATAAAAAAAAAACGTTTTTTTAAGGAAAATTAAATCCTAGAAATTTAACTGGCGCCCGAGCAGGGACCGGTATCGCGTGTGAGTTCTAAGTAAAAGTAAAAGCGCCTTAAGTAGCCGCGTCCTTTCGAACATATCCTCGCTTACCGGTTTAGAAAGAAAACGAATCGCCTCAAGTAGCCGTGGTTTAAATAGAAAATGAATCGCCTAAAGTAGCCGTGGTTTAAAAAAAACAAATCGGCTCAAGTAGCCGTGTTTAAAAAAAAAAAAAACATAATAGTGCGTTAGTGTTCGTTAAAAAAAAAGAAGAAAAAAAACATACCGTCAAGTTCTAATGAAAAACTAAAAAGCAAAGAAAAACAAGAAACCAAAATAGAAACACTAAGAAAGTAAAACACGAATATTGAAAACACTCATCTATTAATAGAAAAAGAACAAAGGTGAACAGTGAACATTATTGGTGAAAGTGAACACAGAAATCACAAAGGGCCCCGAAGTAGCCCTGCAGCCTACACTAGTAATTTTATTTATGTAAGTCTAGATTAGATTAGATAAGTAAAATAAAAATTAAAAACAAATATTTGTTTATAATCACGATATTTTTTAGTGCTTTATGATAATCTATATTATTTTTTTTTACTATTACCATTACCCTTGTTTTGTTTCACAATAAGTACTACATTTATTTGAAAAATTATATTCTAAAAACAATTGAAACAATTTTACTAAAACATAAGAAAATAATTTAAGAAAAAAAAAACTAAATTTTATATGATAAAAGTAACTAAGTGATTTTTTATATAAAAAAAAAAAAAAGAATATACGTATAAGAAGGAAAATGGCCAACCCAGATAACTTAATTAGACCCGAAATGAACGGAAACATTCCGCCAGCCGCTTCACCTAGCCAAAACAATGCTACAATCACTCGTACCGATTTGCAAAATATGGTTGTGACCATAGTAAACCATGTCTTAAACACAGAAGGAAAAAATATCATTCAAAACATCATAAATCCCAACTCTGACCGATTTTAAGGAATCGATCAAGTAATCGATCCAACACAGAGATCCAATCTCGGAGACCTTGACAAGGTCCCAGATGTAGTTAGGTGCCTGAGAGATTTCTCTGGGCAACCAGGGAAATCAGTTCGTGGAAGAAGAGCGTGGATCGAATTATTCACCTTTACGAACCCATCAAAGGTTCACCAAAATATTTCGGCGTCTTAAACGTCATACGGAATAAAATTGTAGGAAACGCAGATATTGCGTTAGAATCCTATAATACCCCTCTCGATTGGGGATGTATTTCCCGATGCCTCACCCTTCACTACGCGGACAAACGCGACTTGGGTACACTTGAGTACCAAATGACTTCCCTCATACAAGGGAACGATACTGTGGAAGGCTTCTATCAAGCTGTTTACTCCAACCTATCCCTTATTTTAAATAAAATTAGTTGCATGGACGCCGGTCCAGAAGCACTATCCTTACTTACGAAAACTTATAGAGATAAAGCTCTTGACACCTTCGTAAGAGGTCTTAAAGGAGATCTACCTAGACTCCTCGGGATCAGTGAACCAGTTGACCTGCCACAGGCTCTCTACCTGTGCCTTAAATTAGAAAATCAAAACTACAGATCAACTTATGCTCATAATCACCAAGGAGCAATTAGGAAATTACATCAACCAACTCCGCCAATGCTTCCTCCTAGGAGACCAAATCCAAATATACCCAATAATCAAATACCATTTTATCCACAACTTACCCATTTTCCTCAACCTATGAACTATAACCAACAATCTTACCCATTGTGGTTATTATTACCACATCCCTAAACAAAATCCTTTCAGTAACAACAATAATCGTTACCCAAATCAATTACCAAATCGAATACAAGGAAATATTAACTGACCATTTCCAAGGCCGCAACCAAGGCCAGAGCCGATGGAAACCTCCACAATTGGCACCGCTAGAGTAAATTATGTTAAGAGGCCAAAACAACAACAGAGAAATTGGCCGCCTGCACCGAAGAGACCCAATAATTTTCCGCAACAACCTAGTTTTCCAAACAAGTACAAAGAAATTTTCACCTAGGTACTTCAGCCCAAGAGAACTCCGCAACCCAACAATCGGAACTGGATCAGTATTACGCTGAACTACACTTAGATGATCAACAGCACGAACAAAGTTTTAGTAATTACATAGAACCGTTAACCCAAGAGGAAATAGAAGTAAATGATACTGAAGTAATATCTGAACTTAGCGATATTCATTTTTTAGGTTAGCGAGTTCTTCGTTGCCCTATATAGAAGTCAAAACAAATGGTGGCGAAGTGTTAAAAATCTTAATAGACACGGGTTCGAACAAAAATTATATACAATCCTCCCTCGTAAAAAACCCTATTCCCAATGAAAAAATATTTTATGCTAATTCTGTTGGAGGGAACATAGAAATAACCCACCATACCTTCGTTAACTTATTTGGCTTAAAAGATCTAAAAATTAAATTCTTCCTCATGCCGGCTTTAAAATCCTTTCAATGCATTCTTGGAAATGATAGTTTGAAGGAACTATCTGCCGTAATTTACACAAAGCATTCTTACATGACTATTAAAGACAACATAAAGATACGAATCAAACAACTCACTGCAGAAGCAGTAAATACTTTATCTATAAGAACAGAACACATGACAGCAGAACAAAAAGATTCAATCAAATCCATAACCAAAAGATACTTCAAGTTATTTGATGACCCAGACGAAAAACTAACTTACACAACCGTTGTCAAAGGTGAGATTCGAACTTCATCAGATTCTCCCGTATACACCAAATGCTATCCATATCCAATGGCTCTTAAAGATGAAGTAGAGAGTCAAATTCAAAAACTCCTCAAAGATGGCATAATAAGGTCTTCAAGATCACCGTACAATTCACCGGTGTGGACTGTTCCAAAGAAGCTAGACGCTTCCGGCGAAAAAAAATACCGATTGGTGATCGATTATCATAAATTGAATGCCATCACTATTGCTGACCGGTATCCTATCCCAGAGATTAACACAATTTCGCTCGCACAATTAGGTCAAAATAAACTTTTCACAGTTATCGACCTCAAAAGTGGATTTCACCAAATTCCACTTAAAGAAAGAGATATTGAAAAAACAGCTTTCTCGGTGAATAACGGAAAATACGAATTCACCCGGCTGCCTTTTGGGTTGAAAAATGCCCCTTCTATTTTTCAGAGAGCACTCGATGATATTTTGAGAGAACATATAGGGAAAATATGTTTCGTTTACATCGATGATATCATCATATTCAGTAAAGATGAAGATACCCATTTAAACAATATTGAAAAAGTTTTCAAGACCTTGGAAGCTGCAAACATGAAAGTTCAGCTTGACAAATGTGATTTTTTTAAAAAAGAAGTTGAATTCCTTGGTTTCATAATTTCCTCAGACGGCGTCAAAACTAACCCAGAAAAAGTTAAAGCAGTGCTTGAATTTCCACCTCCTAACACTCTCAAGGAACTACGATCATTCCTAGGCCTGTCAGGGTATTACCGCCGCTTCGTTAAGGACTACGCTAAGCTAGCAAAACCCTTAACAGCCCTGTTAAGAGGGGAAGATGGACGATTGTCCGAAAACATCTCCAGCAAAATATTAATTCAACTAAACGAAGAAGCAATGGAAGCATTCAATAAAGTTAAAAAATCCTTAGCATCGGGAGACATTGTACTTTCTTACCCCGACTATAGCAAGGGATTTGAACTTACCACTGACGCTTCGAACTACGCGCTCGGAGCAGTACTATCACAAGAAGACAAGCCCATAATGTTTATTTCCAGAACTCTAAATAAGACCGAAGAAAATTACGCCGCAAACGAAAAGGAAATGCTGGCTATAATTTGGGCTCATGACGTTTTCAGAAATTACCTTTATGGCTCAGCAAGAGTCAAAATATTGACTGACCACCAACCCCTCACTTATGCTTTAAGTAGCAAAAATAACAATTCGAAAATGAAACGCTGGAAAGCAGCATTGGAAGAATACAACTACGAGCTGAAATACAAGCCCGGTAGCACTAATGTGGTTGCTGATGCACTTTCTAGACCACCTACTACTCACCTTCAAATTAATTCTCTTACAGCATCCCAATATAGCGACGAAAGTTCATCTCACGAACTTATTCCAGCAGTAGAAGTGCCAATAAACGTTTTTAAAAATCAACTCATTCTGCTTATAGGCGAAGAAGAAAACTTTAAACTCCAATATCCTTTCCCAAATTTTCGTAGGCTTATTTTTACACAACCTCGATATAGTAAAGAAAATCTTATTTCAATATTTAAACGATACTTGATCCCTACCATAATAAATGGACTAATGACCAACGAAGAAACTATGGGAATTATCCAAAACATATATCCACTTCATTTCAAAAATTATAAGGTCCGCTACACACAAACAAAAGTGCTCGATGTAACTGATCAAACTGAACAACAAGAACTTATCTTAAAAACCCATAACAGAGCGCATAGAAATGCACGAGAAAATAAAGCCCAACTACTCCAAAGCTATTACTTCCCACAAATGAACTCAAAAATTAATAAAATAGTTAAACAATGCCATATATGTCGAGAACACAAGTATGATCGGCATCCCCAGAAACCCAAACTCAAACCCACACCTATTCCCCAGTATCCAGGTCATATTATACATTTAGATATCTATTCAACCGAAGGACATCTTGTTCTTACCGCATTAGATAAATTCTCCAAATATGCTCAAACTAAAATACTAAAGTCCAGAGCCGTGCAAGACATCGTAGAACCTTTAAGACAAATTCTATTTTCTTTCGGCATACCGAAACTAGTCGTCTTTGATAATGAAAAATCCTTCAACGCAGCCTCTATTCGTTTCCTACTGCATGATCAATTAGGAATAGAAATTTTCAAAACACCTCCCTATTCTAGCACAGTCAATTGACAAGTGGAGCGATTCCACTCCACACTTTCAGAAATCATGCGTTGCTTAAAAACAGAAAAGATTCATAGATCCTTCCTAGAATTACAAAAAAAAAACAAAAATATCGATTTGAAACATCATAATAAAAAAAAAACACGAACCAAGGAACTATACACCTGGTGATATAATTTACGTTAAAGTAAACAAAAGACTAGGCTCAAAGTTATCACCCCGTTTTAAACGAGAAATAATAAAACAAAACAATACACAAACTGTAACTACACAATCTGGAAAAGTCGTCCACAAAGCAAACATTAAAAGTTGAAATCATTTTTTTTTTCTTACATCCACAGGTACCTCGCTCCCCTCATTTATGCAGATGTGAAAATACTCGATTACTCTAATTCCGAAATAATCGTGCTAAAAACAGGAATAGGAAAAATTCAAACGGGAAATCTAAAATTTATCCATGTCATCGAAATACCCCCTTATGAGGAATTTATATTAAAAAGCTCATCCCTTATGAACCAGCACATCCCAAAAAATAATCCCTTTTTCTCAATCCTAGACCACGAACTTAAACAAACCACTAACCTCATAAACATGTATTAGGGAATGCATTAGAAGAAACCTCCGAAGATCAAGTATCCTAATCTGCTCTGACAGTCAGGCAGCACTAAAGGCTCTGTCCTCGACAAAAATCTAATCCAAACTTGTTTGGAACTGCCTGACATGTTTATTGCAATTAGCTACTCACAATAAAATAACTCTTTCATGGGTGCCTGGTCATGAAGGCGTACCGGGTAACGAAGAGGCTGACCGACTTGCTAGACTTGGCTCTCAGTCCCAATTCAAAGGCCCTGAACCCTACTCCCAATCAGTAGCCTTAAAAACGAATTAGCTACCTGGGAACGACAGAACATGATCAGCACCTGGAACAACTCAAATGGCCATCGTCAGTCAAAACTATTCATTGACTTATCCCACAAACGTATGAAAGAAATTCTTGACATGAGCAAACGTGACGCAAAGTTACTTACGGACTTCTTCACTGGACACTGCTCTCTCAAGTATCATCTTAAAAACATGGGCATCAGCCAAGATGACACCTGTCGTCTCTGTCTTGAAGACATAGAAACAGCTGAACACATTTTATGTGAATGCCCTGCCTTAGCTAGATCCAGGTTAAAAATATTCGATAAAGGGTTCCCCTGTCCCATTGATATCAGAAACACCTCTTCCTCAAAGATTCTTAGGTTCTTACATGACCTCAGCTTCGAATGAGCTAACCTATACACTACGTGTTTTTAAACCTAAGGGAACAGCACAAAAGATCTTTCAGGTCGACGTGCTTGTAAAGGTAATTTTTACCTTCACCCTACTTAATTTAAAAAAAAAAAAAAACCTCATAAACAATATCAAAGTCAATAGAAATAAACGGTCACTAAACTTCATTGGCTCAGCTTGGACGTGGGTGGCTGGAAACCCCGACCATGATGATTTTAAAATAATGGTCGATAAAATTAATAACATGTTAGAAAATAATAATAACCAAGTTTTAATAAACAAAGTTTATATTGAAAGAATAAATAAATTAACAAATGTAACCAACGAAATTATGAATTTAATAAGAAAAGATAGAACTTTTGAAAACGAATTAGTTTTAAGTTTACTGTATAAAATCAAGTTAATTAAAGAAGAAATAACAAATGCAATTTATGCAATCGAATTAGCCAAAAAAAACATTGTAAGCTCTAACATATTGTCAAAATCAGAAATCGATGTAATTTTGACCAATTTAAATAAAAACAAAGAAAATTTATTATTCAAAAATATCGAAGAAGCACTAGAATTTGCTGAAGTAAAAGTTGCAACAAATGTATCAACACTACTTTATATTATAAGTATCCCTAATACAAAGGATGTAATCTATGAAAAATTAATTGTAAAACCCTTAATAAAGAAGAAAAAATATGTAAACAAAAATATGCAAGAAAACATTTTAAAAGGAAATAACAGTATATTTGGAATTATAAATGAATGTAAAACAGTAAACGATGTATCATTATGCAAAAAATCAAACATTATAGATTTAAATAACGATAAATGTATTCCCAATCTAATAGAAGGTAAAAACGCAACATGTAAGAGAACGAATAGCCAACATATCCCAAATCCCAGCAATTGAAGAAATAACTCCAGGAACAATCCTCTTAAATAATTTCGACGGCAAAATAGATTTCAACAACAATAGCCAATCACTTAATGGAACATACCTCGTAAAATTCTCAAATGCCACGTTAAAGATAATGAATCAACAGTATACTGTGGAAGAAATATCTGACATTCACGCATTACCTCCGTTGCTGCATCCACCCTCAGATGATACAGAAGTAGAAGAAATCCTATCACTCCAGCTCATGAAAGAACTCCATCTGAACAACACAAAACATATCAATAAGATTCAAGCAGAAAAAGAAGTCAACCAATGGGTCAACTATTCCATCTTTGCGGTCATATTATTCATCATGGTAATCGTGAAGAAGACATATCCAAAAAACGAAAGGACATCCGAAACGCGGACAACACCAGTTTTCATCCCTCCAATAACAGACCCCATAAACTCCAAATATCCCAGAACTACCGAACACCCCAGCATCTTTAATCTTCCATACTTTTGAAAAAACGAGGACGTTTTTATTTTAGAGGGGAAGAGTTAACGACATCGCAAAGTTATTTGCAATTCGCTTCTCACGGAAATTCGCTTCTCGCTGACATGGTGTCTGGCCATCGACACCAGTTTCATGGTTTCTTAGAATTGGGAAATATGAAATATGAAATATGAAATTTATCAAATTGTCAATTAAGCTAGATTTAAGTATTCCATCGATTTCATGGAAATCGAAGTACTGTTTAGTAAGCCAAAAATAAGTATTTAAGGTAAGAAATGTAATGAACATTTGTCAATTGTATTTGGGAAGGCAGAATCGCTGCCCGTTTGTAAATCAAAGTAAATAAATAAAGAATAAAGAAAAAGACGTAAAGTTTTTTTTAAGGAAAATTAAATCCTAGAAATTTAACTTATATGTGTGGACGAGAAATGAGACAGTTTGCATGGGGAAGAAAGAGGGTGACAACTTTATAAGAATTAATTGCACTTTGCACTGCTGATTTAGATGAAACTAACTCTTTCTCACCTTCAATTTCTAATGCATGCGAATGTCCTGTAGAATGTTGTTTTTGTTTACATCAAAACATACGTGATATGAGAAAAAATTTTGCATCTTTTTTAGCACACTTCGAATTGTTGAAAAGTTTACCTATTGTTTTAGTTTTAAGTGAAATTTGGATCTACGAAAATGAACTTAACATTTGTATAATATTCCTGGTTACACTCTTTTTGGTAGAGGTGTAACTGTTTATGTAAAAAATGTAGTAGGGGAGCCCAGGATGCTAAATTTGCAGTTACTAAAGCGTCATGGGGACTTATTGGATTGTGAAGTTTACGTTTTAAACCGAAAAAGGGTGTGTCAGTTTTCCATTTTAGTGTGGCGAAGAGCGTAAATGCAAAAAAAAAAAAAACAGTCACATTGAAACACTTGAGCGCGTCAGATATTCAAAGAGTATACACGCTTTGTCTTTTAGATAACCGCTAAATAATAATCTGACGATTAACTGGGGGCAGGTGGGCGAATAGAGATGTTGAAAAAAAAAGTTATTCGAGGTTCGAGCGTGTTAGATTTTAAAGTTGAATGTAAAGTGTATACTCAAAAAAGTGTATATGTGTATTTCAATAATCTGACGATTTAAACGTGGCCATAAGTCATGGCTGATGAAAAATGTAAAAAAAAACACGTGAAAAACGAGGACTTTTCAATGAGATTTCTCTAATATCTAGAAATATTATACGAGCAAATTTGGATATTTATATTTATAATTCTTCGAATCAAAAAAATTCCCCAGAAATTATGAATTATCTGAATGCGGCATTTTAAATGCAGCATCGCGGCAACAACAATTAGTCGCGATTGATCGTTCTAACGGTTCAGCTCAATACAACAAGTGAAAATAAAAGTGGAAGTGTGAATACTAGCACATATCCGATTAAAATACGAAAAAGCATTGTTTTTCCACTGCGCAAGCCACAGACTGAACCTTGTTGTTAATGATTTGAACACGGTTCAGGAAATACGAAACACTATAGGCACCATCAAAGACATAATAAGATTTTTCCGAGAATCAGTACTACGGCGAAAGTGTGCTCCGAACATACCCGCCCTTTGTGAAACTCGTTGGTCTCAAAAACACAAGAGCAATGCTGTTTTTAAAGCCAGTTTCGTTGAGATCGTGAACGCATTACTGACTTTATCCACCGAAGGCAATGCAAAAACGCGATCAGCTGCATTCCAGCTACACTCTGCAGCAACGAAACCTGTATTTATCATATATGCACTTGCCAAATACTCGGATAGTCTTGAGCCTGTCGTGAATGGTCTTCAATCTAAAAGTCTTGACCTGCTCAAATGCAAAGACCATCTTGATAGAATATCAACTGTTATCTCTAGCCATTGAACCGCTGTAGATACCGTGATTGATGAAATTCTAGACGAGGCAAAAGAAATAGCGAACTCGATTGAGATTGAATTGGATATGCCCAGACTAACCCAACGACAGCAGCATTGTTCAAATCAACCTGCATCGAATCCAAATGATTATTGGAAAATATTGTTGCTAATTCCGTATTTGGATTCATTGATATCATCGCTTGCAAATCGATTCGCGCCATTCAATTTGTCTGCATTTTCACTATACTCACATTGCATAAATACATTATGTTGAAAAAAAGTATTGGCGATTTGAAAGAAGACATCTAGCCATAGAATTGGATCTAAGTGCAGAAATTGAATTATGGTATAACACTTGCAAAGACAAACAGCTTAGTGAAGAAGCGGAGAAAAATTTGGAAGTGTGCGACGTAATCACGGAAGCGGACACCTTTTTTCCTGCTGTATCACATGCATTGGAAATATTATTGGCACAACCTTGCACGACTTGCACCGTAGAAAGGTCGTTCAGCACTTTGCGGCGTGTTAAAACCTGGCTAAGATCAACCATGGGCGAAAATCGACTAAATGGTAAAAATTTATAAAATCAATTTGATTCATTTCATATACTAACGATGGTTCTCTATTTTCTGAAACCAAAAAATGATACTTTTAAAGTATCTCTCAATATTCTCGTCAATAAATATGTCCTACTTTTTTTTTTCAAAAAAATGTCCTCGTTTTTAAATTGATTTTTGAGAAATTGTCCTCGAAAAAAGACCTAAAAAAATTCCTGGCTACGCCCATGAACTCCAAGTTGCGCAGTTGGTATGAGCCTGCATGAGAGCAAGTCAGGAGCATCAATTTGTCCTGTTATAAGCTGGTGAATAAAGACTAAATCATTATTTATTCGCCGAAGCGAAAGCAGTTGCATCTGCAAAAGTTGAATACGATGCTCATACGGTGGAAGGTCATAAGGATCAATCTAAGGAAGTCCCTTGAGAGCAAATCTAATAAATCTTCGCTGTATATTTTCTATCCTTGAATTGTGGACTGCATAATAAGGAGACCATATTTGAGAAGCATATTCTAGATGGGGTCGAACATGACAGTTATACAGCGAAAGAGTGACGTAGGGGTCCGTAAACTCCTTAGCCCATCTTTTAATAAAGCCAAGCATTGAATTTCCTTTACTAACAATGTAATTGATATGGGATGTAAATTCTAAATTGGAGCTAAAGTAAACGCCGAGGTCCTTAATACTGGACACCTTGCATAATATTTGATGAGAAATCGAGTAATTATGCAAAGCCGGTGTACGTTTCTTCAAAAAAGTTTTGCTTTGACATTAGCTTGGATTGAGAATCAATCCATTTTTATCGCACCATGTGGAAAATTTTTCAACATCAGATTGTAAAATAAGATGTAAATAAGACGATCGGCTGCGCAGTCTATTTTCTTGAAAATTTTCATATCACCCGCGAAGATCAAAATTTCACTCGATGACAAACTAAAAGTACCATCATTAATGGCTAGAATAAAGGTGATAGGGCCAAGGTGACCACCTTGTGGTACTCCTGAGTGTGCCTTAAAGGAGTCTGAAAGAATGCTTCTAAATCTTACCACATATGATCTATCAGTTAGGTACGACCTGATCCAATCGACGAAGGTCGAAGGGAATCCATATGCATTTAGTTTAAACAATATAATATCGTGAGATAGTTTATCAAAAGCCTTAGAGAAGTCAGTATATATACAATAATCTGACAATGATATGGATTAGTACTGTTAGCCTGACAATTTTAGAGTAACAGTTATTTGTCGTTTCTATTTCTTATTACTGGATGCAATAAAAAAAATATGTACACATATACACTATCAGACAAAATAAAGTGCAAACCGGAATTAAGATACTAGCTCATTTTATTTTGTATTGTTTCCATGAACTTTATTTCAAAAAGTTGTTTTCCTTAATTTATTTTAGTTCTTTTACAAACATATCAGTATTCATAAACAAAATATAACCAAAATTAAAATAACAAAAAATATGTGTTACAACAAATCATGAAAAAAGAGGAGACAAAATAAAGTGCAAATTCAAAATATCAACAAAATAACAAATATTTTCATAGGAAATCAGTACCCGGTGACTCATCCTTTATTTTGAATGACAGCTGCAAGTCGCTTTCGTATGCTGCGAACCAGATTTCTCAAAATTTCAGATGAATCCTCTCACATTCAAATTGGAGGCTTTCCCAAAAAAATGGTATATTTCGCCGACCATCTAACGGAATTATGTCATCTAATATGGACCAAAGATGCTCTATCGGATTGAGATCTTGGGATTGAGGTGGCCATTCCAATACTTCCACGTTGTTTTGAGAAAAAAAAACTGGTCTGCCACTTTGCAAGTATGCTTCGGATCATTATGTTGCTGGAAAATGTAGTTGTCCAGCGATATTTTTGATGCCGAAGAAGCTACATAAGTTTTCTCTAATAATGTTGACGTAATGAGAACCCGTCATTTTGGTGTCAATTTTGACAATATTCCCAACGCCGCCAAAGGGAGAACATCGCCAAACCATAATAGAACCACCACCATGTTTTTAATGCATCTTTGGTCGAGTCTTTCTTTGGGCTTGCATCAAACTCTTTTTTGATTTGGAATTTGTTAACTCAAATTTAGACTCATAGGGCCTAATTATGCTTTCCCAAAGCGATTGGGGTTTTGTTAAATATTTTTTTGCGAAAGCAAGTCTTTTTATATATTTATTTGGCATAGCTAAGGTTTTCTCTTTGCTAAATAGTTTCATAGCCCACTTTCATTAAGTCACCTTTGGACTGTCTTTGGTCTTACGTCTAATTGTAGGTCTTCTTCAATGTTTCTAGCTGTGGATAATTTTTTTTCTGGCCTCTATTGTAATTCTGCGGTCACAAGGTGGTGTTGTTTTTCTCTTTCTTCCACTTTGACTTCTAAAACTGGTACCAGATCCCCGTTCAATGAAGTTCAAATAAACCTTCTTGGTTCCAGAAATTGACAGACCATATTTTTCTCCTAGTTTACGAAAGGCCAACCCACGTCAACGGTCCGAAACTAAATATTCTTTCAATTCAGGTAAGAGTTGTTCCATGTCAAAGCTTATGAAAATAAAATTCATCTTGAAGCAAAATTTTTGCAAACGGGCATAAGATAACCTCACCTGTTGATCATTTTGGCTTATATTTTTATTTGGAATTATTATTAGCTATACTTTGCACAGGTATTAAAAAATTGCACTTTATTTTGTCCAAGCTCAATGTCATTTGCTTGAAAATTAATGCAGTTCATGTTTAAAAGAGAACACAAATAACGTAGTATTTTTGAAGGTTTGATGAAAAATGATAAAATATAACGTAGTAACATGAAATAGAGTGATAAATCTTTCTCATTGTTTATTCTCAGCATTTTAAAACGAGTCAAGTGCATTTGCACTTTATTTTGTCTGACAGTGTATATACAGGGTGTCCGTAATTCTTGTAACATACTTTGGGATATGATTCTTGGTCATATTCTAAGATAAAAAATATTCTACAGTAAAGTCCGTTTCTCAACTTTGAAATCACTTTTTGACAATTTACAAAAAGGCTAACTTTGGTGGTTCTTATAGCGAAAACATAACGAGTATTGCTCTTACTT
The DNA here is from genome assembly GCA_949752695.1 of Melanostoma scalare. Lineage (NCBI taxonomy): Eukaryota > Metazoa > Arthropoda > Insecta > Diptera > Syrphidae > Melanostoma > Melanostoma scalare. The sequence continues at coordinate 184,230,632 of OX456984.1, read as the reverse complement.
ACTTACTTAGGTGGGCATTACAGTTCGGGGTGAACCTGGGCCTCAACCAACATCCTTCTATAACGATTTCGATCTCGGGCGAGCTCTCTCCAGTTTCGCACTCCAAGTCGGTTGAGGTCTTCATCCACTTGATTGCGCCACCTAAGACGAGGTCTTCCCCTTCCGCGATTTCCCTGCAATGTGCTTTCGAACACCCGACGAGCCGGAGCGTTTGGGTCCATCCGCTCTACATGGCCCAACCATCGTAGCCTCGCGATGCGTACTCTTCTGGCTATGCCTATGTCGCGGTACAGCTCATACAGCTCGTTGTTGTATCTTCTTCTCCACACATTGTCTTCGCATACGGGACCAAAGATCATTCGGAGAATTTTTCTTTCGAAACGACCAAGAGTTTCCTCATCCGCTTTCGATAAGGTCCATGCTTCCGCGCCGTACAGCAGGACTGGGATGATTAAGGTCTTATACAAGGTCACCTTGGTTTTTCTAGAGAGGGTTTTGTTTCTCAATTGCCTTCTTAACCCAAAGAACCAACGGTTGGAAAGAGTTATTCTCGGTTTGATCTCCGCACTGATGTTGTTGTCCGTGTCTATAGCGGATCCTAGGTAGACGAAGTCCTGTACTACCTCGAAGTTATGTCTCTCTATTGTGACGTTTTGTCCAATTCGTCGATGTTCTGTGTCCTTGTTCGATGACAGCATATACTTCGTTTTGCCCTCATTAACCATCAAACCCATTTTTGCCGCTTCTGTTTCAATACTCGCAGAAGCACCTATGACATCACGCTATTTTCTTCCCATTACGTCAATATCGTCTGCATAGGCGAGTAATTGTACAGACTTTTGAAAGATTGTTCCTCTGGTGTTGACGTTTGAGTTTCTTACAATCTGTTCAAGTATGATGTTGAAGAAATCGCATGACAGTTTGTCGCCTTGCCTAAAACCTTTTTCGACATCAAAGGTCTCGGTGAGTTCTTTTCCGACCTTGACGGAGCAGCGTGAATTCTCCAAAGTCATCCTGCATAGTCGTACGAGCTTGGCAGGGATGCCGAAACTAGACATGGCTCTGTACAGCTCGTCTCTGTAAATACTGTCATATGCGGCCTTGAAATCGATAAAGAGGTGGTGAATATCGATATTATGTTCTCGGGGTTTTTCCAAGATCTGCCGTAATGTGAAAATTTGGTCTATTGTGGACTTCTCTGGTCTAAAACCACATTGATAAGGACCTATCAAGTTGTTGTCGTGGGGTTTCAGACGTTCACATATTACAGCAGACAAGATCTTATAAGCGACGTTAAGGAGGCTTATCCCTCCATAATTGGCGCAATTGTGAGGGTCTCCCTTCTTTAGGATCGGGCATACGATACTGAGGTTCCATTCATCGGGCATGCTTTCTTTCGACCATATCATGCAGATCAGCTGGTGCATGCTCCTTTCCAACTGATCTCCAGCTGCCTTGAAAAGTTCGGCATCAAGGCCATCTGCACCTGCAGTCTTATTTTGATTGAAGTTTGCATATGGCAAGCTTAACCTCTTCTAGGTCGGGAGGACGGCATTCTTGATCATCGTCCAAGCTGAATGGGGCAATCTGCCTGACAGCGGAATTCGTGTCTTCATCGCCGTTAAGCAGTCTGCAGAAATGATCTTTCCAGATCCTCAGTAGCGACTGTGACTCTATAACTATGTTTCCCTGCTGGTCTTTACAGGCTTGAGTTCGGGGTTTGCCACCCTGGCAGGATCTTTTTACCTTTTGGTAAAACTTCCGAATCTCGTTCCTGTCATGGCACCTCTCTATTTCCTCAAACGAGCGCTTCTCATGCTGCTTCTTTTTCTTTTTGAGAAGTCGGTGTTCCTCCCTTCTTCTCTCCTTGTAAATCTCGTTATACTGATCGTAAGCAACCCTTGTTCGTGCTCTTTGTTTGGCTGCATTTGGCCGAGTGAAACCCAGAACCTCAGAGGCAGCGGTTCTGATGGCTTCTTGGCATTGCTGCCACTGGTCTTCAATGTTTAATGCTGGCGGCATGGGATTCAAGGATAATTGAAGTGACACTCGATTGGAAAAGGCATTGGCAATCTCTTGCGATTGTAGCTTTCCGACGTCATATCTCTTCACAGCGTTAGTTCGCGCTGGTCGTGAACAAGATATCCTCATTCGTACCTTGGCTACAACAAGGTAGTGGTCCGAGTCAAAGTTGGCCCCACGGAAAGTTCGGACATCTTGAACACTGGAAGAGTGCCTTGCGTCGATCGCAACATGGTCAGTTTGGTTGACGGTTAATTGATCTGGGGATCGCCATGTACCTTTATGAATTTTGAGATGCGGGAAGCGCGTACTACTTACAACAAGATTCAGCCCCGCAGCAAAATCGATTAGCCTCAGTCCGTTTTCGGAGGTTTTGTTATGGAGGCTATGCTTACCGATTGAGTATTGCTCTATACACCGACGAGTATTCCTCTACACCGCTTATATCTGTCGTCCCATTTGCGAGTAAAGTGCAGCATTGGCTTGCGTTAACTTTTGCAACAATTTTTTCAAGAATTATGTTCCCGCAAATGTCTATGAGTTCATTCTGAATCTGTGGACTATTATAAGTTGAAACACTATTTTTCGATGTTGCTCCTTGAAGTAAATGTTGCTTTAATATTTGGTTGCCAGAATTCATCCGAAATCTCAATAAAGATCTGAAATTGCCATCGTTTTGGACCGGAGTCTCGAGAGATATTGTTCCAGAATCACGATGTCCTCTCAAAGCAATTTTTTGCCTGCCGACAAAAATTATCGTTTCGACGATGGAACGTAAAATCTCCCGATTACGTTGAATTTCAGCTCTTTTTACAGTATTCAATTGCAAACTTATATCAACTGTCTTTTTTCCACTGATTGCGATGAAATTTTCCGCTGAAACGATTGCAGCCTTATGATATTCCAGATCTAGGTTTTTAGTTTGACATTTATGTGTCATAAATCATAATTTTCGTTGTACATTCTGATGATGATGAGTAAAAGTTTGAAAACAAGGACACAGTTGAAAAAATTTAAGCCCTAAAAAGCTGAGAATTATGTTCCACAAAACTGTTTGCGCTCCGTCAAAGTGACATTGAGCGCTCAGTGAGATTTTTCTTTGTGGAACTGGCGTAATAGATCAATGTGATTGAAGCATTGCATTGATTTATGATACATGGACTGCTAGTTGCATTAATTCTCCATACAAAAGTTGGATAATAATGGTTGCACTTATTTTTGGTTACACTGGCCCATATCTTACTCTTAACTAAAACACTAACGACATCTGCTGTGACTTTACTAGCGTGATTATTTAGCAGTGTCAAAAATGTTTCACTAGTTTTCCGCTGAAATGATGTTCGCTAGTATCGCATCGCTAAGAATAAGTGGAACCATCGTGAAGTTGGCTGCTAGCAGTCCATGTATCCCCAAACCCCCCCCCCCCCCTTACTATGCACTGGTAAGTTTAGTTTATATTTTTCATTAATAGTTAGCTAATATTATGTTATGAACGCTTTTATGTTTATCTTCCTTTCCTTTGTTTTATCACTGATTGTCACCCCACATCACAGTTATCGATCGAATTGATTAATATTTGATATGTCATTCGTCACTAACTTTTAGTTAAAGAATGAACACTAATATTCTTTTTATTTTATTAATAATATTGTAATGTAGTCTTAAGCAATATGAAAGAATAAAATACTACTACTACTATGCCTTTGACCATTCAATTTCAAATCATTTAAGCTTTTGGGGCAACTGGCAAATGGGCTCCGCTGGGTTGGAAACCGTTCTCATCAGCAATTATTGTAACAGTAAGAAACAGTGTAGACAACACCGTCTGGGCCGGTGTAACTGTATTGTCCCTTGACGGTGAGCGATTCGTGGTCTGATCCAACGTTGTTCAAATGTCCTTCCTCGACGACGGACTTACCATCGCTGGTCTTAAGCCTACAGAAACGAAATCCCAATTTGAAAAATGGTCAACAAACAAGGGGAATGAGTTTAACTTACCCCCAATGATATGCATCAGCCCCAGTATTGTCATTTTTGTCTCTTACTGGGATAGAAGCGCACATGGCGATAGCGAAAAGAGCAGAGAAAACAATGAGGAATTTCATCTTGAGGATTGTAGTTAGCGTTGAGATACTGACTGAGAAACATAGGATAACAGCAATTGATTTTATACCCGGCGATCAAGTTTGATAAATTCTGGCAGACAAACAAAACCAGTTCACTCCCATTTAGCTGACAGCTTAATAATGCAAAACTGGCATGCATTTGAATCGGAGAAATTTATTACTTTGTTGATCATGTGCAATTTCAAGAAATATCCGTTTGGTCTTATTGAAAGATACGCAGCAGTTGAATGTACCTGAAACATACAGGATCTCAGTTGTCTGTTCAGTAAATGCGACGTTTAAAGTTCTTTCTAAGAACTTGAACTAATTTGGTAAGTACAAGCTGTTTGTCCTCAGCTCTTTTGCATCAGACAACAACTAATGTGTACTTAGCTTTGAAGGGAATTCGAAAGTGCAAATGTACTTAAATGATACAAATAAAATATCGAATGAGTTGAGTGTTGAGTCACCCGAAACAAAAGCCCTAGCACATTGAACGACTCCAATTATGTTGATATATTTGAACTTCTCATTACCCTATAGCCTAGATGCTCTTTTATATTAGACATTCAGAGAATCGTGCAGGGAAATAATGAATTTGTAGCTCTTCGGCCGCTTTTAAGTAATAATCTAAACAGCAAAAAAAAAAAAAAAAAAAATAAAATCTTTGCTTTCAAATGATCTGTGGACTTAAAAAAAAAATTTGAGTCATGCGACCAAATTGTTTGGTCAGGGATCAATAATAATAATAATAATAATAACAATCAGGAATAAAATAATTAGATCTTTAGTTGAGCTCTGGTCGACGTTTTGTTGCAGAGTTATCGTCATTTAAAGCAAAAAGGTCCATTTTAACTTGACAATCACTTATACTCGGAAACTAGAAATCCTACAGAAATTAATCAATTGTGTGGGAAACAGCAAAACCGTTTCTAGGACATACAATCAGTGACTATTAATTAAAAAAATTGCCAAAATTGTCGAATTAAGGGACATTCTGAAAATTTTGCACAACTTTAGACATCCATGAAGGATATCGTCGGTAATTTTTTAACACCAAAACATCCCCCAAAATTGCAAAGCGCTGCGATATCGTTTTCTTAGGCTCCGAAGGATAAAATTTATCGTTTTTACTTCCTTTTTTTGTAATACATTTTTCTTTATTTTAAAAAGTCTTTGTTATCAGTAATGAGTTATTTCTTTATTGAAAGACATCAATTATCAAAGAAAAATGAAAAAATATTTCTTTCCTTCGCAAGTTTCCGAGCAATTAAATATCAATGTTTAAACGGGGTTTTATGCTTTGATCGACGATAACTCCACAACAAATCATCGAACAGCGCTCAACTGTGGCTCTAATATAGAAAACTTGCAGGGACATTTTTGTAGGCAATTGTCCACAATATTTCAGCCACAGGACATGACTTTTCCAACTGAGCAAATTGATAAACCATGCAGTCTTAACACTCAAAACAAAATATTTTTTTTTTAAATCATTTTATTTTCCTGGTGTAAGCCGAGATGCATTAATATAACAAGGGATTGTTGAACCTCCGATCTATAAAAATGATCAATCAGATTTCTCCAACGCACTATGCCTTTGGCCATTGAATATCAAATCATTTAAACATTTGGGCCAACTGGCAAATGAGCTCCGCTGGGTTGGAAACCGTTCTCATCAGCGATGTAAGTGACAGTGTAGACAACACCGTCTGGGCCGGTGTAACTGTATTGTCCCTTGACGGCGAGCGATTCGTGGTCTGATCCAACGTTGTTCAAATGTCCTTCCTCGCTGACGGACTTGCCATCGCTGGTCTCAAGTCTATAGAAACGAAATCCCAAGTTAGAAAATGATCAACAAACAAGAGGAATGAGTTTAACTTACGCCCAATGATATCCTTCAACGCCAATATTGTCGTTTTCATAACGGACAATTTCATCTTTCTCTGGGATAGAAGCGCACATAGCGATAGCAAAAAGAGCAGAGAAGACAATGAGGAATTTCATCTTGAGGATTGTAGTTAGCGTTGAGATACTGACTGATGACAATAGGATGACAGCATTTGATTTTATACCCGCCGCGCCGATCAAATTTGATAGAATTCTGGCAGACAAACAAAACCAGTTCACTCCCATTTGGCTGATAGCTTAATAATGCAAAACTGGCATGCATTTGAATCGTCGAAAGTTATTACTTTATTGAACATGTGCCATTTCTAGAAATATCCGTTTCTTGAATAAAATCGCAATGGCTTAATAGGTGTGGATGGTCTTGTAGAAAGATACGTAACACCATATACATAAAACATACATGATTACAGTTTTCTGTTTAGTTTAAAGTACCAAAGGGTTTTGAACTAATTTGGTAAATACAAGCTGTTTGTCCTCAGCTCTTTTGCATAAGACAAATATTTTCTACTTTACTTTGAAGGGAATTCGAAAAGACAAGTGCACTTAAATGATACAATTAAAAATCGAATGAGTTGAGTTACTCAAAACTAAAGCCCTAGCACATTGAACGACTCCAATTATGTTGAAATATTTAAACTTCTCATTACACTTTAGTTCTTTAATATTAGACATTCGTATGTTCAGTACATAGCTCCATTATAAGCTTCTTGCAAAAATTAGAGAATATTAAAAAAAATTGCTAACTTCAGGGTGATTTTCAACAAGGGATAATTCAGAGACTCATGCGGGGAAATAATGAATTTGTAGCTCTTCCTTCTTCGGCCGTCCTCAAGTAAGGCTTTGTGTGAATTGGGTTAAAATTTGACACTAGCGTTGTGTATAAGATTGGTTAAAATTTGACGTTTGTCAAGAAAGAGAGGTGTGTCTAGTAATAGTAAAATTTTTGTTTTTTAGGCCGTGTGTGAATTGCTTTAAAATTTGCGTTAAAACTTCTACCACGATTAAAATTTGACGTCTTGTTTGAGGTGGGATCAAATTTAGCCATTTGCTGTGTGAATTGCAAAACAATTATTTTAACCAAGATTTCTGCGTAGGTTAAAAAAATTTCCCTCGATAATTTAAGAAATTTCCCTGAACAAAAAATTGGTTTTCTTTTTCACGGAAAAAATAATTTCTCTTACAAAACATATTTTTAAGAAAACAGGGTGAATAAAAAGTCTCTGAAACTGTAAAAAAAATCTTTTTTAATTATTGTTCTCGATTCTAATGTCATATTTTAAAACAACAATCAAAAATATTTAAAAAAAATTCCCATTTTGATTAATTGATTTATTCGGTGTAGTAGCACTGAAAACTAGCAGAAAAAAAAACTACTACTAGAAAACAAAAGCATTGAATTTATATAAATTAATTGATTTCAAACTAACATTTAATGTATGGTTTTCCAGACTGCCTTCGTTTTTATTTCTTGATTCATATTTCGTTGTTTGAATTGAATGCAAAAGCAAGAGCAAATTTCTCTATCACTAGAAACGTCAAATTTTAACACACTTTAACCTGCTCCACAGCTCAATAAATTTTAATCCATTTTATTCACCTCATTGGTGCCAAATTTTAACGCATGTTAAATTTTAACACACATTTTAACGCAATTCACACACGGCCTTAGGGTCTCCCGAGGAAAAACTAAAACTCATTCAAAACTGAATTGAGCTGGACAACATCTACTGAAACTCTACCGTAGCTTATCCTCTGCTAAAACCAAGCATAAATTATTATACAAAACTATATTTCTAAACATACTTCACGAATGTTTCTTTTCTATCTAATAGAATTGGTTTGACACGTTGATATTTTAAAAGTATCAATTAAATTATTATAAAATATTTCTTGAAATTGTTATTCATTTGCTTGAAGTTGTTGTCAGTGCTGTAAAAACAAGTGCTCATACACCCATTATCAAACTATCCGTGATGGGAAAAAATTTGGCAAGATACGGGACTATTGTTTCAATATATGAAAATAGTAGTACAAGAACGAGAGAAATTAAGCAAAATAAAGATCTTAACACCTTTTGGAACGTAATATTAAATTTACAATTTTAAAGTTGCTTTATTTTAAATAAAAATAAATTAAATTAAACGATAAAAAGGAATTTTTGCAGGGAAATTTCTTAAACTATGAAGGAATTTTAGAGAAAATAGTGTTTCAAAAAATCCCTTTCAACCCAATTCACACAGCAAAAATTTAACATCTAAATCCACCGCAAAATAAATGTAAAAATTTAATCAAGGTTAGAAATTTTAACTTAATTCACACACAGCCTAATAATCTAAGAACAAAAAAAAAAAAAAAAACAAAAATGAAAATCGCAAATTTGCGCGAATTTTTATTTTTGCACCACACATCCATACTCCCTTGAGAAAATTTTGTCCGCTTCGCTTTAAGCTTCATTATTCCATCAGTGAGCAAAAAGCGAATCGAAGAGAACGAAATTTACCTTCGGGTAGTACGGGCTTGTGGTTGAACTTAAGAAATTGACGCGAACTGACCGCACTAAATATATACTACATGATTCATAGTACCATAGATATTTCTTATGGACGTGTGTTTTTTTTTGATATGTCATAATCCATCCTCAATCAGAGCATGAATTTATGTCTAGTAGAGTTACGTCCCTGTGCCAGTTTATTCGTATTGAAAATAAGTTAAAGTGCAAACGGTGAGACTACTTTCCATTACGAAATCATATTTGAGTTCGCAGAAAAAGGAACTAAGGCCCGCGGCTCTTACTGCCATTTCATCATGGAAATTACCCCCGTGGGCCTAACTTCTAAAACAAAGAGGAATTAAGACCCACGGGTCTTATTGCCGCTGGCCTTAATGCACTGCACCTATGTGCGCATAAGAAAGTGGACTGAGTTTCCATTATCCTATGTCACGAAGTGGAGACAACCTGAGCTATGAATTCATATCCATTGACAGCTGAAATAAGTGCCCAAATCTTGGAGCTTTGTTTTTCGGTACATCAAAATAATGTTTCCTTCAAATAAAAAGAAACTAGAATATATGCATTTAGCGCATCCACTATGTTCTCAATCCTTTCTAAATAGCAAAACTAATTTTAAGATCCCATGCGCATCAGACTTACATAAATGCTGCTTCAAAATGGCAAAGAAAGACATGGGCCTTAATTCTTTTCTTTGGTGCGTCTTATTGCCTCTACAAAGTGGAAACAAATCCCGTGGGTGTTATTTCCATTTTTTGGCAATAATACCCTAGGGTCTTATTGCCGCGGGCCTTATTGCACTGTACCAAAATAAATTTACTGTTCAGCCATTTGTTCGAAACTTCCTTTCCTGCTGTTCATACAAGTTGTATTAGATGGCTTCAAGTCTGATAAAAAGTAAACAAAATGGGGTTTCGCAATAGAGCGAGGAGGAGCCTTGTGAGGGAATGGAGGGGACCTTCAATTTTATGCCGGTTCCGAACGGCTAATTGAGAAAACGCTTTTCATGGCATTGAATTTACTAACGGAGGACTTGCCAATTCCTCGCGAAAGGCGATAGGCAATACATTTGAAAAAACATTTGTGCCTTTGCTGCGATTCGAACCTCTGGGTTAGCAGGTGGACATGCTAACCATCACGCCACGGGTACCACGAGTCTGATATCCACTTCATAAACGCTGGTATGCCCCAGAGCTCCGGTTTGTCTCCCACTCTCTTCCTTATTTTTATAAATTATCTCTTGTCTGAAACTTCTAAACCTCTCAACTGTTTGGCTAACGACTCAATCCTCAGCTTCTCATATTCGTATCCAAATTAAAGTCTCTGTTCTTCGGATGTGGAACTAGAACAGCTGCATATGATTATTTCAATGAATTGCAAGGGGTAGTAAAAACCTAGTGCAATTCAATGCTTGGAAAGCTCAATACCGTCTCTTGTCGTTGAAGATAAACATTCTCCCATTGCAATTATCCGTGAATGGTACCTGCATCCAAGAAACCAATAAGCTGTCAGTACTTGGTATGTTTGTAAACGATGATCTTCGTTAGAATGACCACATATTTGGAGTCACCAGAAAAGCTGCTTAATGATAAGGTTTCTTGAGACGATGCAGGAACTGAACTACTTCTCTTCTGATCAGGCTTTTTTCCATAAACGTACATCCTTCGAAAAAAACTAGTGTATAATTTCCATATCTGGTCGGGTGCTCCCCAAACATCTTTGCGCCTACTTGATAGGGTGCAAAACAGAGCGTTGAGATTGATAGGTCACAGTTCAATCGTAGAATCAATTGATTCTCTGATACATCCTCGAAACGTTAGCTATCTCTTTCTTTCTCTCTTATCGCTTTTTCACTATCGGTGATCTAGCGAAAGAGCCAGTTGCATTCCTCCCTTGAAACAATTTAACTGCAACACCCGCTTAGGAATGCTTATCAATTTTGCCTTGACCCTAACATCGGACCTAAAGAGATTCATATTTTTAGTCGCCTATGCATTACGATTCGCAAAAATTCAAAAGCAATCGGTGTCTCCTATTAAATCATCTCCTAATTTCCTAAATGATCGCACGGTGTTGTCTGACATTATAAGGATATTCATAGCCCCTTGATGTGCACGCTAATTATAAAAAAAAAAAATTGTTATGATAACGAGATACTCCGAGCTACGAGCTCCGGTTTTTTTAATTGGAATTTGTTTATTATCCTATGAACGGAATTTTCGTCCCTGGACAAATCAGCTGAGAAAAAGCAGTGGCTCACCGAATCTCGAAGTGGAATATATGTCAGAACGTAGCTATATGTTAGCAACAAGCCGGTTTAATTGGTCTGCCCACAAGAATTTTACTGTGTCATATTTAGCGCTCTGTACCATATCATATATCTTGACTCATAAAACTCACTCAATCGTCTACATCTTTAGAAGATAACAGTGAAAGTAAGTTCAACAACCAGACTGTTTAATGTCTGTCTATATGCAAATTAGAGAAGTGAACCGTTAAACAGTTGCACACGTTTCTCAACTTCCTGATTTAATTAAGGAACGACATTTTGCATTTGCGAGTTGCTACGGTGAATGATTGAACTGGTTTTACTATTCGACATGCTAAAATGATTTGAGATTCGATAGTATAAAATCAAATTGTTATCATCTTATTGTCATCAGTCAGTATCTCAACGCTAACTACAATCCTCAAGATGAAATTCCTCATTGTCTTCTCTGCTCTTTTCGCTATCGCCATGTGCGCTTCTGTCCCAGAGAAAGATGAAATTGTCCGTTATGAAAACGACAATATTGGCGTTGAAGGATATCATTGGGCGTAAGTTAAACTCATTCCTCTTGATTGTTGATCATTTTCTAACTTGGGACTTCGTTTCTATAGACTTGAGACCAGCGATGGCAAGTCCGTCAGCGAGGAAGGACATTTGAACAACGTTGGATCAGACCACGAATCGCTCGCCGTCAAGGGACAATACAGTTACACCGGCCCAGACGGTGTTGTCTACACTGTCACTTACATCGCTGATGAGAACGGTTTCCAACCCAGCGGAGCCCATTTGCCAGTTGGCCCAAATGTTTAAATGATTTGATATTCAATGGCCAAAGGCATAGTGCGTTGGAGAAATCTGATTGATCATTTTTATCGATCGGAGGTTCAACAACCAATTACCTTGTTAATGGAGTTTTGTTTAAGCCCAATAAGCAATAAAATGTTATGATTTTTAAGATTTTGCTATCATTTCTTATGAAATTTGACGACCATTTTGACTTTTGACGAGTGCAGGTGTTGCTTAATGTTTCAAATTATTGAACACAGTCTTGAGTATCTTCGTTTTTTTTTTTTAGATGATAAGCTTTTTCGTTGGTTTTTATTTCGTTTTGTGTCTAAGTTTTGCGAATTGCAGTCCCACATATGTGATTATCAGCGTTCATCTAGGCGTGTTTTTTTCACAAGGCTGTTATATACATAACATGATATCCACGCTTCCAGGACAGCGAGGCTTTTTTATTTCAGGGTTGGTGTTCTTGATCAGTTGTCAAACCAATAAAAGTCAGCAAATGAATTTTTTTTGTCAAATTCGAACAAAAACACAAAAAATGTTTGTAAAGAACCTAAAGCAATTGTATAGAGTGGAAAATGAAAATGTTCCGTAGTGAAATTAATGCAGGGAAACAATTTTTTTTGTCTGTTTTTTGTTAGTTTAGAAATGTCAAAAAAAAATGTCCGTTCGCAAAGGTAACAAGCAAGGGGTTGAATTCATATGAGGCTTGTCATTTATATGTAAGTTGGAAAAATTACTTGTTTCAAACAAATAAAACAATTAATAATAAGAAAATTAAACCATTTTTATGGAATACTTAACATTTACCTTTGAAAAAAAGGTTAACATTCACAGAAAAATGTGAAAAGAAATATACAAAAAATGCTTTCAATCACTAAACAGACCTTTTTAATTGCCATTGCGTTATTTTATGTATCTTTACATAAATATACAAAACTAACCCTTGAAATCAATGAAATGCTAAAATCACAAATTTTAAGCATCAAAATTGCGGAGTGCAAGAGTGGGCACACGACTTTATTCAGTTTAACATTTGTGAACAGACCGTCTGACACCCATTTTTTTTTTTTTTGTTCGAGATAAAAATTCTAACCATCCTTTTATCCATAACATCAGTTGTCAGCAGTGGCGTAGATAGCTTTCGGCTATTGGGGGGGGGGGGGGGGGGGGGGATTAAAAACAAATAATAAGACTTCATTGAATTCATTATGTATGCCATAAGAAATTGTGCATTTCTTAAAGATAATATACTATGCGCATTAATTTGATTGTGAACTAGAATAAATATTGATGTAATAGGTGAAATAATATTAATTTAAAAAATTTATCATAGAATAAAATCCTTATTATTTTTGTTCTCTTTAGATTAAACACTTATAACTTCGTCTGCTGCCAAACCATCCAAAGCTTATTACACTGTTATTAAGAAAGAAAAATTTTTGAGAATCTCACTTCGTTGGAAAACGCTTCTTTGTGTTGTTTTTACTGTCTTTAAATAGGAGAAATTTCTTTCGGGAGTTGACGTTGAAACGGGAAGTTCTTCTAATATCCTGTTAGAAGATATATGTATGTATGTTAGGAAAGTTCTCTTTGGGGCAGCTATCGAGCGCTTCCAATGAATTCTTAGAGGAAGTAGGTATTATTCCTTCCGATCAAATATCTCTTCCTAGTTTTTAATTCTTCAAGAACAGAAGATGGTCCGGCTGCCAAATATGTTTGGTAAAACTCAACAGTTTCATCAAATTTTTCAGCTGCTTTGTATATTTTAGACGAAGAATCCTTGAAAAGAACCGAGAACCCTTCTAGTGTGTTTTCATGGTTTTGTAAATTTTTCTCCAAGGTTCATTACATAGAAATCGAGAAAAGGATTGAAAACTGTAGCACGAATTTATTCTTCTGTACCTACTTGGAACCGAAGGGTTCGAACTATTCTTTTGTCGGTTCACTATTCTCTTATGTTTAACGTCAATATCAAGGTCATTTTTTTTTTTTGCATCTTCAAACACTTTCGAAAATGAGTCATCTTCTGCCCGTTTAATTTTTAGTTCATCCCTTAAATCTTTGGCGAGATTCATAGATCATAGATTCACTCTTTGAATTTCACGACTTATTGACAACGAGAGTTGGTAAACCATAATTTTACCCTTTAGTTTTTTTTTAGTTTAGTTTATTTTGCCAAAGTGAGACAACATTAAGTATAAAAAAAGCATAAAAGAGATTTAACAAAGATTGCAATACATAAAAAAAATTAATTAAAATACATTTGTTGTAATACTAAGTATTATATAAAACCAATTTTTTGATTGATAAAACGGAATTGCTATATAAGTTGGACATTGTTTATAGAAATTGTTTATGTAGATAATTATTTATGAAGTTTGATTTAATACAAAAATACACAAAAGAAAGTCAAGAAGAGCCTTCAAACATCATTCTATTTAGAATTTTTCTTCGGAAGTTTTCCCTATTTATATTTACATTGAACAAGTCAAAATATTTGTTAAATGTTTTTGAACATCTGTTGAAACATTCATGAGAAGCATAATTAGTCTTTGAGTTGCTCTCCTTTAAAAATTTGGTATGTCGTAAAATTCGAACGTTAGGATTAACAGATATTTTGGAACACAAAAATGGTGAGTTAATATTTCCATTTAAAAGATCGAACGCAAATAAAGCTTCGGACAACTCTCTACGATTTACAAGGCTGCACATATTAATAAGATTTAGTCGATGTGAATAACGAGGTAAGACAAAACTGTCGGGGTTCCATCCAAGACCTCTCAATGCGAACAACAAAAATTGCTTTTGGACAGATTCAAGCTTCTTTATATCAACAGCATACAACGGAGACCATATTAGACTACAGTACTCTAACAGTGATCGGACCAATGAACAATATATAGCTTTAGTGATATAGGGATCACTAAATTCCTTGGATCTTCGCTTAACGAAACCAAGCATAGCCATACTTTTGGAATGAACTTTATCAATATGGTGTTTAAAAGTTAGTTTTTTGTCAATTAAAACTCCTAAGTCTTTTACTACGTCGATTCTAACTAACTTTTGTCCGTCTATGGAGTAGTCAAAATTTATTGCACATGTTTTTCTTAAAAAAAGAAATTATATTGCACTTCTCCACATTTAACATCATTCCGTTAGCTTTACACCACTTAACTAGGCTGATTAAACATTGCTGCAATAATTGCGTGTCGGCAATGTTTTTAACTGTATGAAACAACTTTAGGTCGTCGGCATACATCGAAAATCTACAACCATCAAACAGTAAGGGCAAGTCATTTATAAAAAGGAGAAATAAAAGTGGGCCAAGATGGCTACCTTGGGGTACACCAGAAGTTACATTAATTTGACGTGACAAGACATCACAAAACTTGACACACTGCGTCCTTTGCGACAAATACGAATGGATCCACTGTAATAAGGTGTCATGAATACCATATTTTTTTAATTTAAAAATAAGCAGATTGTGATCAACTTTGTCGAAAGCTTTGCTGAAGTCAGTATAGATAGCATCAACCTGGTTCCCTTTTTCCATTTCTAAAAGAATGAATGAGGTATAATCTGCTAAATTGGTAATTGTAGATCTACCTTTAAGAAAGCCATGTTGATGCTCGCTTAAAACTGAAATCAGCTCCACGTTCAGCTTGTCAGTTACCAGTTTCTCAAATAATTTGGGAATAGCTGACAGGATTGCAATACCTCGATAATTTTTGATGTTGGATCTGTCTCCGTTTTTAAATATTGGCGTTAGAAACGAGTTACGCCACGTGTTAGGAAATATCCCATTAGACAGGGATTGGTTGAAAAGTTGAAGCAAAGGCTTGGAAATTGTTTCAGCGGTCTTTTTTAAAAACAAAGGAGGAATGCCATCGGGACCACTACCTTTGTTAACATCAATGGTTCTAAGGTTACGGATAAGGTCGTCCATAGTGATTGAAACAGGGCTTCGGCTAACATTGTGACCCGTAATGTAATTAAAATCATCGCTGTCAAAAGTGATTGGATTTGAATACACAGATTCAAAAAAAGAAGCAAAAAGTTCACATATATCAGATGTTTCCGAGCAAACACTACTTCCAAAGTATATCGTAGAAGGGAAGTTAGTTACATTACGTTTATTATTAATAAATTTATAAAAGTGACGAGGATTCTTTTTAATAAGAGATCCTGATTCAACCACGTATCGGTCATAACATATTTTGTCATACGATTTGAATTCAGCGTCATAAATCTGAAAAGTTTCGTAGTCAGGAGAATTGCCCGAGGCTGTCCATTTACGATGAGCTTTATTTTTACGATTTTTTAAGTTAGTTAACACTTTATCATACCAGGGAGGGGCTTTAGAAGAAGTGACAATCTTTTTAGGAACAAAATTTTCACAAACAGAATTTAAAATTTCATACAACTTAACAGCCTTTTCATTTACTGTAGAGGGTTCACTAAACCATTCAATGTTATTAAAATGTAAGTTGATTAGATGATAATCAGCGTTTTTGAAATCAAAGAATAATTTCTTCTCATCAATGTTCGGACGAGTCTTATCGCTATAGAAAAAGCTAATTTTGTATGACTTGTGGAAAACACTGGTTTTGTTTAAAACGATAGATGAAGTCTCTTCTAAAACAAAGTTATCGCAAACATTAGTAAACACAAGATCAAGAACGTTTGAAAAATTATTCTTTAAGCTACAAATTTGATTATATCCGTTTTTGGTATAAAAGTCAATTAAAAGCGATTGCTGCTCAGTCGTTATATTGATTGGATCGAAGATTGAGTTATTATCTTCGCAAGGTATCCAGTTCAGTCCAGGAAGATTAAAATCGCCAAAAAGAAAAAAATCGTCATTATCTTCGAGAGTAGATAAAACAGATAATGCAGTTGTAGTTGTTGTCTCGTAAATAGTAGCAGGCTGACAGGGATGAATATAGCAACAGCCAATATAAATATTTTTGTCCTCGACAGAGACTTTGGCCCATACTTGTTGGTTCAAATTATATTCAGTAGACGACGACTGGATAACAACAGGAAAACAGGAAAGGGAAGTATGAACTCCCAATAATACACCGCCACCTTTGTTTTGATTTGGGGCTAGTAACCGATCGCATCTAAAAACCTGCCACGATGAATCAAAAATTTCCGCATCAAGGTGATCATTTCTCAGCCATGTTTCGACAAGCACAATAATGTTGAATTCACATGAAGCAGTGGCACGACGAAGCTCAATCAAATCACCTCTCATACCCGACATGTTTTGATAAAAAATTCTTAACTCCTTCCGAAGTTGTGTCTGGCTCTTTGAAAATTCTGATTTATCTGATTTGTCTAGTGGATGGGCGTTGTACTATTCGGGTAGGCTCTGATTGGTGTCAACTTGGCGGCGCCCAGATGCTGTAACTTATAGTACACGTCAATTGTGCTTACTATACCTCCAAGCGGTATCCACTGGGACCTGGGATGCTCCGTCCAGAGCTGACCTGCTAAACTAGTAAGTGCGAGTGTTGACAAGGGAATCCGGAACAAAAGAATTGTGATCGGTCAACACTATAATTGCTCTGCGAACTATGACTGACTGCACGAATCTCAGTGGTCTACGAGAGCTTTCGTGTAAATGTTCCAGCGGATGAATTCGAAGGACAGAATCAACGGTGGACTTCAGCAGCCATAAAAGCAGAAAACCCTGAAGGAGCTACTCCAACATATTTGGTTTAAAGGTCTTTCGGGGTCTTTCAATACTAGGACAGGGTATTGAAGTAGAGATGGTGGCGGATGAGCTCCTGGTGAGCCAACGGCAGCACTCACACCCCTGCAGCAGGGTACTGACACTGGATATTCCAGCCCTTTGTGTCCGAAGGGATCCAAAAAGGACCTGGCCCTCCAGGTTGGGGGTTGTGCGTAGGGTTAACTACCCAACCACGTTAAAAAAGGACAGTTCCGAAACAACTAACAGCCTCGGATAACGATAACGATTTCAAAGTTGACGACCCAAGCAAACGAAAAAAGGACAATGACCTCCGGATCTGCACGTGGAACGTAAGGTCTCTTTACGGACTAGGTGCAGCTGGAGAATTAGCGGACGCCCTGGACTGCTGCAAAGCAGACATAACCGCCATCCAAGAAGTGCGATGGAGTGGACCGGGCATAAAGAAGATGAGAAACTGTGACATCTATTATGGCGACTGCTACAGACAAAAGAAACAACGCTTATTTGGGTGCGGATTTGTCGTTAGAGGAAGACTCAGGGATAAGGTGATTAGCCAAAATCCAGTCAATGAGCGTATAATGACCATCCGCATCAGGGCTAAATTCGCCAACATTAGCCTTATATGCGCCCACGCCCCCACAGAAGAGAAAGACGACGATTCCAAAGACTGTTTCTACGAGCTCCTGGAAGAAACGTATGAGCAGTGCCCTAGACACGACGTGAAAATCGTTCTTGGCGATTTTAACGCAAAGCTAGGGAAGGAGGACATCTTTGGAAACACAATCGGTAAGCATAGCCTCCATGACAAAACCTCCGAAAACGGACTGAGGCTAATCGATTTTGCTGCGGGGCTGAATCTTGTTGTAAGTAGTACGCGCTTCCCGCATCTCAAAATTCATAAAGGTACATGGCGATCCCCAGATCAATTAACCGTCAACCAAATTGACCATGTTGCGATCGACGCAAGGCACTCTTCCAGTGTTCTAGATGTCCGAACTTTCCGAGGGGCCAACTTTGACTCGGACCACTACCTTGTTGTAGCCAAGGTACGAATGAGGATATCTTGTTCACGACCAGCGCGAACTAACGCTGTGAAGAGATATGACGTCGGAAAGCTACAATCGCAAGAGATTGTCAATGCCTTTTCCAATCGAGTGTCCCTTCAATTATCCTTGAATCCCATGCCGCCAGCATTAAACATTGAAGACCAGTGGCAGCAATGCCAAGAAGCCATCAGAACCGCTGCCTCTGAGGTTCTGGGTTTCACTCGGCCACCAAAACGAAACCCATGGTTCGATGAAGAATGCAGGCAGGCAAATGCAGCCAAACAAAGAGCACGACAAATGCTTATGCAAACACGAACAAGGGCTGCTTACGATCAGTATAACGAGATTTACAAGGAGAGAAGAAGGGAAGAACACCGACTTCTCAAAAAGAAAAAGAAGCAGCATGAGAAGCGCTCGTTTGAGGAAATAGAGAGGTGCCATGACAGGAACGAGATTCGGAAGTTTTACCAAAAGGTAAAAAGATCCTGCCAGGGTGGCAAACCCCGAACTCAAGCCTGTAAAGACCAGCAGGGAAACATAATTGTAGAGTCACAGTCGCTACTGAGGATTTGGAAAGATCATTTCTGCAGACTGCTTAACGGCGATGAAGACACAAACTCCGCTGTCAGGCAGATTGCCCCATTCAGCTTGGACGATGATCAAGAATGCCGTCCTCCCGACCTAGAAGAGGTTAAGCTTGCCATATGCAAACTTAAATCAAATAAGACTGCAGGTGCAGATGGCCTTGATGCCGAACTTTTCAAGGCAGCTGGAGACCAGTTGGAAAGGAGCATGCACCAGCTGATCTGCATGATATGGTCGGTAGAAAGCATGCCCGATGAATGGAACCTCAGTATCGTATGCCCGATCCTAAAGAAAGGAGACCCTCACAATTGCGCCAATTACAGAGGGATAAGCCTCCTTAACGTCGCTTATAAGATCTTGTCTGCTGTAATATGTGAACGTCTGAAACCCCACGTCAACAACTTGATAGGTCCTTATCAATGTGGTTTTAGACCAGAGAAGTCCACAATAGACCAAATTTTCACATTACGGCAGATCTTGGAAAAAACCCGAGAACATAATATCGATATTCACCACCTCTTTATCGATTTTAAGGCCGCGTATGACAGTATTTACAGAGACGAGCTGTACAGAGCCATGTCTAGTTTCGGCATCCCTGCAAAGCTCGTACGACTATGCAGGATGACTTTGGAGAATTCACGCTGCTCCGTCAAGGTCGGAAAAGAACTCACCGAGACCTTTGATGTCGAAAAAGGCTTTAGGCAAGGCGACAAACTGTCATGCGATTTCTTCAACATCATACTTGAACAGATTGTAAGAAACTCAAACGTCAACACCAGAGGAACAATCTTTCAAAAGTCTGTACAATTACTCGCCTATGCAGACGATATTGACGTAATGGGAAGAAAAAAGCGTGATGTCATAGGTGCTTTTGCGAGTATTGAAACAGAAGCGGCAAAAATGGGTTTGATGGTTAATGAGGGCAAAACGAAGTATATGCTGTCATCAAACAAGGACACAGAACATCGACGAATTGGACAAAACGTCACAATAGACAGACATAACTTCGAGGTAGTACAGGACTTCGTCTACCTAGGATCCGCTGTAGACACGGAAAACAACATCAGTGCGGAGATCAAACGGAGAATAACTCTTGCCAACCGTTGCTTCTTTGGGTTAAGAAGGCAATTGAGAAACAAAACCCTCTCTAGAAAAACCAAGGTGACCTTGTATAAGACCTTAATCATCCCAGTCCTGCTGTACGGCGCGGAAGCATGGACCTTATCGAAAGCGGATGAGGAAACTCTTGGTCGTTTCGAAAGAAAAATTCTCCGAATGATCTTTGGTCCCGTATGCGAAGACAATGTGTGGAGAAGAAGATACAACAACGAGCTGTATGAGCTGTACCGCGACATGGCAATAGCCAGAAGAGTACGCATCGCGAGGCTACGATGGTTGGGCCATGTAGAGCGGATGGACCCAAACGCTCCGGCTCGTCGGGTTTTCGAAAGCACATTGCAGGGAAATCGCGGAAGGGGAAGACCTCGTCTTAGGTGGCGCAATCAAGTGGATGAAGACCTCAACCGACTTGGAGTGCGAAACTGGAGAGAGCTCGCCCGAGATCGAAATCGTTATAGAAGGATGTTGGTTGAGGCCCAGGTTCACCCCGAACTGTAATGACCACCTAAGTAAGTAAGTAAGTAAGTATCTGATTTGTCTTGTTACTAGGCTTGGAAGGTAAAAATTCGCGTACCAAGCATTCATGGGGCCATTTGTTGGAGTTCAGTAGCACGTGAATGAATTCTTCGGGAACACTGACCTTAAAGTTGAGATGTTGTAACTCGGATCTTTTTAAGTTCCAAGGAACTATTTGGTTGCAGACAACATCGGAACATCCAAGATTATTGTCAATAAACCTTACGATATCAGCTTCCGTGGTTCCATGTTCGGCATTTTGAATGTATAGCTGCTTTCTCTTTGTACTTCCTGTGAGTATTTTACTGTTGTCGACTGACAGAGGTGTAGCGAACCTTGCAGGAAGACATGGGGGTGGTAAATGTGTTGGTAGTACAAGTTGTGTTTGAGTTGAGTGGTGTGGGGTAGGTACCATTAGAGGAAGCGGCGGTGGTGGTAGAGTGAAGAGTTGGTTTGGGTGAGTAGAAGAAGGCAGCAATAAGGGTTGCTGACGGTTAACATGTTTAACCGAAGTCTTAATCTTCTGCTTGGAAGACGTTTTTTTAGATTTCTTTTTCTTTTTTAAAAGAAGAAAATCAGCCTTCGTTGTTTGGCAGCTAGTGCTAATGCATGTTTTAGTATCTGAGTACGAACAAGAATTATTTAGAACGCTCAACCTTTCGGCTTCTAAAAGGTTTAGCAAGTCAGTGTTCATATTGCCCAGAGACCTGCTTAGTGAGTCTAGTGGAGGACAAGTAATTAAGCTAATCAAATACTCGAAATCCGTGGCGTTTTTTAAGTTCCTTGCGTCACTTTCCAATGTTATTATTTGGTCGAGAGTCTCGAACACAAACGGAAATAGCTTCTCAAAATCTTCAACTGCTTGATATTTTGAGATCCATCGCGTCAGATTCAGCCTTTTTAATGTCTTTTTTTGTGGAGATTGAAATAATTGTCAACTGCTTCAATTGCGGTTAGGCAGTCTCTAATGGCTGGTATTTTGCTGGAAACAGATACAGCAAGGATTCAAAGAATGTGCTGCACAATGGACGTACAGACCATCCGAAGCAAATTGTTGGCGAATAATTGCCTGAACACCATTGTATCGATCAGACATATTGCTTGCTCCGTCGTACCCTTGGCCGATCAAAAAAGAAATGGCCAGATCACAATTTTGAAGATTTTTCACTATAAGCCTTGCAAGAGCATCACCTGGATTGTTAGTACATTAATGTTTCGTAAACTGCTGTATTAGAGATTTTAAGAGAAAAGATTTTATTCATATCAGTCGTGGAAAATCGATATAAAAAGTAAAATTCAAAAGATTAGGTGATTTGCCGAAATAATAATTTCTTTCAGATGAAATTGACTTTGTATTTTCCCTGTAGAATGAAAGTATAGAATGTACAATCCTGTGAGTACTAATAAGACTTAATTCACGTTGGAAGTAGCTACTAAATTTCACATTGTGTTGGTTTAACTTCTCACAGTAAATACTGTGAGAAAATTCGACGTTGGACGACTACAATCGCAAGAGATCGCCAAGGCCTTTTCCGATCGAGTCTCTTACAACCTCTTAAGGAGTCCTATGCCGCCAGCATCAAGTATAGAGAACCAGTGGCAGCACTGCCAATCAGCCATCAGATATGCCGCCTCTGAAGTGCTGGGTTTCACACGGCCACCACAACGAAACCCCTGGTTTGACGACGAATGCCGGCAAGCACATGCAGCTAAACAGGAAGCATACAAAGCGGTGCTGCACAAAAAGACTAGAACTGCTCACGAGCTCTACAAGCAGAAGAGGAGAGACGAACACCGGCTTCTCAGACGGAAAAAGAGAGAGCATGAGAAGCGCCCGATCGAGGAGATAGAAGGGTGCCACAGCAGGAATGAGGTTCGGAAGTTTTACCAAAAGGTAAAAACAACAGCCTCGGGCTATAAGCCCCGAGCCGAAGCCCGCAAAGACGACCAAGGGAACATCGTGGTGGAACCGCAGTCAATGCTGAGGATATGGAAAGACCACTTTTCCAAGCTCTATAACGGCGATGATGAACCCAATTCCGCTGTTAGAGAGATAGAACCATTCGATTTAGGCGACGTAGACCAACAATTCCGCCAACCCGAACTGAACGAAGTGAAGACAGCAGTATCCAAGCTAAATTCCAACAAAGCTGCTGGAGCTGATGGCCTCACTGCCGAATTGTTTAAAGAGGCAGGCGATGACCTGGTCAGGAGTATGCACCAGCTCATTTGCAAAATATGGTCGGAAGAAAGCATGCCCGATGAATGGAACCTTAGCATTGTTTCCCCGGTCCTCAAGAAAGGAGACCCTCTGAACTGGGCCAACTACAGAGGTATCAGTCTTCTTAACATCGCATATAAGATCCTCTCTGCCGTATTGTGTGAGCGTCTGAAGCCATTCGTCAACAACCTGATAGGTCCTTATGAGTGCGGCTTTAGACCAGAAAAGTCCACCATAGACCAAATCTTCACACTACGGCAGATCTTGGAAAAAACCCAGGAGCTTCAAATCGATACCCACCACCTTTTCATCGATTTTAAGGCCGCGTATGACAGCATCTATAGAGAGGAGTTATATAGAGCCATGTCTAGTTTTGGCATCCCTACCAAACTTGTCCGATTGTGTAGGATGACGATGGAAAACGCACGCTGCTCCATCAGGGTCGGAAAAGATCTCACCGATACATTCGATGTCAAAAAAGGTTTTAGGCAAGGCGATGCACTGTCATGCGACTTCTTCAACATCGTTCTTGAAAGAATAGTGCAAAACTCCCACGTCAACACAAGAGGCACAATCTTTCAAAGATCCGTTCTATTGCTCGGATATGCCGACGATATTGACATAATTGGAAGAACGCAGCGTGATGTCAATGGCGCGTTTATGAGCATTGAGACGGAAGCGAAGAAGATGGGTTTAGTGGTAAATGAGGGCAAGACCTAGTATATGCTGTCATCAAGAAAGGACACCCAACACCGACGTCTTGGACAGAACGTCACGATTGACAGCTATAACTTTGAGGTGGTTAAGGACTTTGTCTACCTAGGCGCCGCTATTAATTCAGACAACGACACCAGCGCTGAAATCAAACGAAGAATAACTTTTGCCAATCGCTGTTTCTTCGGACTAAGAAGGCAATTGAGTAGTAAAGTCCTCTCTCGAGCAACTAAAGTGTCCCTGTATAAGACACTTATCATCCCGGTTCTTATATATGGCGCAGTGGCATGGACCTTGTCAAAGGCAGACGAGAACGCTTTAGGATGCTTCGAGAGAAAAATTCTTCGGGTGATTTTTGGTCCCGTCTGCATAGATGGAGAGTGGAGAAGAAGATTTGACGACGAATTGTACGGGCTGTACAGCGACATTGACCTTGTCAAACGAGTCAAGGTCCAGCGGCTTAGATGGCTGGGTCATGTAGAGCGAATGGACACCAACGCTCCGGCCCGGAAAGTCTTCGAATCCAATCCCGAGGGACGGCGCAGTAGAGGAAGACCGCGACTCAGGTGGCACACGCAAGTAGGAGAGGACCTCAACCAACTTGGCGTGCAAAACTGGAGGCAGCTAGCTAGGGACCGAGCGGGCTGGAGAAGCATGTTGGTTGAGGCCCTAGTCCGACCCGGACTGTAGCGCCACCTTAAGTAAGTTAGTTTGTTTAACTTTTTTGGTTCATGACTGGTTATGTTGAACAATTATCCATCCCAATGGGGGGATATATTCCCCTGATCCCCCCTGAATTCTCACGAACATACTTGATCAACAATGTTCATATTTTACCAACAATTCAGAATTGTTGACGAAACACAAACGTTGTTAAAGTATCATGGACATGTATGTTTCTAGTATCGCAACCGTTGTTGGTTAACAATGAAATTGAAAATGACGTTGTTGATTCGGGCAATGAAAATTGTAGCATTTAAATAAATAAAATGAAAATGCCAGCTTGTTCAATTTAAGTATGTTCGTGCTTGACGCAAAAACAAACAAGCTTCATGTTTGATTTTACCAAGGTTTTTCTTTCGGTGTATAACATGCTTGTGAAAAACACGCCTATTGACAGCATTTTCATAATTAAGATGAAGCTTTGTATCTCCCTTAAAACGAGTGCATTTTTTGGAAACTCTTTAACTGACAAATGACAATTTAAAGAGCTGCACCACGCAAAAAAAAAACTCAACAAGTAGATTATTTGTACAAAGCATGGTTCCTTTGAGGCAAAGAAAAAATTTCAAAACAGAATGTGATGCAAAATCAACAACTCTTGCTACGCTGTAGAGCTCTGAAAAGTTGTTATACAACTCTTGCCACTGCAGGCCTACAAAAATGGATATAAATATTACTTTAGAAGTTTCCTAAATTTCACTAACTTCTCTGTCGCCAATTACTGTAACGTCAGATAGTCTTGTAGCTCAGTGAACTTCAGTCAGCAGAAGTGTGTTCTTTCGATTGTCAAATGATTGCAGGAACTACTCGTGGTTCTTCTTCTTTACCTTCTTTTTCTGACATTGCGAGCGAGCATCGTGATCTGGAATATTATCAAAGAGAATAGGGACAATAATTACTTTAAAGCACTTCCTTTTTATTTCGCTTAGGCTAATTAACAACATTGATCATAGCTTTCCTTCCATTTTTTGAAAGTAGGCCACAATAAATAGGTGCAGGGGACAAGCACAGACAACTTAAGCTTCTGGAGCAACTGGGACATGTGCGCCGCTGGGTTGGAATCCATTCCTGTCGGCGATGTAGCTGACGGAGTAAGTCACACCATCGTCACCGACATAGCTGAATTGACCCTTGACAGCAATAGCTTCATTTTCTGATCCAATGTTCTCCAAATGACCTTCTTCGCTGACGGACTTGCCATCGCTGGTTTCAACACTATTGAATGAAAGAACTGAGTTATTTTGCATATCCTAATTGGCTATAGTAAATATTCTTACGCATAGTTGTAGCTATCAGGTCCTACTTCAGAGTCGGAGCGAAGAATAACAGCGTCTTCGGATCCCGATTGTGGGGCTGCCAAAGCAAAACCGAAGAGGGCGACAAAAACAATGATGAATTTCATGTTGAGTTTGTTGTTTGATAGTTTGGTTGTTTGTCAAAGAAAACTGAAGACTGAATGATTAGCATTGGAAGTAAATCGTCTTTTTATAATCACGACCATATAAGTCACAATTCAAGAAGAAGTAATTAGGCAAGTCACTGAACCGGTAGCCTGCTTTTAAATTCATGTTTGCGTATGTGACAATTCATTAAATGCAATTGCCCACGAATATCAAGCCCATAATTGAGTCGTCTGTCTCTATTCCCGTATTATATTTGTGTATTTCTTTTATTTTTGTCTTTTCAAAACGATATACTGGTGATCCAAAGGAGTCCATACAATATACCTAAAAGGGTTGGGCAACGGAGCGTGTTCTCGGGGCCTAACGCATTTCTCACAACCATGCCTTGCAAGGGAGTGAAGGGGACCTAAGATTTACTACAGATAAATTACCGGAAGATTTGCCAATTCCTTGCGTTAGTTTTTTTTTATATTTATAAAAGAGGAGGCTTATTCTAATCTGGATCACTCAGACCTAATTGCCGGTCCATTGTACTACCAGGGTAGCCGTCTTTCCTTTTTTGTGGTGCAGTAGATGGAAATAAGGTGTTTAATTTTACATATAGCCTCAAGGGCGGCGTCCAGACGAAACTGGGAGGCTGAAAGAATAGTAGATGCCCAGAGCAGGATTCGAACTCACGCATCCGGCCTATCCACTGAACACTCTACCACTGCACCACGGGCACATGGCGTGGTTAGTTAGTTAGCTAGTTAGTTAGTTAGTTAGTTAGTTAATTAGTTAGTTGATACCCCTGGAAAAACAATTTTTGTTTTCTGTTGGCATTCGAGCCACGAACCTCCAGCGTAACAGCCAGACAAGATTTCCATTACATTATATTATATTATATAAGCTAATAGTCCGGTCAATCTAGACATTTGAAGTTACATGAATTCGCACCAAGCTGAAAGTTGGTGAGATCGTTTAAAATATGATTCCAAATGAAACTTGAAAGTTACCCAACTTTCCCTTGCATGGAAAAAATTTTATTCGAGGTCAAAGGTCAAAAATGTGATTTTCTGCGATTTTCAGCAAAACGGTAAGTTTTATCATAAAAATATATCAGACGCAATTCTAGATTATAAATTTATCTATAAAAAAATATAAACCTACTTTTTTTCTTACGAGCCACTGTTTAGCAGATATAACGATTCAAAAATTTAGAAAAGTTGTGATCGTTTTACGTACGTACGCCTCGTATTTGCAAATACTCACAACAAGTTTAAATTTATTTCAATGTTGAAACAAAAGTTTACTGCTGAAAATATATTGTTAAAACAAGCAAAGAATGATGCTGATGTATTGATCATTGAAACAGCAATAGAACAAATCAATTTGACAAATACAACTATTGTTGTTGGTGAAGATGTAGACTTACTCGTAATACTTACTGCTAGAGCTCCAACTGAGAAAACTATTTTCTTCTTAAAACCAGGAAAAGCTCAAAATCAATCGGAAATTTATTCATCCCAAAGCTTATCTACTTTTGCAAAGTGTCAAAATCATGTACTTTTTTTACACGGAATAAGTGGCTGCGATACGACATCAGCATTAACAGTTTTCAAAATGTTTGAAAAGCAGGATCTACTTCAATGTGCAAGATCTACTTCAAACCCTCATCAACATCTTCTTCACGTATATTATCAAGTTCAAGTGTGGCTTGGTAATCAGCTTGACCCTACAGACTGGGGTTGGAAACTAATCAACAACCTTCTAGAACCAATTCAAACTGCACTTCCACCTGCACCGGAAAAACTGCTGAACACAATTTTTTGTAACTGCAAAAAGGGATGCAGTGCTAAATGTGGTTGCAAAAAAGTTGGACTGTTTTGTTCTATGGCATGTACCAATTGTCAAGGCCGGTCATGCTTTTATGTTGAATCACCAACAGTGGAGGATTCGTTTGATTCCAATGAGGTGACATCCGAAACATCGCTATTGACGCAATTTACTTGCATCCAGCATGAAGATGAAGAAGAAGAACAAGAAGAAGAACAAGAAAAAGATTTTAATGGCTATGAATTAGAAGAATAAACTTCACTACTTTGTTTTAATTTACTTCGTATTTCTCTTTTGCAGTCTTTGCCAATTTTCGATATTTTGTTTTTTATTAAATAGGATCATAACGGACAGATAGAATAGAATACTTGGGAAACCAAGTTAAAAAAACGCGCTATACTTTACCTCATAGGTGGCGTGAAAACGTGCGCTTATTATAAAGATTATAACTTTTCTAAATTTTTGAATCGTTATATCTGCTAAACAGTGACTCGTAAAAAAAAGTAGCTCAACATTTTTTATAGATAAATTTATAATCTAGAATTGCGTCTGATATATTTTTATAATAAAACTTATCGTTTTGCTGAAAATTGCAAAAAATGGGGAAAAATCATATTTTTGAACTTTGACCTCCAATATAATTTTTTCCATGCAGGGGAAAGTTGGGGAACTTTCAAGTTGTATTTGGAATCATATTTTAAACGATCTCACCAACTTTCAGCTTGGTGCGAATTTATGTAACTTCACTATCAATTTTTGGTTTAATTTGACCGGATTATAAAAGCATTTGGATTTTCACCAGCACTTATTGTTTGGATAGGTTCCTACTTAAAAAATAGCTAGTCAAATTCTATCAATGGTCTTGTGTGCCACAACGGAGTCACCATTGTCCTTTGCTTTTCATTATTGCAATAATTAACGTGATTTCTAGCATTTCATACAGCGAAATTCTAATTTTCGCTGACGACATGACGATTTTTGAATTGAAAATGCGTCAGATTGCAATTTATTAATAAAAGATATCGACATGGTGTTCTAAAACGGTGTCAGTTTGAAACCTTCGCAAAAGGATTCCCTGCATTGCAAATTACTTTTCGAATTTCCGTGACCTTGGTGTTATTTTTAGTATTTACCTCGAATTCAATGAACACATCAACCTTATTACAAGCAAAGCAAATTCAATGCTTGGGTTTATTAAGAGATGGACAAAAGAATTTAACAACCCCTATGTTAAACTTTCGTTATACAACTGTCATGTTCGTCCCCATCTCGAGTAGGTATGCGTCTCGTGTTGATGCAGTACAACACAGATTCATAAGTTTTGACCTGGAAGTTCGTCCCTGGGAAGATGAGTATAGGTTATACAACTCCAACCCTTCTATTTCAGATTTTAGCCTTAGTAAAAGAAGTTTAAGATTAAAACTAAATGAAAACCAGTGCACCCCAAGCATGATTTGTGTTTTGTTATTAGTTAATTGAAAGCTTATTTTACTATTGGTCCGTCCGTAATCTTGCTGCACTATGGGTATGAAATAAAAAGTTTATTTCTCAGGGATAATAAAGCCTTCTAATGGTGAAATAGTTTTTGAAATCGGTGCAGTATTTTTTAAGTTACCTTTTACGTTCCCATTGCCGTGAAAACATGGGTATGAAAAATGTTACTCGAGAATAACTCGGCATTGTTTGTGATTTGATACAAATTGCAATCGGTTCAGTTGTTTTTCAATTCTCGTGAGAGTATGGGGATGAATATAGTCTTCGGCCAAGTAATTCCAAAACTGCCGTTTACATTTCCGTTTCCGTTCCCGAGGTAAATTATGGATGAACTACAGCCCAAGTCATTTTTCATTATCTAGAGCAAAGTAGCTTTGAAGCCTGTTCTATACAAAAAAAAAAACAAAAAAATCTTTCTTGTTTATAATAGTGTAAAGATAAAGAAAGCTTTTGCTTTCAAGGGAAAGTTGACTATTAAAGTCCTTGTTTAACACTTTTATCTCATATCGCTATAATCCTTGTAATAGTTAAAAATATCGAGAAAGCGCTTTTTATAGCAATTAATTTACTAACGGAGAACTTGCCAATTCCTCGCGAAAGGTGACACCGGTGGTAAAACATTTTCTGGTTTCTGTTGGGATTTGGACCACGAACCTCCCGCTTTACAAGCAGATATGCTAACCATTACGCCACGGGTACGACGCGACGGGTGGCTGTACTGAAGCTGTAGAAAATTGTAGGTCCCTCCATTCCCTCACAAGGCATGGTTATGAGAAATGCACTAGGCACCGGGGGTCACCGCTCTGTTGCGCCACCCTATGTAGATATGTATATTTTCATAATCATTAAATCATATACATAATAAATAGCTATCGTTTTTGATCAAAAACTTTAATAGACTTTAATTTAAATAAAAACAAATGTAAATTGACAATAGTAAGTAACTAACTAGATAATAGAGTATAAATTAGAAAATCCAAAAATTGTAATTATAGGTCCAATAAAAATACCCTCTGAAGAAGTTGGAAAATAATCAACGAAACGTCGGGATAAAGTTTTAAAAATGGATTAATTTATTAATTGCATACAAAAGTAACAGATCAAAAAGCCCAATAAAAAACAATCAAAAATTTAATAGACAGTATTCAGTTGTTGATTGATTCATTAGCACGAAATTTCATTATCAGAAAAATGCCAAACGATATTTGGTGCCTCCAGATATAAACTGATATTTAGAGTCACCAAATATTGGTTTGGTATTCGTTGGCAATTGCATTTTATTAATTATCACGTACTACGCAAACATATGAATCTAAAAGCATGCGTACCGGTTCAGTGACTTGCCTAATTACTTCTTCTTGAATTGTGACTTTTTTCACATGAGTTCGCAATTATAAAACGACGTTCTACTTCCAATGCTAATCATTCAGTCTTGAGTTCTCTTTGACAAACAACCAAACTATCAAACAACAAACTCAACATGAAATTCATCATTGTTTTTGTCGCCCTCTTCGGTTTGGTTTTGGCCGCCCCACAATCGGGATCCGAAGACGCTGTTATTCTTCGCTCCGACTCTGAAGTAGGACCTGACAGCTACAACTATGCGTAAGAATATTTACTATCGCCGATGAGGATATGCAAAATAACTCAGTTCTTTCATTCAATAGTGTTGAAACCAGCGATGGCAAGTCCGTCAGCGAAGAAGGTCATTTAGTAAACATTGGATCAGAAAATGAAGCTCTTAAGGTCAAGGGTCAATTTAGCTACGTCGGAGATGATGGTGTTACCTACTCCGTCAGCTACGTCGCCGACGAAAATGGTTTCCAACCCAGCGGCGCACATGTCCCAGTTGCCCCAGAAGCTTAAGTTGTCTGTGCTTGTCCCCACCTATTTATTGTGGCCTACTTTCAAAAAATGGGAGGCAAGCTACAATAAAAGTTGTTAATCAATCTAAGCGAAGTAGAAAAATAAAATGTTGTTTTTGGTCAAAAAATATTGCTTTTCTCTTTTTGGTTATTTTATACCAGCTGACCCACCTGGCGTTGCTCGCATTTAACTTAGCTAAAGCGTTGTTCATACTAAATTGCCAACAAACCCAAAATTGTGAAAACACCGACTGGGCTAAGATGAAGATTGCAAGTTGGCCCATTAGTGTCTGGGAAAAGTTATGGAAAAACCTGCGTGATATCGGTATTGGGAAGCGTTCCGTATGATATCGACGGTGATGCAGTCACCTCCGCCCCAGAAACTTTTGACACTTTTACATCTATCGACGAGGCATCAACAGGTGTCAACTTCTCGCTTAACTTTACAAGAATTCGGTTAACTCGAAAGCTACTGGCCTCGACTGATCCTATAGGTTTGTGAAGAGTATTGGTTCCCTAAATACGTCGTTATATAACTCATATAATCATAGCCTTCTAACCACATCTAAGTTTCCTTTAGAATGAAAGGGAGCCAAAATTATCTCTTTTCCTAAAAAGCAATCGCGTACTAAGACGACGTTTCGGCCCGTAGCCGTTCTTCCGTTTCCGTCAAAGGTGTTTGAAAAAACCATTACTAAACTCAAACCAACTGAAAATTCGCCTGGCTTTTTCGTTACTTACGAAATAAGAACTGAAATGGAAAGAGATCAAAAGATACTTCTAAAACTTTTAGACTTTTTAAAGGATTTTGACACTGTAATCCGTTCAATTCTATGTAGAAAATAGCTACGTAATTTCTTTGGAATCCTGAAAGCTGACTCTTGCGTATGTTGGCAGAAGGCAACAACGCGTGGTGGCAAATGGACACTCATTAATCTTTTTCAATGTTTCAACTGGATTGCCACAGGGATCCATTCTTGGCCCAATTCTCTTCTCACTTATAAATAAATTAGCTTCTAAAAGTTGTTAAACACTGTCTGATTCATCTGAACGCTGAATATGGGGCCGTATGTCAGGAATAACATACTGACTTATCTGCGTAGACAAGCGACTTCACACTACCTACCCCACAAAATTAGCCCAGCGGTGTTAAATCACCCGATCTTAAAAGTAACTGAAAACTCGAAATTATGAAAAAACCTCATCGGGAGCGATTTCGTTTCAAGACAATTTATCAAATGTACGCAGTACCCAGTGGTTTTACAGCTTCAATTTTTCCAAAATGAAATGGCAAAATAAATTTAACTTAGCATAAATCAAGTGATAGTTGTCAAGAAAACCAACTCCGAAAGCATTGGCAGATTGAAAACCACACGCCTAAAATTTGTGTTTTTGTCGCAACTCAGCAATCCTATAATTAGCTCAGCGATGCTCATTAACATTGAACACAAAATAAAATCAGTTTTAAATTTCGCATCGATCTCAGCAAGTTTGCTGAGATGAAAGTGAAAGCATGCTGAAAATGCAGGGGGCACTCAATTCAATCATAGGAGTTAGAATGTAGGCTATCAATTTATTTCCAAAACACTCGAGATTGAATAATTTTATTTTGTAGAAAACTTCCCGTTTTTGGATTCTTCCATGTCTGAGGCATGATAAGTGAACATCACTTTTTCATTTTGGACGTAAAATAAGAGTGACAAGGCGTTGCCTTTCGAATAAGTTTTGAGCTCAACTTTGGTGTGTGCAGCACTAATCTAGACCACTTATTGTCTGGATCGCCTAATAAAAACTAATACGCCATTAAGTTTGTTTGTTGAAGCACTGGGGTTACTCTGCGGTCGCCACAAAAGGTTTTTTGAAAAACCTTAACTCGCCCTGAATAACAAACTGAGTGTTTTTTTTAGTCCTATGTTTGCCCTCAACTCGCCCTAGGTTTTTTTGTTGGGGGCGAGTTTAGGTAATGAACAGGGCTGTCAAATGGCATGTATTTTCGTTCAAATGACAGAGTGGGAACTGGGAAACTCATAGCGTTGTCAAGGAAACCTGGGTCAACCCTGGATAAAGTTCAACGAACGAAACCTTTTCGTAGACCTAATCAGGTGATATCTGTCTGTATAGTTTTTCAACTACATGCGACTCAAAAGCTTTGCGAATTGCAACAAAAAGCTTGCCTTCAATCTTAGTTTTCGAATATCTTGGAAACGGCTTTGCTGATCTTCTCAAAACTCTTATTAAGATCTTAGTCTTGGCAATTGTAATTTCGGGACCACTAAATTTTGTCCATAGGTAGATGAGGTCAATCGATGAGCTCAGTGGTTGAATTCATCTAATTATTTCATGGATCAACCTCTGTCTTAGTTTTCATTCGCTTAGCTTTTCGAATTAAGAATTTATCCAGAGATTTGAGCCGTCAATCATGAGCTCACTTAAAATACTGAACTCATCGAATGGGGTTTTCCTTTGAGCTCATCGAATGAGCTTTTCCTTCTTTTGAGCTCATTCAATAAGCTGATTTACAATCATCATCTAATGAAATTTTGGCGTTAGCTAATGCAATGACCTTACCCACCGATCGCATACTCCAACTATGCTCGTCTACTGATCTGATCTCTTAAGACTCACCCAAAGAGTGTATCTGGTTTTGATGAAATATGGCATGACTTGACTTGGACGAAGTGTGAATGAGGTCAAGGAACGATTAAGTCCCATCTTTCGTCCTCATTTTCTCTATACCACTCAACTGTGACATACCGTACCCCGTAAATTAACCTAGTTAACGGGAAATAGATGAGTTCGTTGAAGGAAGAAGGTCAGTTAAGAGCGAACTGCAATTTTTAAGTTCCACTGAAGCAAAAACTTTGTCGTGCTATTAATGAATGTGTGTTATTGATAGTAGCAAATTTGATCTGGTTTTAATGAAACGCCTTTCATTTGAATGTATTAGATGTGAGAATCCTTTCAGACTCTCGTTGGGGTCGTATGGAGTCAAACTAAAATGAAAAACAATAAAGCTTTTCTCCCATGGTAGGCAATGTAGTCCAATGTATCGTCTACCTATTTTTTGTCCCTTTTCTAAATGATCATGCAGAGAAAAAGACGAAGTAAGGATTTTTCAAATTTGTTTGGACAATTATTAAGTCGTGAACCTATACTTAACAGTACGGACTTTCTGCAGTTTAAAATTACTATTTTATTTTATTATTTCCTTCAATTGTAATAACACTGAAATGTCGACAAGAATAAATGATTCTGAAGCCCATAGTGGTTGAGAATTTGGTGAACCATTTGTCTTCGTCGCAGTACCAACACTAATTCATGTGATTCAAACTTTTTATCTATTTGCAGTTCTTGAAACTTGAAAATCATGACGAAGTTAAATAAAGAAGAATCACTTAATTTCCCACAACGCGCACCAACACAACAAACTACCTGATTCAGACTTTGTTATCACCTTCATTATACCCATAGTAAATACAAATACGTAACAAGCCGACTCTAAACAATGTTATCAGCTGTTTCTTATGGAAATTGTTTGTATTTTCACTACTGTCGTGCTTTACAGATAAAACAAATTACAATCACGAGTTACTACAAAGCCCCTATACGAAATGACTCAACGAAATCAGTAGTACTTGAGTAGATCTGAAAATCTACTCATTCGACTGGTCTCAGTTTCAGTGCCACCGTTTAGTGAGTGTTTTGTGTATTGATTGTGCCGAAGCTAAAATTTAATCTTTACGATAGACCAAATCATCTACGATGTTCACATCCAGTCAACTTCAACAGTGCATGATATTCAAATGCGATCGGCAGGTGGTAAATGTTTCGAAAAAACTGTGTCATTTTTTTGCAAACGAAAAATTCGCTGATATTACTTTGGTGTCTGGAATCGATCAGACCAAAGTTCGCGCACATCGGAATGTCGTCTGCGCGGCTAGTGATTACTTATATCGTGCATTGGAGGGACTCAGTGGAAGTACAATCGAACTCAAGGCAGTCGATGGATTGACTCTTAAACTCATACTCAACTTTGTGTATTCGGCGGAGATCGAAGTGAATGG
Organism: Melanostoma scalare; assembly: GCA_949752695.1. Lineage (NCBI taxonomy): Eukaryota > Metazoa > Arthropoda > Insecta > Diptera > Syrphidae > Melanostoma > Melanostoma scalare. The sequence continues at coordinate 184,195,740 of OX456984.1, read as the reverse complement.
TGATAATGTAGCAAATGTCTTGAGAGCAGCTGACTTACTTAATCTTCGAACTTTGACTGAAGCATGTTGCAATTTTATGGCCGATAATCTTGAAATAGAAAACTGTCTGGGTGTTCACTTTTTTGCCAAGAAACACAACTTCTTCGGACTTTATAGACACACGTCTGCATTCTTGAAAGTGCATTTCGAGGAAGTTCTTAGAAGCGATGAGTATCTGCAACTTAATGAAGATAAGCTTGTCAAATTTTTATCAAACGAAGGCCGATACTTGATTCCGGAAGAATATTTCTTCAATCGTCTTGTCGATTGGGTTGAATACGATAAGATTACCCGGGAAAGTTGTATTTTGAATCTCTTATCCTTGGTAAGATATCAGCTACTGAAACCGAAATTTATTTTCGAAAACAGACACTTGGTTTGCAGAAGGATTGAGTGTTTTAATTTGGTCCGAAGTTGGTTGCAGTGGCACAAAAATGGCACATCACATATACCGGATTCGAGTCGCATTAATAGTAAGCTGATTTTTTCGAGTGGGTGGTTTAATGAGAACTGGAAGGTTCAGGTATATGACGATAAACTTGACAATTGGTCATATGAAAAGTTCCCTCGTTCACCAATCAACAGAGAATATTGCAGCTCAACGGCAAAAGGAGGTAAACTATTTGTTGTCGGAGGTAAAACTGAAGGTGCTGTAACAAAGATCGTAGAGGTTTTTAACTTGCAAACTCAGAGATGGAGTGATCTGCCAGATATGTTGCAAGAAAGATGGGGCCATGCTGTTGCTGTGCTGAATGGTGATCTTTATGCTGTCGGTGGCTGTTGCAAAGGCACTGAACTTCTCTCAGTGGAAAGGTATAGCTTCTCTATGGAAGAATGGATCAATGTAGCGCCTTTACTCAAGTGTTTGAAGTCCGTCCAGGTCGCCGTATTAAATGAAATGTTATACGCAATTGACTCTAATACCTCAGCAATGCTCTGCTATGACCCAATAGCAAATGAATGGTCTCATAAAGGCTCTAGGAAAGAACAAACAGAGGACTTTGGTTTTGCAGCAGTTAATGGTTATTTGTATGCAGTGGGAGGTAAGACAAGCCAGGGCAAGAGTTCAATTGTTGAACAGTACGATCCATCGAGCGATTCCTGGTCAACAGTTGCTCCACTGAGTCTTGAAAGGAGTCGCGTCAAATGTGCCGTTTTGGATAATCAGCTCATTGTTTGTGGGGGATATGAGAAAAAGGGCTCAAGTCTCATAGTAGAAAAATACAATCACGAAACTAACGAGTGGGAGCATTTGGCGCCTTTGCTATCGAACCCAGCTACATATTGTGATTTGTTTACATCTTCAAATAAAAGTTAAAATTTCTTTCTAGAAGTCAATTTCAATTTATATCCAAGATTCGATACAGGAGGAAAACCAACGGTAGGTAAACAAAAATAAATAAATAGTGTGGGGCAACAGAGTGCGGTGAGCCCCGCATTTCTCACAACCATGTCTTGACAGGGAATGCACGGGATCTACGATTTTCTGGCGAGAAAACGCTTTTTAAATCAATGAATTTACTTATGGAGGACTTGCCAATTCCTCGCCGAAAGTGAAACTAGTGGAAAATATTTTTTTGTTTCTGTTGGGGTTCGCACCAGATGAGCGATGGTCTTAATACCACAATAACAAAAGAAAGAAACCGAATGAAAAATTTCTAGTTTCAACGATATTTCCCATACTCTATAGTGTTTTATAATTGTATGACAAAAAGGTCTTGGGCTTGACCGATTTCGAATGCTTACACGACCACTAACTGAGAGACAAAGCGGCAAATCGACAAAATTAGAAAACAGTTAAAAGCGAAGCGTCATTGCTCTTTCACTCAGCTTTCAATTCTGTTTTAATTGCACCGCTCTGCAGCTTTGCCTAGGTAAGATCTTTAAACGGACTTCGTACACACGGAGGGTAAGCGGAGGCTCTAGTCTGCTAAAAGGCAGATATAACTGCCACCCAAGAATTGCAATGAAATGGGCAATGCACACAAAGATGATACAAATCTGCAAACATCCATTATGGCGAGATGGCGACTGCTACAACATATAGAAACAAAGCTTATTGGGTTGCGGACTTTTAGGGGTAGACTCAGGCATGAGGGTATCAGCCAAAATCCAGTTATTGAGCGTTTAATGATCATCCGCATCAGGGCTTAATTCGCCAACATTAGCTTTCTGCCAAACCGATGAGAAAGACGAGAATTCCAAAGATTGTTCCTAAGAGCTCCTCGAAGAAACATATGCCCTAGGCATGACGTGAAAATCGTTCTTGGCGATTTTAAAAAGATGGATAGAACTGAAGCGAGTCAAGAATAGAGGAATTTAGGTTAGGAGCTAACTAAGTAGGAATTTAGAAGCAGAAGTACCGAAGGAAGGGCCGACAGAGATAACAGTAAGACTAGTAGTAAAGAGGGAAATTAAAAAGAAATGAATTCCTCCACTAGAAGAACTGGATGGTAGGCACTAGGCACTCATTCGCTGGAAAAATTGTAGGGAAAGAATCTCCAGTGAGGAGACACGACACGCAGGCTTAGATCGGCTTACTGCGCCAGACATGGGTGAGTCTTGCCTTTCCAACTGCACTTCACCTCGTAACAAAACATAAATGGTGAAAAAAAAAAAAAACAAAATCCACAAAAACGACAGGAGGTCTTAGACTGTGCTCATGGGATTGCAAGTTGGTCTGTACCCACCTGCAACCTGGAAACTTATCCACAGCACTGTCGGAGTTCCCCCCGTGAGAACCTGCTGACAGGTTTCAATTGACTTTTCAGAGTACCAAATTCTCAATAAAAAAAGAAGCAGCATGAGAAGTGCGCGTTTGAAGAAATTGTCATGCCTTGAATGAGATTCGGAAGTTTAACCAAAAGGTAAAAAGAGAATGCCAAGGTATCTAGCCCAGCATATTCAAATCTGTAAAGATCAGCAGGGAGACAAAGTTATATAGCAGCCGCTACTGAGGACCTGAAAAAACCGGTGCAGTGCTATAAGGCCCACGGCAATAAGACCCGCGGGTCTTATTTCCTCTTTGTTTTGGAAGTAAGGCCCACGGGGGTTATTTCCATGATGAAATGGCAGTAACAGCCGCGGGCCTTAGTTCCTTTTTCTGCGAACTTAAATACCATTTCGTAATGGAAAGATGTCTCACCGTTTGCACTCAAACTTATTTTCAATGTGAATAAACTTGCACAGGGACGTAACTCCACTTGACATAAGTCCATGCTCTGATTGTGGGTTATGACATACCAAAGAGGAACACACAAACATAATAAATATCTATGGAACTAAGAATCATACATGTGTTTACTGCGGTCAATTCGCGCGTATTTCTTAAGTTCAACCGCAGGCACGTATTACACTACACGTAGGCAAATTTTGTTCGCTTTGCTTTTTACTCACGAATAGAATAATGAAGCTAAAAGCGAAGCGGAAAAAAATTTCTCAAGGGAATATGGATGTGTGGTGTAAAAATAAAAATTCGCGCGAAGATGTTGTTAAAAGCACAGGTCCGCCCGAACTGTTAAGGTCAACAAAGTGTCGATAAGAGCAAAGAGCTTACAGCACCCAACAAAGGAATTTAATGATTGGCTTCACATTCTTGAAATACATTTAACTGCAGCCAATAAATGTTTTTGATGTATGTTGTGTGGTGATTATGTAGTTCGAAAAACTTGTTTAGCTATGAAACCGGCTTGCTACCACTCACGATACCAATGTTTAAAACTCCCTTGACAATGCCATGTATACATATTGTACAATAGTGGAATTCTAAGGTTCAATCAAAAAATGCTGTACAATGGACATTACAAAAGGAACAATACGGAAGCAGTTCTCGTGCAGGTTGACCCTTAAACCCCAGGACTTTGCGCATGGAGTGGATACCAGCCCAGAAAAAAGTCTAATCTCATTTTCTAATTCTGATACAATTTTTAACTGCGAAAAGTGGAAATATCAGGGATCTTTCAGCGAAGGCATTTAAGCGTAGGGAGAGCGTAAGGTGTATAAAAAGCAGAAAAACTTGATCAAAAAGTGATCCCAAGCTAAATCGGAATACCTACGCTTCAACCCACTTGCGCTTGCACAGATCCTTTAAACAAACTGATGGCAGAAATCATGCTAGAATCTGTTTTGGGAAACTAAAGTCCTGGCTTACGTTTAACGACGTTAACTGTTTTTCCTTTAAGAAGTGTGTCCTAAACTTACTTACCTACAAATATAAAGTAAATAGGGTGGCGCAACAGAGCGAAGAGCCCCTGGGCCTATCGCATTTCCCACAACCATGCCTTGTGAGGGAATTCAGGGGGACCTACAATTTTCCGCCGGTTCCGAACGGCTAATCGAGAAAACGCTTTTCAATTAGTTTTCTATCGGAGGACTTGCCAATTCCTCGCGAAAGGCGATACCCGTTGAAAACATTTTTACATCTGTTGGGATTCGATCCACGAACCTCTGAGTTAGCAGCAGACATGCTAGCCATCACACCACGAGTACCACACCTATCTACCTATACCCACTTCTATTTTCTTAGTAGGTTATGAAAGTTCCGTAGTTTAAGAATAGAATATGTTCAGCGATTCTCCGAATTCATTGCAAGATCAGCATGTACAAGTACAGCTGCTAACTACATTGATTTTTGATGCTTCTCCAGTCTGTAATGCTCCAGGTAACAATCTAATATTGTATCTGGCTTGATTGCAATTCCTACAGTAACAGTTTAATGTTTTCTTAGTTAAATGACACATTCAGAAGTCCGTTCTATTTGTAGATTTTGTTGAGCCATACATTTTCCCGCCCTTTGAAGAAAATCTAGCTGAAGTTCCTTCCAGTTCGCCTGCAGAAAGTAAAAAGTTAGTGTGTTTTTGTTTTGGTTTTATCCTTTGGTCGATATACACTGATTTATGACTTCAGGTAAATGTTTGGTCCCTAAAGCTGCAGAAACTTTTTCTTTGTCAGCAAGCTGTTTGCTTACGGTCGATTTGGAAGCATTTGGAAGCTCCACCTCCAGGTGTTATCTCGACGGTAACTTTAAGTCTCGGAGGAAGAGAGCGAAGGAGTCTTACTCGAATAGACAGTCCTATGAGTGCTGCCATGCTAAAGTGTGGAATAGTTGATGTGAAATGGATATTGACTTTGTTCAATTTGTCATTGACTTCTATGAGGTCCATCATTTCCTATGGGGCTTTAAGTCAATAGTGCAAAAGACAACAAAAGTACGAGGTGTCGACCTAGTTTGAAAGGAGCTTCCTTTATTGAAACTTGAAACACAATTGATGCGGGATTATGGCTTGAGAGCATTATTGAATGAAAATCACCGATACAAACTAATATCTAAATAAAGACAGCAGATTACCTACTTAGGAATTGGTTTTAACGCTTCAAAACTTGTAAACTGAGTCTAGTGAGGTGACTAGAAAAAGACATGAACTCGGTAGTTTCTAGCAACAGAAAAATTCATTCGAAAATCGATAAGGGGTTACAACAACGAAAATTCAAAATGCTCCTTCCTTTTATTGAAACAGCCGGAGAGCATCGGTTGAGGGGGCAGTGCACAGTAAGTAGGAAGTTTTGCAATAAAATAAAATTATATGTATGTATGTGCATCTAGGCATTTTTGGTAACTAATTTTGGTTTCTGAAATCGATTCCAAGGAAAATATTTCAAACATTTCAAATTCAAACGCTCAATTTAACCGCTCAAATCGATCTGTTCAATTCACCTCAAAGCGGAGAAAGTGAGAAAGAGAGAGCGTGGTGAAATTACACAAATCCTTCATTGTTGAACGAATCAGTGAAAAGGTCGGTCGTGTTCGGGCTTGGTGTGCTCCAATAAGAAAAATTATTCTGTTTATTAAAATTACTATTTCCAATTTAGAAAACGCGTTTTCTTTTCCTTAAACGTAAACAAATAAAAGTTTTTTTTCGGAGTGAAATGCTTTCTTTGTCAACCAAAGGCACTAGCAAACGTGAAGTGTTATTTCTTTTATGTTCTTTGTGGAATAGGTGCGGGGTAGTTTTCAGTTTTGGTTTAAATTTTTTGTGTTCTTGAAATAAAATCAATGAAGTGTTAAAAGAAAGTGTTTAGAGTCTCGAGCCTGAGAAACACTTCAGTAATTCGAAGGCACTTGATGGAATCTAATTCATTTTCAGTTCATGTCTTGTCATGTTCAGCCTTGCATGTTCTTTGACCGGTGTTTTTTTTATCTCTCAATATGTGTGTGGTGTGTTAAATGAGCTAATGCCTAATGGCCGTTCAGTGTTTGAATTTTTAAAATTTTTAATTTAAATTCGAGAGTCAATTTTTGATTTATTTTGATTGATTGATGGAAGTGCGTATGTACATTGCGGATCATGGTGACTCTAAGCTGAAAGTTTATTGGTGAGTGATTAAAAAATTACTTTTATTTCTTTGAATACCTCAAAATTTGTACATTTCCCGTTGAAGCTTTAAAATTGTTGAAATATAGGAGTATACATACATAGGTATATGTTTTTTTTTGTTTTAAGCCTGGGACGCAACGCATATAGATGGAGAGTTCTTCTGCGTTCCGCCGCATAACATAATTACCTATATTACACTACACAATAGTGCGCATGTGCTTTAAACTGACTGAGAACTTGTATTGGGTGTATGAGTCACTCTGCTCATCTTATAAAGTAGCCCATAAAGTTGCAAGTCTCTTCAACTTTCATGAACTGTTTTGAGAAGTAGTTGTGATGTTTCTGGGAGTGTTGTTAGCGGTTTCAAGAATTTCGAAATTGTGGAATGGAATTGAAATCGCTGTTGAGCTTGCAAGGCAAGGATCTCAAACAGCTTTTTTCAGGAGCTGAACCAGCGCTAGCTCTGCAAGGGTCCTCTCCTCAGTACGGGCTTCAATCAATGATTGGAAATGTCAAGAGCACATAGAAGACATGCCTCCTTTGAATGCAGGCAAACTAAACGGATGCTCCACAAAAGTTAATAAGAAAGCTTCAACATTTCTGATATCCGGTAGCAGAAAAGGTTGTAGAAAGCTTGTTGGAGTTGCAACGGGGCACTTCTCATTGGGCAAGTATTCAAACGTGTTAGTCTTAAGTAATACCTTACTCTGTGAATCCTGTGGAGAAGAGCGCTGACGACACCGAGAAGCACTTCCTCTGTGAATAAGCTGTATTTTCTTGAATCAGGACATAATACTCGCAGATTATTTTAAGTGAATAGTTTTTGGCCAACTCGATGGTTTCATTGTCAACTTGTTCACATAAAATTTTCACACCACGATAGGTACTGTGCGATACTTTGTAGTGCCAATAGAAGTTTCCAAGGTGAATCTATGAGTGAATTCTCCAATGAATTCACCAGTGAATTCGTGAGTGAATTAATCGGTGAATTCGTGAGTGAAGTAATCGGTGAATTCACCAGTGCATTCACAAGTGAATCCACCAGTGAAATCAAAGCTATGGACATTTCGGGGCCGACACATTTTCAGGACCTACATTTTAATGCCGATTCCCATCGGATAGGTTAGAAAACGTTATTTATGACAGCGTGTACCTAATCATTATACTCTTGTAGGACTTGCGAATTCCTCTCGAAAGGCAATAACAGTGAAAAAATATTTTTTTTCTTTGATGTTTCTGTAATTAGTGCCTCAAACCTCCCAGGCAACAGGCAGACATGCTGATTATATTACATCACGGGCACCTGGGGTATACGCTTTGCTAAGTTGTATTGTATTTGTATTTGTATTTATTATCTTAAAAATTATTTGACATCATACTTCAAGATTGATCTTATAATTAAGTATTCAGAAATTTATATTACAATTGTAGCTCATCACAATAAATTTGTTCAGTAAGTTAATGTTAGTACAGTGAAACCTTGGTAAGCGGTTTATAATTTATTTTATTTATTTTTCTACTACTCCAAAATCTAAAAATTTAAAAAATATTAATATTAATTCAATAAATTGAAAATGATAACTAATTTATTTTCTGTATTTGACCCTTCTTCTAGAATTTTAAACTTATCATTAAACTGATTAAGAACTTTTATTGGGTTATTAATAATTCCTTCAATATATTGATTTATACCTTCACGATTTCATATTATTTGAATTATAATTTTAAATACTTTACATAAAGAATTTAAAGTTTTATTAGGAAATCCTAATCAAAAAGGAACAACTATTTTTATTTCATTATTTAGTATAATTTTATTTAATAATTTTATAGGTTTATTTCCTTATATTTTTACTAGAACTAGTCATTTAACATTAACATTAACATTGGCTTTACCTTTATGATTAACTTTTATAATTTATGGTTGATTAAATCATACACAACATATATTTACTCATTTAGTCCCTCAAGGTACTCCATCAATTTTAATACCTTTTATAGTATGTATTGAAACTATTAGAAATATTATTCGTCCAGGAACTTTAGCAGTTCGATTAACTGCAAATATAATTGCAGGTCATTTATTAATAACATTATTAGGAAATACAGGATCTTCATTATCAACTATTATGATTATATTATTATTAGTTGTTCAAATTTTATTATTGATTTTAGAATCAGCAGTTGCAATTATTCAATCATATGTATTTGCTGTGTTAACTACTTTATACTCTAGAGAAGTAATTTAATTATATAATGTCAACACATTCAAATCATCCTTTTCATTTAGTAGATTATAGCCCATGACCATTAACAGGAGCTATTGGAGTTATAACTATAGTTTCAGGATTAGTAAAATGATTCCACCAATATAATATATCATTAATATTATTAGGAACATTAATTACATTATTAACAGTTTATCAATGATGACGAGATGTATCACGTGAAAGAACTTTTCAAGGATTACATACTTAGGCTACGTTTATGACCGAGCGTAATCGCAACGCGCGATGCGATGAGAATCGCTCCATCGCTTGTCACATTTTCGCTATGTTTATCGCGGGCGATTGAGTGTTTATAGTAGCGCGTAATCGCAAGCGATTGAAAGTTAACAACACAACTCAACATTTTTTTTATTCACGTTGGAGCAGTTGAGAAAGCAATATGCGTGCATTAACTCGCAAAATTTTATTGTTAGAGAACAGCTATTTGTTGCGCAAAAAATATTTAAAAAATATAAATAAAACAAAAAATTTTCAAGTGCACCCAATCGCCACGGAACGAAAATATTAAATTATTTAATAATTAAATATATTTACTCACGTCCCAAGTCACATTTTTTTTCAACATCCTCCCAAGCTTTTCTTATTATATTTCGATTGTGGTACCCGTGGCGTAATGGTTAGCATGTCCACCTGCTAACCCAGAGGTTCGAGGTTCGAATCCCAGCAGAGGCAAAATGCCAAAATGTTTTTCCACGGGTATCGCCTTTCGCGAGGAATTGGCAAGTCCTCCGTTAGTAAATTCATTGCCATGAAAAGCGCATTCTCAATTAGCCGTTCGGAACCGGCGAAAAATTGTAGGTCCCCTCCATTCCCTCACAAGGCATGGTTGTGAGAAATGCGTTAGGCCCAGGGGCTCCTCGCTCTGTTGCGCCACCCTATTTATTTTATTTTTATTTTAATCTGCATGGCGCAAATTCCATAAACATTGATTATCACACACACACTCTATGAAAATGTCCATGCTGTTTCGCTGGTTTCGCTCAAATAAATCAAAATATTTTGATTGCAAATTTTCGTCGCTTTTATCGCTTGTAATCGCTCAATTCGCTTTTCGCTAAATCGCTGTGTCGTGAACACCACCATATGCACTAATATAATTTATCGCTAGTAGCGATTCTCATCGCATCGCGCGTTGCGATTACGCTCGGTCATAAACGTAGCCTTATTCAGTAACAACAGGATTACGATGAGGTATAATTTTATTTATTGTATCAGAAATTTTATTTTTTACTTCTTTTTTTTGAGCTTTTTTTCATAGAAGATTATCTCCTACTATTGAATTAGGAACTATATGACCTCCCTTAGGTATTACTCCTTTTAATCCTTTTCAAATTCCTGCGGTGCAAGTTTTTTTGGCCAACTTATACAGGTGGCCAACTTATGAGGGTGTGCACTTTGATATCTTCGTGTTTCTTAAATAAAAAAGGAAAATTGTTTTTCAACGTCTTATGTATGTATGTTTTTTTTTGTTAACAAAGAAAATAATAATTCACATACATTTAGAAATCCATTTTATTTATAGAAACGAAAAAACTAAACTAAGTAAACAGTTACATATATGGCTTGAATTGTGTTAGGCCTGAAAACATTAATTCAAAGTAACTTGTCTCACTATTTTGGACTTTGACTTATGTTCCTCGATTTTGCTTTTAAGGCTAAGGATTATAAAAGAAGCTGATTAACGCTGTCAATGGCATCATTGACTGTAACATGCTGAAGTTGTACATTCTTATCTTTGGATTTCAAAGAAGATTCTTCACTTCTTTCAGCTGTATCAGGAGACTGCATCTCTTGTACCTTGTAGAACCTATTGCAATATTTTCGTTTGTGAATCTGCCAAAATCGTGTAGAACTATGCCTACATCTACTTTTGTTATCTCTTCTGCCGAAACCAATTCTGATCTAACGTTGTCCGGTAAGCTTTGAATAGTCTCTGCTACTTGGAGATCATCTTGAAACTGTTCCGTTGGCTTGGCATTGACTGGAAATCCCACACGAGAAAAGCATGCCATGATTATTGATTGTTCAACACTAACCCAAGCAGACACAATCTATCTTGAGGCATCCAATATGTACATTAATTGACTTGGAAAATTCGGCTCCTGGCCCGCACTCATAAGCCTTTGCCAAGAGTGGTAAGAGCATCTTCGATCTGTACCAACAGATCATCATATTCTGTGTACACGATGTTACAAGAACCAACATTTCGTTATTTTACTGCTATGTCTAGACGCTTTTTTCAGTGATTGACCGAAAATATTGGACAAAGCGAAAAAAAGATACTCATTCCTTACACATTGCCTTTGGCCAACTTCAGGAGGTTATTACTTGCGAGAGATGAGATATGGTGATGAAATTTACGGCCAAGTTCCAATTTTTTGTAACATTTGCATGCAATTTTCTTGGTGCATTCAAATTTTGGCCAACTTGTTCAGGCGGCCAACTTATAAGAGTGGCCACCATCGCAGGTTTTACTGTAGTAGTAGTAATAATAGTATTGTGATTTTTATTTAATCAAAAAATAGAATTGATTTATAAACATGTTTACAATTTCACTAATATAGCATTGGCTTTTGCCGTCAGCTAGAAAAAAAGAGTATTTATAAGATTAATTGTATAAATCTAAAAGTTATTTTACATAATTCAAAGTTTTTTTGTTTTGATTTAAAAAGCCTCGTTTAAAATTTTATTTTGATAATTAAATGCAGATTTAACATAACTGGCTAAAATCATCCAATCTTGACCATTTAGAACTTCTTTCGCTTCATCGATAGTTAGGTAATTTTTTCCCCAATGCGCATGTCGTATTGTCTGCAGGATGGGACATGTTGTTAAAAAGTGAAAAACATTTTCTGTGGCACGATGATTACATAAAGTGCATTCCGTGTTTCCGTCAGATCCATATGGCTGGTAATTTAAACGTAGTAACTCTCCTCTGGTTTTGAAAATTAGAGATATCGTATTAAGAGAGTATCGGTCGTTGAAATAGTTACTTGCACCAAGGTTGTGTTGAAGGACCCTATACATATTACGCGTCTCGCTCCGCTGCGCTGCTTCCGTGAAATTGGAGAATATACTGTCTTCAACTCTCCCCAAAGTGCAGGTATAGCATCATTCCATACTTCGATGTTTCTTTCCATCAACTCGATGCCATGTTGTCGTTCCAGTAGTGACAACTGACCACTCTGTGAAGAATTGGGATTTTCGTTGCAGCAGATAGCTTGCAATGATTTTGGGTAGCCTGTGGTTTGGTAGAGCCATCATTTTCTTCACATAGCTTAAGTGTAATTTAAGTGTAAAAATGTAGAGTGGTGATATACCGGTCTCCAAGTGTAGCATATATGTGGGAGTATTTTCTGGTAACCAGAACATCCTTTTGATAAAATGTCTCAGAAGTTTTTCCACTTCATCATACTGCAGATAACCCCATACCTGACCAGCATAGCACATCACAGACCTCATCACAGCTTCAAAGAGCTTATATTTAGCGCTTGGAGCTATATGTTTTTACCAAGGACTCCTGCCCAGTTACATTTGATGGCTTTTTTTGCTTCCATTAGTTTCTCTTGGAGTGGTACTCGTGGCGTGATGGTTAGCATGTCCACCTGCTAACACAGAGGTTCGAGGTTCGAATCCCAGCAGTGGCAAAAATGTTTTTCCTTGGGTATCGCCTTTCGCGAGGAATTGGCAAGTCCTCCGATAGTAAATTCATTGCCATGAAAAGCGCTTTCTCAAGAAGCCGTTCGGAACCGGCAGAAAATTGTAGGTCCCCTCCATTTCCTCACAAGCCATGGTTGTGAGAAATGCGCTAGGCCCAGGGGCTCCTCGCTCTGTTGCGCCACCCTATCTATTTTTTTTTATTTTTTTATTTTAGTTTCTCTTGGAGATGTTTTTTGAAAGAGAGATGATGATGACTCCAAGATATCTATATTCTCTCACCAACTCGAGGTCTACATTTCCCCAAGTCCATTTCTCTTCTCTTGCATATCGTCCTGTGCCGTTTCGAAACACCATTACTTTGGATTTACTTGTGTTGACCGTAAGACTCCAGGTAGAGCTGCCGTAAGGTCATCTAAGAACAGTGAAAAGAGGAGTGGGCTCAGAAGACAGCCTTGCTTTACCCCACTTGTCGTCTGAAACCATTCTGAGGTCTCGACTCCATCCCAAACCGTAGTCAGATTATTTTCATTCATCATTTGCAGTGTGTTGAGCATCTTGGATGATAAACCTAAGCAACTTAGCTTGTAGAAGAGAGCACTTCTGTCGATTGAGTCGAAGGCGGCTTTGAAATCTATAAAGAAAGCGTATAATTTCTTTCCCTTGTCCAGGAACGATCTAGCAATGCAAGTGAGGGAAAAGATGTTGTCAACAGTTGAATATCCCTTCCTAATTCACTGAGGAGGTTGTTTTGTTGTACCCAGACTGTCAGCCTGTCCAATATAATTCCAGTGTAGATTTTCATCACAGAGTTCAGGATACCTCGGTAGTTCCTTGGGTCGTTTTCATCCCTTTCTTAAAAAGGGGGAAGATTATATTTTTTCTAAAGCTTAATGGGACTTCCCCACTATTATAAATGTAGTTATAGGCCTCCGTAAGCTTATTTAAAAAACTTTCCCATGCGTACTTATAAAATTCATATGGGATAAGTTAATAGTAATGTAATAACAAAATGTAAAATTTAAACTGAGAAACAATGGAAAGAGTAGACCTATACGGAAAAAGTGGTAGCAAAAATATATAAGAGAAATTATAAAAAAAAATATAAATAATAGAAAAAGAATAAAAACAGAGAAATTGAATAATAATTAAAAACTAAATTAAAACCATTCTTCAAACCCTTCCCGACATGTGATTGAGCAACTCCCCCCGAAAACCCTTTGACGAAATGATTCTTTGCAATCGATGTGGAAGATTATTCCACAGTCTAATTGCGTTAATAAAATAAGAACGCTCTCCAATGCTATGTGTAAACCGTGGTAGAACTAATTTTAGTCCTCTTGATGATCTAAGAAAATGAAGATATGCGTGTAAATACTCGGGACAACAATTATGGAAATATTACTATACAAACTGTGAAAAATCAAAAAATCTTAAATTTCGTTCATAAATTGTTATATTTTGTTTAAAAAGAACTTAACCCTAACAAAAATGATATGAAGAGTGCCTATCAAGAGAAGTTGAGGTGTGAAAAGACATGTTTATATTACTTTGTGAGGAAAAATGTATTGAGTGTCCTGAAACGTCTTCCCGTATTGACGAATAAGTAATGACAGAATTTCCTCCTCTCACCAATTAAGTGACAAATCTATGATTTTTTAGTTAGAATTTGTGTATTTACAAAAGATTATGAGAAATTAAAATGGAGCCACAAAAAACATCAACAAAAACGACCATCGGTTTTCTTTTGCAACATGTTACTTAAAGCAACTCAAAAAATAGGATGATATCCATTTTCATCAGCAGTATACTTCAACTCGACGCGAATTCCCTCGGGCGAAGTCCATGACGATGATCCACGCACAACAATGGCCGCATTGTCTTCAACTTCTTTCAATTCACCAATTTCTTGGCGTTGAATCCCATTGCTAGTTTCAAATCTGCAAGAAATTCATTATAATATTTATTCATTCATTCATTTCTGCTCTTCCTCCATTCGCACAAACGTTTACTGATGATACTCACTCAAACTGGTAGCTATCGACTCCATTGTTATTGCGAATATCACGCAGAGCTATTGCGGGTGCTTCATTCTGGGCAGGTGCGGCAGCACATGCAACGATCAAAACAGCAAAAGCAATTGTGAATTTCATCTTGAATATTGAGAATGAATGAGGTCCGGTCGTTGATAAATTTAATCGTAAATAGTTTGGATCCTTACACGAGGAATGCACGCAGAAGTACTGGATATAGGACTACAGGTACCCATGCATTTTATATACAAAAACTGATAGTGATTTTAGTTAAGAAGAAATTCGAGATGCAAGGAGTGGGAATTAAGTAAAAGAATTATCTATATATTAATCGGCAAGTGGTTTTTTTGTGGTACATTTTTACCCCACTTAACGATGACGCACCCGCATGAAGTATATATTTTCTGAAAGGTATTTAGCCATAGAATGGAAGAATATAAATTTTTTCCGGATCTGTTAACGTTTACCCGGTTAAATTATTAAATTAAAAATCGTGCAAAAAACAACAACAACACTGTGTTTTTTTTTTTACAATATCATAGTCAAGTGATTTTACGAACAGGTAGTGTGATGCTGAAAACGGAGAAGTGTGTGTGCGTTTATTCCGTCTCAGCTTTGGTATTGCCTTTCGCATACGTGAGCGTTTGGTCAATTGGAATTGGAAGTGGTGAATTTACGGCGACACTGAAAACGGAGAAGTGTGTGTGCGTTTATTTCGTCTCAGCTTTGGTATTGCCTTTCCCATACGTGAGCGTTTGGTCAATTGTTACATTTGAAGTAGTGAATTTACGGGGACGCTGAAAACGGAGAAGTGTGTGTGCGTTTATTCCGTCTCAGCTTAAGTGTGAATGCAAAACTGCTATTTTTTCTTTGAGCGTTTTCACTGTGTAGAAAGTGTAGTAGTTGAGTTCATCATTATAATAATAATGGTCGAATCTCGACCACAGGGCGAAACTAGTTACAATTAAACGCATCAATGCTGCAAACCTGTTCCGACGATTAAAGTAGCCGAAATACTTTGACTTTGCAAGAGGAATCCCGTAAATGTGACACAATGTGAAGATCTCCAGTGGCGCTACAAGTGTCAGGCTTTTTTCTTGCATTGAATAAGAAATGCTGGCAAGCTATGAAAATAAACTTGTGATGCGATTTATCGAATTAAATTTTGTTCCAAGGGCGACGTTTTTTTAAGCTATTCATACCTAACTCACCGAAACAAAAGAAACACCGTGATCGGTATTTACATATTTTTAGTGTTTGTTAATGTCAATGAACTTTTGATGTTTGTAAGCTTAGAAGATGACCTTGACATCTTCTGTTTGATGCGAAACAAAATTAATCGTTAATTTTTCTTTTAGTGGTCAAAGTTCTTCGACTTACAGGGATTGGAATTAGAACGGCTGTTGTTGTTCACATAATGTTGTTATGTCCACCAATTTGGCTTTATTGGAAGGATAATTTTATGCCATTAATGTTTGTATGATTTTGGGCTGGTGGCCACCGCAGCTGTTTCAAATAAAGTCAAGGGTCCCATTTTCAACCACTTTTTCGAGCATTTGAGGCCGTATGTCGGCAATAACGCCACGAATGTTGGCTTCCAAGCCCACTAACGTTTCTTGTTTGTTGACGTAGACAAGCGACTTCGCATATCTCTAAAGAAAACCATCCACTAGTGTCAAATCACACGATCTTGGTGGCCAATTGACAGATCCATTCCGCGAAATTATGCGCTCGTCTAATGTTTCCTTCAATAAATCGATTGTTACGTGCGCTGTGTGGCCGTCATGTTGGAACCACATCTCATCCACATTCATGCCATCCAATTCTGGAACAAAGTAGTCGGCTATCTTGGCTCTATACCGGTCTTCATTAACGGTAACTGGCTCGCCAGCATCATTTTGGAAGAAGTATGGCCCAATAACTCCACCAGCCCATAGAGCACACCAAACAGTCAGTTTTTGTGGATTTAATAGCGTCTCGAGGTACTCATGTGGATTCTCTTCACTCCAAATGCGGCAATTTTGCTTGTTGGCGTAACCATTCAACCAAAAATGAGCCTCATCACTGAACAAAGTTGTGCGATGAAAACCAGAATCGAGGTCAATCTCATTTTCGGCCCATACACCAAAATCACGACGCATTGCATTGTCTCGCGGCTTTAATTCTTGCACAAGCTGGATCTTGTAAGGTCGTAAGCCAAGATCTTTGGGCAAAATCTTGCATAAAGTTGATGGATGAAGCTCCAATTGCTGTGCACGGTGGCGAATCGATTCATTCGGGTCCTTTTCAACACTTTGCTCTATACGCCTGTTGTTTCTTTGGAGCTGTTCGACGTCTCTGCGGATACGTATAAAGTAAACGTAGTGTAAAAAAGATCCAAGGTTAACCGAATTACGATTATGATAGACGATTATGTCGACCATAAAATGGACGGAGCTTGCGATAAACTTTGCGAACTGGACCATTATTTTCGAAATAAATTTGCACCATTTGCAAGCGTTGTTCTTTTGTCAACCTATAGTCATGATAAAATGGCAATCCAAACTGAACATAAAAAACGTTGGAATTGGCCAATTTGACTAAAAGATGTCAGTTTTATCTTTATTCGAAAAACCAATTTCTAAAAAAACACCCAATACTAAAAAGCAAGTTTTGCAATAGTTCAGGAAAAAATTTTTTGAAATAACAATTAAGATAGCATTGCAAAGATAGACAATAAGAAAAAAGTGGTTCTTCTGTCAGTCTGTGTGTCTGTCTGTCCATATATGGATACAGCCTGAACCGCTTGACCGATTTTTTCAAATTTTCCAGAAAAGATCTGTGAGGCAGCCTACAGAGAGATTTTTGGAATAGAGTGTCAAGGTCTTGAAATAACGTTACGAACTTGCTTTATGATAACACAAGTAAACACGATTTTTGAGTCTGAGTTCTGTGGTGCTGATTTTGATTAATTATGTAACTAAACAAGGAACTTTTATCTTATAAAGTTTGCTTCTGTAGCAACCAGAACGAAATTTCAAATTTTAAGAAAACCTTAATTTTTTAATTCAGTAGAGTACAAAAGTAAGAAAAAAAGAACTTCAATTTATATGTTAAACACTTTTATTTAGAAAGAACAATAAATTTAAATATCCAAATACTTAAAACAAACAAATAAACAGAAAAAATATTTCGTGACGCTTTCTTTGACAACTTATATTAACATCCATTTTGAGCAAATTCCATTGTTTTAGCCAGGAAGCTAATATTTCTGCTTTAAGTATATTAGTAGGTTTAAGTCTCTTACTAATTCATTAAACTCTTCTGAATCTATAAGATATGATGGTTCAACAGATACTGATTCGGGTAAAAATTCGCTGAATCCCCTACAACATTGTGCCCTATTTCACCAACTCACAAATTTGGAATTACAAGCGTTTTTTAACAAAGTTTGTGAGTTTCTGTACAAATGTTGCTTCACCAAACTTTGTTAATTACAATATTGTAGTTGTATTTTACAAAAAGGAAATTTATGGAAAAATTTCCTTTTCGGTTTCACCAGTACAAAATTAGAGTTGTACTTTACAAGTAACAAACTTGTTAATATAACACTAATTTGTGAGTTTTCATTTCACCATTGAAAATATACTTACAAAATTTGTTAAGTTTGTAAGAATATTCTACAGGTGAAGGTAGACGTGTAATTTTTGTTACAAATTTGTAATTCCTTGCTTTCATAACAAAAATGTCTTTACGACGAAGTCATAACAGCAGCGATAACAGCCAAAGTGATGATATTTTGATAGAGAAAAAAAAATGTATCGATCGCGTATAAACTATGGTATTGTAATGCACACCCAACATTTAATACAAATTTCCTAACCGAAAACGTTCAACCGAAAACACAAGCGGCAACACTACAATGTGTAGAAATATACCAGGAGGGAAAATGCTTGACAGCAAAATACTGGAATGGTCTAAAATGTAGAACAAACTGGAACGTTCTAGATGTAATATTATTTTATATAAATAGGCCGCTGACGCAACCAGAAGTCGGTTTTGATTATAGAGTGACAATGTTAAGAGTGAGTTAATATGATTATTGGTAGAGTTGAAATCGAATAAAGTGAATATCGAATAAAAGTGGTAGAATTAAATTGAAAGGTAAAGTTTTATTATTGCGAACTAAACGCACGTTACAGTATATTTGAGTTACTTCATTTTAATGAAAAATTTCAACTCAGTCGATGCAAGGCAGAGGAAATAACTTTAATTATTGGACCGCAACGAGCCCACTCGAGCGAAAAAAAATGTGCTTTAAAACCAAGGCAACAGTTTCTAACAGCTTTGCGTTGGCTATTGAATGGAGGACAATACCATGGAGTTGCCGACATGCATGGGATATCTAAGTCAACAGTTTGCGAATGCGTAGGACATAGAGTTTGCACCGCAGTCCTCAGTTTAATGTTCGAAAACGTAAGATGCTGGCCTAACGAACATCAATATTTCCAGTCTTTATTGATGAAAAGCGCTTGAGACTGCAAAAAATTAAGAATGTTTTTCCATTTTCTTAGTTTGTCTGAATGTAGGGGAGAGTGGGGCAAGAAGGACCTCGGGGCAAAAAGAACCAAACCGATTTTTACCATGATTTCTAACTTCATCTTATATTCAATAGCTAGAACTAATAAAAAACCTTCTTTTCCAAGATATCCCTTAGTTTCACTAAAAAACTGAAGTTAGTTCCGGTTTAAATGATGAAAGTTTAAAAACGGTCTATAAATAAAAAAAAATTCCAGTCTGCAAAGCCAATCCTAGGCAACCAGTTGATAGTTCCAAACATTCTGATAATTTTAAGTTGTTTGTGATCATTAGTGCTTTGTTTTAGCAGCTGGATATAAAAGTAAATAAATAATATTAAGGAAAATAAAAATATTTTTTGTAAAAAACTCCTTATGGGGCAAATGAAACCAGAACGTAATGGGGCAAAAAGGACTAGTAGTCCGTTTTGCCCCACTTATCGCTGGTTCGACTGTCAAAGCAAAACAACAACACAACATAAGTATGTTTTGCACAATGACCCTCACGAGGTTGTTTCTCACAACATATTTTATGTACTATCTACCTATTTAGGTACTCAGTTAAAATTAAACATTTATATCTTTGAAGATGGTTCGAGCATACGGTCGAAAAACGACTAGGGGTGCTAGATGGATCAAAGAGGAATTGAAGAAAGATATGGAAGCAATTAAAAAAAAATTTTAAGGCAACATCCTTCAAGAGTGGTCTCACAATTTCAAATACCCGGTTTATTTGGAAAAACATACCTTAAGGCAGCAGTTCCTAATAATGCTATAAATGGTTTCAGGAAGACTGGACTCTATCCTGTTGACCCAAACGTTTTTTCAGAAGACGATTATATTCCAGCTGAGACAACAAATGTTGAACTTCCGCAGCAACTTTAGGCGAACTAACCGTTGAGTTTTCAAACGCTGCGGATATAGCTGCTACAGAACTTCCTCAAGTTACGATTGTCAACGATAAAGCAAATGAAACACCAATCTTATCTTCATTTCCGTGGAAAGCAGTATCACAAGTTTATGAACTTCCTAAGGCTTCTTCAAGTCCCACTTTAGTTAGAAAAGGCAGGAAAAAAGGAAAAACAACAATACTGACATCCAGCCCATACAAAAATATTAAAAGAAATCAGTGGTTCGTTTTGCCCCATTCAAAGGTCCTTTTTGCCCCGCTAGTGGGACAAGACGGACTTTCGAGATAAGTTTGTAAAATTGTGTATATCTCTATATAAAACTGTTCAACTATTCTGATTGTTTACTATGATGAAGTTCAAAGGTTGGAGTATTATTTAAAAAAATATTTGCTTCCGTTCTACTAGAAAAAAAATTTAGGAGTGTCTAAAGCTTAAGTGGTCCTTCTTGCCCCACTCTCCCCTACATATCAAGTAATCGGAAAACTTTACGAACAATATATCTTTTTTGTCTCTTATCAAAGAGGGTGCAAATATTATATTTTCCTTGTTCATTTTTATGTCTACGCAGCACAACGTTTAACAATATTGTGAAAAACTGTTATAAATAACAAGTTATTCTTGATGCCGGTGCAACAGGTATTTTGACCGGTGCAATGCAATAAGACCCGCGGCAATAAGACCCGTGGGTCTTATTGCCCAAGGAAATGGAAATAACACCCACGGGCTTTGTTTCCACTTTGAAGAGGCAATAAGACCCACCAAAGAAAAGAATTAAGGCCCATGTCTTTTGTTGCCATTTTGAAGCAGCATTTATATGAGTCTGATGAACATGGGATCTTAAAATTAGTTTTCCTTTTTATAAATGGTGAAGAACTTAGTGGATGCGCTAAATGCATATATTCTTTTTATTTGAAGGAAACAACATTTTGAGGTACCGAAATACAAAGCTCCAAAATTTCGAAACTTATTTCAGCTTTCCATGGATATGAATTAATAGCTCACGTTGTCTCCCACTTCGTGACATAGGATGGAGGCTCAGTCCACCTTCTAATGCGCACATAATTACTAAATCTAATTTCTTAATGTTTGTTTTGCTCTTAGCTACATTCTCCTGTTCTGTTCGTGAGACTTTTTTATGTTCAACCCCAAGCCCGTACTAACCGAAGGGAAATTTCGTTCGATTCACTTTGCTTTTTACTCACGGATAGAAAAATGAAGCTAAAAGCGGAGCGGAAAAAATTTTCTCAAGGGAATATGGACGTGTGGTGTAAGAATAAAAATTCGCGCGAATTTTTATTTTTAAACCACACGTCCATATTCCCTTGAGGAAATTTTTTCCGCTCCGCTTTTAGCTTCATTTTTCTATCCGTGAGTAAAAAGCAAAGCGAACAAAATTTGCGTACGTGTAATACGTGCCTGCGGTTGAACTTAGGAATTGACCGCATTAAACACATAGTATGATTCATAGTTCCATAGATATTTATTATGTACGTGTGTTCGTCTTTGGTATGTCATAACCCACAATCAGAGCATGGACTTATGTCAAGTGGAGTTACGTCCCTGTGCAAGTTTATTCACATTGAAAATAAGTTTAAGTGCAAACGGTGAGACTTCTTTCCATTACGAAATGGTATTTAAGTTCGCAGAAAAAGGAACTAAGGCCCGCGGCTGTTACTGCCATTTCATCATGGAAATAACCCCCGTGGGCGTTACTTCCAAAACAAAGTGGAAATAAGACCCGCGGGTCTTATTGCCGCGGGCATTATTGCACTGCACCATTTTGACCACTTGTGACCTACAATTCATTTTTCTACAGCTTTATTAGAATCAATCACAAGTTTGTGAAATAAGATCTTGCAATTGGTGAAACAGAAATCGGGTTTACAAATTTGTAATTGTAAATTACAAGTACAAATTTGTTGTTGTAACTTTCATTTTGGTGAAATAGGGCACAGACATTTGTGATAGCGGCAGCTGATCCATCGGTTTTGAACGGGAAGGCACAGAAAAATATTCTGTGGGTTACTGGAGCAGTTGTTGATGTTAGAAAACTCACAAAAGAGTGTTATATAAACAAGTTTGTTACTTGTAAAGTACAACTTTAATTTTGTATTGGTGAAACCGAAAAGGAAATTTTTCCACAAATTTCCTTTTGTAAAATACAATTGCAATATTGTAATTAACAAAGTTTGGTGAAACAATATTTTTACTAGTAATTACAAATTTGTGAGTTGGTGAAATAGGGCACAGGTTTCTGAATATTCTTGGCATTTTTGCCAGCCCGACGATTGCGTGGATCAACTACACAAAAGTAGCAATCATTGATTTGATTAGTGAAAGTTATGATGAACTCTCCTACCTTCTAATGTGTTTTTGCAGTTACAACTCGAGAATTTAGGGTCCCATATTTTGTCTTGACTTCGAAAAATAAGATAAATAAGCTTTATAAGCTTCACAAAGTCTAATTTTTGTCAAAAAACTAAATTTTTTAATGAATTCACCACTAATGTAACAAAAAGAGTTTACGTTATTTTTACATTTTTTTTAAGCCCTTTTGGATGAGGCGCAGCGAAAATGGCGTTGTCTCTCGCTTCCCCCTTCACGCCCTAAATCCGCCCGCAACCCCGCCTCAAGCGTGTTAAAATCGTTGTCCCTCACACGTTCTGTCTAAATTTTAAAATATTAATTTTTTTGGTAAAATGTACAAAAGTACACTTTGTTTGTTATGAACGGAAAATATTAATTCAATAACAAACCCAAAAAAAATTTTTTGTTGACTTGTGTAATTCTTACTTTTGTCAAAAGCGGGTCCAACGATCTCGATTCGATTTTATTTGATGCATTTTTTCTCAATTATTTTTCTTATGATGCAAAAAATGTTTTTTTAAGTCTAAAAATGGTACACCTCCCATAGTACCTACCGTTTTTTTTTTAACCCGACTTTCTTCTTAATGACTTGTACAATTTTGACGGAATTTCATATTTGAGAAGCAGTAAATTGTTTAAGAAAGATTGCATATCAATATTTGGAAAATTTTAAGTTTTGAAATTCTTATTGATTTTTTACAAAAAATCTTATTTTTGTGAATATTTTCATAACGATATCTCTGTTTTCTTAAAAATTATTTTACCCAAACATTTTCTCTCACAACCTTAAGATTTGCATTCATGGTTTTTAAGAAACCTGTTTTTTAAATTTAAAAGCTAGAAACCGGTTTTTAAAGAAAACTGCCTAACGATTAAGGTAAAATTTTCACTACATGCTTTAGCAACTGCAAGAAATGGGGTTTTTATATTTTTGCTAAAAACTTTTGGAAAAGTTTATTCAATCTTTTGCATTATTTTCATAATTAACGTGTTGGCAATCCTGTACCACCACATACATTATGAAGAGCTGATACTGAAACCTTGTACTCAGTCTTAAAATTTTGACACTGTAGGTACTTAGCACACAAACGCCAGTTCGTGCGACCCAGTCGTGACCATTTTTTACATTGATTTTTAAGTTTTTAAAGAATGAAAATCGACATATAGGTTCAATTCTGAATGCACTTGGCATGTTGCTGCAAAATGTTTATCCCAAGACGCTGTATATCTTTCCTCCGTTTGACACGAAGAAAGAAGAAGTCAAAGTATAGGAAACACCAGACGACTTGTGAGCCAATCATTTCAAAACAATTAACAACACAGAACTGACATTTTAGAAGAAATTTATTCTGATCACAAAATCAAAAAAAAAAAAATAGAACATAAAAGTTGACTTAGAGCTTAGACAACTGGATGGTATCCATTTTCATCAGCGGTGAACTTGAGACTGACTGGAGTACCATCTGGAGCAGTCCATGATGCTTCACCATTCACAACAAGGACTTGAACTTCTCCTACTGGCTTCAACACTCCAGTTTCATCACGATTGATTCCATTGCTGATCTCATATCTGAACAAGTATAAAATTTGTTTTAGGCAACTTGTCATCGATGTCATGATGCCATGATTTCTTACCCAAATTTGTATCCATTGATGCCATCATTTTCACGATTATCACGAAGGACTGTTGCTTCTGCATCCGAACCACCACCAATGCTTGCTCCTGAGCAGACAACGACCAAAGCAGCTAATACAATAATGAATTTCATTTTAAGTTTGAATTGAAACTGAATACTATTTTGATGGCAGCTCTTAGTATTTATAGTAAACCGATTGACCCAAACCGAGTGACATCACATCAGCAAAACAATCAAAGACAAATGTCAAAGTAATTTTTATAAATGAGGTAAACAATGGCATGCATTATTTATTCGATGCTTGTGTTTTTGATTTTCACAAAAACACTGCGGAAATTTTATGTTTAAATAATCATAAAAGGAAACAAATTAATAAATCATTGGATTATGAATCGGTCACGTCAATTTCAATGATGCACTGCAAACACATTGGTTGTGGAAGACACCTTCGTTAGTTTTGTGTGTGTTTTCTTTAGATTTATGTCTCCAATTACTCAAACCCATAATTTTAAATCGAGATTCAGTTTTTATTGTTATAATACCAATTTTTTTTTTATCTTATTTTTCAAGTAAATTGTTTTTGCTGAAGTTTCATGGGCTAAAATTTACATAAATTGGGATATGAGTGTTCGCCAATGCTGTTTTGAAAGAATCGCAGTTCGTTCTTGACAAGCAAGATGAAGAGATCTCTTGATTGGGATCTCGAAATCGTATAGCCATCCATACTTTTTTCTGTTGGAAACACAAGCAAAGGTTTTCACCGAGTTAAACTTAACAAAAAATCAAAGTGAACCAAGAAAGTTATACACCTGTGTCTAGGTAATCAGACCAACTCCTTGGATATAGTTGAGAAAATAATTAACTCCGATTTATGTGGCTCTTCGTAGAAAATATACAAACACAGTACAGCGAAAACGTTGATTTTTGTAGTTCTTTTTGTGTTGGCTTCCGAACAAAGGAGATTTGTGCTAAATGTGTCGTCGAGTTTTTGAAAAAGGACAACTAATTTTCTCGATCCGTAAATATATTGGTACATTGAAAAGTTTCATAATTAGAGAATCCAGCATAACTCGACTTATCTAAAAACTTACTTTGAATTGATATCGCAGCTGTATTCATATTCTTACACAAATACGCCCCCGGCGATGATGATTCATCTATTTATCTCAATAAGACACAGAACTTGCTTTGAATTTTATATTTTATGTGATAATAGCTGAATTCAACATTATACTTTCGTGCTTGAATGCTATCTTACCCGAAAACCTTTTTTTCTGTCGTTGGTTTACTAACTGGAGCACTCACACCTAAATACCGGTAAATGGTGCTACTAGAAAGCAAAAAGATTTGTTATACCTTTCCACATGTTCGGGGGAAAAGCCATAAGACGCTCCCATGAAAAGGAGCTTAAGCTCCCAGCTCTCACTATGTTCGCTCCGAGTATATGTAACCAGATACGAGAAAATGCAGGACATTCACTGAAGAAATGCTCCGAGGAGTCATTATCTTCTCCACAGGGTTCAAAGAGTGGGGTATCACTTAAGCCTAACTCGTTTAAATGCTTGTCAAAGGAGAAATGCCCCCTGGCAACGCCATTGAGCTTTTTACAGTTTTTTCCGCTACGGGATGGCAAAACTGTTGCAGTTTTCGTATTAACGTTGGAGAGCATACGTTTGGTCGGTCCAAATGGGGACATGCCGTCTACGGTTGTGCTCTTGACAGTTCCAATCGTTGATTGAAGCCCTCACTGAGGACCCTGGTAGACAAAGCGCCGGTTTTGGTCCTGAGAAAGCTGTTTAAAATCCTTGCCAAAGAATTTAGTCTTCCGAGAGGTTTTGCGTTCCTGAATATATTTCGAAGTAGTTAGATGTTTGAGTAGAGCCTTCAGCAAGACTTTCTCGAGCAGGTTGATATAGTACACAGTAAAAATTTCCTTGTCGAACAAGTATTTTACTGACGACCAATATCGAGGATAAATATAAGCTTACTTACTTACTACGCGGGTATTACAGTTCATGGTGAACCTGGGCCTCAACCAACATCCTTCTATAACGACTTCGATTTCGGGTAAGCTCTCTCCAGTTTCGCACTCTAAGTCGGTTGAGGTCTTCATCCACTTGATTGCGCCATATAAGACGAAGTCTTCCCCTTCTGCGATTTCCCTGCAATGTGCTTTCGAAAACCCGACGAGCCGAAGCGTTTGGGTCCATCCGCTATACATGGCCCAACCATCGTAGACTCGCGATGCGTACTCTTCTGGCTATGCCCATGTCGCGGTACAGCTCATACAGCTCGTTGTGGTATCTTCTTCTCCACACATTGTCTTCGCATACCGGATCATTCGGATCATTTTAAACGACCAAGGGTTTCCTCATCTGTTTTCGATAAGGTCCATGCTTCCGCGCCGTAAAGCAGGACTGGGATGATCAAGGTGTTATACAATGTTACATCGGTTTTTCTTGAGAGGGTTTTATTTCTCGATTGCCTTCTTAACCCAAAGAAGCAACGGTTGGCAGGAGTTATTCTCCGTTTGATCTCCGCACTGATGTTGTTGTCCGTGTCTACAGCGGATCCTAGGTAGACGAAGTCCTGTACTACCTCGAAGTTATGTCCGTCTTTTGTGACGTTTTGTCCAATTCGTCAATGTTCTGTGTCCTTGTATGATGACAACATATACTTCGTTTTACCCTCATTAACCATCAAACCCATTTTTGCCAATATGTACTCTCAAAAGCACCTATGACATCACGCTTTTTTCTTCCCATTACGTCAATATCGTCTGCGTAGGCGAGTAATTGTACAGACTTTTGAAAGATTGTTCCTCTGGTGTTGACGTTTGAGTTTTGTAGGTACAAATCTTTTCAAGTATGATGTTGAAGAAATCGCATGACAGTTTGTCGCCTTGCCTCAAGCCTTTTTCGACATCAAAGGTCTCGGTGTTTCCCTGCTGGTCTTTACAGGCTTGAGTTGGGGGCTTGCCACCCTGGCAGGATCTTTTTACCTTTTTGTAAAACTTCTGAATCTCGTTCCTGTCATGGCATCTCTCAATTTCCTCAAACGAGCGCTTCTCATGCTGCTTCTTTTTCTTTTTGAGAATTCGGTGCTCCTCCCTTCTTTTCTCCTTTTAAATTTCGTTATACTGATCGTAAGCAGCCCTCGTTCGTTTTTGCATCAGCATTTGACGTGCTTTTTGTATGGCTGCATTTGCCTGTCTTCATTCTTCATCGAACCATGGGTTTCTTGTTCGCAGAGCATTAAAGTGTTGATCACAACTTTTTTGTTCCGCATTCCTTTGTCAACACTCGCACTTACTAGTTTAGCAGGTCAGCTCTGGACGGAGCATCCCAGGGCCCAGTGGATACCGCGTGGAGGTATAGTAAGCACAATTGACTTGTACTATAAGTTACAAAATCTGGGCGCCGCCATGTTGACACCAGTCAGAGCCTTCCCGAATAGTACAACGCCCATCCAAATATAAGCAGCCGTATTTATAATCGCATTTTAAACTCCGCGAGACTTTAAAATACTCTTATTCATTGATTAAAATAAAAATCGGATTTATAATCATTTTTCGTCAGTGAATAAGGGCTGAATAGCTTGAATGCCGATATACGTGTTTTAAGCTTGTTTTAACGCATAAATGTCATTTGATTTTTAGTATTAAGTTGTCATTCATTGGTTCATTTACAACTTTGAGAATTTTAAAAATAAATAAAATGGAAATGTACTCAAATTACATTAATTTATGGATAGCAAATGTCCTGTGCGTTTTGGATCTAGTATCTGCTTTGCTAATTTCATACACAAACCGTTTTCAAATGAAGGAAATTTGGCAGTTTAGATTTCAAAATAATGTACCCTATGGGATTTATTATAATTGATTATAATCAAATACACAATAGTACTATCGAAAACAAAATCGGTCGCTCAAAGCCATCTATTGATCCGCCGGCGTACTAACATTCCCCTGTAATTTCTAGATCGCCGGCGGATCAATAGATGGCTTTAGGCGACCGTTTTTGTTTTCGATAGTACTATAGATTGAATATTACAATGACAATACTCAACCCCCATCATCATTTCAAACCCATCTTAACTACCTCGTCGGTAACCAACAGCAATAATAAAAAACATCCTTTGGGACTAAATTTGCAAAAAAGGTGGTGAAATAACTAGTTAATAGCGATACTAGCGTCATAAGAACTCCTGGTGGCGATTTATTCCGGTGTCACTTCTATACAGGGTGTCCCGTAATTCGTGTAACATACTTTGGGATGTAATTCTTGGTCATATTCTAAGATAAAAAATTATTGTAAAATAAAGTCCGTTTCTCAACTTTGACATCATTTTTTGACAATTTTATAAAAGGCAAACTTTGGCGTAACCTGACCTGACCTGTGGTAAATTCGATTTCTCTATCAATACTGATGGTAGAGACCTAATTTTAGACTTAATTTTTTGTAAAAATAATAATCTTTAAAACTGTATTAAAATTGGGCTGCTAACTTTATGCTTAGAGATGCCAAATTTTAAATTTTAAATGGTGTTCAAATTTTCTTCCCCCAGTAAAGTTTTGACTTTGAGGTAATTTTTTTTCTTTCAGAAATTGTAGTCAAATGATATTTTTCACTCACGCCATAGAACTCACACGCACTAGGTGTAGATAACTTTATAAGGCAACCTGAAAAATACGAGAAAGCAGAAGCCAGCCCGTGTTGAAAAGTATCAATCTCGGGTACAGGCTACTTCCACTAGAGGAAAACCAGGGGTACGTAGTGTGCTCAGAGATTCCCAATTTTAAGCAAGGTCTCCTTGGAGTTCCTAGCTTAAATCCCTAACTAGCCTCTTAAGGACTTTTGGGTTTTGCCGGCTATAAGCCGTTGATGCCAGCGTTTGACTGATGATGCCAGTATTGTTACTGTTGATGCCAGGATTTACCTGTTGATGCCAGCGATTAAAAACCCGTACTTAATGACCGTTTTGCCAGCATAGGACTAAGGATCTACCAGCGTTGGAACCACCGATCACCAGAACTAGTGATAAGAATTAATAAACATTATATTAGACTAGCTTTAAGACAAATAAAATTATTGGACCTTCTTCATAACCGAAGTTTTACGTGTTTTGGTCGACCCTGGACCCGACAAGCATACCCCAGCTCTAAAGAAAAAAACACATCACAGCCTGTTAAATATAGAAATTCTTTATTTGTTACAGAAGAACAAAACAATAATAAAAAAAAAAATTCATGAATAAGTGCACTCTAAAAGTTAATATTTCTAATAGTGCTTATTATTTTTTTCTAGTGGTTGTGTCTCAGAGGTGGTAAAACGATCGTAGAAAACATTACTCATGGGTTATTTTTATGTAGATATTGCTATTAGATATACGGTGCAGATTAATGAACCAGAAACTTATAGGCCTTCGACTTCCATGACCAAAGGTTATACTATCTTTGTATCAAGAGAGATCTAATACTTTTATTTAAGTGATTTTAAAGATCTTTAACAATCCATCGAAACTTTTATTTTAGCCTGACAGTATGTTATTGATCCCTACCATATTAATGATTTAAAAGCAGTGTATCACAGTGCATAGAGGCAGGATATACAGAGTTATCTATAGTCTCGGCATCCTTGCAAGAGTCATTTAACTTTCCAGGATGAGTTTGGACAGCTAACGCTGCTTTGTCGATATTGGTAAAGCTCTTACCATAACCTTTGATGTTAAATTGGGCATTCGACAGGGCGAAACACTGCTATGCAAATAGTTTCACATCATGTTTCATCCTTTTTCAAAGTTAACAAGCACAACATGCAATTCCTCTAAATCATCTCGATGTTTTTTTATTCAGAGCCTCATACTTTGGATAGCATCTGTTGTTGACTAGCACTCGAAAAACCTGCATTGGATATCAGACAGCTTTAATATTTTTCGTAGTGAGTTTCTCAATTCCAGCTAAACGATCTTCAAGTTGTTATAGTTATCGCGACATCGTATACCTCTCTTTTACCGGAAAGTACGATCTGGACCACCAATCCATTGTATCTTTATGTGGCATAAGAGAATAAAAATCTGAAAATATTTTTTAAAAACCTTATTGGTGCTTTTTAGCACTGCATTGTCATAATGATATAGATAGATAGATAGATAGATAGATTGTGATTTATTATCTTTTACCAAATGTACAATTTACATAAATTTTTACAAAAATCTTTAAAGCATGGCTTTGCCGTCTGCCCGATTGACAATTATTATTAATTAATGTACAGATTAAAATGGATTTTTTGATAAAAAAAAAAAAAGTGAAAATATTTCAAAAATAAAAATATCTTATAATTTATACATGATTTTGTTTTTATATAAACATTTATAAATAAGTATATGTATGTGTTTATTATTTTATATTTCTTAGAATTCCTCGTTCAAAATTTGATTTCTATATGACATTGCTTTTATATAGTACTTGTAGAGTTGGGTAACATCTTCTTCGCAGTTCAGCATCGCTAGCACTTCCGTTTTCGTTTTCATGTCACTGCCAAGAAAATTTCTTCGTACTTCCTTCAGGATAGGGCATATTCCGATGAAGTGTATAACATCTTCTCTTACCGCCAGATTACACAGACTGCAAATAACTGGCAAATCAGCGCGATGTGGTATGAAATTCAGTCTTACCAATTCCCCTCTCATTTTAAACATTGCTGATATTAATTTTTGACTGTTTTCAGCCCGAAAATAATTTTTTTCGCACAGGTTATGGCTCAGTATGCTGTAAGTTGCTCTGTGCACAGAAGAAGTTGCCTTATCGATACAGTTCATCCTATATTTTTCATCAACTTTAGAGACTAAGTGATAGAGGGAATCTTCTACAGCCTTTCTGTCAGTTATCTCATGGCTTAGATTCAGGTTAACGTCACAATAGTCTGCAAGCTCCTTGAGTTTATCATACCAAAGTCCTTTTTTTCTTATAGTATACAAGGCTATTACTTTTGGCAATCTTTCGTTTGGCATCTTAAGCACTTTCAATAAATAGTCAACATGTAACTTCAGTGTCTTGGTAAACAGAGGTGACAGTCCAGTTTCGATGTTTATCATGTAGTTCGGTGTGTTGCTCGGTAGCTTGAAACATCTTTTTACATAAAATCTCAACAACTTTTCAACCGTTTCATATTGTTCAAAGCCCCAAGTTTGCGCCGCATACATCATCACAGATTCCGCAACTGCGCTGAAAACCTTGAACTTTACAGTGTGCGAAATTAGGTTGTCATCGAAGCATTTCTTCCATGTCGCGCTAATAGCGCTTTTAGCTTGTATAAGCTTAGTTTTTAGATGGTCTTCCATGTTAAGATTGCTGGTTATAATGACACCAAGATATTTGTAAGATCTCACAACTTCGATCGGTTCTCTATTTAAGTGCCACTGCTCATTCCTTGCCATTCTGCCATACCCCTTTTTGAAAATCATCACTTTGGATTTACTCAAATTGACCGTCAAATTCCACAAGCTGCAGTATTCACCAAGCCGATTGATCATTAATTGCAATGTTTCTGGTGAATATGCGAAAAGCACAACGTCATCAGCAAACAATAAAGCTTTGATCACCGTTGCAGCAAACTCTATTCCACCTGGTAAACTATCAATAAGGTCATCGATAAATAGAGCAAATAGGTTGGGACTTAGGGGACATCCTTGCTTTACTCCCATTGCCGTTTCGAACCATTCAGACATTTCCTCCCCGTTCCATACTGCTGCCTGATTTCCATCATAAAGGTTTTCCAAGACTCTGCCAAACTTTGATGTCATTCCGGCGTTATAGAGTTTAAGAAACAACGCTCTTCTATCAATTGTGTCAAAGGCTGCTGCGAAGTCAACGAAGAATACGTATAACTTTTTATTTTGCTCTAGAAAAGTTCCTGCAATGCTTCTTAAGACAAAGATGTTATCACTTGTGGAATAACTGCTTCGAAAACCTGACTGAAATTCCTTAAGCTTCGAGTTACTATTCATCCAACTACTCAGGCGATTATTCAAAACTGAGACAAAAACTTTGTATGTGGAATTGAGAAAGGATATTCCACGGTAATTTTTTGGATCTGATATGTCTCCTTTTTTATGTATAGGGAATATAATTGACTCTTTGAACTGCTGTGGTATGTTTCCGGTTTCTAAGATTTCATTGAAGGCCTCTGTGAGTTTTCTGCAAAGGTTTATCGTTCCGTATTTCAGGAACTCTACCGTGATTCTGTCAGATCCTGGCGCTTTTCCATCTTTGAGTTTGCTCATTGCCAAACGTAGCTCTTCATCATTAATGACTCCATCCAGAATAGCGTCAGATAGAGAAGGTTTTGCATATAAAAAGGTTGGTGCAACCAAGTCAGGATTTAAAAGCTTCTTGAAGTGTTCTTGCAATAAGGGTACCGAAAGACTATTGCTGATTTTTAGACTTTTACCGTTTATTTTGTGTACCTCTTTCCAAAATTCTTTGGTGTCTCTACAGCAAGTCAATTTAAGGGCCGTGGTTTCATAGTATCTCCTTTTTTTTTCCTTGCAGATTTTTTTATAGAAATTGTTTGCTTCGATATAGTATTTTTTTAGATCTGGATGGTTAAACTTTCGGAATACTCTTAGCCACCCAAATGATTTTTTCCTAGCCTTTTCACATTCCATATCATACCACTCATTCTTCGTTTCCTGCCTTGAAGTATGTGATTGTCTCCAAAACGGATATGAAGATTTAATTAAGTGTTCAATATCCTCTACCTTAAACTCAGCTTGCTTGTGAAGATTACGATTTAAGTTCTGCCGATACACCGTGGCCTTGCTTTCCTTCCAAATCAGTTTAGGAGGCAGATTAAGTTTCCTTGACGTATACATAATGATATAAAACACATAGTTTTTTCGAATACTTTTTTTTTTAATATTGCTTAGACTAGTTAACAACTTTTATCATCAGCTTTCCTCCCATTTTGTGAGATTTGACCAAAATAAATAGGCAGATACAGGCATTAAACAATTTAAACTTCTGGGGCAACTGGCAAATGAGCACCGCTGGGTTGGAATCCATTCCTGTCGGCGATGTAGCTGACGGAGTAAGTCACACCATCGTCTCCGACATAGCTGAATTGACCCTTGACAGCAATAGCTTCATCTTCTGATCCAATGTTCTCCAAATGACCTTCTTCGCTGGCAGACTTGCCATCGCTGGTTTCAACACTATTAAATGAAAGAACTGAGTTATTTTCTGTATCCTCATTGGTGATAGAAAGTAAGTAAACTTACGCATAGTTGTAGCTTTCAGGTCCTACTTCAGAGTCTGAGCGAACAATAACAGCGTCTTGGGATCCTGCTGGTGGAGCGGCCAAAGCCAAACCGAAGA
Organism: Melanostoma scalare; assembly: GCA_949752695.1. Taxonomy (NCBI): domain Eukaryota; kingdom Metazoa; phylum Arthropoda; class Insecta; order Diptera; family Syrphidae; genus Melanostoma; species Melanostoma scalare. Next base: position 184,162,502 of record OX456984.1, on the reverse strand, counting down.
GGGCAACGAAAACAATGACGAATTTCATGTTGAGTTTGTTGTTTGGTAGTTAGCTGGTTAACCGAAGAGAACTAGAGACTGTGTGACTTACATCTGTTGGTAGCTCTTCATTTTATACTAACAGAAATCTTTTTTGGCGGTCAAACCAGCCAATGTTAGAAAAGACCTCAAAACCCCAAAAAAAAAAGACAGTAACCAAATATGAAATGCAAATTAGGAATTTTATTGAACCGGTATGCACGCATATTTCTTGTGCACACACTTCCATGACTACACATGTGTACATATTGTCCGAAGTAAAATAGTCGGTGAGTTATGCGATAAATATTATTATTTATTTCTTCAAAACTACAACTAAACGGCAGAAGCTCAAAAAGTGTTAAATGAAATATGTCTTCAATGTTCGTGTTTATGACATGGTGACAGTGTAAAGCATATAAAGTGGATTTAAAAGCTTTCATTTGCATTTCTTTTTTTAATTGTAGCCTAGAAGTGAGCTCAGATTTCTGAAGCTCTAATAACAAATGGAAACATATACGATAAGATCTTATTCACTTTCATTTTCATTTTGCCTGTGGGCTAATTGGTGTGGCGAATTGAATTATTATTTCATATAGGTACTTACCTACTGCTGATCATCTTGGCTCTTGCTAATCAATATCACCAGTCAATCAAATAAAGCTTCGTATTCATGAGAAGAAGATGGCTTCGAATGAGTTGATGGAATTCCCATTTTTTCGGTTTACTTGAGAATCTTTGGGCACACCTAAGAGGTCAATAAACATAAAAATCCGCTGGTGCAGATGGTATCTCCGCCACGCCGGCGCCGCGCCGTTCAAGGAGGTATTCCTTCAAGCTCACAAAATCAATGCGTATTTCTATCCTATTTTTTTTTTTTTTTTGGGCTCTTTCTGAGTAGATGGGAATCATCATTTGTCTATTCTCTCCCAAAAAAGTCGAATTCTTTTTTGCTTTTATTTACCATCCAATGGTACAAATGCCCTTTTACTTCAAGGTCCAGGAAGTGCTGATAAACCGTCAAATCATATAATACATTGAAGGACGGAAGTTTCTAAATGACCGATAATATGACTTTCTCAGGAAAAGGTTCAGCATTGACAGATTTTGGTAATGATGAGTTTCTTCTTCGTTAGATTGGAAACTGGTTGTTCTGCCGTGGTAATAATAGTAATAAAGATGAAAAGTCTCGCCTCGTAAGGAAATATAAAAGCTGCAAGAAAGAAACGAAAAGAAGAAAACTGGATAATGCTGGTATAATCAGCTTTATGAATAACTGGTTCAGATCCTACCTTGAACACAGATCATAGCGAGTAAAAATTAATAATATTATTTAATTTTCTAATTATTAATATAAAAATTAATAATATCAAATTTCTTAATTTTGGAGTACCCCAAAGATCAGTGCTTGGTCCCATACTTTTCATATTGTTATTAACTCTTTTTTCAAATTACCGTTCTGAAATTACTGCTTTTGCAGATGATGTTGGTAGTGCCTTAAGTGGTGATAGTCCTCTTGATCTTGTGGCTGATATAAATTGGGCATTGCACCTTTTTTAAGGACGTGGTTGGCTGAACATAAGTTTGGCACTAAGACCAAAATTATGTTTTATAGTCTTTCTTCACTGAAAATATTCGAACGAGATATTTTTTCCATGGGCTAAAGCTCAAGGAATTCAAACTAAGAACTTTCTATTGCTCTTTTGAGTCAAGTTCGATCACTTACTTTGACCACTGAATTTGTAGTGAATTTTTTTTTTAGTTTTTTTTTGGCAGCTCTGGTTAGCAAAGTGTTGGTTGTGTCTTGTGTGATAAAGTACTCCTTTAATGCAAAATGCTTTAAGGCAAAATGCAAGGACGCATCGCAGTTCTGGAGACTAGCGTGGAAGCTAAATGGCAAACAATTTACCATAAGCAAAATGCTGGATAAAGATATTCTCAAGGAGCATTTCAGATTGCTGTTAAATCCGGTACAAAGTAGTTTCAGTTGGCATTATGCAGTTCCTGGTTTTGAGAATGATATTCTGGACCCTGAAATCACTCCGGGTGAAATAGAAATGGTGCTGGGATGTATGGAGGTTGGAAAAGCTTCGGGAGCAAATGGAATACCAGTCGAATTTTTCAAATATGCGACAGAAAACCTGAGGAAGTGCTTGGCATCACTTTATAACAAAGCTTTAGAGTGTGATATTATGCCAAAGGAATTTCAAGAGTCGATTATATTCCCAATACACAAAAAAGGCAATGCGGCGGATCCTTCAAACTATCGAGGAATCTCATTTCAAAATGCCACCTATAAAATCTTTACTACTTTGCTGCAAAATCGACTTACAACTTGGATCGAATCAAAAAATTTATTAAAAGAGTTCCAAGCTGGCTTTAGAGCTGGGTACTCAACAGTAGACAACATATTCATTTTGAGAAGTCTGGCAGAGAACTTTATCTCAAGGAACAAAAAACTTTATGTTACGATAGACCGAAGAGCATTACTGTACAAATTATATGGTTTGGGTTTATCTCGCAAATTTGGACGAGTTCTAGAAGAGATGTACAACGTACAAGGAAACAAAAGCTGCAGTATGGGATGGAACTGAGCTCTCTGATTGGTTCATAACTTTATCTGGTGTAAGACAGGGATGCTCTTTGAGCCCAACTTTATTCGCTCTTTTTATAGACGATTTGGTTGATTATCTTCCCGGAGGCGTAGAATTTGGGGAAGTGCGGATAAAAGCACTGCTTTTTGCGGATGATGTTGCTTTGTTTGCAAACTCCCCCGAGACTTTGCAACTAATGATAAATAGGGTTTATGACTACTGCCGTTTATGGAACCTTATACTCAACATCGAGAAGTCTAAAATAATGATTTTCAAAAAAGGTGGAGGAAGAAACACTCTGAACGAAAGGTGGAACTTCAACAGAGAAAATATTGAAATTGTAAATGAATTTAAGTATCTCGGAGTATATATTTCCAAGAGCTTGAGTATGACGAAGCATTTTAAAGAAAATTTGCAGCAGGCATAAACAGCAATAAATGTGTCATGGGTCATGGCGAACTTGCTTTGTGAACCAAAACATAGCGCATAGCAGCAAATACAAAGTGTTTCAAGCGGTTGCAGAGACCATTTTATTGTATGCATCACAGGTTTGGGGATGTAAAAAGTTCGACGCAGTTGAACAACTTTTGAGGCATTTCGTCAAAAGGATGTTCCGCCTACCACCAAACACACCAAATTATGTCATCATGTTAGAGACGGGCCTATCACCGTTGTTCATTAAGACGCTTAAGATGCAAGCAGACTACCTGATAAAATGCAGGAGACCCGGCTGATTAGGAAAGTTGTCCTCAAAGCTATCCAAGATAAAAATAGCTGGTATGGTGAATGGTTGGCACAAGGGTGTAATATGAGCCTGAACATCAACATAGAAGATGTAACAAGTAGTAGAAGGAATCTCTACGAAAGAATAGCAAAGGTAGACGAACAATGTAGAGAAGAATACATATCGGAAGCAACTGGTTCGTTGTACAGAACAATCTACAGTAGACTCAACCACAACTTGTTAAGCCAAAACTACTTCCAAGATTCAAATAATGTGGAAATCATTAGTACAATGGTTAGGCTGCGGAGCGAATTACTCAACCTAAATTATATAGGTACCACACAGACCTGATTTGCCATTGGAGTGCAGTATATGCAACCTAGGAGAAAGAGAAGATACCATTCACTTCATTGGAAAATGTCCAACGCTAAGAGAAACGAGAAGGAGTATTTTCGGAAGCGATTTCTTATCGGAGGATCAAGTTCTAATACAACTAAATGAGATGGATGTTTCACGCCTTTACGAGTACTTCAAAATTACCTTGAACTATAGAGAAAGAATTCAAAACGAAGATTTTAAAAAAAACGAATAATATAAATACCTGAAAAATTCAAATATTTTATTTAGATATAAATCGTTACACTACATGAATATATTTAAGGGGCAAAATATTAAAATTTATAGCTACCGTTTCATAAATTACTATTTTTATATTAACATACACAATACACATGTACAAATATAATTGTCAATCCGGCAGACGGCTATGCCATGCTTCAAAGATTTTATGATTTTTATTTTGTAAAAATAATGATTGTACGAACAAATGAAAAAACTGAATAAAATCTAAAAAATCTAACTCCTTTAATTTTGTTTTATTTATTCTATTTCGACAGTGATTTATATGTAACTCATAGTGTATTTGTGTGCATAAGTCCACATTCTTAGTTTACATCATTGTGCAGTAAAATTGTGTCTAAGAAAAGAACTTAATTGTTTCCAATAAATTTGTTTAGTTTTAGGAAGCGGTGTTTATTCTCTCGACCAAAAAAAATTCGTAACCTTTTTTAAATGATAATTCAAGTGCATGTCTCTTGAACACTTTAATCTACTTGAATAATTAAAATGATTGCATGAAAGTTTTTTTTTTTTTTTAAACTTAAAATTTGTAGTGCAAATTTTAAATTGCCACACGACGTAGTTGGTTAGAGTGAAGATAGTTGTCTTAAGCATCTGAAGTTCGAATCCCACACCTCGCAAATCACCCATGGTACACTAAGGAACTAAAAAAGCTTAGTAACAAAAGAAATAGTGCTTGGTGGACCTACATTAAGACGCGTTCTAAATCTGATCATCTTTCTTATATCTTTTTTTTTTTTTGTGATTTTAAAGCTCTGTCGAAAACTCTGTAGGTTCTTGAGTTATATTCATAAATTAGGCAACTCATTAAAGGATGATCCAAAAAGTTTCTGGGACATTGTCAATTCAAAGAAAGATTCGGATGGCTAACCAGACAACTCTACATATGCAGTCCCGGATTCAGAAAATTTGCCGGACCTAGGCCGTTGTGAAAATTGCCGCCCCCGCACTACGAAACTTTTTTAATGGTGGAATAAGTTTGGTTCGGAAAGTTTTTCAATAAATGAAATACACCTTTCTGAGAGTAGATTTTTATTTTATTTTATTTAGTTTATTAAAATCATTCAACAATTAGCATTGGGTATCCGATTATTGATAAAATTGGTTGAAATTTTTACGTCTCGATTTTCGGACGGAATATAATCGAAATCTTAAGACATCTAGAGTCAATCTGACTCTAAAGGCCCCGACCCATAGAACGCGTTGCGTGCGGTAGAAGCGGCGCGGCAACTGATGCGGTGGGTTTTGCCGCGCGCAACTGATGGGGGTGACCCATAGAATCCGTTGCGGTGTTTTGACAGATAAATTTAGTCAAAATGGGGGCGTTCAAGAATCGTATCCGGATAGCTTGTTGTTGTTGTTTACGTGTGGGAAATCGAAAAAAATAAGTTATAATCGTCTAGCAATGATATTTTGAATGTTTTTCTGTTTTCAAAAGTCGAATTTTAATATTTCACAGCTGTTGTCTGTTGTCGATCGTTCAAAAAGGTATCTAAGATACGGCTATCCGAGATAGGCTATCCGATAGGTTCTTGAACGCGCCCATTGTCACTTTTTCCATATAAGAGAAAACTTCAAATTGGTTGTGACTGCGCATGTCTCTCTTCTGTCACCGCGTGAGAGCCGCGGCAAAGTAGAAAGTTGGGCTACTCGGCGCGTTCGGCGCGTTACTCGCGGTGCTTATGGGTCACCTCTCATAAGAACGTGTGTATTTAATCGAGCTGTCAGTTGGAAGCGGTGCCGCACGCGCGCAACGCGTTCTATGGGCTGGGGCCTTAAAGTCAACAAAAGCCGTATTTTATTATCACGATGATCCAGATTGGATCTTTGATTTACTTGCATTAAAACAACAAAGCGAGATCCTGCTTTTTGGTTGGCTCTATTTTTGTGATCCGAAAATTAGTTCTTCTATTTCACACAAGAGGAGATTTTCCATTGGAAGCGAAATTTCCACTATTTCCAATAACAACAGTATTACCATATGAACATTTTTATCTGTGTGAAATGAAATATATTTTAGATAGATAGCGAGAAGCTTTATATTTATTTATTTTTATATAATTCATGACATTATGGAAAACTTTACAAAACAAAGCATATATTCGTGAAACAAATAAGAATAAGTGCAAATAATGTATATTTGACAAAATGAGTATCATTTTCCCTAAGAAAAAGAACATAAAATTAACCATTGAGAAGAATGTTCGTAGGGCAACTCTGCAACTTGAAATGTCATTTGAAAGATCGAATTTCACACAGCTACCAACTTGAAATAATAAAAAATATGATGATCTAAAGCTGTTTTATTTTCATGATCCGATCCGGATTGGATTATTGTGATAATAAAACACGGCTAAAGAGAGTGCGTTTAATCGTTCTGCAACTAGTTCTGATCACAAGTAGTTTATCACTCGCCGCAGTACGGGGAATGATCGCTCAGCGCGGCAAGCAATTCGATACGGGTGTGCAAACGAGCATTCGGTACGCTATATCAACATTTGGAGAAACGAAGCAATGTGGAACTCATTGCTTCTTAGCAATTTGAGCAGATATATAGGACAATTTTTTTCCATATTCTTTTTGACGCAATAACTTTTAAATCATGTAATTTGCGAACGATGCATCGATATCTTGATTCTATTTTTAAAATAGACCGTAGCTACTTCAAGTCTCTATATAAATGTCCTCAAGTTAATTTTAATAGTGTCCCGGTCTATTGGGAGAAAGAGTCCTTCGCAATCTTTCATATTTGAACGATGATTACTCTGCTGGCTCTAATGGCATCTCTCTAGTGGGAGCGTATCGAAATCATACTTTTTAGAATCCCGTTTTTCAAAAATCCCGAAAAAAAGGTTTCAAATCTCGTCTACTAAAATACTGTTTTTTTACAATCCCGCTCGATCAAAATTCTTTTTTATTCAAATCCCGCTTTTTAAAATCCCGCTAATCCCGTTTTTATCCATTTTAATATTTTACAAACTAAGAAAAAAATAGAAAAAAATTAGTAAAACAGGTTTTTAACGTCGCATTGCTCATAGCATGCAATCACACTAATATAAAATTATAAGAAATATTGTTGATGATTATTAGTTCCTTTCCTATGTTCTTTTTATAGTGTACCATTTGATATGCTAATAATCTATTTTGATAATTTAAATTTTTGTTATTTGCTTAGCGCTGCAATAAATGTATTCCAAACAAATCACTTGTTGCTTCCTTTATTTTGATTTCCTTTATTTTGATTTTAAAAGGCGGTATTTTGAAAAAACGGGATTATTAAAAACGCTATTCTAGAAAGCGTGATTTCGAAACCGGGATTTTTATAAGCGGAAATATAAGAACTGGGATTTCGAACCCAACCTTTCTTCAATAATTTTAAAGAGTTTAGTCCCAAATTACTTTTCCCCTTAGCTTTTGATATTATAAGTAAAGGGTTTTCCAATAAGAGTGATATGATTTCTTTTTTGAAAAAAAACACACTTTTTGTTAAGGAAATTCAAATATTTTTTATTTAAAGTGCAGTTCAATCAATACAATTAAGTTTTAGATGAAACGTCATTCAAATGGCCACCACGTTTTCTTCTGCAGCAACAAATTCGATGAACCCAATTTTCGAGCACTTTTTCCACTAAATCAAGTCGTATATCATGAATGGCACGTTCAATATTGACTTGTAAAGTTTGATGAGAATCTGGTATATTTTGAAAGACCAATGACATCAAATAACCCTACAAGAAATAGTCTAATGGTGTTAAAACGCGACTTCTTAGAGGCCATTCAATATTACCATTTCCTGAAATAATCTGATCTCTAAATTTTTCTCGCAATAATTCAATTGTTGCATTTGCTGTGTGACACGTAGCCCGGTCTTGTTGAAACCAAATGTTGTCAAAATCAATTTCTTCCAATTTCGCTCATAAAAATTTGGTTATCATTGATCTATACCGCTCTCCATTGACACTTATGGTGTTACCAGCTTCATTTTGAAAGAAGTACGGACCGATGATTCCACCAGCCCAAAAACCACACCAAACTGTCAATTTAGGTGAATGTAATGGTTTTTCATTCGGATGATCTTCGGAAAAGATGATTTTCTTAAGAAAATCGTTATCGATTTCAAGTTGTTCAAAATCAGAAAGTTCACGAAGCGACGTTTACGGTGGTCCAATGGTAAAATGTAAACACTTCTGAATGCAATAAAAAACTCTCCACTCTCTTGACTATGTTTTTCTCTTTAGTAATTTGTTTCATGTAGCTATCTAGTTTACTTTTGTTTATGTTTGTCAATAGTTTTGAAATATTTTTGAGTGTCACTGTTTAGAATATGTTCTTCTACTTCTTTTTTGCTTCCTAACACCTAACACCTCGCTAAATGATGACAGCGACACATGTTTCTGAGTTTTTTTTTTTTTTTAAATAAAAAGAGGAGCCTTATGCTAATCTGGAGAACTCAGACCTAATATCCAGTCCATTGTACTACCAGATTAGCAGCCTTCCCTTTTTTTTGTGTTGCAGTAGTTGGAAATAAGTTGTTAGTCATTTCACATATATAACCTCAAGGGCGGCGTCCATATGAAACTGGGAGGCTGAAAGAAAAGTAGATGCCCAGAGCGGGATTCGAACCCACGCATCCGGCCTCTCTACCAAACACTCTACCACTGCACCACGGCCGCCCTTTGTTTGTTTCTGAGTACTTGAGGGTGAAAAAACTCTTGAAGAAAGGTACATTGTTTCACAAGCTTGAAATAAGCTGTGATATCGTAAAAATTGAGAAAGTGGATGTTTTTCAGTATCATGGACACTGGGACTCTTGATCGACTCACGGCACTTCTTCTATCGACCAAAAAGTTTGCTCCATTGATCTTCTCAAAAAAATTTGTAAAAGAATTTTTTATTCCAAATCGAAATTATAATATGGAATAGCATGTTGAGGTCGAACGCACTTTAAGAAAGTGAAACTAATTTTAAATTGCAACATCTTGAGCTTGTTCCCATCTTTCGGACTATGTATACTTTTTGTAGTTTTTGCACAGTAATTTTTTGTAAATTATTTTAAAGGTTCCTACTCTGTTAAGGTGACTTTTATATTATCAAATCTTTTTAAGGACCATTTAAATGGTTGGTTGTTTGATTTTGATTTTGAAGATTTGGAAATAATTGTGTGTTTTCATAATTTAATTGTTCTTTTTAAATCTTCTGGTGAAATATCAGAAATGAGTTTCTTTATCTGATCAATAAAATAAAGGACGTGTCACCCAAGGTGTAGTTGGTTTAGGTGGTGTTACACCGCATTTTTGATGAAGATGAAAAATGCAAGCAAATGCATCCAAACAAAAAGCACGACAAAATGCTGATGCAAAAACGAATGAGGGCTGCTTACGATCAGTATAACGAGATTTACAAGGAGAAAAGAAGGGAAGAACACCGAATCTCCAAAAAGAAAAAGAAGCAGCATGAGAAGCGCCCTTTTGAGGAAATTGAGAGGTGCCATGAAAGCAACGAGATTCTGAAATTTTACCAAAAGGTAAAAAGATCTTGCCAGGGTTGCAAGTCCCGAACTCAAACCTGTAAAGACCAGCAGGGAAAAATAGTAATAGAGACGCAGTCGCTACTGCGGATCTGGAAAGACCACTTCTGCAGACTGCTTAACGGCGTTGAAGACACAAACTCCGCTGTCAGGCAGAATGCCATTTTACTTGGACGACGATCAAGAACGCCAACCTCCCGACAAAGAAGAAGTTAAGCTTGCCATATGCAAACTTAAATCAAATAAGACTGCAGGTGCAGATGGCCTTGATGCCGAACTTTTCAAGGCAGCTGGAGATCGGTTGGAAGGGAGCATGCACCAGCTGATCTGCATGATATGGTCGGAAGAAAGCGTACCCGATGAATAGAACCTCAGTATCGTATGCCCGATCCTAAAGAAGGGAGACCCTCACAATTGCGCCAATTATAGAGGGATAAACCTCCTTAAAGCCGCTTATAAGATCTTGTCTGCTGTAATATGTGAACATCTGAAACACCACGTCAATAACCTGATAGGTCCTTATCAATGTGGTTTTAGACCAGAGAAGTCCACAATAGACCAAATTTTCACATTACGGCAGATCTTGGAAAAAACCCGAGAACATAAAATCGATATTCACCATCTCTTTATCGATTTCAAGGCCGCGTATGACAGTATTTACAGAGACGAGCTGTACGGAGCCATGTCTAGTTGCAGCATCCCTGCAAATTCGTACTATGCAAGATGACTTTGGAGAATTCACGCTGCTCCGTCAAGTTCGGTAGAGAACTCACAGAGATCTTTGATGTTGAAAAAAGGATTTAGGCATGGCGACAAACTGTCATGCGACTTCTTCAACATCATACTTGAAAAGATTTGTACCTACAAAACTCAAAAGTCAACACCAGAGGAACAATCTTTCAAAAGTCTGTACAATTACTCGCCTACGCAGCCGATATTGACGTAACGGGAAGTAAACAGAGTGATGTCATAGGTGCTTTTGCGAGTATTGAAACAGAAGCGGCAAAAATGGGTTTGATGGTTAATGAGGCCAAAACAAAGTATATGTTGTCATCAAACAAGGACACAGAACATCGACGAATTGGACAAAACGTCACAATAGACAGACATAACTTCGAGCTAGTACAGAACTTCGTCTACCTAGGATCCGCTATAGACACGGAAAACAACATCAATGCGGAGATCAAACGGAGAATAAATCTTGCCAACCGTTGCTTCTTTGGGTTAAGAAGGCAATTGAGAAACAAAACCCTCTCTGGAAAAACCGATGTAACCTTGTATAAGACCTTGATCATCCCAGTCCTGCTGTACGGCGCGGAAGCGTGGACCTTATCGAAAGCGGATGAAGAAACCCTTGGTCGTTTCGAAAGAAAAATTCTCCAAATGATCTTTGGTCCGGTATGCGAAGACAATGTGTGGAGAAGAAGGTACAACAACGAGCTGTATGAGCTGTACCGCGACATTGGCATAGCCAGAAGAGTACGCATCGCGAGGCTACGATGGTTGGGCCATATAGAGCGGATGGGCCCAAACCCTCCGGATCGACGGGTTTTCGAAAGCACATTGCAGGGAAATCGCGGAAGGGGAAGACCTCGTCTTAGGTGGCACAATCAAGTGGATGAAGACCTCAACCGACTTAGAGTGCGAAACTGGAGAGAGCTCGCCCGAAATCGAAGTCGTTATAGAAGGATGTTGGTTGAGGCCCAGGTTCACCCCGAACTGTAATGCCCACCTAAGTAAGTAAGTACACCGCATTTTTGAGAAATCTCTCAAAGAGAACCAATTGCAGTCGCAATCAGGGTTCAAACATCAATGATTAAATTTCAGAGCAAATCTAAGAAAAACTGGAGTGTATGCAGAATTTCCGGAGTAGATTTGAAACAAAAAGAAAACCTTTACTTTTTCTCAAAAAAGCTTACTTAAGTGAAGGGTGAGCCTTCTAATGGTTTTTCTTAAATTATTGCTTCTTTCGACACTGAAAGCTGGCTCCCTTTCGAACTTTCAGCAAAAAGTCAATATGTCCCCTACGCGGTACGAAAAAAGTTGCTCTACCTGCTGTTGTAACGTAGAGTGTGCAACTGATTCCAACAACACGTTTCTACGCTTCGGTTATCAGTGGGCGTTACAGATAATAACCAACTTTTTTAATGAGATTGATGACATGAAGTTAGACAACCTCTGGCTCATACAGAATGGCTATTTATTCTAAATCGTGTTATCAACCATCTTGGCGGTAGCAATTGGCATCCTCAGAGCTGCCATTTTTGTGGGGACTGTGAGAGACCGATAATCATTTAAGCACTTATCGTCTTTAAAGAGCAACTGACATGTCAAGAGAACAACACTACCATGAAATATACCGTCTCACTTAGAAGTTCGAATTCGGCGTAAAATTGTAAGTCTTTGAAATACATTAGGCCCCGAGGCTCCCCGATTTTCGTTGCGTCCTTTATTGCTTTTTCAACTTATTTATTTATAATTTCACATATTTCAATTTCAATCTATCGTAGTATGCGAAGTTTAGCTATTCAAAATTGTCTATGTCGAAAAAGCAGAGTATATTCCCAGAAAATCGGAGCTTCGGAGTAGAATTTTTTTTTTTCAAAAGTGAAGCAAATTTGCTGCGGTCTGAGCAAGGTTTGAACGCTTCATCACATACACCGCATGTTTTTCACTCATATTACTCAAAATGCGGTGTAGAGCTACAAAAAAGTATTTGGTTCTCCCTCAGAGATTTTTAAAAAATTGCGTTATAACACCACCTACACAAATTTGTAAACCGTGGGTGCATACAGACCCGTCCATAAATTAAGGTGCTTTTCATTGACGAAAAGATTAACTCTTTTCAGATTTTCTTCCACTCATTGAAAAAAATAGTAAATCTGGAGTAACTATCAAAGCCATAGATCTACTCCTATTTATGGTTGGGAAATTACTCTGAATTCACGCACACATGCAGACATATCTGTTCTGTCAAATTTTGAATGGAAAGTAGTTTGCCTATTGCAAATTTGTCTATAAAAAAAATTGCTATAAATTATGAGGCAACCAGTAGATACGAAGTCATAAATTTGCCGAATCACTACATGTGAAAGTAGACTTAAACACACACACAGAGAATTCCAAGATCAAATCAAGGAAAATCAGCTATAAATCACGACAAAAGAATCCAGTTTTAGACCTTGGATCAGATATTAGCAAATTGCGACTTTTTGCTTGCAATTTGAAAAAAAGAGCGAAATGATGATATTGACACTCAAAAATCGTATTTCAGAATTTTTAAGTATCAGTTAATATTTTCCAGCAAAAAAATAATGTGACTCCAATTTTTTAAAACCAATTTGTCGTAAAAGCAAAAATCGAATAACAACCCCTTTTTCAAATTGTAGGCCAATGGTATAGGTAGTTATAGGACGATATGGGACTGGTGAATTGTTTTGTTGTGATTCAGTGTCGGGTGCATATGAGAAAGAAAACAATACTGACTTAGGCGCTGTGTGGATTTGAACCAGACGTCTTGAGGTTGTGAGTCGGCGATGATAACATTGAGCTGCGAAGGTAAATAAAAAATGATCGATTAAAATGCGACCATAAACAGACAGTTAAATAGAAGGTAGTGTTCAAGAGATAAGAGAAATACGACTCATCATTTGTAATTTACTGTACAGTATTTTCGTAGATTACGTTTGTCTGGGGTTAATATCTACATCATCCTTTAAATTTCCTGGTCTGAGCATTTCGAGAAAGCGAATCGCCATACTAATTTTGTAAACCACGATGAATAAATTGTAAAACGAAATTGTGCTCCGGAAGTAGTAGATTGCGATTAAAAGCTTGTAAACTACTAAAAAGAACAAAATTCTTAAATTACGATACTTGATTGCAAATCACAAATTAAAAAATTTTGAAATTTGAGATAACACTTAGAGTAAATTGCTATTTTTTCGATCAATTTATAATTAAAGCGGTGCAATTTACAAAAAAAAGGGATTTCGCAAATTACAAACTAGGAATTCGTAATTGGCGATTTTTCAATTCTTTCCGTGCAAATACCTAGTAAAATTAATCTTGAAAAGTGTTTCATTGAAAGATATAGTTCTCAACTTGATACCTAGTCTTTTAAATTTTAATGAAAAGCTCTGTTAGAGAAGCCAACAAAAACTTGAAACAGAAGTAAAAAAAATGTTTGTGTTCTACATACCTGTCTGTTTACTTCCGATCACGAAGGCAATTTTTCAGTAAAGTAAAGAAATGAAAAATTTTGTTTTTTTTTTTTAATTATTCTATTAGACTAGTCAACAACTTTAATCGGTGGAAGCTTCCTCATTCATCGAGTGTAAGCCCCAAAAAATAGGGAGAAATAGGTAAAATTACTATCAAACAATTTAAACTTCTGGGCCAACTGGCAAATGATCACCGGTGGGTTGGAAACCGTTCTTGTCGGCGATGTAGCGGACAGTGTAAGTGACACCATCAGGTCCGACGTAGCTGAATTTACCCCTGACGGCAAGACCTTCATCATCCTTGCCAACATTATCTAAATGACCTTCTTCTTTGAAAACACTGCCATCGCTCAATTCCGAACTGTTGAATTGAAAAATTGACTTTAATTGTGTATCCTGATTGATGATGAGAAATTAATAGACTTACGCAAATTTGTAACCCTCAGGTTCGACTTCGGACACCTGACGGAGGACTGATACATCTACAGCTGCAGCCAAAGCGAAGAGGGCGGCGAAAACAATGACGAATTTCATTTTGAGTTTGTTGGTTGGTACTTTGCTGGTTAACCGAAGAGAACTAGAGATTAAGTGATTTGAAACTAGAGTCTAGCCATCTTTTTATAATCCCCAACGTGTGAAAGGTCTGAATACAGGAATCGATAACTTGAAACATAGACGATACCGGTTCGTCCAGACAAAACGCAATTTCCAAATGAAAAAGTTAAAAAGACTAAAATGTTAAAAGGAGCCAAAATTAACAAATTATTCGTTAAACTTGTATGAGTTGAACACATTTTTTGTCTATAATTTAATGCATTGCTTGTTGCTATTTTTGTATTTCCACTTCCATTTCCATAAAAAAAACTGCTCTGAATTTGGATTTCTGCATAAATATAAAGAACATACCTACACATGACTTCTTTTCGCAGTCTAGTGAATGTTTCAGCAACTAGAATAATAAAAAACTATGAGAAATGAAGCTAGGAAAGGAAGTGTAATTTTGTAAAGGATTAGGTTTAGATTTAAGATTTAAAGGAATGCAGACAGTTTATGTAAACATACAATGCATGTCTCTCTAAAATTCTCTAAAATGTGCAGTTGGCTTTGGCTACCAAAAGAGCTATGATTGGAAAATGATTTCCCTTAAAATTTCTCATATTTCTTACCGAAACCTAGCATCTGTGTTATTGTAATGCATTTGACAAAATTTCTACTTTATAAATAAAATTTAATCGCCAAATGAGATGCTAAGCGGCAAATTCGAGAACGACTTTACCAACTGGCTTAATTTTTTTCTCTTTTTGAAACATAAAGTGAAATAATTTGATGATAATTTGTCAATTTTTGAAAAAAACTATTTACGAGAGTATTTATTGTCTTCTGCTGCAGTCTAAGGAAATTATATTATTTAATTCAAAACAGCTGCGTATCTTTTGGGAACGGCTTGAACGATTTATCTTAGTATTTTTACTTGCGATTATAGGTACCTACTATGAGGTAAGTTTTGCAATAGTGCAGAAAAAAAATTTGAGATAACAATTAAACATGACATTACGATGATAGAGAATACGAAAAAAGTGGGTTCTACAATTCTGCCTGTCCGTCTGTATGTATGTCCGTATATGGATTTACAGCCTGAACCGCTTGAACGATTTTCTTCAAAATTTGCAGTTAGGGTCTATTTGGCATCCTACAGAGGGTTTTTTGGAATTGGGTCTCTAGGTCTTGAAATAACGGTACCTGCCAAACAACTTATATGATAATACCTATTTTTCTCGAAAACGACTCCAACGATATTGATAAGATTTTACGTGAGGAATTATTTATGAATAGCTATTTTTATGATGTAAAATTTTTTTTTGGAAAATGTCTAAAAACGGTACCTCCCATAGTACCGTTTTTTCAAAGACGTTTTTCTCGCTAATGGCTTGCATGACTTTGCCAAAATTTCTTTTTTTTAGAAGTATTAAGTTGCTTAAGAAAGATTGCATATCAATATTTGAAAAATTTAGCTTTTTCAAATTTTCATTAGTTTAAAAAAAAATTATTTTTTCGAATATTTTCAAAACTGTATATTTGTTTTATTTCAAATTTTTTGTCAATACATCTTTCAGCAAGATCTTAAAATTTGTGTACTTGAATTCTTAAAACCTCATTTTTCTAAAAAATTCAAAATAAAAAACCGGTTTTTTTAAAAACGGCTCCAACGATTTTGATTACATTTTTAGGGTTTATATGTACATATTTGCAAATGCAAGAAAATGACGTTTTTAGATTTTCGGTTGAAACCTTCGAATTATTTAATTTAACTTTTTTTTCAATATTTTGCGTGATTCAATTAGCAACCCTATACCACCAAATATATCTTAAGCAAATACTAAAACCTTTTACTCAGGCTTATGATTTTGGTATTGTACTTAGCACACAATCTCAAGCTCGTGCGACCCAGTCGTGCCCATTTTTTTCTTATGTTTAGACCTGCAAGTTTAATTTTCACTCACTATTACAGGTAGTGATTATAAGGCAAATTTTGTACATACATAAGTGTGCAGAAATTTCGTTTTTTTTTTAAATAACAATTGATTTGACTTTACTATGAATAGAAGAAGTTCTTGCAATTCTGTCTGCCCGTATATGGAACTACAGTATGACCGCTTGACCTTGACAGAGTTTGAAGTTATTGTCGGTGAGGCAGCCTACAGAAGGGTTGATTCTCTAGGTTCTGAAATAACGGAACCAGTTATTTAACCTTTAAATGATAGATAATATATTTTTTTCCATACGATTTTATGTGGGGGATCAGTTTCTGTTTGCTATTCTCTTGCTGCAAAATAATGTTTTGGAAAAGTTTTAAAAATGGTACCCCCAAAGTTCCTTTTCTGTCAAAACCGACTATCTTATTTAATGGTTAACACGATTATGACGAAATTTCGTAGTTCAGAAGTCTTCAACTGTCTAAGAAGGATTACGCCTCTATTTGGAAAATTTAGCTCTTTTCATTTTTCAATTCCATGTTTTTGAATATTCTCAAAATGGTTTCTACGATTTTTTAAAAATTATTTGATTTATGATTTTAAGACTTGATTATTTAAAAACTTGTTTTTAAAAAATTTAAGAAATAAAAAGCCGCTTTAAAAAAAAACTGGTCTGTCGATTTTGACTAAATTTTCAAAGTTTATACTCGTATGTATCAGCAATTGCAAAATAATGGCGTTTCTACAAACACATTTACAAAGGGTGGCACAACAAAGCGTCAAAGCCCAGGGGCATAGCGCATTTCTCACAACCAGATGCCGTGAAATAAGGTCGAAGGCGATAAGGCCGAATCGGCCTTATTACCTTTTTTGGGAAATAAGGCCGAAAACAACAACAAAAATATTTTTCTACCTTATTTCCTAATGAAAAGGTAATAATGTCGAAAAGAAAAACGAAAATATTTGACAAAAATAAGAATGCCAAAAGTTGAGAAATGAAGTCGCCGTTGAGTAATAAAATCGAATTTAATTTCACGCCTCGCCGGCCCGCGTCGACTTCGCACCGACCCCGCGCCGGCCGCGAAATAATTTTAATTTGGGAAATAAGGTCGATTTAGCCTTATTGCTTCCTACTTTATTTCACGGCACCTCACAACCATGCCTTCTGAGGGAGTGAAAGGGACCTACAATTTTCTGCCGGTTCGGATCGGCTAATCGAGAAAGGGGTTTTCATTTGCTATTGGAGGACTCTCCATTTTCACGCGAAGGGCGAAACTTTTCGAAAAACATTTTTTTGTTTTTGCTGGGATTCGAATCGTGAACTGCAATAAGATGTTGAGGCAGTGTAACCGTGATGCAAGTCGGCACTATGCTTATCGAATTAATGAAACTAAAAAAAGGCATTTGCAAAGCTTGGAAGCAAATAAAGGAAGAACTTATCAGCCACGTTCAAATATAACTCTAAAACAATGGAAACGGCGAAGTTATACCGTCTTGGTTCGACTGAGAGCTACGACAAGATTAACCCTCACTTGTTTCCAAAATCTCCCCATTAACAATTTCATTCAACGTCTTTGAAGTTTCTCTCTTGTCCACCTCTCCTAGTCTCTGCTCTGCTCTGTTCTTATCACTATTTTTTTCATCACCTCAAGGCATTCTAGAGCAATCTTGAAATCTTGTTATAGCTGTATGAGTTACATAATGAAATCTCTGTTCATCACATAACTATCAGAACAACTAATAAAATAAACAGAAAAAATTTTAAACTAAGCATTTACTGTTGGACTAGTGCCAACAACGCTCCTGTCCGATGGTGATTTTGTCCTCGGATACGTAAAATTGAAGTAAAGTTATAATTATGAGTCTGGTTGCGACGACAGAAACCATTGATGTTTGCATACTCGCATATAGTGTGAGGAACGTTAAGTTCACAAAAGGGCTAATTTTGACAATCGTTCTGAAATCGTTCTGAAATAACTTATTTGGAAAGATTTCATCGATAGTGGCATTAATTTTGGCAGTTTATCTTTTCCGCTAGTACAACATATTCTGGACGATTACTGTCGAAACCTGAAAGGATTACAATATTGACAATCAGTGTTCATCGTTCTATAGGTATTCGAACAAAAATCGAGAGCATAGTTGATTGTAGGTATCGAGTTATCCCTCTCGGTTGTCTAAGCAAGTAGATGTATTCTGCTCGCCTCTTAAGTAAGCCTATGACAGTTTTTAGTTTACAATAATTGCAATAAGATAAGCATGGGTAGGTGTTGGCATCGGTAAAAAAAAATTAAAAGCTTTAACCCTCCTTTACGAACCGGCAAAAGTCGTATCCACCCGAACTGGGGTCCAAATGGACCCCACGTTTTTTTCTTCGAAATTTTTTTGATTTCTAACTTATATTGTTCAGTTATAGTTCTTCTGGCTACTGTATGAATTGTTTCTAAGTATTTTATATAGCAGTGATAAAGAAATTTAAGCAGAGATGTCATTATACAGGTATGTAGGAGGTCATCTATAAAATTTTTCAATTTCAAAATCGATGGAAATTGCCTAATTTCGCAAATCTGGGATTTCCGCTTATCCCTTTCGATATGTCTGTTTTACGTAATTACTGATTGTAAAATTCATCCATATCAATTGTTCTTGACAGGTATGCCTATCAAAAAAAAAAAAAAATAGTCATTATTTCAGTTTGTTCAGGTCATCAGATCAAACAACTTTACGACCTCAGAAAGATTGAATTTTGCCAATACATGCCAAGCAAGCCTGCAAAATATGGTTTCAAGTTTTGGTGGCTGAATGAAAGCTCAACGGGCTATCCACTAAAGTTTTCTATCTACACTGGTAGCTCTGACCAAAGTACAGGACTTGCTCGTGGATATGATGTGGTGATGTCGTTGATGCCATCATATTTCAATTCTGGACGCAACCTCACTATTGATAATTTCTTTACGTCGGTGGATTTGGCATTGAGGTTGCTGGATAAGAAGAATACCATTCTTGGCACGATCCGGAAAACAAAAGAGATGTGCCTAAACTTTTTCTTGCGAAGGAGGTTCTTGATGACCAGAATGAGCCTGTAAACGTCAATAAGAAAAAGCAGTATCGTCCAGTCCACTCATCCATCTTTGGATTTTTTGGAAAAATGGCGTTGGTGAGTTATGTTCCGAAGCCAAACAAACAAGTGGTATTTCTATCAACACAACAGAACTGCGAGAAAGCCACTTCCGGTCATCAAAGTAAACCTGCCATGATACTGGATTATAACCGCACCAAAGGTGGAGTCGATGTATTCGACCAAATGGTCTCAATATATTCATGTACACCTCAAACAAATCGCTGGCCGGTGGTTCTATTCTACAACTTACTGGACGTAGCAACCTTAGCAACTGTCATCATTTTCCGACACTTCAATTCGCCTAGAAGAAATAAAAAATTGTTCAGAATTGATAAACTCATCGAACTAGCGGAGGAACTGGTTGAGTCAGAATTGAATAACAGTTCACAACCTGCAACAAAATCTGGCATTGGATGCTCTCTGTATTTTGGGGAGAGTTCAGGAAAAATTATCAACAGTCCCCGAAAGGATCTCTTGTAAAAGAAGCAGATGTCACCTTTGCCCAAGAGCAGACGACAAGAGAAGCAGAACCACCTGCGATGGATGTGGCAGATGTTATTGCCCTTGCCACACTAGAACTTCATGTGTTAATTGTCTGGCGGAACTGCCAACAACTTCAAACTAAATCGTTCTAAACATAAACTATGCTGCTTTTGAAATAAAATAATTAATTTTTAGAAAAAATATGATTTTTCATAGAATTTCAGTAGTGGGGTCCAAATGGACCCCAGTTCGGGTGGACGGGTTCTTTTCACAAAAAAATCGCAGAAAAATCTGTAAACATCTGATAATCGTTTCAACTTAAGAAATGAATAAAAAATTTAATTTTGTTCCTTGAGTAAAAATCCCAATTAAAAAAAATGAAAAACAAAAAAGTTATGAGTGTTCAAACATGCTCTGGGGTCCAAATGGACCCCAGTTTGTAAAGGAGGGTTAAAAAACATCTGTTTTCCGATATCAGAATATCATCGAATTATTTGACTTTTTGTTTAGAAAAGAGAAAAATATTAGTCCAGTTGATAAAGCAACTCATTTGGCGATTAAATTTTATTTATAAAGTAGAAATTTTGTCAAATGCATTACAATAACACAGATGCTAAAATTTTAAGGGACATCATTTTCCAATCAAGGCTCTTTTGTTGGTCGAAGCCAACTGTACATTTTTAAGAATATTAAAGAGACATGCATTGTATTTTGTATGTAGGTACAGTTTAAATAAACTGTCTGCATGCCTTTAAAGCTCAAATAGCTCGCCACAAGTTCCTTAAACCTAATCCTTTACAAAATTACACTTCCTTTCCCAGCTTCATTTCTCATAGTTTTTTATTATTCTAGTTGCTGAAACATTCCCTAGACTGCGAAAAGAAGTCATGTGTATGTTCTTTATATTTATGCAGAAATCCAAATTCAGAGCAGTTTTTTTTTATGGAAATGGAAGTGGAAATACAAAAATAGCAACAAGCAATGCATTAAATTATAGACAAAAAATGTGTTCAACTCATACAAGTTTAACGAATAATTTGTTAATTTTGGCTCCTTTTAACATTTTAGTCTTTTTAACTTTTTCATTTGGAAATTGCGTTTTGTCTGGACGAACCGGTATCGTCTATGTTTCAAGTTATCGATTCCTGTATTCAGACCTTTCACACGTTGGGGATTATAAAAAGATGGCTAGACTCTAGTTTCAAATCACTTAATCTCTAGTTCTCTTCGGTTAACCAGCAAAGTACCAACCAACAAACTCAAAATGAAATTCGTCATTGTTTTCGCCGCCCTCTTCGCTTTGGCTGCAGCTGTAGATGTATCAGTCCTCCGTCAGGTGTCCGAAGTCGAACCTGAGGGTTACAAATTTGCGTAAGTCTATTAATTTCTCATCATCAATCAGGATACACAATTAAAGTCAATTTTTCAATTCAACAGTTCGGAATTGAGCGATGGCAGTGTTTTCAAAGAAGAAGGTCATTTAGATAATGTTGGCAAGGATGATGAAGGTCTTGCCGTCAGGGGTAAATTCAGCTACGTCGGACCTGATGGTGTCACTTACACTGTCCGCTACATCGCCGACAAGAACGGTTTCCAACCCACCGGTGATCATTTGCCAGTTGGCCCAGAAGTTTAAATTGTTTGATAGTAATTTTACCTATTTCTCCCTATTTTTTGGGGCTTACACTCGATGAATGAGGAAGCTTCCACCGATTAAAGTTGTTGACTAGTCTAATAGAATAATTAAAAAAAAAAAAACAAAATTTTTCATTTCTTTACTTTACTGAAAAATTGCCTTCGTGATCGGAAGTAAACAGACAGGTATGTAGAACACAAACATTTTTTTTACTTCTGTTTCAAGTTTTTGTTGGCTTCTCTAACAGAGCTTTTCATTAAAATTTAAAAGACTAGCTTTCAAATCGAAAACTACTCCTTTCAATGAAACATTTTGAATGAGTTTGATGACATCAACTTTAGTGTTAATGGCTAAGCCAACTTTCATATACAGCAACTAAGCAAATCAATGAATTCGTATCTACTGGTTTCCTCATAATTTATAGCAATTTTTTTATAAACAAATTTGCAATAGGCAATCTACTTTCCATTTAAAATTTGACAGAACAGATATGTCTGCATGTGTGCGTGAATTCAGAGTAAATTTCCCAACGACAAACAGGAGTAGATCTTTGGCATTGAGAATTGAGAGTAACCCCAGATTTGCTCTTTTTTCAATGAGATATGGAAAATGGGTAAAAGGTTGAACTTTTCGTCAATGAAAAAGTTATAATTTATACAAATCAAAAACATATCTTTGCAATTGATTAGTGCTGTTTTATGGTTTTGTCGACGGACGTATAGCACTTTGCAGTTCTATATGACAAAAATAATTCTATAAGTGCGTTTTTTTTAAGCATAGTTTATAGTACAATTAAAATTTCTTCTGAGCAACAACAACAAAGCATTTTACTTTCGTAATTCTCCACAGTAAAGACAGGGATGGCATTGCTGTGGATAAATAGTTTCCAGTTTTGAAAATAAGATGGCACCACCATTGATCTCAGTTCAGTAGAGTAAACTTCATCAAAGCTTTTCAAAAGGACGTGTTCACAAAAAATGTGATATTTGCAAAAAAAAATTTCTTTCGATTCAAAATTAAAGAGATAAAAATTATATTCATATTGAATTTTCGCCCTGTTTTTCACCTGGTACCTGGCCGTGTATATAGGTAACACAGGATTTTGCACTAATTGCTGAAGCTAGTAGCTTTCCGCATGGAATTATTTGACTAAAAAATATAGCAAAATACAAACCAAACATAGGCCTTCTCGCTCTTGCATATAAAACACGTTCTCAACTTAATAACTTGATTTTGATTACAAAGTTTCAATAATTATGCGTTTTTTTGTTACTTATGACCAACGTACCGTGACTTATTAGAAAAAGTTCGTATAGACTGCAGAATTTATAAATATGGCTGATATTTATAACTTCACCAGAATAATAAGTCTTGAGAGCCTAGCTCACCACCATCTCTTGAATTCAGACTACTTGTTTTTACTTGTCGCAAATGCAGTAGAAAATGATCATAAGGGAAAGACATATTTGGGACTAGCAGTACGTGTTTCAACTAAATTAAATTTGGGTTGTGTTTATTAACGCGGTAATATAATAAAATAGTTCAATTACAGTACACGGTTTTGTAAATAGAATCAACTTATTTTCTTTCTTAACCTATCGAAAAGACTGGTCAATAGTGTAATAATTGCTTTACGTCAAATTTGGTTAAAAATAAATTGATTCTGTTTGACAATGGAAAATCTCATCAAAGATAAGTTTTTACTACCTATTTTCATACTCCCCGAACATACCCGAAAGTTTTTTCAACAGAACAACTGACTTTGACGTAGAGCTTTCTTCACTGCTGGACGCCTGGACGATGCCTTCAAAAATAGTAAAATAGAGCTGTAAGAGAGAATCTGATGTATGAAAAAATAGAAAAAAAAGTACAAACTCATATCTACCTGGCTTTGTATCTTTATTCATTTGATGAAACAAATAACGAAACAAACCTTTGAAAAGTAACAGCAAGCTTTGACGTTGAGCACCATCTTGTTGCTGAAATTATAACTGAAAATACTGTGGATAAACCGTTTTTTTGTAACTCGAATGATGCTGTTTTAGCTACTGGCTTAAAAAAAACCCACCTTATAAAAGAAACATGGATACAGTGACCTTTAGAAGATTCAACTGTTTTGTGTTGTTGAGTGTCAGTTTAGTAATTAAGAATGCGCAACTTTTTTCACCAGTTTCATACGAGAAAAAAAGCAGGTTGCTGAAAGTAGTGAAAATAGAATAGACTACGTTGAGTTCGCTTGGGTTGATTTCAGAATTGCTAGTCTAAATACTAACAGTCGTATTTATAATCCCATTCCAAAGTATGTCTAACTTTGAACAGCTCTAAGAACATTGTCCAAGTCCAATGTTATAAAACACTGTTGAGAGTGTAAAGATGCAAAAGTTTGAGATGCAAAAATACTACTTTCAACAATCTCATTTGTAATTTGCACTAATTTCATCATTTTATGTGACTTGGAAAAGCTGTAAAGGGCCCGGCACATAGAATCCGTTGCGTCCGTTAGATGCCGGCTTCAACTGACAGCAGTGAGTTTTACCGGACACAACGGATTGGGGTGACCCATAGAATCCGTTGCGGTGTTTTGATAGATATAAATTAGTCAAAATGAATAAGAGAAACTAGAGATGAGCCGATGAGTGAACTGCTACTAGAGATGAGTGAGCTCTTCAAGAAATTTTTCACAGTAAGCTTTTTTTTTTTGAGGTGGTGTATGTAGAACTTTGTAAGGTTTTCGTAAAAGTAACTTCCGAAGAACAGCGGATTAAGGAATTTTGAGTACGAATTATGAGTACAATGTATAAAATTGAGGACTTTCATTATAAAGAGTATATTTCGGAGATACTCTCCTTTAGATCATAACGAGCTTTTGAGAAAAATCGCTTTTATTAGTAAAACCAAAATAAAATGAAAGCAAATATAAGTGCAAATTTATACACTTGTAAATTTATATTTGTGTATTTATATTTACAGCCCGATTTTGTCCAAAGTCACTGATGACTCACGAATCACAACTTTCCAGAAAAGTCACAGTTTTCCACTCAACACTCAAATTGTGATGTATTTCCCAACAGGTCACAACGTTGTGACTTGTGACATTTTTGCCACAACCGGGCTGTTGGATTAGTATGCAGTTATACATAATGTGAATTTTTCTTCATCTTTTATTAGTACAATAAGGTGGACATCAAACCATGTAGATAATTTTGTCAAAATTTAGCCTCAATCTCAATTTTGAGATGTAACATTCTTGTGGACATTATACTGAGCTCAGAAAGCCTCATTCATTCATCTCAGTAAGAAAAAGATAAAATGAATATATTAGCAATTTGCTATTAATTGTGATACTGAGATGAATGAAAGGTATCCGAGTTCAGCATTATGTCGACAAGAATGTTCCATTTCAAAATTTTCATTAAGACAAGTTATTCAAAAATTGTCTACATACATAGTTTAATGGCCACCTTCAATTAGATTACTTTTTTCAAGAAAAAACCAATTAATTAGCTGCTTCGATTTTCCACACAGCTTGCCTGAAGAGAAACGAAAACTAAAGTTAAAATATTTTTCAACAAATACAAAATGCAAATGTTTTGAAAGTTCTCAGTGAGCTTCTTTGAATAGCCATGTGTTGCTGTGGAAAAGTCCAAATAGGAAAATATCAACGAATTGGTCGATTTATTGAAAATTCGTGCGAATAAGCGATTTTTTCTCTTGTTCTTTGCTAAAAAAAATTTGTCGGTATTGATTTGCGGTCGATTGGTTGAATAATGTAATCATTTTTGTTGATTTGTCGATTTAACAAATCGAGCGATGTGTCTTTTTTTTAAATTTTATAAATACGACAGTAAGTATCTTGATTCTAAAAGGATCAGTCAAGTATGGGATGTTCAACATAGACCTTCTTTTAACTTTAAGATTCAACTTAAACACAATCCAATGAGTTCACACTTTAATGATGCTGCAAATTTTTGCAACAAAAGTCTTAGGAGAAAACCGCGTAAAATCAAGTAATATGAGTTGCGTTCATTACAACTACACCGATATATTTTCCCATTCCATACGCTTCATATTATGAGTGAAAAACCTGCAAAAAAGAGAAACGTTTTCTCGAAATCTTTACTTCAAAACTATGTAACTCAATTGGGTTGCTCTCTTAAAAATGTCCCTAACCCAATGTCCTCATTGGCAGCCATCGCGTGACCGAACAACGAGCGACGGGCGTTGCATCGGACGATCAAAATATCAAACAACAATAACCCTATTGTGTGTCCTTATTAACACAGGAAAGCGATCGCGCGACGGGGTAGCACGTTCGCAAATGTTTGTTTCATGATCGTTCAAGCCTTATCATTAAAGCTTTTCATAATCAAACTGTATACCTACTCGTGCGACCGACGGCGACGCTACGAATAGTAGTCTGGTTGCTTCAAATCATCCAGTTTGATTTTCGTCGCAACCGACCGAAGTTCATCGCTCGGTCGTGCGATGTAACTCGAATTAAGTTAGGACATAGCCTAAAAGTAATTTGTCAACTCCAAAGAGAAATCAGACGGCTATTCAGTGAATTTTATTTATAACTAGCTGAGCCGCCCGGCGTTGCTCGGGTCTGTAGTTTTAAGGTTCCCGTTCTCGTTCCTGTTTCTGTTCCTATGGGATTATAGGGATGAAATCTTTGCTTAGTTACTGAGGAATTATGTGGCATCCCAGTGCTGAAAGAATTTTTGAAATCAGTCTAGTAGTCTCTAAGTTTCCGTTCCCAACCCCGTACCTGTGGGAATTTTCCGTTCTCATGGAAATATGTGAATAAGTTATACAGAGCTCGAAAATAATTGGAGACCATATTGCCTCATTCGGTTTCTCACTGAGAGATATCACATTGTCGACCAAAATTTTGCTCTTTTACTGAGATTTATTTTTATAAAATAATTTTTTAGGTCTTTGGTTGAGATTTATCATTTATTTAAAAAAATATCTCTCTTTGGTTGACTGTTTCCACATAAAATAAATGGAATTGGTTGACCTTAAACCTTTATGATAAGAAATAAATCTTAAGTGGTTAAATGGTTAAAAAAAGCATCTTTACACTATTATAAAGAACGTCAGTATATACCAACAAAAACATCTATATATATAAAATAGGATGCATGTATGTTTGTATGTAATGTATGTATGTGTGTATGTACATATGTATGTATGTCCGGTATAGACTCCTAAACCACCCAACGGATTTTTATGAAATTTTCAGGGTAGACATAGGTTAGTCTAAAGATGGTTCCTGTCAAGGTTTGATCCCCATATTCCCACAGGAACGGGGTTGGGAACGGAAAATCAGAAAATACTAGACTATTTAAAAGGTACTACATTATCCCCCTCCATTAGTAACTTAAACTTTATTTCATCCCTATAATCCGACGGGAACAGAAACGGGAACGAGAACGGGAACATTAAAGTTACTTGATCGATCTCAAAAATTCTTTCAACTCTAGGATGTTACACTATCCCTAAGTGACATAAAAATATGTATATTTCATGCACATACTTCCATGGGGACGGAAATATCCCTCAGGAAGGGGGTGGGAATGGAAAATTGGAAATTTCTGGACAGATTTCAAAAATTCTTTCAGCACTGCGATGCTACATAAAACATAATCGTTCAATAACTAAGCGTAGATTTTTTAAACACTAAACCTGCTACTGGATACTCATTTTCCTGGTAGCTCGTTGACAATAACAGACGAAGAGCACTTGCCTCGACTCGCAAACTAATCAGGTAAAGGTCTTATCTCTAGAGATATACTGTTATGGGCAATAAACAGCTTTGACCCTTATAAATCACCAGGGCCTGACGGAATCATCCCTGCGGAGCTGCAGCAGGTTTCAGACATCATCATCTATAACTTAGAGATGATCATGAAAGGATGCATCAGCTATGCCTATATTCCCAAGGCCTGGAGAGAAGCTAGGGTCGTCTTTATACCTAAAGCCGGCAAAAGCTCCCATGTAAATCCAAAAGATTTAAGACCTATTTGTCTATCATCCTTCCTCCTTAAAACACTGGAAAGAATGATTGACATACATTTAAGACAAGAAATTAAACCTAGTCTGATCTCAACGGCGCAACATGCCTATACAAAAGGTAAATCAGTGGAAACTGCACTCCACTCTCTGGTTTGCACCATTGAAAAATCCCTGCACTACAAAGAATACTCTCTCGTCGTATTCCTAGACATAGAGGGCGCATTTAACAATGTTAACAATTCAGCAATCACTAATGCTCTTGATGGGCTGCTCATAGAGGAACACATCAAAAACATGATAAAAACAATGCTCAGCAGCAGAATCATTAGTTCCGAAATGGGGAACTACAAAACAAGCAGAATGGCCAATAGAGGAACCCCGCAGGGAGGAGTTTTATCTCCCCTACTGTGGAACCTGGTCGTTAACAAATTGTTAATCGACCTAGACGACGAAGGTTTCAAAACTATAGCCTATACCGATGATGTAGCAATTGCCGTTTCAGGCAAGCACCCACAAACCCTAGCTGAGCTGCTACAAACAGCACTTAACAAGCTTAACAATTGGGCTGTAGATTGTGGTCTGAACATCAATCCACACAAAACGGAATTAGTTCTCTTTACGAGGAAATACAAAATTCCAGACTTCAGACCCCCAACTATTAAAGGGGTAACTCTCACACTGTCCAAATCAGGCTAAATATCTAGGTCTCATTTTTGACAAAAAACTGACCTGGAAAACCAATATTGAGGAAAGAGTAAATAAAGCCAACGTTGCACTCTTCTCCTGTAAAAAAGCAATTGGCGGGAAATGGGGTTTCTCCCCCCAAAGCACCCATTGGCTGTTTACCTCGGTAATTAGACCGATACTCACATACGGGGTGATAGTCTGGTGGACAGCACTAGACAAGATGATCAACTACAACAAGCTGGCCAAAGTTCAAAGAACGGCTAGTCTGTGTATTAGTGGCGCACTGAGGACAACCCCATTGGACGCCCTCAATGTACTACTAGATCTCACACCCCTAGATATCTTCAGCAAACAAGCCGCAGCTAGCTCAGCTACTCGACTCAGAGCTACATCACAGTGGACCAATAATCAAATCGGCCACACTACCATTCTAGATAACTTTAGATTCTTACCGAATCGATCCGACTACACCACCCCCAAGTTGGTGTTTGACAATAATTTCCAAGTAACCATACCTTCAAGAGAAGCTTGGGAAAATGGCGCTCTTTTGGAAAA
Source organism: Melanostoma scalare (assembly GCA_949752695.1). Classification (NCBI taxonomy): domain Eukaryota; kingdom Metazoa; phylum Arthropoda; class Insecta; order Diptera; family Syrphidae; genus Melanostoma; species Melanostoma scalare. Next base: position 184,133,803 of record OX456984.1, on the reverse strand, counting down.
TGAAGCAATACACTTCTACACCGATGGTTCAAAAACCAGCGAAGGTGTGGGAAGTGGAATCTACTCAGAAAAACTGAATCTCAGTCTTTTCTTCCGCCTACCCGATCATTGTAGTGTGTTCCAAGCGGAAATTCGGGCGATTAAGGAGGTGCTGTCTTGGCTCAAAGAAAACGTCATATCCTCCACGGATATTCGGATCTTCTCAGACAGCCAAGCTGCCCTTAAATCTCTTGCCTCTGTCTCTACAAAATCCATCACGGTCCAAAATTGTCAGATGTCTCTGAGGGAGATGTCAAATCAGTTTAACATTCACCTTTCATGGGTGCCAGGGCACAGGGACATACCAGGCAACTGTATGGCAGACGAACTAGCCAAAAAGGGCACGACCACTTCCCTACGCTCAGAATGGAACAACATAGGTGTACCTATCGCTACATGTAAACTCCTACTTAGACAAGACGCTTCAAGGATAACAAACACTAGATGGACTGAGAGTAACAACTGCCTTGCAACCAAAAAAGTTTGGCCGTGTGTAGACTCAAAACGCTCTAAGAGTTTGTTAGCCCTGAACCGCCTGTATCTAGCTATCTAGGTGCTACCATAGGTGTTCATATGGGACATTGTCTAATAGGAAGACACGGCAAAAGACTTTGTGTGTTTTTCAATGATTTCTGCAGAATCTGCATGGACGAAGAGGAGGAAGAAACCGTTCAACACCTTCTTTGCTCATGCCCTGCACTACTTCATAGGAGGAAAACTCATCTCGGTGAATTCTTCTTCGATGATACTAGCGACTTAGCTTACATAGACCCTAAAAGTCTTTCGAAATACATTAAAAGTTCCGCGTGGCTCGACTAGCAGGTGATTAACCGGCTAGTCTCGTAATGGAAGATTAATAAGTGATCAACTAGTTAATCTTACATCGGGTTTCTGAGATCAGTAGGTGATTAACTTGCTGATCTCTGTGTGAAAGTATAAAAATTCATCAGGCTGGTACTTATGTGCTTCTAATTTCCTTATGCAACAACTTTCCGCATGGCCCACTTCGCGGGGGCTCATTATTTTAACCTTTTTTCCGCAGGGTCATGCTAAATATGAAAATAGCAATTGTTCTCGGATCAATAATTTCCTTTGATTTTTTCAAAATTTAACAAAAAAATAAACAATTTCTAATAAAATACCAGAAAAACCTTATCTGGTATCACTGAAACAAAAGGAAATGTCAAAATACAGCCATGAAGTACATGTCATCAGAAAGAAAAATACATTGCTCTGTCATTTTACAGTGAAAAAAAAGTATACATGAGATTTACGATGCAAGCAGTGAGATGCCTGCAACCCCCTGCTTCGGCTCCTCATAAGCTTTGGGGTGCAAAATTTTTTATATGAAAAGTTTCTTTTAAAATTAGAAAATCTTTTGATTTTAAGAAGAAATATAGTTTTACTGTTTTCCAATTATTTCAAAGACAATAAGACAAAGAAAAAAAGGAGTTTACAACGTTTGATAAAAAATTTATTGTAAATAGTAATCATGAGAAACATAATACTCAAAGTGATTTTTTTTATTTTTTTTCGTAAATTTTGACTTTGAAGTCAGTTAATTCAAAAACTATAAATTGAAACCACTTCATTTAAAATTTATTATAAAGTGCAAATTTCTGGCTTTTATAAAAAGTATAATTTGTATCTGTAAGTTTTCCCGTTGCTCTACAATATTTTTTTTTTTAGATTTGAAGTCAACACTTATAAAATTGCCCCTACCGCCTAAACGGGGGGATATAGACCCCCCTCCCGTAGTAAAAAATGCTTGTATTAAACCCCTCCCCGAAAAACCGTTATTATTTCTTGTTGCCAAAGTTATCGTACTCTCCCCAAAATAAGTTTTATCATATTGGTTGTATGGCAGGTACCGTTATTTCAAGACCCAGAGAAGCAAATCCAAAAACCCCTTGTAGGCTGCCCCATAGACATTAACTGCAAAATTTGAATAAATTCGGTCCAGTGGCTTAGGCTGTAGATCCATATACAGACAGACAGACATACAGACAGACAGAATGTCATGCTTTATTGTTATCTCAAAATTTTGTTTCTGCACGATTGCAAAACTTGCCTTATAATACCTATAATCGCAAGTAAAAAGCGCTTTATTTCTCCTTGTTCACAAAATTCTTTTTTTTGTTTATTAAATTGAGCAAAATATATCTTCTAAACATTTTCTGCGTTGTGTTTTGGGTCGGCTTTATTTGAATTTTGCGCTTTATTTGATGCAAAATTTTAGTAAGCCCGTCACATAGAAAGTGTTATTTGTTTGCTGCATTTATGAATGTATGACGACGCGTTTGTAATATTATGCTCTTCAACTTCAAATCAAATAATTTTTCTTATAAAAAAGCCGTAAGTTTCAACTTTTCATTTTGATTTGAACTCGCTCGTCTTACAAAAGGCTCACCTGGAGGTCTTATTAAAGAGTGGAACAGCGGAGTTGTCACAAGGAAAGTGGTCCCGTAGTTATAAGTTCCGGAAATTATGACCCACTACGGTTAGTTAAAAGTCTCGAAAACAAAATTCGAGCTCAAGTTTTTTTTTTGGTTTAAAGGTTCTAACCCGATGGTCGAAAGCAGACGATGGAATCTGAGAACTGAGAGGGACATTAATCTCAAAATTATGGCGGGTGAAAACAAAAGCTCTCAATTTATGATTTAGTTTCTGAACTTGAAAAAAATCAAAAATGTTGGGTCCATTATAATGACATTCTGGTGCTGTATTTTTTGGGCAAGCGGTCGAGGGAATCTTTTTATTGATTGTTTTGATTTTTTTTTCAGCTGTAAACAAATAGCTTTGTGGCCGACTTTATTCAAAAAAGCACCACCATTAATGTTTACTTGTTGCACAACCTAGAAATGTACCAAATTTAACTTTTTTTTTTTTTGATGTGGCAGTGGGTGGAAATTTATCGTGCTAATTGCATCCATAATAACTATCATTCCTGGAAATTTTATACAAATCGGTTTGGTGGCTCGGTTTTCATGGACTTTTTTCCGCTTTCTCATACAAATTGCCCCACTGTGCGCCGCCACCGGCCCGGACAGCTAGTCTTTATAATAAAGTTAAACTCTTGCCCATAAAATCAAATTAGGTATGTGCTTTTTATTCACGAGCCACGACAGAAACCGCACAAAGAGAGGAATCTTCTCTTAAGAGTTAGAACCAACTAAAAGAGCAAAACCTGAAACAGGTCGTAACTCGTAAGAAATCGTGAATCGTGATGTATGCCAAGATATGATGATTGACACACTTGTATCTGGATCTCCCACTTCATTGACCTCTTAAGTAAGTAAGATATTCTGTCACGTGAACTTAGGCACCCTTTGCAGGGATTCAACTTCATTGTTTCCGTGTACTAGGAACTAGCTCGTAGTTAACCCATTCCTCCCTAGTTGTTTTGCGAGTAAATAATTTTTCTCTAGTCCTCAACATCTATCAAGATCAAAGAACCGAAACTCTTAGAATTGATTTTCTTAAAGTGTTCTCAAACAGAACACCGAAAAAAAAACTTTCCGTGCGAAAACAGGAACTACATCAACTTGTCATCTATTTTTGTTTTTTAAGACGCAGTAGTTATTTTTGGTGCATAACTACCATGAGGAAGTGAAGCCTGTTTTTAAGTAACTTGTATTGCTTGCATTTTTGACGTTGGCTTAGCGACTCTTTCTGACTCAGAAACTTAACATACGCAATCTATTCACCTACATGTCTTTTTTTTTTAAAACTACTTTGTCTAACCACGAAACATGTAGATGAATTTTTTTCGATTTTCTTGGCAAATGCACGTGAATTTCTTTAGGAAATAATATTTAAAAAATTCATACACATTCTTTCTTACCTGCTTTGTATTCTTGACAAGACAAAATATATTGACAAACACGAATCTGCATATGCGAGAGTTCATCTCGTCTATCGACTTTTTCCGCGACCAGTTGTAGGTCATTCTAGTTTGGAAGCTTTTAATTGGGCGACATCTATTAATAAAACAAACGAGAAAATATAAACTTTATTAAGATAAACATGCATGTCAACCAGAAATATAAAACACGTTATTTGAAAAGCTTTTCCTGCTGACTTACTAACGTGACAGCGCCAAAACTTTAACCTAATCAGCATTTGAGGCATAATTTGTAAAATCTTTAGTTCAACTAAGCTTTGGTTTAGTTTTCGTTCATCTTACCCTTGTATGGATTGGTAGAGACATGAATCTATAAGCATGTGTACCGGTTCAGTGAATTTCCTAATTAGTTATTTTTGAATTGAGCCCTACTCACATCTTGGCGATTATAAATTGATGACTTACTTCCATTTCTAAGTCATTCAGTCTCCAGTTCTCTTCGGTTAACCAGCAAACAACCAAACAACAAACTCAACATGAAATTCGTCATTGTTTTCGTTGCCCTCTTCGGTTTGGCTTTGGCCGCTCCACCATCAGCATCCCAGGACGCTGTTATTGTTCGCTCAGACTCCGATGTAGGACCTGAAAGCTACAACTATGCGTAAGTTTACTTCACCAATGAGGATACAAAAAAATAACTGAGTTTTTTCATTCAATAGTGTTGAGACCAGCGATGGCAAGTCTGCCAGCGAAGAAGGTCATTTGGAGAACATTGGATCAGAAGATGAAGCTATTGCTGTCAAGGGTCAATTCAGCTATGTCGGAGACGATGGTGTGACTTACTCCGTCAGCTACATCGCCGACAGGAATGGATTCCAACCCAGCGGTGCTCATTTGCCAGTTGCCCCAGAAGTTTAAATTGTTTGATGACTACCCTGCCCGTCTCTGTTAATTTATTTTGGCCTTCTCTCAGCAAATAGGAGGAATGATAAAAGTTGTTACCTAGTCTAAATGAATTAAAATAGAAAATAGAACAAACAAAACAAAAATGTGTTCTTTCTTTTCGAGCCCTTGCCGCTAAATGATCGTAAGCGATTAACCGACAGCTTGAACGGTTTTCTTGCAACTTTTTATCGGGTTTCCAGAATTGGACTTCTATGTATAGGGATAACTCTTCCTGAATACAGTTACTATGAAAACCTGTTTTTCTTGAAAACGTTTTCTTCGATTTTGATTTAACTTCGTACAGCGTAGCAGCGTCATTCAATTTCATTTGTATATTATATACTAGCTGTAAAGTAACCTATTGTTATATTAAAATACATTTCTGCACACGACGTTCTTAGGTTAGGTTAGGTGGAAGTGGCTGTCAGTCAATGAGTACATTGCCTGACACACTTAGGCCGCAAGGGCCCATTGTGATACCACAGAGATCAGCAAGTTAATCACCTACTGATCTCAGAAACCCGATGTAAGATTAACGAGTTGATCACTTATTAATCTTCCATTACGGGACTAGCCGGTTAATCACCTGCTAGTCGAACCACGTGGAACTTTTAATGTATTTTGAAAGACTTTTAGGGTCTATGTAAGCTAGGTCGCTAGTATCATCGAAGAAGAATTCACCGAGATGAGTTTTCCTCCTATGAAGTAGTGCAGGGCATGAGCAAAGAAGGTGTTGAACGGTTTCTTCCTCCTCCTCGTCCATGCAGCTTCTGCAGAAATCATTGGAAAACACACCAAGTCTTTTGGCGTGTCTCCCTATTAGACAATGTCCCGTAAGAACACCTATGGTAGAACCTAGATACAGACGGTTCAGGGCCAACAAACTCTTCGAGCGTTTTGAGTCTACACACGGCCAAACTTTTTTGGTTGCAAGGCAGTTGTTACTCTCAGTCCATCTAGTGTTTGTTATCCTTGAAGCGTCTTTTCTAAGTAGGAGTTTACATGTAGCGATAGGTACACCTATGTTGTTCCATTCTGAGCGTAGGGAAGTGGTCGTGCCCTTTTTGGCTAGTTCGTCTGCCATACAGTTGCCTGGTATGTCCCTGTGCCCTGGCACCCATGAAAGGTGAATGTTAAACTGATTTGACATCTCCCTCAGAGACATCTGACAATTTTGGACCGTGATGGATTTTGTAGAGACAGAGGCAAGAGATTTAAGGGCAGCTTGGCTGTCTGAGAAGATCCGAATATCCGTGGAGGATATGACGTTTTCTTTGAGCCAAGACAGCACCTCCTTAATCGCCCGAATTTCCGCTTGGAACACACTACAATGATCGGGTAGGCGGAAGAAAAGACTGAGATTCAGTTTTTCTGAGTAGATTCCACTTCCCTCACCTTCGCTGGTTTTTGAACCATCGATGTAAAAGTGTATTGCTTCATTTTCAAAAAGAGTGCCATTTTCCCAAGCTTCTCTTGAAGGTATGGTTGCTTGGAAATTGTTGTCAAACACCAACTTGGGGGTGGTGTAGTCGGACGATTTGGTAAGAATCTAAAGTTATCTATTTATTATTGGCCCACTGTGATGTAGCTCTGAGTCGAGTAGCTGAGCTAGCTGCGACTTGTTTGCTGAAGATATCTAAGGGTGTGAGATCTAGTAGTACATTGAGGGCGTCCGATGGGGTTGTCCTCAGTGCGCCACTAATACACAGACTAGCCGTTCTTTGAACTTTGGCCAGCTTGTTGTAGTTGATCATCTTGTCTAGTGCTGTCCACCAGACTATCACCCCGTATGTGAGTATCGGTCTAATTACCGAGGTAAACAGCCAATGGGTGCTTTGGGGGGAGAAACCCCATTTCCCGCCAATTGCTTTTTTACAGGAGAAGAGTGCAACGTTGGCTTTATTTACTCTTTCCTCAATATTGGTTTTCCAGGTCAGTTTTTTGTCAAAAATGAGACCTAGATATTTAGCCTGATTTGGACAGTGTGAGAGTTACCCCTTTAATAGTTGGGGGTCTGAAGTCTGGAATTTTGTATTTCCTCGTAAAGAGAACTAATTCCGTTTTGTGTGGATTGATGTTCAGACCACAATCTACAGCCCAATTGTTAAGCTTGTTAAGTGCTGTTTGTAGCAGCTCAGCTAGGGTTTGTGGGTGCTTGCCTGAAACGGCAATTGCTACATCATCGGCATAGGCTATAGTTTTGAAACCTTCGTCGTCTAGGTCGATTAACAATTTGTTAACGACCAGGTTCCACAGTAGGGGAGATAAAACTCCTCCCTGCGGGGTTCCTCTATTGGCCATTCTGCTTGTTTTGTAGTTCCCCATTTCGGAACTAATGATTCTGCTGCTGAGCATTGTTTTTATCATGTTTTTGATGTGTTCCTCTATGAGCAGCCCATCAAGAGCATTAGTGATTGCTGAATTGTTAACATTGTTAAATGCGCCCTCTATGTCTAGGAATGCGACGAGAGAGTATTCTTTGTAGTGCAGGGATTTTTCAATGGTGCAAACCAGAGAGTGGAGTGCAGTTTCCACTGATTTACCTTTTGTATAGGCATGTTGCGCCGTTGAGATCAGACTAGGTTTAATTTCTTGTCTTAAGTGACACGACGTTCTTGCTTTTCCATCTTTTGCCAAATAAAAAGGCTTTGGGGGTTTTATACACGTGACCGTGTCACTTAGAGTTACCATGGGATTTTTTGTCTATACGAACCTGCAACCTTAAACGTCTGACCTTTGTTATCATATATATTTACATATATGAATTTGGGATTACGCCACTTCTGCTCTCAAATCCCAGGGATATTGTAGCAGTCTAGTGGTGAAATAACTTTTCAAACCAATCCACTAGATCGAAAAATTACCCTTATCATGAGCGTTCTATTTGGACTTAATGTCACATATTTGACCGCTAAAATGTAAACTTGAGCTTTGGAGGGCGAATAGGAAGAAAGTACTTTGATGCAATTTTCATTATTATTAATAGTAATTTACTAGTTTTGTTTTTATTTTTAGGAGCAATTCAACAAAAAAAGTGGAATTATTTTAAAAATGTGTAGTAAAGTATTGAATAAAAAAACCTAACAGCCATTGGTTAGTGTTATTCTGTAAGTAGAATCTTGGCAAGCGCCGGCATCTATGAACCGAATTCTGAGTTTATAGTAAATACCTGTACAAAAAATGTTCATTAACTGCCCATTTATAAGAGTTATAGAAAAAGTAGTCTGACCAGCAAAACATTTAAACTCCATCTTCCTTTACGGTTGTAAAATGAATGTTTATTAATAGCAGGTGAAACTATGTTCTCAATGCGTTCTATTGACGCATCCAACTTGCATTTGGAAAAAAAAAATACTGACTTGTTTCTCGTTGTTCGTCTACTAAGTGTTTGCCAAGTAACCCAGTTTGGCCAAAGTTCTCCTTCAAAAATTTCAAGCACCTCAGAAAGTACGGTAATCGTAGATGATTGTGCTATAGCCCAACTAGATAATCATTTCCCATACCAAATAATTTCAAATAATTGTACTTTCAAGGGCAATGCAGTAGTTAAGACCTCCAACAAATATGCAAAAGCCGTCTTGTTTATTCTATAGATCTGCTGAAATCCAAAAATTTGGTTACTAATTGTGAATGAAATTGAAAATGCAATTTCATTCTCATAGTGTTTCAGGTAACTCCAAAGGATTGGAGTGATCTCTTAACTGTATCCGAAAAGTGCGACGTGACGTAGTGTTACTTCTATTTCTTCCTCTTCCTCAAACAATAGGGCATGCGCAGCTTTGCTTAACATTTTTTTGTCTAGGTGTTTTTAATTGATTTTATTTATTATAAACATACACTTCGTTATTACTTTTTGCTTTTAATTTCATATCCACAAACAACAAACTTTTTTATTCTTCTTTCAATTTAATCCTCGCTGGTTGTCAACAACTGTCAAACCTATTTTCGAAGTGAAATCTTATTCGGGCGATCACTTTTAAGAATCCGGGGGAACAAAAATATTTCGGGTGAAGAGTTGTTAGGGTAAAACTCCCGATAGGGCTGAATATGAATTCACAAATGGGCGTGTGTCTCACAATTTTGAGAAATCTAAGCTCGAAAAAGGCAAAGATCAACCGAAATTATTACTTATATAAACTCACAGTAAAACCAAAACACTCTACTTACCCATCTTCTTCCTGTCCTCTTTCCTGTTTTTCGTCTGTCTAACAATTCTTTCTACTTTTCAATTTTACTTCTTCCACTGACTTAAAAACTTTTTAAAACAATCTTCTTTTTACTATTTTCAACTTTCTACTAAGCTTTTACATTTCTTCTCAAAAATCTTAATTAATAAAAAACCGCTGTTGCTTTATTGCTCAACTAAGAAGTTGTTGATCGTGCCCGTTTTTACTTTCTCGACGCTCAAGTTCACTTACACATTCAAACGATCAGCCAATCGTGTCTCGAAGTGTTTTGTCGCGGACAAAAATCTCCGTTGTCAAACTCCAGCGAGGCCACACAGCTTTGCAATCACAGTGAACGGAAGAAGTTTTTGTAGTATGTTCCAAAACTTATCCATTTCTTGAATCTTGAAATTAAAGTAGGTACCTTCAATGAAATGAAAACTTCAGAGAGTTGAAAATGATACTTTTTGGAAATTTAACAATTACTCAACTAATTCTATACTATGCAATCAAAACCAAAATGAACAACTCTTTTCAGTTGATCTTTAAAAGGCGTGTTCCTCTCTGCTTGTTGTACTTATAATAAAAGTTTACTTTTCTAGGCTCAAGGAAGTGATATTCAGGTTCCTTTGATCAGACTTGTTTTTGTCCATACATACATACATACATACATACAGGTGGTGCAACAGAGCGAAAAGCTCAGGAGCCTAAAGCATTTCTCACAACCATGTCTGATCAGAGAACGAATTAGACCAACAATTTATCTGCCGGTTACGAACGGCTAATCGAGAAAGCGCTTTTCATGGCAATGAATTTACTATCGTTACTATCGAAAGACTTTGCCAATACCTCGCAAAAGGTGATACCCGTGGAAAAACAATTTTTGCTTTCTGTTGGAACTCGAACTATGAACCTCCCGCCAAACAAGCATACATGCTAACCATCACGACACGGGCACCAAATTGCTGTCCCTATGTTGAAAATTAGCATGAACACTGAGCCAAAAAACATCGCCTGATCCAAAAAGACAACAAATTGGGTCCATGCCATTTTTTTTTTTAAATCAAAAGCTAAGCGACTTTGAAACATTAGGCAAAAACCATTTACATTCAAATACGTTCCATCTTTGAATTTTCTAGTGAAATAAAAGAAAAAAAAAATGCTTAGATTTTTGGTAGTGTAAATCGCAGCCACACTAAGATTCAAGGTATTTATTTGATTTTTGTTTTAGCTAATATTTACAGTCATTTTTATCCGTGTTGCTTCCCTTTCTGGACAGGAATATAGGAAACTTTCATTTATTTGAAAATTTCGATAATTTACTTACCAGAATTTGAACTCAAGTCCTTCCACAAGCGATTCAACCAAGCAACCACTAGACCACACGTATGTTTACAATATTAGTAATCAAAATTTTGTTCTATTGACTCACTGGGTGCGTTCATAGCAATTCTGATTTTAAGATTAACTGAAAAACTTATTCAGTTTTGCGTTGGATGGTCTTCTAAATTTTATGTCAGATTTGAATGGTATTGGGATTCACCTTTCAATTCTGCGAGGAAAGATTTGATGAGAAATAAATAATTTCTTGAAGTTGGTTCAAAATAGTACTAACTATAGTCCAAAGCATTTGTCTTCAATATTTGTGATTATATAAATATGCGTGTAACTACAACTTGAATAGACTTCGAGCGAAAATGTAGTAAATAATTTTTTTTAAAATCTATTTCTTTTGTAAGGGTTTTCAATTATACGACAAATTGCCAAAAAATAAATTAGAGTTCAGTTTAATGAAAAAGTTCACGACAAAAATGTTTCCACAAAAAGCTAACCCGAAAATACAAAGTAAAGTTCAATTGTCATGTATGCTATTTTATTTATCGCATCTGACAGCTTAATAAACTAAATCTAGATTTTCACCCTTCTTTTCCTAACTGAAAAACTGAATCGGTAAAAACTAACAGCTGATGAGTTGTCAACTGAAAAACTTAACGTCTGGCCAATCAGAGGCTAAGAGAAGTTAGTTAATCTGAAAATCTAACTTTTGATGAACGCGCCCAATGTCTCGAATATTACTTGATGTAGATTGACCATGTTCGGTATAGACACCTATGAACACTTATAAAGTAACCAATGACGTTATTACTCTCATTTATTGCGCTCTTCCTCTGATATTCGCATTTTATTTTCTTTTAAACATTTTCTCTTTTGAAATAAAATATTTTTACTTTGATTTGAGTACTTTTCGCCCTTAGTTTTCTAACAAAAGCTTTTCGTATTCGAAGCAGTTCGCTTTGACTTAAGTGCAATACACATTTGACTTTCCAAATGTGCAAAGCATTCGTTTTTAACCCTCCTTTACGAACCGGCAAAAGTCGGACCACCCGAACTGGGGTCCAAATGGACCACACGTTTTTTTCTTCGAAATTTTTTTGATTTCTAACTTATATTGTTCATGTTAGCGTAAGCGCACCCTAATTGGTGGTAGTTTCCGCCTGACGTATAGGGGGAGTTACTGCCACTGGCCACGTCATCGACACTACGTTTGTGTTAATCGATCGGCCATCTTTATTGCCACTGTGGTTATCGACCGGCCATCTTTATTGCCACTGTGGTTATCGAACGGCCATCTTTTTTATGATCAGCCATCTTTTTGGCACACACTTTGACACAACACGCTTTCGTCGACAAGTCAAGAGGTTCTAATCTAATAATTCAATATTTTAGACAGAAAGAAGCCCAGCAAATAACTAACAAAGCGAAAAGAACGAAGACGGAAAGAAGCCAGCAAACAATACCATAAAGAAGCAGCATTAATTTTATATCCAATACTAGAAGACTAAGTAATTATTGAAATTAACACTATTGTAACATTTTCTAACATTTTCTAATTAACCTTTAATAAAGGATTTTAACTACCATTGTATAAATACAAGTTGTTGAAAAATCATCTTCTGCTGCCACCAAATTGTGGCAACAATTTAAAATCTTATATGCATGTCAACAACTTAAAATCTTATTTGACATGCCGTCTAAGAAGAACCGGGACTTCAACTGTAGGAGCTGCGGAGATCCAGTGGTATTGTGTGACAAATGCAACAACTGGAATCATTTTCGATATGAAGGAGTGAACGCGAGTATGGAAGACAAGACATATTATGTATGTCCAACGTGCCAAGGTAAGAGTAGTAGTAGTATTCTAACACCCAGTAGTACAGACACAATTACCAAAATTGTTGAGAGCAAACCAATAAAACCAAGTGACCGAATAATAAGTACCGAGCAGATAAAAACCGTAGTAATTTCCTGGTCAACATCAAAGTCAGCCGCAGCCAATGCTGCGAATATAAAGAGCTTGGGGGAAAATTCTGCGCCGAGTGCGGCCGAAGTTGCCGCCAAGTGTGGACCCTGTGCTCCGTACTACGACCTGCCTCAGTCATTTACACTAAGTACCACATCTACAGTACCTCGCCACAAATATACGACCACGAATGTGTGTCTACCGTCTGCCTCGATGCAAGATGCAGCTACTGCTGCGTATTTAAAGAGTCGTGGGGATTATTCTGCGCCCAGTGCGGCCGAAGTTGCCGTCACGTGTGGACCCCTCGCTCCGTCATCTCGTGCTGCATATGCTACCTCGTCTGTGGAATTTTCGTCAGCCTCGACGCAAGATGCAGCCACTGCTGCGTACTTTAAGAGTTGTGGGAATTATTCTGCGCCCAGTGTGGCCGAAGTTGCCGTCACGTGTGGACCCCTAGCTCCGTCATATCGTGCTGCACATGCTACCTCGTCTGTTGGATTTTCGTCTGCCTCGACACCAGATGCAACCACTGCTGCGTACTTTAAGAGTTGTGGGAATTATTCTGCGCCCAGTGCGGCCGAAGTTGCCGTCACGTGTGGACCCCTCGCTCTGTCATCTCGTGCTGCATATGCTACCTCGTCTGTGGGATTTTCGTCAGCCTCGACACCAGATGCAGCTACTGCTGCGTATTTAAAAAGTCGTGGGGATTATTCTGCGCCCAGTGCGGCCGAAGTTGCCGTCACGTGTGGACCCCTCGCTCCGTCACCTCGTGGTGCATATGCTACATCGTCTGTGGGATTTTCGTCAGCCTCGACACCAGATGCAGCTACTGCTGCGTATTTAAAGAGTTGTGGGGATTGTTCTGCGCCCAGTGCGGCCGAAGTTGCCGTCACGTGTGGACCCCTCGCTCCGTCATCTCGTGCTGCACATGCTACCTCGTCTGTGGGATTTTCGTCAGCCTCGACACCAGATGCAGCCACTGCTGCGCATTTAAAGAGTCGTGGGGATTATTCTGCGCCCAGTGCGGCCGAAGTTGCCGTCACGTGTGGACCCCTCGCTCCGTCATCTCGTGCTGCATATGCTACCTCGTCTGTGGGATTTTTGTCAGCCTCGACGCCAGATGCAGCCACTGCTGCATATTTAAAGAGTCGTGGGGATTGTTCTGCGCCCAGTGCGGCCGAAGTTGCCGTCACGTGTGGACCCCTCGCTCCGTCATCTCGTGCTGCACACGCAACCTCGATCGTGGATTTATCGTCGTTGTCGATTCCAGATGCAGCTACTGCTGCATATATGAAGAGTGTTGGAGAATATTCTGCGCCCAGTGCGGCCGAAGTTGCCGTCACGCGTGGACCTCTCGCTGTGTCATCTCGCAGTGCACATGCAACCTCGATCGTGGATTTATCGTCGTTCTCGATTCCAGATGCAGCTACTGCTGCATATATGAAGAGTGTTGGAGAATATTCTGCGCCCAGTGCGGCCGAAGTTGCCGTCACGCGTGGACCTCTCGCTGTGTCATCTCGCAGTGCACATGCAACCTCGATCGTGGATTTATCGTCGTTCTCGATTCCAGATGCAGCTACTGCTGCATATATGAAGAGTGTTGGAGAATATTCTGCGCCCAGTGCGGCCGAAGTTGCCGTCACGCGTGGACCTCTCGCTGTGTCATCTCGCAGTGCACATGCAACCTCGATCGTGGATTTATCGTCGTTCTCGATCCCAGAAGCAGCTACTGCTGCATATATGAAGAGCGTTGGAGAATATATTGCGCCCAGTGCGGCCGAAGTTGCCGTCACGCGTGGACCCCTCGCTGCGTCATCTCGCAGCGCACATGCAACCTCGAGTGTAGGTTTATCGTCGACCTTGATGTCAGAAGCAGCTACTGCTGCATATATACAAGGCATAGGACTAGATTCCGCGCCCAGTGCGGCCGAAGCTGCCGTCACGCGTGGAACCCTCGCTCCGTCTTCAGTGTCTACCGCTCTACCCGTTGGTTTTGGGTGGCCAAATGCATCGACATTTACCGCATTGACCAGTGTAACCAATCCGTTACACCCATCGTCTGCCGCATCAAATGTCGTTTATCATTCGCCACCTCCAAGAGCGCCCACTGCTGTTCCTGATTTTCTACATCAAGGCATAGGACTAGATTCTGCGCCCAGTGCGGCCGAAGCTGCTGTCACGCGTGGAACCCTCGCTCCGTCTTCAGTGTCTACCGCTCTACCCGTTGGTTTTGGGTGGCCAAATCAATCGACATTTACCGCATTGACCAGTGTAACCAATCCGTTACACCCATCGTCTGCCGCATCAAATGTCGTTTATCATTCGCCACCTCCAAGAGCGCCCACTGCTGTTCCTGATTTTCTACATCAAGGCATAGGACTAGATTCTGCGCCCAGTGCGGCCGAAGCTGCCGTCGCCCCTGGAACCCTCGCTCCGTCTTCAGTGTCTACCGCTCTACCCGCTGGTTTCGGGTGGCCAAATGCATCGACGTTTACCGCATTGACCAGTGTAACCAATCCGTTACACCCATCGTCTGCCGCATCTAATGTCGTTTATCATTCGCCACCTCCAAGAGCGCCCACTGCTGTTCCTGATTTTCTACATCAAGGCACAGGATTAGATTCTGCGCCCAGTGCGGCCGAAGCTGCTGTCACGTGTGGAACCCTCGCTCCGTCTTCAATGCCTACCGCTCTACCCGTTGGGTTTGGGTGGCCAAATCAATCGACGTTTACCGCATTGACCAGTGTGACCAATCCGTTACACCCATCGTCTGTCGCATCTAATGTCGTTTATCATTCGCCACCTCCAAGAGCGCCCACTGCTGTTCCTGATTTTCTACATCAAGGCATAGGACTAGATTCTGCGCCCAGTGCGGCCGAAGCTGCTGTCACGCGTGGAACCCTCGCTCCGTCTTCAGTGTCTACCGCTCTACCCGTTGGTTTTGGGTGGCCAAATGCATCGACGTTTACCGCATTGACCAGTGTAACCAATCCGTTACACCCATCGTCTGCCGCATCTAACGTTGATTCTCATTCGCCACCTCCAAGAGCACTCACTGCTGTTCCTGGTTATCTACATACATCTACGTATGTCGCATCAAATAATGCGCACCATCCAGGCATAGGGTTAAATTCTGCGTCCAGTGCGGCCGAAGCTGCCGCAAAGTGTGAACCGTTGACAACATTTAACGCCGTAACTAGTTTAACCAATCATTCGATACTGCCACCGTCTGCAGCAACTGTAGGAACCTGCAACCTACCTGCCAAGTTAAGTGGGGAGGTATATACCACCATGAACAACATCGAAAGAAGATCGAATCGTTCAAAATCCTCCAAGTTCTCTGCATATAAAATTCGAATCGAATTACTGAAAATTGAAGAGGAACGAAAACTTCAAGAGGCTCTCGATGAAGAAGGGCTCAGACTGAGAAAAGAAAGAGAAGCTGAATATCTTAACAAAAAGTATCAGATAATGAGTCAACTTGAGGAGTCGTCTGAGGATAGTGAAGAGGATGCCTTTTGTACCAATTCCAACAACCAAACGAAGGTGAACATAACTAATTGGATTGCGGGTATACCTGACGAACGAAGTTTTCATTCTTCTACAAATGCTGGGATTCTTCAAGAGCCTATGCCAACAGCACCTCCGATCCTATGCTGGAAGACCGAAACAGTTGTACATCGACTTCCATTGAGTACTCCAGCAACAACAAATCAGGTGGAACTGCTATATATAAAAAACATTTCTGAATCTGCGGTTGCATTAGATCCGAGAACTGGACATCTACCAAATCTAGTAGAGAACGCACCGATTGAGAAATCCTTCACGCCTGGACGGCCTCCAGATCAGTTTTCGAGTCAACTTCAACCGAACCCAGTCCATAAACAAACACTGAAGATATGTACACTCAAAGAGTTCGGTGCATGGATATACTATCAGCGATTCTTGTGGGGACACGATCAGGACGGTGATCCGGATACATACGTCATGATGGTTATGACGTTTGGAGCTACTTGCTCCCCATGTACTGCTCACTACATCAAGGATAATATGCTGACAGAAATCGAAAACATTATCAACTCGAGATCTCTAACATACATGCCAACCAGCCCAAACAATCCAGAAGCTGTAACGCCCATTCACTTCCTGTTAGGCTCGGCATGTGGTTTAAAGCTTGCAGCAAAATTCGACGACGATGTGCTCTTACTTCGAAAAATCTGGTTAGTCTCTCAACAATTTGGGGACCGTTTTTGGAAACGGTGGGTGTTAGAATATTTGCTTACTCCTACGCGCGAGGCCAAGTGGCTAACACCTGTAAAACTTCTTGGGGCGGGTGATGTACTTATAATCGACCCAAACAACCCCAGAAATACCTGGAAATCTGTCCAAACAAAAGATGGAGTTTATGAGAGACCTGCGGTAAGGCTGGCCATCCTGGACGTTGGAGATACTACGTCAGGTGCGGAAAATACCGGGGGGACTGTTAGCGTAAGCGCACCCTAATTGGTGGTAGTTTCCGCCTGACGTATAGGGGGAGTTACTGCCACTGGCCACGTCATCGACACTACGTTTGTGTTAATCGATCGGCCATCTTTATTGCCACTGTGGTTATCGACCGGCCATCTTTATTGCCACTGTGGTTATCGAACGGCCATCTTTTTTATGATCAGCCATCTTTTTGGCACACACTTTGACACAACACGCTTTCGTCGACAAGTCAAGAGGTTCTAATCTAATAATTCAATATTTTAGACAGAAAGAAGCCCAGCAAATAACTAACAAAGCGAAAAGAACGAAGACGGAAAGAAGCCAGCAAACAATACCATAAAGAAGCAGCATTAATTTTATATCCAATACTAGAAGACTAAGTAATTATTGAAATTAACACTATTGTAACATTTTCTAACATTTTCTAATTAACCTTTAATAAAGGATTTTAACTACCATTGTATAAATACAAGTTGTTGAAAAATCATCTTCTGCTGCCACCAAATTGTGGCAACAGTTCAGTTATAGTTCTTCTGGCTATTGTATGAATTGTTTCTAGGTATTTTATATAGCAGTGATAAAGAAATTTAAGCAGAGATGTCATTATGCAGGTATGTAATTTTAATTTTGGTGGGGCTACCGCCCCATTTATTAGCTTAATACAAGCTTAAAATAACTTAAACCTACTATACTTAAACTAATTAAAACTAACTTAAACTATTAACCTACAAGGATGAGAAATGGTTTAAAAGGAGGACTTTCAGACAAGGGCTTGGAAGATTGAGGTCGAAAAGAAAAGGAACAGAATTAATCTTACTCATCATGCGGGTGAAGGGTTCGTTGAGACCATAGGATGTACGATGAGCAGGAAGGAAAAAGAATCGGGATGATCTTACGTTTCGGGGATTAGTGTTGAAAGAGATAAGGTCTAAAAAGGAGGAGCAGTCAGTGTTGCCAGTGAGAAGTCGGTGAATGAATATGATGTCAAAGACATTCCTTCTGTTTTCTAGGGAGTGGAGATTAATTATTGTAAGACGATCGCGGTAAGGAGGCAAGTTGAGAAAGTTTCTTACGTCGGTCGTAGAGATCCCGTAGGGCAAAGAGCAGAAAACGACGTTGAACACTTTCGATCCTTGAAATATGAACCGCTTGATATGGAGCCCATACTTGCGATGCGTACTCAAGGAGAGGGCGAACATAGGCAATATAGAGAGATTTTGTTACAAGGGGGTTGCGGAACTCTTTGGACCATCTCTTGATAAAACCAAGGGCAGAATTAGCTCTTGATATTACTTCGTCAATATGAGAACGAAAATTCAATTTCTCGTCGCAGAGAACTCCTAAATCTCGGATAAGCTGCACACGGTTTATTGGAAGGTTCTGAAGATGATAGGACCTGGGGGGAGGTTTATTACTTTTACGAGAAAAAGTTATTGCCTCGCATTTGGCAATGTTTAATTCAAGGAAGTTTTTAGAACACCAAAAGACGAATGAATCGAGGTCATTTTAAAGCTGGAGAGAATCTCGATCGGAGGTTATGACTTTGAAAATTTTAGCGTCATCAGCGTAAAGTGAGATAGAAGAATATTGGATGATCTTTTCGACATCATTAATGGCCAGGATGAAAAAGAGGGGTCCAAGATGGCTTCCTTGGGGCACACCGGAGGTAGCCACAAATGGAACTGAAAGAGTAGAACGGAAACGAACTCTATATTGGCGGTTGGCAAGATATGAAGAGATCCATTTAAGTAGGATAGGACTAAAACCGAGGAAAGAAAGTTTAAAGAGGATTACAGAGTGAGAAATTTTGTCAAAAGCTTTGCTAAAATCTGTGGTGATGACGTCTACTTCGTTTCCTTTTTCCATTGCAGAGAGAGAGAAGGAAACATACTCAACTAGATTAGTAGTTGTAGACCTTCCCTTACAGAAACCATGCTGCTTGGAGGATATCATTGATTTGCACTGGAAGGAAAGTATTTCATACAGAATGCTTTCGAAAAGCTTAGGGATATGGGAGAGTTTAGCTATAGGTCTATAGTTAGAAATTAGGTTTTTGGGGCCTTTTTTATGGATAGGTGAAATAACGGATATTTTCCATAAGTCCGGAAAAACTCCACTTGAAAGGGATAGTTTGAAAAGGTTAGTGATGGGAAGGGCTAAACAGGAACAACATTTTTTAAGCAAAATGGCAAGAATGCCATCTGGACCTGGATTATACTCGTCTTTGAGTTTGAGGAGACCATTAAGAACAGTTGACTGATTAAAGCTTAGATTAGAAGGCCCTGTAAAGAAATGGTGAAGATAGGAAAAGTAAATAAAGTAATTTCGCAAATCTGGGATTCCCTCCTATCCCTTTCGATATGTCTATTTTACGTAAATACTGACTGTAATATTCATCAATATCAATATTCTTGTTACGTATGTCTATCAAAAGAAAAAATAGTCATTGTTTCAGTTTGTTCAGGTCATCAAACAATTTTATGACCTCAAAAAAGATTGAATTTCCCCAATACACGCCAAGCAAGCCTGCCAAATATGGCTTGAAGTTAAGGTGGCTGAATGAAAGCTCAATGGTCTATCCACTGAAGTTTTCTATCCATATCCACACTAATTGCTCTGACCAAAGTACAGTCGTGGATATGATGTGGTGATGTCGTTGATGCCATCATATTTCAATTCTGGACGCAACCTCACTATTGATAATTTCTTTACGTCGCAGTCGCGTCGGTGGATTTGGTATTGAGGTCGCTGGATAAGAAGATCAATATTCTTGTCACGATTCGGAAAAACAAAAGAGATTTGCCTAAACCTTATTTAGCGAAAGAGGTTCTTGATGACCAGAATGAGCCTGTAAAGGTCAATAACAAAAAGCAGTATCGTCCAGTCCACTCATCCATCTTTGGATTTTCTGGAAAAATGGCGTTGGTGAGTTATGTTCCGAAGCCAAACAAACAAGTGGTATTGCTATCAAAACAACATAACTGCGAGAAAGCCACTTCCGGTCATCAAAGTAAACCTACTTGATTATAACCGCAAAGGTGGAGTCAAAGTATATAACCAAATGGTCTCAATATATTCATGTACACGTCAAACAAATCGCTGGCCAATGGTTGTATTCTACAACTTACTGGACGTAGCAGTCCTAGCAACTGTCAACATATTCCGACACTTCAATCCGCCTAAAAGAAACAAAAATTTGTTCAGAAGTGATAAACTCATCGAACTAGCGGAGGAAATGGTTGAGTCAGAACTGAATAACCGTTCACAATCTGCAACACAATCTAGCATTGGAAAATCTACATTGGATGCTCTCTGAATTTTGGGGAGAGTTCAGGAAGTATTACCAACAGTCCTCGAAAGGCTCTCTTGTAAAAGGGGGAGATTTCACCTTTGCCAAAGAGCAGACGACAAGAAAAGCAGAACGACCTGCGATGGATGTGGCAGATGTTGTTGCCCTTGCCACACTAGAACCTATGTGTAAAATGCTTTCCGGAACTGCCAACAACTTCAAGTTGAATACTTCTAAACATCAACTATGCTGCTTTTGAAATAAAATAATTTTATTAGAAAAAATATGATTTTTCATAGAATTTCAGTAGTGGGGTCCAAATGGACCCCAGTTCGGGTGGACGGGTTCTTTTCACAAAAAAATCGCTCCAGTTTGTCACCCCAGTTTGTAAAGGAGGGTTAATGGTGAGGAATTTAAATATCGCACGAACTTTTTCTTTCAGTGAAGAGCTTAATAACAGGCTCTGGGGAAAGTCTCGATCGTTGAGTGAGGCATTCTGAATGACAACTGAAGTTTTGATTTATGTTATCATCGCCGCGCCGCTAAGCAATTTGCATATGTATTTTGAAAAATCTCCAGATTCTCATTTGCTTCTGCGATTATACTTTTGTGTTTACCTGTTGGGGTTCTTTTTTTATAATAAATTGCTCCATATTTAAACAGGATTGCTCCATTTAAAGTTTTGATGTAAGTAAATATAATTGTAAAAGAAAGTGAGAAGGATAATGCTCATCAGGGATCATTTTAAGGTATTCAGATAAAAGTAATTTAATTATCATTTCATAACCACGTATGCGAAAAGTCAAACGTATTCTGCGTTCTGCGTGGATCGTTGTCAAGTGTGCATTAAACACGTTGAAAGAGCGCAAGTGTGCATCAAGCTTAAGAGGAGCTAATTAGGAAGCACGTTCGATTAATTCGGAAAAGACCATAGGTTTTTCATTAAGTTATTTTTTTCTCTCGCCTACGATCGTAACTGCAAGGGCCGAGAACAGAACGTGGCTATTCAGTTATATTAAAGTGAGCATGTACTACCTGAACTCTTGTTTTGTTGTTTATCAGTTGATGAGCGAATCAAATAAATCTACAGTTGAATTTTTGCAGACAAAAGTGCGTTGTTTGGATTAAAGAAATTTTTAAGAAAACTCTGATGGGGTCATTTTGATTCATGATTACGATAAGTTTTTCAAGCTTTAGTTTATAAAAGGCTTAGCACTAGCTTTCATTAAACTTCCCAGCACAGTAGTTGCGCAAAGAATCAATTTCTAGACTAAGAAAAAAATATCATGAGACAGATCTTTATATTTATGCAAAAATTCGAATTAATCGGAGATCTTCACATAAAGGGAAATAGAAACAGAAAGAGGAAAAGAAAAAAATGAATGAATTTCACGGAAAACGCTCTACTGTTCGAAATAGGACTAAATTAACAGTCACTATCAAAAACAACAAACTGACAAAGTTATTCACGCATAATTTGTAAAGTAAGTCTCCTTCAAATTTACTCGTTTTATGTTAACTAGTCACTCGAAAGATGAGTGGTGCCTGCTTACTGATTCAACTTAGTTCCTAATTATCAATTCCTGTATCGAGGTCTTTAACTGGGTGGCGATTATAAAACGATGGTGTTGTTCAAGCATCAAATCACTAAGTCTCTAGTTCTCTTCGGTTAACCAGCAAACTACCAAACAACAAACTCAACATGAAATTCGTCATTGTTTTCGTTGCCCTTTTCGGTTTGGCTTTGGCCGCTCCAGCTGCTGAAGTTGAAATCGTCCGTCAGGTGTCTGAAGTCGGACCTGAAAGCTACAGCTTTGCGTAAGTTTGCTTATTTTCTGTTATCAGCAAGGATTCACAATAATTCGATTCTTTGATTTAATAGTTCTGAGACCAGCAATGGCTCGTCTGCCAGCGAAGAAGGTCATTTGGAGAACATTGGATCAGATGATGAAGCTATTGCCGTCAAGGGTCAATTCAGCTACGTCGGAGATGATGGTGTCACCTACTCTGTCAGCTACATCGCCGACAGGAATGGATTCCAACCCAGCGGTGCTCATTTGCCAGTTGCCCCAGAAGTTTAAATTGTTTAATGGCTACCCTGGCTCTCTCTGCCTATTTATTATGTGGTCTACCTCTCCTCTCAAAACATGGAAAGATGACTGTTGATAACTGTTGTTGACTAATCTTATCGCAAATAAAAAAAAGAATTAAGAACCAAAAACTGTCAATATTTTCGTTCTGAACATGTTCTCTTCACTTATATTCATAGATTTGTGTTTAGCAACTGTTGGAAATATAAGGATTAGGTACGCCTTACAAACAATTTATTTCAAGCTCTGTTCAAACAGTTAACGATGGTGAATTTTTCAAAAATTTTGGTAACAAATCTCATAGTTTGTTTAAACAGGGTAATTTTTTTTAATTTTTCAAACTTGATGAAGAATTCAAAAGCTTTTTTGTTTTTGGCTAAATCTTCCTAATAATTTTTTTATTTCAATGTGAACTTTCCTTTTCCTTTGTATTTGAAGTTCTCCGTAGTAGTAGGTATGTATGCCAAAAAAGAGAGTATTTTTTTTTAAATACAAATAGAAATGTCTGGTAGGATGAGATGAAAAAAATACCAAATAATAAGGGGAAGTCTAAGAAAAAGTTAGTATGTATTCTACAGTACACTCCCTTTTGAAGTTACTTGCGGTTTTTTTTTTAACTTCAATCGAGAATAAGTTTTAATGAGAGTACTGTCGCCAAATTGCTTGGGCTTCTTTTTATTCCTTTGCGACTTGGCTCTCATCTATAAAACTTATTTTTGTCTTTGAATGGAGTATATGTAGCTCCCATATTTAAGCAGCTGCTCCTCTGACTTTGGAACATCGTTCAAAGACTCGAAAAGAAGCCTGGTTCTAAGCAAAGATTTTGCTAATGGCTAATTGGCTCGTCTATTGTACGAATTTCATCAAATACTTTAATTTGTTTGACTATTTTTTCTCCTTTTGTTCATGTTTCATGCTTACTGTTTTTATGATTCAAAATTTCTGAGTTTCTAAGACGACTTACTATAAATCCAGAAACTAAGAGCTACCTTGTTTTTCGATTGTGTTTGTTACCATTGCTATTTCAAAAAACACAATGAAGCGAATCTCATAATTCTGACTGAAAAAAAGAAAGAAATTAATTGTCGTCTAACACCTGTGTGGAGCGATATTACATGCAATTAAACATTCACTCCCTCTATTTTTTTTAAAGTTAGTTTGATTTCAACAAAAGATAGAGTTGGATACTCTTTAAAACGCCCTTGAACTACAAATTATATTTGAAATCAAAGAATTATTATCGAACGTAGTTAGTTTGAAAAAATCAAAATTTAAATTATAAAAGTCCCGAAAAGGTAACCATCGAGAAATGATAGTTCTTAGGCGCACAGGTGAGATAACTTTCGAAAACTACAAACATTAGATCATGCTTTGAAGTGCCAGGCGCCTAAAATTTAAAAATAAATGCGTGCGGTAATATGTAGTTGTGCCCGAAATTGTCATGTTAACTCAATCCAAACTGAATGCTTTCTTTTTATCGATAAAAGATTGCGATAATCTCAAAGTAATCGGATCCAAAATGTTCTGAATATGTATATGGTCTTGACAAGTAATCAACATTGTGCTAATCTGCTGAGTCTACAAATCCACAGCTAAAGAGGAAGAATCCATTTATGGTGGACGAATCATAAGTGTAGTCTTAGAGCTGGAAACACATCTTTGTAGTGGAGCGCTATAGGAAATAAATACAAATGTATGTATGTGTAGATGCTCGTATACTCCCCATTATATCAAATTCAACCGCCTGGCTGGTTCTCTTTTTCCACCCGGAATCGGGGTGGTTGTTCCGAAATTATAGTTTTTCTGATTATAAAGTCAAAGTGATAACCAAATTCTCTTGATTACAAAAAAGACACTTTTCAAATTTCTTCCAAATGCATTTTTCAAAACAAAGAACACCGGAAGAAATTGTGTTTATATTTATATTCATATTTATATTTATATTTATATTTATATTTATATTTATATTTATATTTATATTTATATTTATATTTATATTTATATTTATATTTATATTTATATTTATATTTATATTTATATTTATATTTATATTTATATTTATATTTATATTTATATTTATATTTATATTTATATTTATATTTATATTTATATTTATATTTATATTTATATTTATATTTATATTTATATTTATATTTATATTTATATTTATATTCAAAATTCAACGAAAATCAGAAATTTCATTGAAAAGCGAAACACTGTAGAACAACAAAATTATTCATTTTCATTTGATGCATTTGCATTTGATGTTGCCTCAGAATAAACGAAACGTTCAAAATTCAGAGTGTAGCTGAATTTTCAGCAGTTGCCAAAATCGAATGCAAAAAGAAGATTGTATTTCAGCTTTCATGCCTTGACTTTTTATATTGTGACTAAATCGGTTAGAGATCTTTTTGAATGCTTCGCGTTTGTGGCATTTGGCATTTGTTACCTGCCATCTACCATTCGTCTATTGAGCACCTTCAAAAACTCGCTGTTGGTATATTTGGAATTTGAATTTGATTTGTTGTGTTAAAAATGGGATACTTCTTTTTTTATACATGTATTTCTTATGTCGTTTTTTATGAAATACGTCCGGTGAGAAATTTCGTCGCAAAGCCTCATTTGAATTAAAATGGACTTCGGAATGCTAAAAATTAGTCTATGTTTCAAATTAAGCCTTGGAAAGATATTTTTGCTTCCAACTTCATTAAAACTCCATTAAATCTTTCAAGAAATGTTAAATCTTTCAAAAAATGTTGTCATCCTCCCCTTTTCGATCCTTCTAAAAAGTGGCTAAACGTATAAAGCTCGAAATGTACAGAAGATCATTACTATACATGGCTACTGCTGAAAGCTAAAATTAAGTGTTGAGTTGAAAAATGATTCCTATATACTTGCCCATATACCTAGTAAATTGGAGTGAAACTCAACTTTTTTTTTTCTTATGCATAGCAAGGATAGACGCTGTTAGGAATCAAAAGAGGGGAAACAAAGTAACAGCTCAATTAGAAAATATCTTGAGGGTGCACAACGCACCTGAAAATATGTAAACTTGTTCTTCAAAATTATAAGGGAAACATAAATTATTTTGCAGCATTACGCTGATTTTTTTTGTTTTACAAAACCACCTTGAACTCACCACGTGGAGGTAGCTGCTTTTGAGTTCCGCCCAACACCCTTCCCAACCATCCAACCACTTGAGTGTTCATTTATTCGTATCATTCTTCCACAATAAAACTTTTTTTTGTATTGAACTCAGGTATCTTTTTTTTATTAACTATTCTTGCTCTTATAGTAAAATCACGGTTCTCGTACCCAAAAACTTCCGCTGATGGTTCAGTTACCAGCCTTACACATGATTCTGCGTTTTGAGTGTGACATGGAAACCGAGGGTAAACTATACATTAACAATATACCCGCTCTTAACTAACCTCAAAATTTTTTCATCGCAATTTGGTTACAGGAGGCTCATTAACGTTTATATCCTGCTAATTAATTAAGTCGAAATATTCATTGGCTTCAAAGTTTATGTTACGATCTGCAAACTTCCGAATGTTTACCTGTTTGTTTTTTTTTTTCATTTTGCGCTTTCATCAATCGCCTGAGTGCTAGCTCACGTTTCTATTTTTTTGAGTCTGTCATCATCGATATTAGTAAGTTTTCAGGAAACTTCGAAGGCATTGTCAATGTCAGTTGTCTCAGAAGTAGAAGTATTAGGAAGTGTTTTCACAGAAATAGTTTTCTGAACATCAGCCTTTTTTAACTTCTGTTTTTTTCGTTAAGTTTTTCAGCTCTTTCTTGCTTTCTCTTTAAGCTTTTTCAAAGCCCTAGAGTAGCAGCCCAGTCAAAATTTTCGATCGATAACCTTGTCACGGTTCTTTGATCAGTTAAAAATGGCATCTCGTTAACGGGATCTCTTCTTTCCTCATCACAGTAACAATGTTTGATCAAATTACAGTGGCAGGAGCATACGTCAAAAAGGGTCTCAGATTGCACCAAAAATTGATCCAATTGTAATTTAATTTTTCAACCGATTTATTTTTTTATTGATCCTATATTTTTTTAAGTCCTTTTATATTTTTCGTTATACTTACTTACTTACTTAAGGTGGCGCTACAGTCCGGGTCGGACCAGGGCCTCAACCAACATGCTTCTCCAGCCAGCTCGGTCCCTAGCTAGCTGCCTCCAGTTTTGCACGCCAAGTTGGTTGAGGTCCTCTCCTACTTGTGTGCGCCACCTGAGTCGCGGTCTTCCTATACTGCGCCTTAAACTTAAACTGTTGAATTTGTTAACTTAGTCAATATGAACAATCGGCCTAAGATATTTGTTCGCAGTGGGGAATTGTCCGTATCGTCGCGTCGGACGAAATCGGAAATTCAATTGCGTTAAGCTGTCGAAAATTTCACAAATAAATTACTTTATCACATTTCCACGGGTGTGTTGAAAAAATGTCGGAGAAAAATTTCGAACTGTTGTTCAGAAGAATACCTAGAAGAAAAACCCTCAGAATCGTACAACTTCGTATAGTTATCCTCTTCAAATGGATACCTCGCTAGGACCGTATAACATTACAAGGAACGTTCTTAAAAGCGTAAAAAGGTGGTTGCTTTTCTTCAATTACGTACACAGGAATATTTCTCTACTTACATTTACTCCATTAACGAACAAAAATGATATTCGATAAAATCTAGCCAATTTTTTTTTGGTGATCTGAAGTTGTCACACTTCCTCCGATACGAATGTATACATCGAAAAATTATATCAAAGTGCCTCATAGTGCCATATAAAAAGATCTTACCATTTATAATAATTAGCGCAATTGACGAGTTAAATTAGTAGCAGTACTTCAGTTGACTCCACTCGTTATCTAGCCTTTAAATACAGGGCCTAAAATAATTCGTCAGTTTACTTTAACGTCATTGACAAAGTCTCTCTATCCCAGAATAAAAGTAAGTTGCAATAGAATTTCTCTGGAAGTTTAAAAATTGTTCATTACCATAGGCGACATTTTATATATTTGAGGCGAAAGGTTGCTCAATTTTTGAAGTTGAATTTTGAATAGAAAAGTGAAAAATTAGACTCTTCTTCTTTATTGTGAGGTATGTGCGTGTACCTAATGCAGCACACTTCCGTCTTCAAAAGAACCAATTTAATTTTATTTAACTGCATGAAAAACGCTGCACTTTTCGTTTGAATTCATTAAAAATTCGAGGAAAGAATGAAAGATGCAAAAAGCCAAAACAAAAACTGAGCAAATGCCATAAAGCTGTATCATCGAAAATGGCACTAAATTAACAACAGCTAATTTATTCACCTAATACCCACATGTTTAACGCATAATTTGTCAACTTAGTCTCCTTCAAATTTACTCGTTTTCTGTGAGTCTGTCACTATGAAGATGCGTGGTTCCATGCTTACCGGTTCATCTAAGTTCCTAATTATCAATTCCTGTATCGAGGCCTTTGTTCTGGTGGCGATTATAAAACGATGGTGTTGTTCAAGCATCAAATCACTAAGTCTCTAGTTCTCTTCGGTTAACCAGCAAACTACCAAACAACAAACTCAACATGAAATTCGTCATTGTTTTCGTTGCCCTCTTCGGTTTGGCTTTGGCCGCTCCAGCTGCTGAAGTAGAAATCGTCCGTCAGGTGTCTGAAGTCGGACCTGAAAGCTACAGCTTTGCGTAAGTTTGCTTATTTTCCGTCATCAACAAGGATTCACAATAATTCAATTCTTTCATTCAATAGTTCTGAGACCAGCGATGGCTCGTCTGCCAGCGAAGAAGGTCATTTGGAGAACATTGGCAAGGATGATGAAGCTATTGTCGTCAAGGGTCAATTCAGCTACATCGGAGATGATGGTGTCACCTACTCCGTCAGCTACATCGCCGACAAGAATGGATTCCAACCCAGTGGTGCTCATTTGCCAGTTGCCCCAGAGGTCTAAATAGTTGAATGGTGACTTAACCTATCTCTGCCTATTTTTTGAGGCTTACACTCAGTCAATGGGAAAACTTCTGCTGATAAAAGTTGTTAACTAGTCTACCTGTAAGAAAAGTTGAAAAAAATAAAAATAAAAATATATTTAAAAAAAAAATGTAAAAGAAATTTGATTGAGTTATGAAAAAGCAATCAAGAACTTTGCTCTTCAATTTATTTTAGAAAATTGACAACGATGCCGTTTCACCGAAATAAGTAGTCTCCGCCGACAATATTTTCTCAGCTCATTGTATACAAATAAAGAAGTTATATGGGAAAGCTCAGATCAACTCAACAAAGTTTCGTTCACTTTGGAAGGCCCAACTATAGCCTTTAGGCTACAGGGTAGAGCTTGCAGGGAATGAACTCTAGCTATTTCCTTTAAACTCAAGAGGCTTTTCAGAAAATTGATGTACAATGTCTTGAAAAGGATCTTTGCAAGATGTGTACTTTGAATAGCCTCATTCTTCGTGGCCGTTTGTAAATTAAAAGGAGCTTAGAACTTGGTTTTATAATTTGCGTAAGAAAAAAGAATTGTTTAGTGTACATTGAGTATAAATGGTGGCGAAATGGTTAACATTGCTGTTTTCTGGCTTATAAATCATCTCGAATCTATCTCATGAGAAACTAACAAGTACAAACCAGAACTCTTTCTTGAACCTTAGATTCAAAATCGTGCTAAATAAAACCGTGGAGTATACATTTAACTAGGCCTTGGCCCATCAAGAACTTTTGTCGAAAAGACTTTTTCTGCTGGACAGTTAACAAAATAGGACCAATCGCAGAAACCGTTGAGGTGTAAAGATATCGTTTTTTTAACTAGATAGGACGAAGGTAGTTCACCTTCACTAGCACGTCGACCTGAAAGATCTCTTGTGCTGTTTCCTTAGGTTTAAACACGTAAAGTGTAAGGTTGTTCATTCGAAGTTGAGGTCGTAAGAACCTAAGAATATTCGAAGTAGAGGAGCTCCTGATGTCAAGGTGAATCCTTTTCGGAAACGTTTTTTTTTAAGGCAGGCTATTCACATAAAATGTGTTCAACTGTTTCTATGTCTTCGAGGCAGAGACGGAAGGTGTCATCTTGGCTGATGCCCAAGCCCATGTTCTGAAGGTGATATTTGAGAGAGCAGTGACCAGTGAAGAAGTTCAAGTAATTTTGCGTCACGTTTGCTCATGTCAAGAATTCTTTTCATACGTCTTTGAGGTAAGTCGATAAAAAGTTTTGACTAGCGGGCGGTGGCCATTAGAGTTATTCCAGGTATGGATCTTATTCTGCCTTTCCAAAGTAACCAGTTCGCGTTTAATGCTACTACTTGGGAGACCGCAGTAGAGATCCGGGCCTTTGAATTGGGATTGAGAGCCAAGTCTATCTAGGCAGTCAGCCTCTACGTTACCCTGTACGCCGTCACGTCCAGGCACCCAGGAAAGAGTTATTTTATTGGGGGTGGCTAATTGAGATAGACATATCAGGCCGTTTCAAACGAGTTTGGATTTGATTTTGATAGAGGACAGGCCCTTAAGGGCTGCTAGACTGTCAGAGCAAATTAGAATGCGTGATCTTTTGAGGTTTCTTCTATTGCATTCGCTAACACAGAATTCTATAGCTATTTCCTCTGCTTGAAAGATAGTTGTTGTGCTACCAAGTTAAATAGATGATTTCAAGTTTTGACCAAAAATCCCTGCACCCACACCGTTGTTAGTTTTTGAACCATCAGTGGATAAGGATATCGCACAAAAAAACTAGATGTACACAAATGTATTTTTTTTTTTTTTTAATAATTTTGAGTTTACACAACCGATCTAGTCCAAATTTAAATTTTATTCAATTGAAATTTAAGAATTTAAAGAGCTGTTAATTCTAACTAAATGCTTTTGATACGTTCTATAACAATATCTTTCGACAAAATTCTTGTTTTTCAGTATTTTCAAATTGACTTCACCGGTCTACTTCAAAATCACGTCACATTTTAGTTTTTTTGAATTGTGATAACTTGAAGTCACTGAGTGTCTAGGTCTTGAAATAATGATACCTGTCATATAACCGATATGATAATATTTATATTTTTTAAGAATGGCTCTAGCAATTTCGATAAAATTTTGTTTGAATGATTAGTTTTAGATTGTCTTTCTTATGATGCAAAAAAAATTTCGGAAAAAGTCTAAAAACGGTACCTCCCATAATACGGGTTTCTCAAAACCAATATTTTTGTTTTAGAAGTCGTAAGTTACTTACGAAAAATTGCATATCAACATTTGAAACACTTAAATTTTTGAAATTTCCATAAATTATAAGACTGTCTTTGTGTTTTGAAATTTTTTTGTCAAAAGAACTTCTAGCATGGTCTTAACTTTGCATACTTAAATTTTGAAAAACTAGTCTAAAAAAAAACTGAAAAATAAAAAACTGTGTTTTTAAGAAACTGGTCCAACAATTTTGATTAACTGCTTAGCTTTTATATGTATGTATTCAAAATTGCAAAAAAATGGCGTTTTTACATTTTCGCTTAAGGCTTTTGGAATATTTAATTAAATTTTTTTCAATATTTTGTGTGACTTAATTCAATTTTCATATTTAATGTGTAGTCTTTAACCCTGTATCACCAAGTATATTATGAAGAGCGAATACTAAAACCTTTTAATAATGTATTTAGCCCACAATCACAACTTCGTGCGACACAGTCGTGTGCATTTTTTCTTTAAGGAATTTAAAACACTCAGCAGTTCGGCAACGGTAGTTTAAAATAAATTGATGAAAAAATGTCACACATAAATCAAAAGTCCGAAATTTGTGGCTAGCCAGACTCAACCGAGTGGTGTTATTGGTGTAATGGTTTGCATATCTGCCGGTTATGCGGGAGGTTCGTTTTTCGAATCACAACACAAACTAAAGAAAGTTTTTCCACGGGTATCACCTCTGGCGAGTAATTGGCAAGTCCCCCGATTGTAAATTCATTGACATGAAAAGAGCTTTACATTATGTGTGTAGATTCAATCGAAACAAAAATAAGAGATTCTTTTGGTAAACAAAAAGTCCTAAATTACGACAAAGTCTTTACAGAAACCCCAACAAAGCAAAACTGTCAGCATGTCTAGACGAAAAGTAAGATGGTTTTTTTTTTTTTTTTGCATCTCAGAGACATAAGTCGCACTGGGCTTAGAGCAAGCCCATTTGTACGTACTTATTTACGCTCTTCATCATAAATGCAAGTGTTAGAAGTTAGTAAAACGCCTACACCAGCACAAAGAGAGCGTATAAAGCAAATAAAAACAAAGAAAATTTATAGCTACATAACATAAACAAATTAAACAAGACTAGACTAGATAATATAAAAATTAATACAGATTACAAATGAGATAAATAATAGAAAAAAAAAGCTTTTGTTTCAAACTATTTTTACTAATGTTAAAATCAATAAGTAAATGATTTGAATTAAATAATCTACTCATGTGCGATATCGGCTCATGCATGCCATAATTGGTTCTGTGATGGGGGCAGTGAATTAACTCTAAATTACGTAAGTAGTGAGATCCTCCGCGGTAGTTAAAACCTATGGACGAGAGCAAGTAAGGAGCATCAATATAACCAGCAATGAGCTGATGGATAAATATTAGATCATTGTTGATACGTCTTTGGGAAAGGGTTTGCAAGCTTAAAAGCTGAATACGGTGCTCATACGGAGGCAGATTAAAAGGATCCTCCCAAGGAAGACCTGTCAGAGCAAATCGTATAAATTTATGTTGAACTGCCTCAATACGAGACTTATGAATTTCATAAAGTGGAGACCAGACTTGAGATGCATACTCCAGATGAGGACGAACATAACAGTTATACAGAGATAGTGTTACATAAGGATCATTAAATTCTTTTGCCCATCTTTTTATAAAACCTAGCATAGAGTTTGCTTTCCTTACAATTGAGCTAATGTGCTCATTAAATTCGAGGTTAACATTAAAGTAAACACCAAGGTCTCGAAAACTTGAAACATTACATAATAAATGACCAGGCATCGAATACACAGCTTTACAAGGTTCCCGTTTTTTCGAGAAAGTCATAGTTTGGCATTTGGAGGTGTTGAGACTAAGGCCATTCTTACTGCACCATATTACAAAACTATCGATATCTTTTTGAAGAAGTACGCGATCAGTAGCATTCATAATGGATTTAAAAATTTTCATATCGTCTGCGAAAATCAAAATTTTACTATAAGAAATGCATGAGGCCACATCATTGATTGCGACAATGAAAAGTAAAGGTCCAAGGTGACTGCCTTGTGGCACACCCGACAGGGCAATAAAAGTGTTCGAAAAGCAGTTACGAAATTTAACTTGATAAGTTCTATTCTGCAGATAGGAACAAATCCATATAATAAATGCATTGGGAAAACCAAATGCCTTAAGTTTATATAATATAACATCATGAGAAAGTTGATCGAATGCTTTGGAAAAGTCAGTATAAATACAATTGAGTTCATACCCATTTTCAAGGGAGATGGAACAATTATGATAAAAAGATAGCAGGTTGGTTACCGTCGATCTTCTTTGGATAAAACCATGCTGTTGATTGCAAATAATATTTTTTGTGTAAAAAGAGAGGCAGTCACAAACAACTTGTTCAAAGAGCTTAGGAATGCATGAGAGTTTGGAAATGGGTCTATAATTTTTGATATCTATCTTTTCACCCTTTTTGAATACAGGTGTGATGAAGGATTTTTTCCAAAGACTAGGAAATACGCCTGATTTCAATGAGAGCTGGAAGAGATACTGAAGTGGGTACGCTATTACAGAACGGCATTTTTTTAACAGAATTGGCGGTATACCATCTGGACCAGAAGAAAAATCATCATGAAGAGATGATAAATACTGTAAAATCTTATCTATGTTAGTAGGTATAGTATTAAAATTTACTTGAGAGCAGTTGCGTAAATACGAAAAGTAATTTGTTAAGTGTAAACTGGTAAATCTTATGAAAGCTTCAACATTTAACAGTAATCTAACAAATGTCAACCTTTTTTTTTTTATTTCAAGAATTAAAATTTATTTTTAAAGTCTAAGTTTATTTTTGGAATTCTATACAAAATAATTATGGTTATCTTTTTTCAATTGAACTTGCGGTTATTCTTTGAGTGTACTTCCATTAAAGTCGAAGGAAGGAAACAGTTCACTTTCAAAGACCTCGACAGAAATGACACAGTTTCTTCATTTCAGATTATTTCACTCATCTTTCTTACCCCTCTAAAATTGATCACTTTACTATGTCATTGACTTGTTCCGAGTTGCCCCGCATCCATTTATAATTAATCAATTCGAATTTGGGGCGATTCGAATGAATGAACCGGTTGGCCTGCACTACATTATGAATAAAATTGACTTTCAAGATCAAATATCACAGAAATTAATGCAAAGTTGAATGAATGAGATGACATATTATGCGAACGAAAATTTGTAGGGCTCAGAGAAGTAAATATTAACATTTAACATTTCATTTTGGATTGTGGGCAATTTTCTAAGTCGGTCTGACAGCTTTATTAGCGATGTATCAGTGCCAACAATAAATTGTACCGGCATAATATTGATTTGATTGAATCTGTTATACTTCAAAAGGCTGAAACAGGAATATGACTTTAATGGGTTGAAAAAAGTAATGACACCTGGTGCAAGAATTGAATAGTTATTGGTTTTGAGTTAGAATGAGCAAAGTAAGTAAGACTGTGCAACATTTATGCAAAGCAGTTGGCTCTTTTGAAAGAAGCTCTACAGATTTGTTTTTTGGTGCAAACAAAATGTCTTTTTGACTCTGTGACAATTTAGAATTATATACACTTACAGTAAACCATGAAAAAAGCATTGCTTTTTAAGGGGGGGGGGGGGGGGGCAGGGTATCATGGTAAAAAAAACTTTTATTTCGAATTTTTTCCTTAAGTATGGATTGAGTAATTTTATTTCGACTTTTCGTACGTTATTGAGCATATTTTCGACAATATAGGGTAATTTTTTCATGCACAGATATTGAAGCATAACAGAGCTTCCCACAGAACGTCTTGAGAAAATAAAACAATTTGCGGTGCCCACCATAACTCGGAATTATTTGAAAATAAAAAACTTAGACAAATTAGTCAAATTATGATCAAATCTTCCCCCCAACGTTCTGTGATAATTTTCTTTTTCATTTAAAAACTTTTGGCGGACATTTAAAGTGTAAACTGTTATTTTCCACTAAAAATTCTGCTTAAAAAATTAATTTATGACCTAAATTTACTTTTTCAAGTAGTTTAAATCTTTCAGAAAGTCTTAAAAGTCTGTGGATAGTCCTGAAAATGATAGGGTTCCAATCCACCGCTGTCTGTAGATAAATTCCCGCAAACGGTTTAAGTCTTCACTAGTGGTACGTCAAGTCTTGGACCCAAAAAAAGATAAAAATAGTCCTAGTAAGCATAAGTTACTATTTATAAACGAACTAAAACTTTGAACGCTTTTTCTCGAAACATAAGCTTAACCTACCGTTACTTTTCAAATTATTCTCTTTGCATGAATTTTAAATTTGTAATAAACTAGCTGACCTGCCCAGCGTAGCTCAGGCCTACGTTTATCACACTGAAAGCTGGGCAAATTAGCTTCAAAGTTTCCATTTTTTGTTGATTTACGTGTATTTTATATGGACAAAAGTGATATTCAGGAAAAATACCATAACTCGGAACGGGTCGACTGGTTTCAAAATTGTCTAATAGAAACAATCTACCAACCCCCTAAGCTACCACAAAAATTTGGTTTTATTCGGTCTAGCCGTTCTCAAGTGATGCGACCACAACCAACGTTCATTTATTTTTATATAAAGATTATTGTAAGAAACATGGTTTTCAACAGTCGTTCAGGCAGGTCCTTCCTTTAACAATGAGGAGGAAATGGGCACGACTGTCTCACACGTATACCAACCGCACATTTATTATGAAAAATAGATAAAATCACATTACATACGATGCTTGGTTTTTTATTTTTCACCTTTTTCAAAAAGCAGGTTCTTGAAAATTCAAGTATGCAAGCCTTAAGATACAAGAAAATTTTCGAAAACTAATATTTTCTTAACTTCCTTCCTAAATATGAAATTTGATCAAAGTCGTATTACCCTTCAACGAAAATGCTGGTTTTGAACATTTTTTCATAAATTTTCTTACATCATAAGAAAGTCAGTCAAAAATTAATCCTTTGCTCAAAATTTAATCAAAATTGTTAGGGTAATTTTGGAGAAAAATAAGTTCGATGGGAAATACCGTTATTTCAAGACCTAAAGACCCCAATCTCAAATTGAGAAGAGAATCGGTCAAGCAGTTCAGGCTGTAAATTTATATTCCGACAAACCGACATACAGACAGGCAGACAGAATGTCAGGACTGTCCTGGGATGGAACTTATTTTGGAGCAACCAAGGCCAAACCGAATAAGGCAACGAAAACAGTGACGAATTTCAAGATGAGCTTGCAGGTTGGTAGTTTACTGGCTAACCGAAGAGAACTAAAGACTGATTGGTTTGAAATAACCACACCATGGTTTTATAATCGCTATTAGATCAAAGACATTGCTTAAAGAATTGATTATTAGGAACTTAGCGGAACCGATAAGCTGGTACTACGAATCTCTTCACATACTTAACTCACAACGAGACTATATAATAAAAATAAAAAGATTGTTGTACAAAGCTTACAATAAGCGAAATAACATTGCTTACAAATAAGCTTGATTTTAATCAGCTGTAACTTCAGTGTATGTGTATAAAATTTTTTGATTTTAAAAGGATCAGGTTTCTAAACCAACTCAAATATCTTAAACCTTTTAATTGATTTGGAAAGAATACTTTATCAGCTTTAAAATGACACCTTAATCGTCCTAATCGCTTGAATACAGACAACTTTATAGTACAAAGTCTGAGATAAGATGACCATAAAATCACAATGTACGGTTTTTTGAGTAAACTAAGTTAAGCTGGAGGGGAGAAGAAAATTAGAAAAAAAAATCCTTTGAATATTTCGTATTTCGATAGCAAAGGAACATTTCCACAAAGTTTGAGCAAAATCGGAGGTATAGCAACATTTTGCATTGACCGTTTTCATATGTAATGGCTCATAAGGCATAACTTTGGTAGGTAGTTGTCGATTAAGTACCATTTTTTGTAGTTCAATGGTTGAGCTTTTTCTGAAGAAATCGCAGGAATTTCGTTACAAAAGCTACAATGTTTGTGATTATGTTAAGAACAAACCATCTGATGCTCAGGAATGACATAGATAGTGAAGAGAACCTGGAAATGTTGCAAGAAAGGAAATTAGGGGGCAAGAGCACGGTTGCCACTTTCCAAAAAAATATGTCCAAAAATGAAAATAAAAATGACCAAACGTAGCTTGAACTGACCAAATCTATATAATTGATTCCGATGAAGAAAGAAGGGAAGAACACCAAGTTCTCAAACGGAAAAAGCAGCATGAGAAGCGCTTGTTTAAGGAAATATAGAAATTTCATGAAAGTATCAGCTTCAAAGTTTGCACCAAAAGTTAAAAAATCATGCCAGGGTGGAAAACTAAGAACCAAGCCCGTAAAGACCACCTAGCAAACATATCTATAGAACCGCATTCATCTCTGAGGATCTTGAAATGTTAATTATGCAGACTCAACTTACACGATTATCATCAAGAATGCCATACGCCAAATCAGAAGAAGCTAGGGTTGCAAACTCGTATGTTAGCTCAAATCAAATAAAACTGGATTTCCAGACGGTCTCGACGCCGAAATTTTCAAGGAAGATAGTGATTAGTTTGAAAAGAGAGTGCACCAGCTGCATGACTTAGTCGGGAGAAAGCATGTTCAATGAATGGAAAATCTTACAATTGCACCAATTATAGAGGAATACTCCTCCTTAACGTCAGATGCGATGTCTTGTCTTTGTGAAAGTCTGAAAACCCTTACGTCAACAAATTCGTACAGCACACGGGAGATCTTGGAAAAAACATACGTATGACAGTATTGACAGAAACAAGCAGTGCAGCATCTAGTTGCCAATAAACCTTGGTTTTCAGTTCGTAAGACAGATTTAATTACGAAGTCACCACACATGCCGGTCATTTGAAGAAAAGCACGTGTCATTTGATATCAGTGTTTGCTACCTGAATTCTTCCCGGCAAAATCCTAGTTCTACTTCAGGGCGGCTACCTCAGAGCAATCGTTGGGCTTGAACGAACATAATTCGATAAGAAAACTGCCTTACGTATACATTTCAATTTAAAGGACCTATACTGAAAGGTTTCTCTTACTTCATTTCGCTGAAAAAATGACCAAATGGAATAAAAAGTGATCAAGTGAAAAAATAATGACCAGATTTGGACATAAATGACCAAACTGGCAACCGTGGGCAAGAGGTGTAATGCCTTGGTCTCTTTGTTTCTCTATTGTCTTAAGCGACGGCGACGCTTAGATTAAATTTGAGATTAGATTTACTCTTGGGCAATTGAGATATGTGGAAGGTAAAGAAATAAATTGAAAGCTGAACGTTCTCAGGACCAATGCATTTTCTACGTGTCTAAAGAATTGAAAGGTTTTGATACATTTTCTTAAAGCAATCGTCAAAAAAAAACAATTGGTTTATTTACGTATTTACATTTATTAATTAGAAGGTTTTCAGGCCTTTATTTTTTTTTTTATTTTTTTTTGGTTAGACTAGTTAACTACTTCCAACAAAAGAAATTTCTTCCATTGAATTATTGTAAGGCGCAACAAACTGGAAGAGCAATGCAAATTTAGCATTGAACGATTTAAACTTCTGGGGCAACTGGCAAATGAGCACCGCTGGGTTGGAATCCGTTCCTATCGGCGATGTAGCTGACGGAGTAAGTGACACCATCATCTCCGACGTAGCTGAATTGACCCTTGACGGCAATAGCTTCATCCTCTGATCCAATGTTCTCCAAATGACCTTCTTCGCTGGCAGACTTGCCATCGCTGGTCTCAACACTATTGAATGAAAAAACTTAGTTATTTTTTTGTTTCCTCATTGGTGATAGGAAGTAAGTAAACTTACGCATAGTTGTAGCTTTCAGGTCCTACTTCAGAGTCTGAGCGAACAATAACAGCGTCTTGGGATCCTGCTGGTGGAGCGGCCAAAGCCAAACCGAAAAGGGCAACGAAAACAATGACGAATTTCATGTTGAGTTTGTTGTTTGGTAGTTTACTGGTTAACCGAAGAGAACAGTGTGGCTTGAAACTCCAGCCACAGCATCATTTTATAATCGCTATCAAACCAAAGACCTCGGTAGAGGAATTGATAATAATTAAAAACTTAGTTGAACCGGTACTACGCATCTTTAAAGTGACATACTGACAAAAAACGAGTAGACACATTTGAAGGAGACTCAGTTGACAAATTATGCATAAAGCATAAATTAGGCGAATAAATTAATTTGTTGGAGAGTTGGTTAGTCTTCATTGGTATAGAGCTTTTTCAATAGGAACTTCAGCATTTTTGATTTTCTTTTTGTTGCTATTTTCATGCATATATTAGTGGATTATTATTATTTTTGATTTTTTCTACATTTACATTATACTCCAATAATTTGAAAATATAAATTGACAATTAATCGTCCAAACAAATATTTAAGCTGTTGAACATCTAGTACTAAAATTATGAAATACGAAATGAATGTTTAATGCAAACAAGCTGCAAGAGTACGGAGCAATGGCTTTCTGCAAAGACTCCAAGATATATTTCCTCGTGTTGAAGCATGAGTTTAGATTAAACAGCCTAACCATGCCTGTCAAAGGCATGTGATAATGGCAGAGTATTAACTAATCAAGTAATAAAGTTATTTTAGATGCAGATATGGATGTTAGTAACTTCCGCGTGGTATAGGTCATTGCATTCCGCTTTGTTTTGTTACGCCAAACAAAGCTTCAAACAGTTTATCAAAAAAATTAGTAAATATGGTGGTGCAATAAGGTTCAGGGAACTTTGGGGCTTGCCACATTTCAAAAACCTACTGTCTTACGCTAGACACTTCGGCTCAGTTGGCAAGCGTTTTTTATGGCAGTATAATTGGTATCGGAGAACTTGTCAATTCCTTGTGGAAGGCAATACCCGTACAAAATAAGTTTCGAGATTCTGGGATTCGAACCATCAACTCCCACGTATCAGGCAGACATGCTAACGGTAACAATAAGGGCATGGTACATTAACAAGAGCACAACAACAGTGATAGCTAACACCTATAGCCTAGCCCTTTCATACTCCATTGCAGTCGTCTAACTCCATTGACAAATTTAGAAAGAGCATGACATTTGTTGTATCAATAACATAAACGAATTCAGCAAGTACTCATCTGCTACACCAATTCAGCCACATAAAAAACCAGTAACACTGTCGAATGTTTTTCGAAATCGATGAACAACGACTGAAACGTTGAAAGATATTTGCATTAAGTGTTATCTACGCAGGATGATCCCAGAGCACCCATTTAAAATCAAATGCATCAGCGACATTGCTACACCCTAGATCCCTTCATAGTTATTTTACTTTTTTATTGTAAGCTTCCGAGAACCAACCAACGACCAAGACGAATATGCAGTTGGTGCGGCTGGTCAGACTCAGAGCACTTTAATTTGCTAAATCTCCGACTAGCCATTTGTTGTGCCAGTGGCGAAATGGTTAGCATGATTATCTGTTTCGTGGAAGTATCGAGGTTTGAACTCTGGAAACAGAAAAGAAAAAGTGTTTTTAGGTGGTATCACGAGGATTTGGCATGTCCTCACAGGGTAAATCCACTGCTATGAAACACGGTCTCGAACTTGTTTGTTGGGAATCTGGATAAAGTTGTTTGTTCTGGAAATGTGCTAAGCCCCGAGGTTTCTACTCAACTCAACGCAAAAACCTCGTTGTTGTATCTTCTTCTGTCTTCTCCACACATTGTCTTCGCATACGGGACCAAAGATCATTCAGAGAATTTTGCTTTCGACCAAGGGTTTCTTCCTTCGCTTTCGATAAGCAGGACTGGGATGATCAAGGATTTATTCAGGGTTACCTGAATTTTTCTGGAGAGGGTTTTCCTTCTCAGTTGCCTTCAGCAACGGCCAAAGAAGCAACGGTTGGCTAGAGTTATTCTCCGTTGACTACCTCGAAGTTATGTCTGTCTATTGTGACGTTTGGTCCAATTCGTCGATGTTGAGTGTCCTTGATTGATGACAACATAAAGTTAGTTTTACCCTCATTAAACATCAAACCCATTTCTGCCGCTCCTGTTGCAATGCTCACAAAAGCACCTATGAGATTACGCTTTTTTCTTCCCATTACGTCAATATTGTCTGCATGAGACAGACTTTCAAAGGATTATTCCTCTGGTGTTGACGTTTGAGTTTTGTGCCATCTTTTCAAGTATGATGTTAAAGAAATCGAATTACAGTTTGTCGTCCTGTCGATAGCTTTTTTCAACATCAAAGGTCTCGGTGAGTTCTCTACCAACCTTGACGGAGCAGCGTGAATTCTCCAAAGTCATCCTGCATAGTCGTACAGTCGGCATACCTGCAAAACTCGACATGGCTCTGTACAGCACGTCTCTGTAAATACTGTCATACGCAGCCTTGAAATCGTAAAAAAGATTGTGTATATCCATGTCTTGACTTTGCCTCTTCGTCTTGAGCTTTTGTCGCATCTGGGGATTAGTCTTGTTTGGTTCGGAAAAACTTCTTTTCATTAAAATAAATAAATACTTTTCAGTGTGTACTTTTAGGACTAGACTTCGACTGTATTTTCTTGATGCTCACCTGCCTTTGTTTTCTGTAAAATTAAGTCAATGAATACCTCTGTTAGGCAATCTTACATCTTTCAATGTAGAAAAGTTTGCTTTACGCACTTTATATGGACATGGGCTGGGTTGGTTTTCCCTCTTTTTATTTAGGTCTTTTTGTGTCATCAATCCTTGCGTTATTGATCTGCTAAGCTTTTTTACATAAGTCTTTTCGTGAATCAAGCCATTAACTTTGTACGTATTGACAGACGCTATCGATTCAGGGCAAATTATTGTGGTTTGTAGAGTTGGATCCACTTTTTTGAAGTGAAAACTTCCTTAGGCGCGTCGCTGCACTTTTGCGATGGGGGTAATTTTAATGCATTGAACTCGCGACCGACACTATTTTTTGGCTCATCGTAAGTAAAATAGTCAGAGCCTAGCGTCTCAAGCTCGATTCCCAGACATGACTTTCCTTTTTTTTTATTTATTTAAGGTGAAAACATAAGTAAAATAGATCCCACGGCTGGGATTCGAACATGAGACCCAGAGCTAACTAGGCAGCGACTCAACCAATGAGCCAAGAGACACTTAAATGACTTCTTCAATGCAATGAGCAGGAAAACTAGTTCACATAGGATCGGATGAAAGAGATGAAATAAGATGACTTTGGTTAAATTTCTCAGATAGTATTGGTCAAAAACGTTCAACAAAGTTGAGAAACCAAAACCACATTGCAACTTGTTTATCGACAAATACGCTGTTCCCATTTCTACTCAAACATCTTCAATACCACTCAACAACAACAAAACTATAGGGGCGAAAAGAAAAGACATTATCGTTAAAAAAAAAAATAATGTATTAATTTTAACAGAAACTCACAAGGGTGACAAAGAAATATATGATATTCCTAATTTTAGTTGCAAGTTTCAGTGGACACGATCGTCCAGCAGCAGGAGTCAGTGATGGATTACCGCATAGGCCCGTGAGGCCCGGGCCTAGGGCGGCACGATTTAGGGGGGCGGCAAAATTTTCAGAACGTTAAAATTTAAGAGCCGTAGAAATATACCAAAAATTTATTTTTAAATTGGCTCTGTTGTTTTTTTAAATTCATTAAAAATTTTCTATGGACTATAATATAATTTATTTTTTCATTGACTTTTCAATTTGAGGGTGCATTATTAATATTTTGATGGAATCAATTATAGTCTAATTTTATCAAATAAGGTTATAAAAAAGAAACAATCAAATTTATAAGCTTCCTTGCGAATAACTAAATATTTTTTCACTTTTGTAACGGGTGATTTTTTAAGAGGTTTAGAACTTTTTTAAAAAAAAAAAAACACAAAAAATTCGAAAAAATGAATGAAATATTTATTTGAATCGATAGTTTGAACCTTGCAATTTAATGTTTAAAGATAATTTCATGCAAATGTTGACCGCGGCTGCGTCTCAGGTAGCCCATCCGCTGAGTCCAATTTTGACATACTCATTCACACATATCGGCCGGTATCTCACGAATGAATGCATGGATGTTGGCTTCCAGTGCGTCAATCGAAGCGGGCTTGTCCCTATAGACATTAGCCTTGACATACCCCCACAAAAAATAGTCTAATGGTGTCAAATCGCACGATCTAGGCGGCCAATTGACCGGCCCGAAACGTGAAATTAACTGTTAACCAAACTCGCCTCGCAATTGCGCCATTGTTTCGCGTGCTGTGTGGCATGTGGCACCGTCTTGTTGAAACCACATATCATGCAAGTCAAGAACTTCCATTTCGGGCAAAAAAAAGTTTGTTATCATCGCTCGGTAGCGTTCACCAAGGTCGAGAATGCCGACCATAAAATGGAAGCAGCGCGCGATGAACATTTCGAACCGAGCACGAATTTTGATAGTAAAATTCAATAATTTGCAAGCGTTGTTCATTTGGAAGACGATCCATGGTTAAATTGCAAACCAAACTGAAGCTGTTTGACAGTGACACAAGGTACTAAACACACGTCAGCTGTCAAAACCAGTGTTGCCAAAACCAAACCAGCTAAAAAATCACCCGTTATATTTGGTGAGATTACTCTTACTATGTACATATTAAAAATTTCAAAAATCGAGTTCTTATCGGATTTTCAAATTTTGAGGTCTTAGGGAGCTATTCTGAGTAGTTTCAGCGTGATGTCCCGCCGTGTGTGTGTGTGTGTGTGTGTGTAAGCAATAGTTTTGTCGCACGATATCTCAAGAACGAATCAACCGATTGAGATATCGATTGTGCATTAGAAATTGCGCCGAATGCCGCCAAGCGGATCAATATCGAACGACGCGATTCAAAAATATCGCAATTTAAAGTTTTACAAAATAATGTTTTTTTCGAAAGCGAGTCGCAGTAATTATTTCAGTTTTACGAGTGCAGTTTAAAAAGTAGAAGTCTCAAAGTTCGTTACTTAGTTTCTTGCTTTTTGTCTACGACCGGTAGGCGTTTCCATAAGAAATACGCGATCTGAAGCTACATGATTGCAGCGAAAATTACAGCATCTAGAAACCGCAATTTTGGTC
Source organism: Melanostoma scalare (assembly GCA_949752695.1). NCBI lineage: Eukaryota > Metazoa > Arthropoda > Insecta > Diptera > Syrphidae > Melanostoma > Melanostoma scalare. The sequence continues at coordinate 184,090,364 of OX456984.1, read as the reverse complement.
ATGGCTCATAATGTTATTTTAGATGGCTTCAGTGCTGCAAGTAAGAAGCTTCAAGAATCTCATGCGAATTTATCATCTGTGGTAAAAATTTATGGTTCTTTGACATTATTTCTTCAAGATATGAGCGACAAACAATACTCTGAATATGAAGAAAAAGCAAAACCACTGTCTGGAGTTCAAGTTAATTATCGTTATGATACAGATCGCAAGAAAACCAGAAAAATTCAGGCAGATGAGTTACGGGTGAATGAAACAATACCTTCATCTGGTCACGAAAACTTTCGCACCAATGTGTATTACAAAATTTTAGATACTTTAAACGTACAATTGGCCGGACGTAAAAGTGCTTATCAAAAACTTTACGAAAATTCTAGTTTTTTTGATAATTAACCTGACATACATACGATAGAACTGAAAAATCTTGAGAATAAATTAGTTAAAAAGTGTCCGTATCCCTAGCAAATACGGAAGATGGAGCGTAAAAGAAATATACGCACAGGAAATATACAATGGCATGCATTCTCAAAATCTTCGAGATTGTTTATCTGAAGGTAGACATTGCTCTGCGTATTTTTTTGAGTATTCCCGCTACCAATTATTCAGGAGAAAGATCTTTTTCTACCTTGAAAAGGGTTAAATATTTTTTACGCGCAAATATGGGCTAAGATAGACTTAATGCTTTTGCATTATTGTCTACTGAAGCTCTACTAGTTCAATAAATTGATAATAGTGACATGGTTGATGCTTTTACTCGGACAAAAGTCAGGAAGAAGAGATTTACAAACTAGGTAATACATTATAATATGAAAAAAATGGTTACTTTTATTTGTTATGCTAGCTCGAGTTTAATAAACATTTTTTTTGTATTATTTAATAATTATATTTGTTATTTATATAAATAGAGCACTCTCTAATGATTCGCATTATGAGTCGTGTAGAAAATAAAAACTATATTTTAATAACAATTGTGATTCAAAATATATAGAATTTTGTTAATCAAAAAGGGCGGCGTATCAGACAGGGCCTAGGGCGGCAATAAGCCTTAATCCGCCACTGGCTGGAGTAGCTATCTATAAAAGGTTGTCTGATACAACTGCCATATTTTGCGCAAATCATATGGATTTGCATTCGAGGTACACAAGTATGTTTAGTAGGTACTAATGTTTTTGATATCGGCGTTCTATGTGTTTTTCGTTGCCACTTTGAAAATGGACAGCTATAATAATTGGCAATTATATTTCACGGAATACGTCTTTAAGTGTTATACGAGAGTTTTTATATAAAAATCTATTTATTTATTCTGAAGACGCTTCTGCATACCTTCACTATAAAATTGGGGAGAGATTTGATGATTTGCCAATGACTTTAAGTAGTGATTTTAACATCAACTTCACCGATGATACAAATTTGCCACTAATTCAATTTTTAAGAATAACGAATGACCGCAGTCTTAGTACAACGAAACATAAATCGACAATTGATGAAGTCTTTCCGAGATATTTGAATAGATTCGAGTCAAAATTGTTCGTTTGCTATTTTAGTTGCCATAGACTTATTATTCCAGTATTAGAATACGATGATTTTGGAGATGATAATGGAAGAGATGAAATTGTGAGTGAAAATACATAAGTTTCAGTGATGTTCTTCCATATGTATTAACATATATATAATATAAAGCATTGAATGAAATTTTGATAGTATTTTTGTGTTTTTATAATAAGGAATAAGGAAAACATTTCATTTAAAGGATTTTCCTGTATATTCAAATATTTACTGAAAATTCAATTCTGTTTTCACTTCTGTCGGCACTCCCGACTACTTTTTTTTCACGTTGTAGTAGCATCTTCGTTGCCATATAATTTAAGCCCAGCCGTTCAAATTTATTGTCCTTCCACTTCCAAAATCCGATCTCCAAACTCGAAAATCGGTAGTCACGCTCTCAACATTTCAGTTTAGATTCGTCATGAGTTTGTTGGGTACACCTACACAACTACGATTTGACCTTATTGTTCCACAACCGTGAATTTTTTCAAACTTCAATTCACATACATGTTTCAACCAAACAAAGTGTAAGAAGGAGTTACTGAGACTTATTAGTCCATAACAGTTCTTTTACTGATTCAAACACTTGCCTTAACTAAGATTATGCACTGAGAACACATTTATTCAATCTGTTCAGAAAATAAAAGCTCCTACCTTGCAAAAACTATTTTTAATTATTTTCTAAAACAAAAGAAAGTTACAATTGTCACTGAGCAAATTCGTTTTTTTTTTTTGTATAGTTGCAGTTATTGCGGAATTAGCCCAGTCATTATAGTAAGTTCACCTCGGAATTTGAGATACCCAGCTGTAAATTTGTATAGACTTCTATTTTGACACCACAAAAGTTGTATATAAACCTACATACTGTAGCGTGTCAGCGTCTATTTAAAATCATAGGTCAAAGGTCACAAAAATCAATACTTCGCTGTGATTGGATAGCTAGCCGGTACTAGAATTGGTCGACAAGAGCACCAAACGAATAAGCAATCATACGGCGAAGGTTTTGAGGGGTAAATTTTACCGCACAAATTTGTAACGTGGCGTCAGTTAGGAACGGAAGTAATGCTTTCCGACATAGCCGTCTAGAACTTGCCAAAACTCGTAAAGACTCCTTCATTTCATATTTGGATGGTTAAGCGAAATGCACTAAATTTTGATCAATAACGAGTGAAGCCCAAAGATTTTAAATTTTGATACAAACAACTCCCTTAAAAGTCATTATTTCCATGATGAGTACAACAAGGAAGTCTTTAAAAGCAATTTTTCACAAATAAAAAGAAACTACCAGCAACCGAATTTTGTTTTTGCCACGACCACTTCCTTAACGACCAAGCACAGCACAATTGTGAGTATCTCAACTGGTTTAGTACAAAAACATAACAAAAGCAGTTTGTTTAAAAACACTTTTTTTTTAATATCTGTTACACTAGTCAACAACTCTTATCATCAGCTTTCGTCCTTTGCTTGAGAGTAAACTCAAATCAATGGGCAGAATAGCCATCAAACAATTTAAACTTGCTGGGCAACTGGCAAATGAGCACCGCTGGGTTGGAATCCATTCCTGTCGGCGATGTAGCTGACGGAGTAGGTGACACCATCATCACCGACGTAGCTGAATTGACCCTTGACAGCAATAGCTTCATCATCTGAGCCAATGTTCTCCAAATGACCTTCTTCACTGGCAGACTTGCCATCGCTGGTTTCAACACTATTAAATGAAAGAACTGAGTTATTTTTTGTATCCACATTGGTGATAGAAAGTAAGTTATCTTACCCATAGCTGTAGCTTTCGGGTCCTACATCAGAGTCTGAGCGAACAATAACAGCGTCCTGGGATCCTGCTGGTGGAGCGGCCAAAGCCAAACCGAAAAGGGCAACGAAAACAATGACGAATTTCATGTTGAGTTTGTTGTTTGGTTGTTTGCTGGAGCTGAAGAGAGCTGAAGACTGAGTGATTTGGCATTCGTTGCATTGCTTCTATTTATATTCGCCAGTAGAAATGTATCATCTCGTGAAAAGTTATTCAATTTAAAAATTCACCGAACCGGTAAGCAACCATATCTGCATACAAAAGTCAAGGCCACATAGAGGTGTGAAATTATGCGTTTAACATCTGATTTGGTTAACCAAACTGTTTTTTTTTAAGATTTCAATGTGCAGATATTCGCCAAAAAAATTTAATAAAGTCTAATTTATTTCGCCCGGGTGGTAATAAAATGATCTCATATTTAAATTGTGATCGGCCGATTAAGATTTTTGGCTGGCTATCTATGATAACTCGTGTTTGTTTAGGTTTGTGTTTGGGTTGCAACTATTTTGCAAAATAGTTTCACTGGGTAAGTAACTAGTTTTTGCTCTTAATTAAATTTGACTGTGTCAAGTGCACGCATTAGTGCGCCGTTGACGCTGCAAGTGCGCAGACGACCGCCAGTAGTGCCAACGCTACAACTTTTCGATAAAGGGCACTGCTTTTTGTCAGAATTGAACTAAGCATATTTGGATGCGAAGCTGCCTCAAGAGTTTTATATCCCATTTTATTACGTCCATGCAAAGAATACCAAATTTGATCGATCGATCATACACTCCGATCTCACACGTCTGCTTCACACTAGCAATTCGCCTTGCATTGCAGTTTAAATTAAAATTTATTAAAGGTCCATTTCTTGAACTTTATCCACGGTTGACTCAGGTTTAAAAAAAAACAGGGTTTTGGTACCCAAGAAACGGTATACCACTAAATAACGACACTTCCCTGTAAACCTAAAAATCAGACCATTCGTTGTCATGCTTTCATTAAGCCAAGAATCAAGATATCTTATATAAGTCTTGGTGTACATTGTCTTGCATTTTATTTATCAACTGGCCGTAATTACAATAATAATCCTTTTTTTTCTCGAAAACGACTCAAACGATTTCGACTAAAAGAACACATCTTATTGAAATAAATTTCTTATTATGTATTTGGAAAACCGTTATTACATTGTCCGTTTAGAACATCCCTATCAAGTACTCTTTAAGCTACCTCCGGCGCGGCGTCCCGGAGGGTAGTAGTTAAGGTCCTTTTCTTTTCATTCTTATACTGTTAATGGCCTCGAATTGATCATTAACCATTGCCATATTTCACTTTGCGCGAATGATACGAAGATCTAACAACTGTTAGGAATTTAAACATTTCCAGGCGTCAATCCATCACCTTCTCCCCCATGCGCTTAGAATCTCTTCTCCTTTGCTATTTTCTTTACAACCAAACCATTTCACCAGTTGAGGCGATTCGCGATCACTGCATAATTTGCGACCAGGAACTCAATTTCATCTCACATATTGATGAGATTTTTTTTGTTCGTTACTCTCCGTTCGATCTCCGCACTGATGTTGTTTTCCGTGGATCCTAGGTAGACGAAATTCTGTACTACCTCGAAGTTATGTCTGTCTATTGTGACGTTTTGTCCAATTCGTCGATGTTCTGTTTCCATCAAACCCATTTTTGCCGCTCCTGTTTCAATACTCGCAAAAGCTCATATGACATCACACTTTTTTCTTCCCATCACGTCAATATCGTCTGCGTAAGCGAGTAATTGTACAAACTTTTAAAAGATTGTTCCTCTGGTGTTGACGTTTGAGTTTTGTACAATCTTTTCAAGTATGATGTTAAAGAAATCGCATGACAGTTCGTCGCCTTGCCTAAAGCTTTTTCGGCATTTGAGGTATCTGTGAGTTCTCTACCGACCTTGACGAAGCAGCGTGAATTCTCCAAAGTCATCCTGCATAGTCGTACGAGTTTTGCAGGGATGCCGAAACTCGACATGGCTCTGTACAGTTCGTCTCTGTAAGTACTTAGTTACATACGCGGCCTTAAAATCAATAAATAGATGGTCCGTTTTCGGAGGTTTTGTCATGGAGGCTATGCTTACCGATTGTATTTCCAAAGATGTCCTCCATCCCTTGTTTTGCGTAAAAATCGCCAAGAACGATTTTCACGCCGTGTCTAGGGCACTACTCCTCGAAGCTCCTCGAAGAAACAGTTTTTGGAATTGTCGTCTTTTCTTCTGTGGTGGCGTGGTCGCATATTAGGCTAATGTTGGCGAATTTAGCCCAGATGCGGATGAGCATTATACGCACATTAATTGAATTTTGGCTAATAACCTTATCCCTGAGTCTTTCTCTAACGACAAATCCGCACCCAAATAAGCGCTGTTTCTGTTGTCTGTATAGCAGTCGCCATAGTAGATGTCGCAGTTTTTCATCTTCTTTATGCCGGTCCACTCTATCGCACTTCTCGGATGGCGGTTATGTCTGCTTTGCAGCAGTCCAGGGCGTCCGCTGGTTTTCCAGTTGCACGTAATCCGTTAAGAGATATACGTTCCACGTGCAGATCCGGAGGTTTTTATGCTTTTTACGTTTGCTTAGGCCGTCAACTTTGAAATCATTATCGTTATGCGAGGCTTTGGGTTGTTTCGGAACCATATGTTTCTTATGTGGTTGGGTAGTTAACACCACGCACAACCCCATACCTGGAGGGCCAGGTCCTTTTGGGATCTCTTCGGACATAAAGGTCTGGAATATCCAGTGTCAGTCCCCGAGCTGCAGGAGTGTGAGAGCTGCCGTTGGCTTACCAAGAGCTCATCCGCCACAATCTCTATTTCAATACCCTGTTCTAGTATTGAAAGACCCTGAAAGACCTTTAAGCCAAACATGTCGGAGTAGCTCCTTCAAGGGTTTCTGCTTTTTTGACTGCTGTATACCACCGTTCTGTCATTCGAATTCATCCGCTGGGACATTTCCGAAAAGCTCTGGTAGACCACTGAGATTCAGGCACTCTGTCATTACTCGCAGAGCATTAAAATATTGATCACATTTATTTTCTTCTGCGTTACTTTGTCAACACTTGCACTTACTAGTTAAGCAGGTCAGCTCCCGGCGAAGCATCTCAAAGTCAGTGCACAGTGATTACCGAGTGGAGGTATAGTAAACACAATTGACATGTACTATAAATTGCAATTTGCAACATCTGGGCTCCGCCGCCAGGTTGACACCAGTCAGACGCTTCCCGAATAGTACACGCCCAACCACTAATAGATTTAGCTTTATATTTAATATTTGATGTTTACATTTTATAAATAAATTTAACAAATCAAACACTGTGTTTGAAGCAACAAATAGAAAACTGGCGACCGTCAATTTGTTTTCTCAAATTTATTGAAGTTTTGTAGTTGTTTAAGACTGTTTTTCGTGTTCGAGAAGTACGAGCTGCCAAAACTGCCAAGAACCACTGATTTCTCTCTCCGATCACTTAACTAGTGGTGCACATCTCATCTCAGAATTATTGACGTTGATTTCCATGTTTGGTTTTAATCACTCGTGCTTTTAAATGTATGAGGCATCTCTAAAAACCGACCAAAGTTCTAAAAGGAAGTAAGATAAACAGAAACGAAGTGTGCAGAAACATAAGACTTACTTTTGTATAAGAAAATTAATTTTTTCTGTTGCCATCTTTAATTTTCATAACTTTTTCTGTTTTTGGACATTGGTCTCACCAGCAGCATCTTGCAGTCTGAACAAACTTCTCTTCACTTTCTGTTTGAAAAGATTTTTGATCTGCTGTACTTAACTTCAGAGAATAGGAACAAAAGCCTCAAGTGCCTAATACATTTGGTACATGGCTGTATATATGCATAACTTAGATATCCCAAAAAAACGTATCGCGAACTGCTCGGTTTTCGGTGTTTCTTTGAAGCCCTTATTTTTGTTGTAGTATGATTACAAGAGCGAGTTTGTGTGACTCAATTTAAAAAACATCATGCCATGATATTTCAGGAAACAATTATATACTACCCGTTTCTAGCATTAACCTTTTTATTAAGTTTTTCTTTTGTGCGTTCCGGAGAGATATCATCAATTAAAAAAACAAAACATTAAAGCGGTACAAGAATTTTAGCTATAAAGTTGAACAAAAAAAGCCATTCCAACTATTGTAGTAGAGCCTTTTGTGTAAGAATCAAACGGTTAGAAAATAATGCACTTAAATATGAATGTGGTGTCTACTCTCAAATCTCATCATACTAAACTCCGATTTCAAAACCTACCTATTCCAGTAATAAAAAATCATCCTTGTCCTGCGCTGTTTAAGGGGTCAAAGCTTCAATTTTATGGATGAAGTATCCTTTTGAAAAGACATTAATTGCAGAAGAAAATTAGTTTGCGAAACTTTTTCTTATAAAACCAACTTTTTTTTAAATGTTTGTTCCTTTTGCTTTTTTTATTATTTCACTAAGACTAGTTTGCAACTTTCAGACTTCACTATCAGACTTCATCATCAACTGAGAGCATTTATCTCAAAATTAACAGGAAGTGATGTTCACTACAGAAGGACTCAATTTCTTAAACTTGTGGGGCAACTGGCAAATGAGCACCGCTGGGTTGGAATCCATTCCTGTCGGCGATGTAGCTGACGGAGTAGGTGACACCATCATCTCCGACGTAGCTGAATTGACCCTTGACGGCAATAGCTTCATCTTCAGATCCAATGTTCTCCAAATGACCTTCTTCGCTGGCAGACTTGCCATCGCTGGTCTCAACACTATTGAATAAAAGAACTGAGTTATTTTCTGTATCCTCACTGGTGATAGAAAGTAAGTAATCTTACCCATAGCTGTAGCTTTCGGGTCCTACATCAGAGTCTGAGCGAACAATAACAGCGTCCTGGGATCCTGCTGGTGGAGCGGCCAAAGCCAAACCGAAAAGGGCAACGAAAACAATGACGAATTTCATGTTGAGTTTGTTGTTTGGTTGTTTGCTGGAGCTGAAGAGAGCTGAAGACTGAGTGATTTGGTTTGAGTGGCACACCGTCAATTTATATTCGCTAACAGAGAAAATCATCTTCGTTGCCAAATCGTTTGAATTTTAAAAATTCACTGAACCGGTAAGCGAACACGTTTTTGGATGCGAAAATCAATGCCACAAAGAAGTGTCATGTTATGAGTTGATAACTGACTTGGTTAGTCAAAACTTAGTTTATTTATTCATTACCTATACATAAAATAGAGACATGCGTTAAATTTTAAAATGTATTAACTGGGTTGTGGGTGGCAGTAGATTGCGGTAATATAAGTGTTGTATTATTATTGAAGATTTATATATGCTTCCAGCTGCATGTATATAGTAATACTTATTCAATCAAGAGTTCAAAATCCTTGACCGGAACATATTTTAAGAGAGTCTAGTTTTTTTTCGGTCGCTATATAGGTAACATTCCTTGTTTTAAAATTCACTGGAAAGAGCTTGTGATGTGTTTGCAATAAGAACACTTTATATTAAGCAATTCAATTTAATTATAAGAATAATGAACTTAATTAATTATAATACAATATATATATAGATTTAGATTTTAGTGGGTTACTTAGCACATGTGGCTTGGTCGACAGCTCAAGGAAGAAGAAGGAAGATTGCTTCTGTGACTTCAGCTGTCAGATTTAGAGTTGTTTGTTTTTAGGTATGTTCAGACGTTGCTAAACATAATGTTCGGAGATCTGTTCACATCATTCCTCCACACTTAAATGACTTCCTACCCTGGCTATGGCTGGAATCGTACCACAGGACGTCGTGCTCGGTTAGACCGCCGAGGGGTGCTTCGATTTGGAGATGTGTGTTTTGTAATGGATCCCGATGGTTCTTCTGAATCAGAATGACTGAAAGGATTAGTTTTATGTGGAGAGCTACTTGCCTGATTTGGTTGTAAATTATCAACTGATGTTCTTGCTTCGAGGAAATGATGTGAAGGACAAGTCGGTTCACTTCTTACTCTGAGCTGGTTTTGTTGATGAATGTCGAGCGTTTTCGACGCGAAAGCAATTGGCAACTCGTTTCCTTATTCATCTATGTGAGCTATTACGGCTCCAATACCGTAAGAAGACGCGTCAGTTGCTAAGATAATTGGCAACTCGGGTCGATAATGCACCAGACAAACCGCATCAGAAAGCTGTTGCTTAAGATTTTCGAATGCCCTTATCTGTGACGAGCCCCATATGAACGGCACGTTTTTTTTTTAAACGATTCAGTGGTGCTGCCACCTCGGAAAAATTCCGAAAAAATTTTCCATAATAATTTGTTTTACCTAGGAATGTTTGTAATTCTTTAAGGTCTTTTGGATGACGCATGTTCTTAATAGCCAGTGCACCTGATTGGGAAGGTCAAATTCACTTTGCATTAATTAAATGGCCTAAGTACTCGACTTCGGATTGAAAAAATACGCATTTTTCACGGTTTATTCGTAACCCATTTTCAAGAAGTCTTTTAAAAACTGCTTCAAGATTAAACAAATGCTCTTTGTCATATTTTCCAGATACTAATATGTCATCTAGATATATGGCACAGTTAAGACCTGATAAAACCTGTCCCAGTGTCTTTTGATAAATAGCTGGAGCACTCGCTACCCCAAAAGGAAGCCTCTCGTATTTATAAAGCCCAAGCGGTGTATTTACTACGACCAAACCCTTTGATTCCTCATCTAGTTCTATTTGGAGATAAGCATCTGCCAGGTCGATTTTTGAAAATCTATGTCCACCCGCGAGCTTGTGAAACAATTCCTCTGGCCTTGAAATTGGGTATTGGTCTACTTCTAAATTTGGGTTAATGGTAACCTTAAAGTCACCACATATTCGAAGTCTCTTATTACGTTTAGTGACAACGACGATAGGTGCCGCCCATTCGCTGAATCTAACCGGTTTCCAGACTCCAGCGTCCTCGAGGCGTTTAGCTTCTAATTTGAATGCCTCTAATAAAGCAAATGGCAAAGGTCTTGATTTGTGAAATTTAGGTTTTGTGTGTGGTTTTAGATAAAGGTGTGCTTTCATTGAACTACATAGCCCTAAGGTTTTAGACGCTACCTCGGCATGTCTCGAAAATAAATTTTGGATTTCGTGATCTATGTTTGTGTCTATATTCAAAACAACGTTCGTACTTGGAGATTTTACCTCGACACCAAAAGCACGGAACCAGTCCAATCCAAAAATATTGTGCCCAGATGTGACATCAGCAACTAACAAAGGCAATTGTTTGTGCTGACCATTAAATTCCACATCAACATCTAATGCACCTAGAACTGGAACGCTTGCATTACCATATGAGCGAAGAGTACGACTCGTTTTGTTAAGCGGCGGTTTACTTATATCATCATAACCCGATCGGCCAATTATAGAACAGCTAGCCCCCGTGTCGAGCAAAAACTTTATTATATGATTGTTCAGCTTTACGAAAATCTCCCACTTGGAGCCTACTTGACATATCTCACCAACTGTAAGTACACTTTCAATTTCTTGTACATACTCGGAATTCGCTTTTGTACCTCCTCTAACACTGAGACATACCGACGCAATATGCCCTATGCGACCACACTTCCGACATTCTGCTTTTGTAAACCTACATGAGTCCCTTGAATGTTTCGACCAACAACCTGGGCATGACTTTATTTTAGGTTTGCTACCACGATTCCGATCCTTATCCTGCCACCTAGTTTTGCTTCTGCCTCTTGAACTTTTCCAACCGTCTGCCTTTACTTGATTCGACTTTAACTGATTTACTTCCAATGGCTCAACAACACCGTCTGACTTTATAACCTTAAGCGATTTCTGAGTCGCTTCATACGCTTCCGCAATGGACAAAATGTCTTTTAAATCAGGGTTAGTCTGTTGGAGTGAAGCCGAACGTACTACGTCATGTGGAGTATGTAAAATGATTACATCTCTAATCATCTCATCGACAAATTCGTTTTTGCAGCTGGATTTCTGACAGCTAAAAGCACATGTGCGAGCTAGCCCTCTCAACTCCGCTACCCACTCCGCATACGATTGACCAGTACGCATTCGACATTTCCAAAACTCATAACGAGCCATTGATATATGAATTTTTTCTTTGAAATGATCTGAAAGCTTTGCAGTTAAATCTTCGTACTTTTTCTCGGACACTTTCTCTCCCCCCAATAAGTTTTGAAGTAAGTTATATATATCTGGTCCAAGCCATGATAAAAAAATAAGCTTTTTTGTCATCGCTACTCACCACCTTGTATGCCACGAAATGTTGTTCCAGCTGTTGCATATACACGTCCCACGTATTTTTATCGGCTGAAAATTGTTGAAACTGCGGCACCGCTACCTTTGTTGGACTATTTGTGGACGAAACTTGTTGCAACACACTCAAGTATTCCTTTTGTGATTTAAGTAGTTCTTTGAGAAGGTTTTCTATCTCTGCCGCCATTTCGCGATTTCATTAACTTTAGGTTATGGGGTATTTTTTTTGTTTTGTTTTCCTCGTCGCCAAATGATGTGTTTGCAATAAGAACACTTTATATTAAGCAATTCAATTTAATTATAAGAATAATGAACTTAATTAATTATAATACAATATATATGTAGATTTAGATTTTAGTGGGTTACTTAGCACATGTGGCTTGGTCGACAGCTCAAGGAAGAAGAAGAAGGAAGATTGCTTCTGTGACTTCAGCTGTCAGATTTAGAGTTGTTTGTTTTTAGGTATGTTCAGACGTTGCTAAACATAATGTTCGGAGATCTGTTCACATCAGCTTGTAAAAAGAAAGTGCTCGAATTTAAACTACGAGACTAAGGCAGTTAATAGAGAGGAGAGAGGAGATAATGTAGTTGTGATTTCATCTGTCATCTCTACCTTACAATATAAGTTCCAAGAAATTGGTAGCCGCCCTAGCAGTTTTAGAGTAATAACCATTTTGTAGTCTGTGTTTACAGCGTCGGTGTTCACTACTTCTGATTGGTGTGAACTTGGTGGGACACAGATGTTGTACGTAAAAATTTACGTGTTCACTTCTTAGCTGTTACCACTGGTTACTGGTCTCGTCTAACCGGAGAGCACTTTCCAAACAAGTATGTGCGAGTGAAAAATGCCACAAAGAGAGCTACATGATAATATCAGTGATAATATTGTCTTGGTAAATTTTACCGCTACAAAAAGTATCCTTCGGATTCTTTATTAGTCTTTGGGTGTGGCTGTATAGTTCTAGGAGAGTTAGGGGCAACGAAGGTTCCATCAGCTTATGGTTTACTCATCCAGCATTCTGCAAAAACATCCCACGTAGGTTGCTGTGGCAAAACTAATCGAAGCTAGACCGATAAAGGCGCAGGCGGTCCCCAACGATGATAAAGAAGCGTGCAGACAGGCGGTCTCACGCAAGACAATGAAAATGTCCCGTGTAAACACACACAAGATGACACAACACCACTCAGCACAAACATCAGTGGTAGATGATAAATGCCTACCCAACGATTTACGTCACTTTGACCTTATTAAATTTAAATTGCTTTCAGCCCACCCTATAACCAAAGTGAAATACCCAAAGGTTGAAATGTTAAAGTTCTTCCCCCCTCCCCCAAATCTTCAAAAGAGTCCACCAGTGTAAGATTGGGATTTTCGGTTAATTAAGATTTCCTCCTCATATAGTTCTCCCGAAAGAATATGTTGAAAATGTTTTCTAGGAATAATTGGTTTTGGTTGCTTACTCGATTCACTCTCCACGCGATAGAATGTAAGTGAGAGAATGCTCAGCGATAACTTATTTTCAGTTTCTGCAAGTTCGTTGTTTTTTACGAAGGTTGCGATATTAGGTTTTCCAGGGGTCTGGACCCACCCATCAAGATCGGCAAGTGTTGGACGACACAAACCACTTGTCGAACTTTCAAACTTGGTGAATGACAAAAGAGAGGGCAACTTTTAGACGACACCAACAACTTGCTGCACTCTATGTGCGTAGTGGTTGAGCATGCGCACTTTCGTTAGAATTCGAGAGCCATGGCACAGCACACCAACGGTGGCAGATGTCGTGATACTGAATCCACGAAAGTGATTATGTGATATGAGAACGGGGTTGAGGCCAGACAAAGAGCTAGGCTTGAAGTGGGAGACACTTCTTGGCTAGCTAGCAAAGTGAAAAGAGTGAAAAATTATCGAGATAGAGAGATTGAAAATAAGTTTTCTTTTTTTAGCTTGCAAAATTTTACTTAATATTTTTTTAAGAGTTTTAGTTCTTTTGCTTATTTTTTTTTTTTTATTTAGAATTAAGGAGAGTGAAATTAGGAAGAGTTGTCCTTTTTAAAGAAGGATATAAAAGGATATTCGTCTACAGGAAAACATATAATTGATCAGGGAGATTTAGAAGAACGAAATCTGAATATAAGATAAGTACATATAACGAGCTTTTTTTGTGAAACGAATTTTTTTCTGGTGAAAGCGTTTGTGACAAAATACTGTGTGGCCCCCTTTTCTACCCGTATAATCCAGGAAATTGCCTGGCGCTTGGCCCCTTTATTTTTCTACCCACCTTGAGAACTTTCGGGAACTTAATTTAACAGTTCAACTTTCGGTATACCTTCTTTTTCCGCTTTGCAACGGTTCATCTGGCCTTCTTTAGTAACTTATACCGCTCAATTTTATTTTGCTATTAACGATTTTCAATTTTTATACCTACTTTTATAACACTTAGAAAAGATTTGGGTTTTTAATAATAATAAATCATTTTAACTTTCCCCTTTGGGAATTCACATATCTCTGTTCTTTTTTTTTACTCATCGTTGTTCCTTTTTTTCTGATCGGCATTTACTTTCCAATACTTTTCAGCTTTTTGAAAATTTACTCTTATAAAAATTTTCTGTCACCGTGTTCTCTAAATTGATCATTTATACAAAATTTATTACAGTCCAATTCATAAACCTTCGATTAATTTAATTCTTTTACCTGACCTACATTACCAAATGAAATCATCGAACACACCCAGCTGAGCTAGTCGACGGTGGCAGCATTATATTTGTTGCTGGATGCACTTTCATTTTCTTCCCAATACTTCTCTTACAATCTGACATTTGTATTCTTTTCGCACGCAATGGGTGTTTTAGTTTAGATGTATTCAAATTCGAAAACAAAATTTATTATCTTGGTATTGGATTTAAATAAAAAGATATTCTAATACTTTGCGCATGAATGAAGGGTAATTGAAAAGTCCAACTTTCGACCACTTTTTCGATCATCTGAGTCCGTTTATCGGCAGTCCAGTTTCCTAAACCACTTTTAAAATATATTCTGATTTTAAACTTTTACGTGACGTATTTTGGCCAAGTTCACGTCATTTAAAGTATGTCAAAGTTGAGAAACTGACCTTACTGTAAAATAATTTTTTTTTAAATATGACCAAGAATCACATCACAAAGTATGTGACAGGAATTACGGCACACCCCGTATATTTAATAAGAAATTAAAAAAATATAAAATATATACCTAATATTTTCTGAAGTTAAAAAAAAAAATATAAAAAATTCCGCCATTGTGACATTATTGCTATCGGAAAAAAGGTGCATACGCGTTGACAGCAGAACTTCAAGCAGGATCATACGAAGTAAAAAAAAAATACTTGTTTTAGTTAAGGCGTAGGAAGAAAAAGGAATGAAAATTGGATGTTTGACAGTGGTTTTTATAAAAGAAAATGGAAAATAAATTGTGTCTCGAAGACCTGTTTAATATTTTATCGAGATCAGTGGAGTCGTCTTCGAGAAATCTTGACAAGCCTACTTTGAGAGCATAGTTTAGAGAAAAACACGTTTAAAATTTTGAGTGACCACAGTAGGTAGCCTTGAGCGCGTAATTTTAAAAAACTGTATCTCTGAAGCCATTACTCCGATCACGTTGAAATTATCGGATAATATTCTAGAGATGTGGTTGATTTTAATAATAAACGAAAAAAAAATTGTTTTTTTAAATCCATGATACCCATATAACCTCTTAACGGCAGATCAGCGAAAAAACCCGGAAATATTTAATCGGTATCCACCATCTTTATATCGATTTC
Organism: Melanostoma scalare; assembly: GCA_949752695.1. Classification (NCBI taxonomy): domain Eukaryota; kingdom Metazoa; phylum Arthropoda; class Insecta; order Diptera; family Syrphidae; genus Melanostoma; species Melanostoma scalare. Next base: position 184,074,964 of record OX456984.1, on the reverse strand, counting down.
AAGGACGCATAGGCTTTTACAGAGACGAGCTGTACAGAGCCATGTCTGGTTTTGGCATCACTGCAAAACTCATCTAAGGACGAGTTTGTAGAGCTCACGCGTCCAAAATGGTTTCTGAAACTGTCATGCGATTTCCTTAATGATTGTACAAAACTCAGAAGCTGTCATACCAGGGGAATAATCTTTCAAGACTGTACAATTGATTGCTTAATATACTGAAGTAATCAAATCAGCAAGCGTGATGTCATAGGTGCTATTGCGAGCATGGAATCTGAAGTGACAAAACGGGTTTAATTGTTAATAACGGCAAAACGAAGTATGCGCTGTCATCAAACAAGGACAGATAACATTGACGAATTGGACAAAACAAAAACAGGAAACGCACCGGACTTCGTCTACCTAGGATCTGCTTTAGACATGAAAAATAACAAAAGTGCGGAGATCAAATAAAGGATTACTTTTAAGATTCGCTTGGCCATTCAAAAATAAAACCTTCAATAGAAAAACCAAGGTAACCCATTACAAACACTGATTTTATCTCAAGCGAATGTGGTCGTTTCGAAAGTGATTTTTCTTGAAGACAATAAGTGGAGAAGAATATTAAGAAACAAGGCTTTCAAAAGATGCAAATTTGATCAAAATCAATCCATCTTTTCCTAAGATAAACTCCAAAATCTTATCAGATCCAAATATTTCCTTCGTACATTGCAATCGCCAACTCTGCAGCTTTTAATATATCGCAACATAGAAATCGGACCCCCAACTTGAATCAAAACAGATTCTTTAGACTTCATAAGAACTCGGAGCTCCACAAATCAGATTGAAACCACCAACCTCCAAAAGAAAGTTAAGAAGTGTCTGCAACAAATTATTTAAGGTGTTTGAATCTGTATCGTTAGTCAGCTGGAAATCAACATTTTAATAACGCTCTCCACTGTTATTTGTCACCTATATAATATGATAATTTGAAATGTAACGCATGTGTCTATTTAATGTATAATGAATAAAAAAAACTTGGTTTTGATAAACCAAGTCAGTCATCAACTCATAACATGACACTTCTTTGTGGCATTGATTTTCGCATCCAAAAATGTGTTCGCTTACCGGTTCAGTGAATTTTTAAATTTCAAACGCTTTCGCAACGAAGATGATTTTTTCTTTAGGCGAATATAAATTGACGGTGTGCCACTCAAACCAAATCACTCAGTCTTCAGCTCTCTTCAGCTCCAGCAAACAACCAAACAACAAACTCAACATGAAATTCGTCATTGTTTTCGTTGCCCTTTTCGGTTTGGCTTTGGCCGCTCCACCAGCAGGATCCCAGGACGCTGTTATTGTTCGCTCAGACTCTGATGTAGGACCCGAAAGCTACAACTATGCGTAAGTTTGCCTACGTCCTATCTCCAATGTGGATACAAAAAATAACTCAGTTCTTTTATTGAATAGTGTTGAGACCAGCGATGGCAAGTCTGCCAGTGAAGAAGGTCATTTGGAGAACATTGGCAAGGATGATGAAGCTATTGCCGTCAAGGGTCAATTCAGCTACGTCGGAGATGATGGTGTCACCTACTCCGTCAGCTACATCGCCGACAGGAATGGATTCCAACCCAGCGGTGCTCATTTGCCAGTTGCCCCAGAACTTTAAGTAGTTGAGTCCTCCTGTAATGAACATCACTTCCTGTTAATTTTGAGATAAATGCTCTCAGTTGATGGTGAAGTTTGATAGTGAAGTCTGAAAGTGGTAAACTAGTCTAAGTGAAATAATAAAAAAAAAAAACCACGCCAATATAAAACAAATTTTTAATTAGCTGGAAAAGTTTTAAAAATTGAATTTTCTCATTCAATTTAATGAATTGGTACCACAGAGCTGTGATGAATATTGGACTACATCTTATTGTTTACTTGAAAAGTGGTTATGTAGCTTACGTTTGGCGTGGAAGGTGGAATAACACTCATATTTATGACTAACCTATTGCAAGCCTGTTCATCCGGAAGCAAAGGACTTCAGAAAATTCATTAGTCTTACCTTATTTAATTTGACAGCATTTTAGAGATTAATAGACAATAATTATAATAGCAGTAAAATGAACCCGGAATAACTGTAGAAACAGCAGTCCACAGTGTTGTCAGAACAATTTAAAAAAGATCACTTCAGGACAAGGAATTGGCTTTCGCTTCCTATTTTAGTAAGAAGGAAGCATTCAACCATGTCAAGATTGTTGCGATGATAAAGAACAGGCAATTAGACTCAGAGCTTAGCGATGCAGAAAATAAAGGTATCAACAACATAAGGCGGGGTTTACTATATGGAACCTTGAAGTCGAAGCGATGGCATATGCTGACCACTAGGTATGTATACTAACTCATGGAAGAGAAATTGTGACAGCTGGCTTGCTGGAAAAGACGTAGCTGATCTTTTGTATCATGAAAAATAAATACAAACTGATAGCTAGAAGCTCGACGCGATCCAAAGATTCTTCAAAATTTCTTTAGAACAGACTGCATGGCAACACTACTTGACTTTCCCAGACACTTTTTCGCAGTGCAGAAGAATGGCAAGGAAATCAAACGCCAACCTTTTAATCGACCATTCATGTCTATTAAAATCAAAAGATTCCAATTTAGAAAGTTTTATCGTAAGTTCTTTTCACTAACCCTCGGACTCGGAAGGTGAATGAAACTTCCTGACTGAGATGTAGGCAGTGACAACACCTGCCTAGCAGCTAAGCAGGATAGCAGGTGCTAGGAAAGTTGAATTTTTGACAGGCAAAGTGTTATAAAAACTATCCTGCTGTAGCGAAGACTTACTTACTTATTTTTGGCACTCAGTATGAAATTGGACTCTAGTGTATCGTTGGGAACAGTGTTGTTATGTTCGAAAACTAGCAAAAACTGCATTCTCAATAGAATTTTCCAAAGCCGGCTTAACGGTAAACGTTCTATCTTCGAACAAGAAATTGAATAAAGGCGATAAAGGAAACAAACGAAAGGGAAAATTTGCTTGATTCCAGGTGAGCGGTGTTCTGATTGGAACTTAGTATGTACCTACCGATCTTTTTCTTAGCTTTTAGTTATAAGCATGCCGGGAGCAAGCATGCACATTATGCGTTGAAATTATTTGTAGCTATGTACATATAATTACTTGGTTTTGATTAAGAAACTTTAATTCTTTATGCAAAAATTTTTTCTAGCCAGGCATATCTTGAAGCCGGCTATAAGTTAATATTAAGATACAATGTATATATGCTGTTTTTAAGTCTCAGTAAAGAAAATTGTAATTGTAAATTAGCTTTTAGTTCATCGTCTGCATCATTTTAGTCTCTACTTTTGATGAGTTTTGTATTTGAGATAATCCACGTGTTTTTTAATCTAATAAATAAAAAGATTAATACAATTTTTAACAGTTAACACACTTTTTATATTTCCTCAGATGTACATTTCAGAAGCAATGCTTCCATCATCAGTGAGATTTATAAATTAAATTACTTTTATTAAATTGAACTACGATTAGCTCTTAACATTTTTTATACTAATTTCTATTTTCAAGTTTTTAGTTTTAATATTGCTTGCGAGCATATTTGGGTTTTCTTTTTCTTTTTCATAGTGCAATCTGTTCTAAAGGGTGTCTTTTTTAGACGTATGGTTTTCAAGAATATTCTCTACGTTCTTCCAAAATAAATCTGTTTACTATAAAATGGCAAATCAAGCGACAATTTGACAAAACTACTTTCGAAAAAAGTATTGTCAGATTGAAAACCACATGTCTAAGCCAAAGATTTACCCTTTATTTGGTAAAAATATTGATAGTGTTTTGGAATGAAATATGAGCCTTCCCTTTTGTTGGCGGCTTTAATGGACTTTTTTTTTATTTTCATAGAGAAATCTAAGCTGCAAACAAAGCCCTTTTATTTGATGGAGGAAGTAGTGAAAAAATATGTAGTTCCCTATTTTGTAGCGGCTGTCATCTTGAATCTGGATTAATTAATTGTAATAAAAAAAATGGTGCCTACCAAATTTTATACAAGAAGAAGGTCAAATTTCAATTATATACTAGACTATAGTGGAGCCGACTTGTCTTTGATGATATTTCAAGCGATGAGAAGATTAAACAAAGTATATGCTGTTTTAAGAATGTAAATTTTCAGGCCGCGCTCTTGATTTGTCGATAATTAACCTAGATACTGCAGCGCAATCTGCCGGCAGAAGCATAAGAAAATATTTAAATCGGCTTAGTTGTTTTGGAGGAGTTCAGTGACATATGTACAAATGTACATACGTACACCGTACAGTTAAATTAAACATAATCATTCTATAGTATAAAACAAAGTCGCTTTCCGCTGTCTGTCTGTGTGCTTGTCACATTTGGATGCGCTTTTTTTTTATGGATAGGAACGGATTACAAAAATCTGTCATCCTTAGAATGCTACTCACTTTTATTATTATTGTTACACGGAAACATTTGAAGAATCGCTTATTGCGAATATTTAGTTTTTAATTTGCGAAACTCCTCTTTTTTGCTTACTACACAGCTCAGTGGCGGATCCAGGATTTGGGCTTGGGGGGGGGGGGGGGGTCTATTACTCAAAATTTTATTTATATATATGTACGAGGTTTAGCAGATTCGATCAGAAATTATTTACATGATGTTGGCGTCGATTGCTTATATATGTATATATATGTATCGCCAAGGATTCGACGGAGCTCCGGCAATGAATGTCCAATTCATTGGTGCACAGGCTCATCTGAGATCGTATTTCCCTCTGGCAATTTATGTACATTGCATTGCACATGGCTTTAGTTTGGCAGTCAATGCAGCATGCGAAGTGTCAGGAATCAAAAATGCGTTAGGAACTATCGGAGCGATTGAAGCATTTTTTTCACTGGCCTAAAAGACAAGACGTTCTACACCAAGAAATTTCAAAAATGACAAACAAAAGTGAGAAAAAAAAACAAAAGTTGAAGTCTGTTTGTCCTACCAGGTGGGCTTAGTCTCATGAAGCAGTTGGAACGTATACGTTGAATTGCAACCGGCTGTAATTGAATCTGGAATCTGGAAGAAATAAAAACGTGGAATGATCGAGATACTTCGCAAAATGCATTGCATCTTTTGGCAGCGATTTCGACGGTTGAATTCCAAATCGCCTGTCACATTATGGAATCAGTTAATTCGATTGTTTTGCCTTTGAGTCGGGAATTGCAATCTATAAACCAAGATCTAGGTGAGGCTACTAAGCTGGCAGATGACGCTTTGAATGAATTTACGTACAAACGCGAAAACGCAGATTCTACTTTCCATGTATTTATGAGCATGTTGCTAGAATTCGTTCTGAATACGAAACCACAATGAAATTGCCACGCTGCCGCCGCCGCCGTTGCAATCAACAAAAAAATCGTTGCAACGTTCAAGAACAAAGTATTGAAGACTACTACAGAATTTCTTTCTACATTCCGTTTCTTTATACGTTCATTTCTCAACTCAAAAGTCGGTTCTCGGAACACAAAATCACTTACCAAAGTTTCGGGCAACTGTTTCTTAAACAAGAATTTAACGAAAAGAAATGCGCTGACCTCTACACATTTTACGAAGATATATCGAATTGTTCGAAAGAAAATTTTCTGTCAGAAGTCAAGATCTGGAGACAACGAATCCAGGGCCAGAACATCCAAAATGCGCTTGATGCTTTACTGGTTAGTATCTTTTGATCAAAAATTTACTTGTTAAAAAATATTATATGTGACGCGATCCGAGAAAAGGCACCTTTTAGGCAAAAGTGAAAGCTTACACAGCACGCTCTGAAAGGCGCTGATGTACCATTCAAACCCATCTAAAAAATCGTTTCTCTGAATTTATATTTTGCAAAATAATAGCGATGTTACAATTTCTGATTGCGCTTCGTGAATGTTCAGTAAAAGAACTTGTGTAATCAATCATGATCCAACAACAGATTTTTTGTCTAGTAAGTCCCTTTTATCAGATTGAGTCACATATGCAAACATCAATCAATAGCAAGTCGTTCAAAAATGTCGATTATATTTTGCGAGTCTTGCCAGTACTACCTGTAACTACAGCAACTCCAGAACGATCATTTTCGACGTTGAGGAGGATCAAAACTTACCTGAGAAATACGATGGGAAAGGAACGACTAAATGGTCTTGCTTCTTTAAATATCCATACCCATATTGAACTTACAGAGGACGAAATTCTAGTGGAATTTTTCAAAAAACCTCCAAAATTTACCAGTGTTTAAGGTAGCCTGCTCTTCAGTTTTTTATGAATTGTGATAAATCAATAAAGTTTTTGCATTTTTAAAATAATAGTATTATTGTCTTGCTCATGTTATATTTTTCCGTTCCGTAACGAAATTTTAACATTAGGAGCCGATAAATGTTACAAAAAACATCTTTTATTTTCCCGATTGGGGGGGGTCCGGACCCGAAAACCCCCCCGTGGATCCGCCTATGACAAGGCTTTAATTATAAATTGATCGGAAAAATGGTAGTTTACAAAATTTTTTAATTTGTGATTTGCAATCAAGTATTGTAAATAAAGATTTTTGTCTTTTTAGTAGTTTACAAGCTTTTCATCGCAATCTGCTACTTCCGGGGCACAATTTCGTTTTAAAATTAATTCATCGTGGCTTACAAAATAAGTATGGCGATTTGCTTTCTGGAAATGCTGAAATCAGAAAATTTGAAGGAAGATATAGATATTGACCCCAGGCAAACGTTATCTACGAAAATACTCTACAGTTAAATGCAAATGATGAGTCGCATTTCTTTTATCTCTTAAACACTACCTCCTATTTAACTGTCTGCTTATGTTCACATTTTAAGCGATCATGATTTAGGTACCTTCGTAGCTCAACGTTATCATCGCCGACTCACAACCTCAAGACGTCTGGTTCAAATCCACACAGCGCCACACGTACCCCGACACTGGATCACACCAACACAATTCACCAGTCCCATATCGCCCTATAACTACCTACCACGGTCCTACAATTTGAAAAGGGGTTGTTTTATTAGATTTATGATTTTACTGCAAATAAGTTTTGAATTGCGATTCGCGGCGAGTCACAATATTTTTTTTGTTCCAAAATATTTACTGATACTTAAAAATTCTGAAATACGATTTTTGAGTGTCAATATCATCATTTCGCTCTTTTTTTCAAATTGCAAACAAAAAATCGCAATCGGCTAATATCTGATCCAAGGTCTAAAACAGGATTCTTTAGTCGTGATTTATAGCTGATTTTTCTTGAACTGATCTCTGAACTCTTTCCATGTATCCCCAAATAACATAGACTATTTTTCATCCCTATATTTCAACGGGAACGGGACAGTAGGCAAACATTACCGGGAACCTGGAAAATATTGGACCGATTCCAAAAGTTCTATCACCTTTACAGTGCTTCATTCCCCTTAAGGGGTAATATCCACCAAATGCTAAAAAAAGAAGGCTTTTTTCATGATCTTTCTAAAAGGACATTTGAGATGTAAGGTATATAAATAATATATCATTGGATTAAGCAACTCTTGAAAAATAGAAAAAAAAATTTTATTGTTGTTTTTTTTACAAAATGGCGGCTGTGCAGCGATTGCCGTGAACTGCTTTTTTAAAAAGTTCTTTTGCGGCGAGCAGTAGAAGTCGTACCCAACTCCACCTATAACAAAAAAAAAATTTTTTTCATTGTCTACATGAGTGTTGCTAGTGAAGTACACATGATTATATTTTTAGAAATTTTTTTCGCAAAATGGCGACGGTTTGAAATAAATTTTCTGTTTTCAACAAAAAAAAATCGACTTTAATTGTTTATAACTTTTTTTGTTGTAAACTAATCGCTAAAATCGTGTGTACTTCATTAGGTAATTTAATGAAGAAACTACAGTTAAAGTTTGAAGTCAATCGGATGTAAACTTTTTCAGTTACACTGCTCGCCGATTTCGAAAACATTGTTTACCTTAAAACGCGTTTAAAGTTTCAAAATGCTATAATGCAGATTCGGAATAATATAGTCCTTAAAAATTTTTTTTTAACCTTCAGTCAGCTATCCCTGCGCCGTAAAATAGTCCTTCCCGGGCCTTATTTATTTAATTAAAAAATTTGGTGGATATTACCCCTTAAGTAACAAAGACTATACAGGGTGTCCCGTAATTCGTTTTACATACTTTGGGATATGATTCTTGGTCATATTCTAAGAAAAAAACTGTTCTACAGTAAAGTCCGTTTCTCAAGTTTGACATCACTTTTTGACAATTTAAAAAAAGGCTAACTTTGGTGTACCCTGACCTGTGTTAAATTCGATATCTCTGTCAATACTGATGATAGGAACCTAATCTTAGACTCAATTTTTTGTAGAAATAACAACCTTTAAGACTGTATTTAAATTAGGCTTCCATAGGTTTAGGGTTGCCAGATTTTCAATTTTAACTGGTGTTCAAATTTTCTTCCCAAAACAAAGTTTTGACTTTGAGGTCATTTTTTTGGAGAAAAAGCCTGATAAACATAGAGTTTTTTTATTTTTTACAGATGAACAAAACAATAATAAAGAAAAAACTCAGCATTAAGTTAACTCAAAAACCCATACATTTTATGATACTTGGAAAAATACGAAATGGGAAAAATTTAAAAAAAAATAAAAAAAAGTTCTTGCTTTGAGGTTTGTTTGAATAAAACAATAATATGATCACTTTTAGTAGTTTTTTTATGTATTTAATACAAATACAATTATAACAAGTGCTCAAAGCGCCCTCCTTCGTTTTGAATCCATGCCAGAGCTCGTTTTTGGATTTCATTGTGGGTGTTTGCTGTCGATAACTCTTGTCTTACTTGTAGTCTTGTAATCTTTGAAACTGTATTTAAATTTGACTCCTATAGGCTAAGGGTTGCCAGATTTTCAGTTAGTATAAAGTTCCTGGTATCCTTTGTTGTGCTTTTCTTCAATTTCCATTAAAAAACTCATATAAGAAAAAAAATGTCTGCGTATTCTTCTCTCGTAAATGAAAGCATTTCAAAAAACTCTCTGATCAAACTGCAATCGTGACTTAATTTGACAAACTAATGAACAAATTTGTTTTCTTAATCTTTTATACGACTTATTTACCTATTGAACATTCATACCCCAAATTTAAAGCAAACATCCACAATGAAATCCAAAAACGGGCTCTGGCATGGATTCAAAACGAAGGAGGGCGCTTTGAGCACTTGTTATAATTGTATTTGTATTAAATACATAAAAAAACTACTAAAAGTGATCATATTATTGTTTTATTCAAACAAACCTCAAAGCAAAAACTTTTTTTTATTTTTTTTTTAAGTTTTTCCCATTTTGTATTTTTTCAAGTATCATAAAATGTATGGGTTTTTGAGCTAACTTAATGCTGAGTTTTTTCTTTATTATTGTTTTGTTCATCTGTAAAAAATAAAAAAACTCTATGTTTATCAGGCTTTTTCTCCAAAAAAATGACCTCAAAGTCAAAACTTTGTTTTGGGAAGAAAATTTGAACACCAGTTAAAATTGAAAATCTGGCAACCCTAAACCTATGGAAGCCTAATTTAAATACAGTCTTAAAGGTTGTTATTTCTACAAAAAATTGAGTCTAAGATTAGGTTCCTATCATCAGTATTGACAGAGATATCGAATTTAACACAGGTCAGGGTAGACCAAAGTTAGCCTTTTTTTAAATTGTCAAAAAGTGATGTCAAACTTGAGAAACGGACTTTACTGTATAACAGTTCTTTTCTTAGAATATGACCAAGAATCATATCCCAAAGTATGTAAAACGAATTACGGGACACCCTGTATTTCATCGCCATTTTCCCACTGGAATGGAAACAACTTTATTTAATTTACTCATTTCGATGGTCGTAGGGCCCGCATACTACACAGTGCGGGTCAGCTAGTTTTATGTATATATGGGTGGGTCTATAATGAAAAATTTTACACTTTATGAATTAACAAATGCTTGGAGCTCTAATAATCGAAAGAATTGTTTCATTTGTATGAACGGTTCGGCTAGTCCAGCCTGTCAAAGTCGACAAATATTTATGGTGAGAAAAAACATTTAAAAAAATTTGTTTTCTTTTAATTTTGGGAGTAAAAACTAGGAAAGGAGTGTAAGTAAAACTTTGTTAGGTTTTTTTTACTTGATATATGTGTTAATTGCTATGATCAGAAATTAAAAAAAAAAAATTCAAATATTGTAAACTACCAAATTTAATGTTTCTTGAAACACCTCTTTTTGCGCACTTTTTCAATTTCAAATTGAGTAAAAAAAAGTTTTTTAAAGTTGTCGAGCCAAAGTGGACGGATAAAGAATTCTTATATTTTTCTTTACTTACAACCAAAAACTGGGCTGCATAAAATTGCATAACACTGAGCTAAAGAGATTTGATTTGAAGTTTGAGTTTTTTTTTTAAGTGCAAAAAAAAAATCACGGAAAATGTTATTCCCTGTTTTACAGGTATGACGTATGACTCTTTGTTTTAAACAAAGTAAAGGGTCTGCCATCTAACTTTTTTTTTCAACTAGTGTTTATTTCGTGAATGGTAACACTTAGCTCATGCCTGATTTGACAAATAATTAGTTGTATCCTTCGGCTGAACGAATATGGTTGTGTATACGCTTGAACAACGCTGGGAAATATTGCGACATTACTTTGAAAGTCCGATGCCGATTTTGCCAAAAAAGTCATCTTTTCAGATGAAGCTCATTTTGATCTTGGAAGGATTAAACAAGCAAAATTGTCGCATTTGGGGCACAGAAAACCCGCACGCATACATTGCAAAAGCCAATACACCCAAAACGAGTCACAGAGGCATTCTTCGAAAATGAGCAAGGAGTGGCCATGGCGATCGTTATCGGGCCATGCTGAACAAATTTTTTTTCACAAAAATTGAAGAGGAGGATATTGGCAACATTTAGTTTCAACAGGACAGTGCGGCGCTACGTGCCACACAGCTACACTCGATGTTTTGCGCCCTCTTTTTGAAAAAAAAAAGTTATTTGGCGGACCATTTAGTTCTGTTGTTTAGAAGAAAACATATTTTACGCTTTGCTTTTTTAAACGGTTTTATAGCTTATTTCGTGTTACCCCTAATAAAACTTTTAAGTATGAATGTTTTTGAATTTGGGTATCATTATTATTTTCTGTTAGTTTGGTGGATAAGGGTTTTTACCTGGGCTAGAATTTTTTTATTTTAAAGAAAAATAGATTACCTTATTAGGATGTCATCAATTTACATTATTAACAGAAACAAAGTCTACGCGGTAATGTCCCATATATAAAAGTACCCAAAAAAAAACTTCATTAGCCTGGATGAATTATATATAACAATAAACAACGAACATAATTACGAATATGGAATCTCTCCATTGCATGCTAGAATTAGGTGCATGGAATTTATTTTGAAACTTGCTTATACACTTCGACAAGAGGGTAAGGAATTTACGGAAGCTTTTGGGACCAAAGAGGCAGAACCGATAGGAAAACAAGGAATTCAAAGGCGTTTTCGCGATGAGCTTGAACTTGATGTGGATAAACCAAAGCAAGGATCTGGAAATAGCATTGATGTAAACACTTCAAGGAGATTTAAGGAAGAAGTGAATACAGTTAAATTTGGAGAGTACACAAAAAAACGCAGAGTTATTTAAACAAAAGTACCATGAAAAACTACTAACACCAACTCTTCATAAAATTTTGGTTCATAGTCAAGATTTAATCGAATACCAATCTTTACCACTTGGAGAATTGTCAAAAGAAGCCCAGGAATCCAAAAATAAGGACTACAAGAAATACAGATATGTAAATACGTGCACAGTTTTAAGAATTCGGCAGAATGAAGACTTATTTAATATGCTACCAATCTCATCCGATCCACTTATTTCTTCCTTGAGGTAAGAACCCAAAAAAATCTGGAAGCCCAATACTCACCAGAAACGATAAGTTTGTTACGCATTTCCTCGGAGTTAGATGATAGTTTACAAGAAATTCAATGTTTGTTGGTATGTAAAATCTTATTCTTCTCCTTTTTGAATTATAATCTATCAATAAAATACTTTATAAATACTTATAAGTGCTCTTTTATAAAAAAAGTTTAAAAAAAATCCAAAAATCAATTCATAAAACAAAAATTTTTTTCCACATTTTCACTCAATTTGGGTTGTTTTCTTTTTTTCGCACTGTTTTATTTAAATTATACTCAAATTACTTCATAAGTTGACTTTCAACCTTTTTAAAATTAAATACCAATAATGTTAGCCACCTAAACTAAAATTTCTTATTTCAGGACCAGATTCTGAAACACCCTGTAAATATTTTTTCTTCAAATCTACAAATTTTATACATTTTATCTTAATATATAAAACAAAGACGGGTTTGTTACAACACTTATAACTCGAGATTTGCTAAACCAATATCCATGGTTATTGATTCGTTGGATTTGTCTCCGCCCCGAATAGCATAATACATCTTAAAAACAATGAAAACTCGATATGTGTAATGAATACTTAATCTATATGTATATTGTATATCTATATACACCAAAGAAAGTCGTGTTAGTTACACTATTTATAGCTCAAGAACGGCTGAACGGATTTGTTTGAAAATTGGTGGGGAGGTAGCTTAGGACCAGGAGACGGACTTAGGATACTTTTTATCCCTATATTCCTATGGGAACGGGAATGTAAACAGGAACCTAGAAACTACTGAACCGATCTGAACTGAAAAATTCTTTCAGCACTGGGATGCCACATAATTCCTCAGTAACTAAGCAAAGATTTCATCCCTATAATCCCATAGGAACAGAATCAGGAACGAGAACGGGAACCTTAAAACTACAGACCCGAGCAACGCCGGGCGGCTCAGCTAGTATTTTATAAAAAAAAATTGTGGTCATATCCTCATTCGCTTAAGAGATATGATTTTTGCAACCAAAAAAGTCTATTCGGGCCACTGTCGACGGCTATGATTAGACAAAAATGATCTCCTACTTGTCAGTTGCTTGATGGAACAAGCTCTATCGCTAAAACAATATTGCTTCGTACACTGTGCTTCCCGAGATAAAGAAATTTCGTATAAGGGACGTGAGGATGAAGGGGTGAAAGAAGAAGAGTTTTTTTTTAAATGAATAGGGCTAAGGTAAAACACCTTTACTAGCTCGTCAATCCGAAAGATCGTTTGTGGTGTTCCCTTAGGTTTAAAAACGTTAAGTGTAAAGTTCTTCAGTCGAAGTTGTTAGAACCTAAGAATATTCGAAAAGGGGTGTTTCTAATATCTAGAGGACTAGTCAATCCCTTATTGAATATTGAATGAAGTTTAATGTTTCTGATTGAGATACCGCAGTAAGGTTCCGGGCTTTTGAATTGAGATCGAGAGCCAATTCTAACTATGGCTGTCAGCCTACCTGTACACCTTCATGTCCAGGCACCTAGGAAAGAGGTATTTTATTGTGGGTGGCTAATTGAGATAGGCATGTCAGGCTGTTCCAAAGGATTTTGGTAGAGGACAGGACCTTGAGGGCTGCCTGACTATCAGAGCAAATAAGGATGCGTGATCTCCGGAGGTTTATTCTAATTCAATCCCAAACGATCAATCGACTCCAATATTGGGAGCACCTGCAGAATACTCATGTGTCCCTGTAAGTTTTCTCCACCTAAGTTGCTTGTGAGATATACTTTAGTCCGCTTAGTGTGGCAGTTTTCTTTGCTCTTTGGTGTAGCGGAGGAAAATTTAATAAACTTCCTCCTCTCTCCTCTATATTAATTGTCGTAGTTTAAATCCGACCATTTTCTTTTTACAAGCTCTTTCTAGTGAATTTTAAAACAAAAAATGTTACCTTTACATATAAATAAATAAATAAATAGGGTGGCGCAACAGAGCGAAGAGCCCCTGGGTCTAGCGCATTTCTCACAACCATGCCTTGTGAGGGAATGGAGGGACCTACAATTTTCTGCCGGTTCCGAACGGCTAATTGAGAAAGCGCTTTTCATGGCAATGAATTTACTAACGGAGGACTTGCCAATTCCTCGCGAAAGGCGATACCCGTGCCTCTGCTGGGATTCGAACTTCTGGGTTAGCAGGTGGACATGCTAACCATCACGCCACGGGTACCACCTTCACATATATCGACCGAAAAAAACTAGACTCCCTTAAAATATGTTCCGGGCTCGTATTTTGAACTCATGCTTGAATAAGCATTACCATATACATTCAGCTGGAAGCATATATAAATCTTCAATAGTAATACAACACTTGTAGTACCGCAATCTACTGCCACCCACCACCCAGTTAATACATTTTAAAATTTAACGCATGTCTCTATTTTATGTATAATGAATAAATAAACTAAGTTTTGATTAACCTAGTCAGTTATTAATTCATAACATGACACTTCTTTGTGGCATTGATTTTCGCATCCAAAAATGTGTTCGCTTACCGGTTCAGTGAATTTTTAAATTTCAAACGCTTTCGCAACGAAGATGATTTTTTCTGTAGGCGAATATAAATTGACGGTGTGCCACTCAAACCAAATCACTCAGTCTTCAGCTCTCTTCAGCTCCAGCAAACAACCAAACAACAAACTCAACATGAAATTCGTCATTGTTTTCGTTGCCCTTTTCGGTTTGGCTTTGGCCGCTCCACCAGCAGGATCCCAGGACGCTGTTATTGTTCGCTCAGACTCTGATGTAGGACCCGAAAGCTACAACTATGCGTAAGTTTGCCTACGTCCAATCTCCAATGTGGATACAAAAAATAACACAGTTCTTTAATTCAATAGTGTTGAGACCAGCGATGGCAAGTCTGCGAGCGAAGAAGGTCATTTGGAAAACATTGGCAAGGATGATGAAGCTATTGCCGTCAAGGGTCAATTCAGCTACGTCGGAGATGATGGTGTCACCTACTCCGTCAGCTACATCGCCGACAGGAATGGATTCCAACCCAGCGGTGCTCATTTGCCAGTTGCCCCAGAACTTTAAGTAGTTGAGTCCTTCTGTAGTGAACATCACTTCCTGTTAATTTTGAGATAAATGCTCTCAGTTGATGATGAAGTTTGATAGTGAAGTCTGAAAGTGGTAAACTAGTCTAAGTGAAATAATAAAAAAAAACCACGCCAATATAAAACAAATTTTTAATTAGCTGGAAAAGTTTTAAAAATTGAATTTTCTCATTCAATTTAATGAATTGGTACCACAGAGCTGTGATGAATATTGGACTACATCTTGTTGTTTACTTGAAATGTGGTTGTGTAGCTTACACTTTACGTGATAAACAGTCATGTTTATGAGTAAACCTATTGCAAGCCTGTTCATCCGGAAGCAAAAGACTCCAGAAGACTCATTATCATTAGTCTTACCTCATTTAATTTGACAGCATTTTAGAAATTAATAGACAATAGACAATAATTATAATAGCAGTTAAATTAACCCGGAATAACTGTAGAAACAGTAGTCCACAGTGTTGTCAGAACAATTATAAAAGATCACTTCAGGACAAGGAATTGGCTTTCGCTGCCTTCCTCAGTAAGAAGGAAGCATTTAATTATTGCATGTCCAGAATTGATGATAAAGAATCGGCAATTAAACTCTGAGCTTAGAGATGCAGAAAATAAAGTTATCAACATCATAAGGCGTGGTTTACAGTTTACTCTATGAAACCTTGTCACATGCTGACGACTAGGTAGGTATACATTAAAGAAAAACTGTGACAGCTGGCTTGCTGGAAAAGACGTATAGCTGATCTTTTGTATCATGAAAAATAAATACAAACTGAAAGCTGGAAACGATCCTAAGATTCGTCAAAATTTCTTTAGAACAGACTACATGGCAAAACGACTTGACTTTCCCTGACATTTTTTACCAGTTTAGAAGAATG
Organism: Melanostoma scalare; assembly: GCA_949752695.1. Lineage (NCBI taxonomy): Eukaryota > Metazoa > Arthropoda > Insecta > Diptera > Syrphidae > Melanostoma > Melanostoma scalare. The sequence goes on along the minus strand of OX456984.1, from coordinate 184,059,091 downwards.
GCAATCAGTCAAGTGCCAACCTTTTAATCGACAATGCGTCTATTCAAACGAGAAACGATTCCAATTGGGTGGTGGTATGGATGATTCTTTTCACAAACCCTTGTACTCGGCAGGTCAGTGGTGAGACATCCTGACTGAGATGTTGGCAGTAACAACAGCTGCTAAGTAGGTGTTTGGAATGTTTTATTTTTGACAGCCAAAATTACTATAAAAACTAGCGATTGATGGATTTTTGACGCTCAATATGAAATTGGACTCTAGAAAAATAGCAAAAAAGGGATTCTCACTAGAGTTTTGAAAAGTCGGCTTAACGGTAAACACTCTACCTTCAAACAAGAAATTGAATAAAGTCGATAAAGGAAGCAAACGAAAGAGAAAATTCGCTTGATTCCAGCTGAGTTGTCTTTTGATTGGAACCTATTACCTACCGAATTATTTCTTAGCTTTTAGTTCGTCGTCTACATCAGTTAAGTCTCTACTTTCATTAAATGGAAGTGATTAGCTATAATCCCTTTTTTTACTAATTTTTATTTTTAAGCTTTTCGTTTTTAGTATTGCTGGCGAGCATATTTGGGTTTTCTTTTTCATTGTGTAATCTGTTCTAAAGGGGTTTTTTTTAGACGTATGATTTTCAGGAATATTCTCTTTCAAAGCATCAACTGTCCCGAGATTATCTGAGTAGACAAATGACTTAACATAACCCCACAAAAACTAGTCTAGTGGTGTAAAATCGCACTATCTTAGAGGCGAAGCCACAGGCCAGGAGCTCACCATATAAGTTTCTTTCAATAAACTTTAGTTGGCTGCATGGAAGTTAGTGGCGTCTTTTTGGACCCAAAGGTCATCCACATCAACCTCCTCCAATTCAGACATGTAAAGTAATTAATCATGGCTCTAGTCTAGAGCGTTCCCCATTGACTGTGAAAGTATGACCGCATTAATTTTTAAAGAAATGTAGGCCATAGATTCCTTCTGTTCATAGAACACACCGAAGAGAGACTTTTTGCGAATATAACAGCCGGCGTATCAACAGTGGATTGTGGATTATCATGACTCCAAATGCGAAAATTTTGTTTTTGTGAGCTTCATCGCTGAACAAAATTTTCCTGTGGAAAGAGGAATCGGTGGCCATCTCCTTTATGGAGTCATTCGCCGATCGTGCAACGCGCTTTATGATTGATTGGCTTCATTTCTTGCACAAGTTGGTAGCAAACCAAGATCCATCAGCAAAATCTTCTATGAAGTGGATGAACATAGCTTCAATTGGGTTTTCGGCGAAAATCTGCTTCAGAGCAGTAGCCCCTTCGGTGTGCACTGTACGGCATCTCTAAGTTAACGTGGTGCGAAACCAATCCATGGTAGTACGAATTACCGAACCATTATTTCGATATTTAATTTGCAGAATTTGCAAACGTAGTAGTAGTAGTAGTTCGCCATTTTGTTGCGGCCTCCATCTTGAATCTACAATGACACTGAATGTATTAAATTTAAGTACGCATTTCTCACAACCATTCCTTGTGTGGGAATGGAAGAGACCAACAATATTCTTTCGGTTCCGAATGGCTAATCGAGAAAACGCTTTCCATGGCAATGAATTTATTAACGGAGGACTTTTCAATTTCTCGCGAAAGTCGATACCCACATAAAACCATTTTTGCCTCTGTTGGGATTCGAACTTCGAACCTATGGGTTAACAGACAGACATGCCGGAACCGGCAGAAAATTGTATGTCCCCTCCGTTCCCTCCCATGGAATGGTTGTGAGAATTGTGCTAGGCCCTGGGGCTCCTCGCTCTGTTACGCCACCCTGTTTATTTTATTAATTATTTTTCATATATGTATGTATGTATGTTCGTAGAAAGACCGTTTTTGGAAGCCATTTTGGACTTCACGCAACAAAAATGGCGTCGTACTGACAACCTATGTCTTAAATTACTGCGGTTTCGTTCCATTTTGTGATTATAAAATAGTAAGTTTCAAAGTTCACGCCATTCTCCATAAGAAGTTCAAAAGTCTTACTGGCCAAGTTGATCGTAGTGTGATTCTTCGCGACTTCACTACATGCACTTCAGTTTGAATTCCTATGTCTGAATTGTTCATTATATTTCCGTCGCCTATGGAATGCTCCCTTTTTAGTTGATCCGCTGTAAAGTCTAGAGCGGTGCAGAGATAAAACACTCATTTTTGCTTAATAGCTAGCTTAAGATTTTCAGATTGAGCTCAGCCTTAGTTTTAAAAAATCAAATATTATTAAAGAAATTTCAAGCTAAAATGATTTCGAAGCACCTTATGATGGAAGAAACCGTTCAACACCTTCTTTGCTCATGCCCTGCACTACTTCATAGGAGGAAAACTCATCTCGGTGAATTCTTCTTCGATGATACTAGCGACTTAGCTTACATAGACCCTAAAAGTCTTTCGAAATACATTAAAAGTTCCGCATGGTTTGACTAGCAGGTGATTAACCGGATATTCCCGTAATGGAAGATTAATAAGTGATCAACTCGTTAATCTTAAATCGGGTTTCTGAGATCAGTAGGTGATTAACTTACTGATCTCTGTGGTATCACAATGGGCCCTTGCGGCCTAAGTGTGTCATCAGGCAATGTACTCATTGGCTGACAGCCACTTCCACCTAACCTAACCTAACCTTATGATGGAAAAGAAAATATTTTGTCAAAGGATATTCTTCTATTCATCTTGAAATAGCTCCAGCTGTGGCTATTGAAAAGTCTGTGAAGATCGGCTTTTCAAGGCCGCAGCACCTATAAAGCTTTGCCGTAACTGTGAATGCAGATGGCATATTGCATACTTTCGAACTTCTATGTACCAACCCTTACGCTTGCAGCATTACTTTTGAACTCACGACGCGGTGCTATGTATGGTTTTTTGTAGATTTGCGACTCACTTATGCAGAAAAACGGTTTCACACTTTCCTATACTTCATCATAGCAACGGACTATTTGGGATAATTTAAAAAAATTGCATAGGAAGAAACGCTGAAGCTAATTTCTTTCAATTTTTTGAGTTGTTTGAATTGGATTTGCTATGGGCTTGTAGGAAAAGTTAAACGACAGTACTTCACTTAGTTGCTAAAAAAGAATGATAAAATACTGACAATAATTTTTTTTTTAAATAATTATTATTGCTTTTTTTTTGTTTGTTTTTATACACTTTGCTTAGACTAGTTAACAACTTTCATCCCAGACTTCACTATCAACTCAGAACATTAAGCTCAAAATCAAAAGAAAAGGATAGGTAGGATGTAGATCAGAGAGACTCAACTGCTTAAGCTTCTGGGGCAACTGGCAAATGAGCACCGCTGGGTTGGAAACCGTTCTTGTCGGCGATGTAGTTGACGGTGTAGGTGACACCATCATCTCCGACGTAGCTGAATGAGCCCTTAACGGAGATAGCTTCATCTTCCTTGCCAATGTTCTCCAAGTGTCCTTCTTCGCTAGCAGATGAGCCATCGCTTTTCTCAGAACTGTTGAAAGAAAATATTGAGTTATTTTGTGTATCCTTATTGATGATTAGAAATTATTAAACTTACGCATAGCTGTAGCTTTCAGGTCCAACTTCGGACACCTGACGGAGAACGGATACTTCCTCAGCTGGGGCGGCCAAAGCCAAAGCGAAGAGGGCGACGAAAACAATAACGAATTTCATGATGAGTTTGTTGGTTGTTTGCTGGAGCTGAAGAGAGCTTGAGACTGAGTGATTTGAAACTAGTGCTAGACCGTTAATTTATATTCGCCAACTAGAATAGTTTTTCGTATCCAAAAAAATCACTGAACCGGTAAGCACGCATATTTTTGTATGCAAAAGTAAATGTCAATTTATTCGTTAAAAGTTGAACGAAATTTATTTTTAGCATTTGACGCCTTCGCAAGTAGTTATACCAAAACATATGGAATTCTTTTTGTCTTAACATCAAATAAATGTTTACATATTTTAATTTGTCTAAACGAGTTGATAATAATAGAAAATTATACTATTCACATTATTAGTTGTGATTAATATGTTAAATCAGAAAAGGATACAATTTTCAGCTGGCAGTTTATGCTAATGATTTTATTTTAATTTGTGCATAACTTGGGAGTGGCATTTGCAAGGTTGTCGGGACAAGAATTCATGGTTTTTTTTTTATAAAATATAGAATTAAAATGCAGATTTGGCCGAATGTTAAATTAAAGAATTGCGTTAAGCTTTTAAGTTTCAATATGAGGTTTGGTTAACTAAAGCCTCAAATCGGTTGGTCTAAGAAAATGTTGTATTTTTTGGTTACTTAGGTATGTCAATTTCAAAGTTGTCAAGTAAAATGAAAATGTGATAGCCTTATCCCTATATCACTACCAATACGATTATGAAATCCGTATTTTGAAAGAAGGCGGAAAGAATCTTATAATATGCTTAAAAAAATTATCTCACTGATAATTTCAGGATGTTCAAAGTATGTGAAGCGACTACATGAGTTAAGCTGTTTAAATTTAAATAAAATATTTTTATTTTAATTGATGAACAGTCGAAAACGTGAGCTTCAGGGTATTCGTGTTCTTGTAACTCCGTTTCAGGGTAGGCTGTCACAAAACATAAAAATTATTCAGGTACAAATTCCGTTATTCGCTGCCAAAAATTGTTTTACATGTCCGATATAAGTCCTACGATTGTAGATCATTTCATTTTGCAAAAAAAAGCTTATACTGCGACAAAAGTATGCAAATCGGGTTCATGTGGAACTGGAACGGTTGCATATGGCTAGCTCATTGAATTCTGGCCTTGACAATTTACTATAATTTATAAAGCCTACATCCGCTCAAAACTAGAGTATAACTCCCATATCTGGTCAGGCGCTCTTCAAACATTTCTTAGCCTACTTGATATGCAAAAAAAGAGCCTTTGGACTGAAATGTGATGATAGTTCAATCGTTTAATCGATGTTTAAGATTCTCTTAAACATCGTCGAAATGTCATCTGTCTAACTCTCTTTTATTGCTTTTTTTACAAACAGTACCCTAGTGAAATAGCCAGCTGCTTTCCTTCCCTGAAACAATCTAGCCGCAACACACGCCTCGCTAGGAATGCTCATCAGTTTTACCTTGACCCCAACTTCGGACGTACAGTCAAATATAGCGATTCATATTAAAAACCGCACTACCCCTATGTTGAATGCCTTACTCGACTTTGTTTTCCCCCTAAATTACAGTTCACAAAAGTTCAAAAAAAAAAACGTGCATAAGTCCTCTCCTATTTTCTAAAACGCTTGCACTGTTTTCTAACATTGTAAGGATATTCATAACTCCCTTGATGTGTGTGGTGATTATAAAAAAAAACAGATAACAGAAAACAAGCTGCGATGCTGACAAAGGTCAATCTGGTTTAATTACGGTGTTCTAATAAGAAACATCGCGACGCTTTTCGCTTGACAAGGCCGTTTGGCGCATTTTTCAATAGTATACATATTTAAAAGCATCAAACTTTAATTATTTAAATAACCGAGCAGTCTAACTGTACTTTTGGGTGAAATGTACGTCTACGTCAGCCCCCTAATATGACGATTTTTTGATAAAGAAAACTTCAAACGCGTTTTTATCTGAATAATTTGTTTAGGTGGTTTGTTGATAAAATCTACGAAACTTACCAAAATCTATCTACATGTTCTTTAGAACTATGGCTATAGCGCAAAGCATACAAATTTGGACATTTTTAGTGTAATTTTTTTGGGAAAAAAACGTTTTTACGTATAGTTTTTGGAAAAATATAAAAATATGAATATGTAGTATGATATGTGCTATTGCTATAGTCCTAAAAATCGTGTTAAGTTTTGGTAGGGATGTAATGAAACGTTCTACACATTTCTTCTTTGGACCAGTCTTCTTCTTCTTTTCCATTTCCGGCGTTACGAGTAGTGATCTTGAAACGATCACAACTCTTCCACTTTTCTGCTTCACACTAGTGATTCGCCTGTGGGGTACGCCGATCACTAGTCTTCCTTGGACCAGTCTGCAACCTCTTATTTTGTGCAACACTGAATAAAATAAATATAAAAAAATCTTGTGTATTTCAAGAACTTATTTTCAGGTTAAAAATGTTTTATATTCATTCACGAAATTTTTTTTCCGTCATAAGTCCTAAAACTTATGACGGAAAAAAAATTTCGGGAAAATATCAGTCTTTTGTCTGTTCAAAGAGGGTAGACGGTAGATCTATGGAAACAAAAAAAAAAACAAAAAGATATGTCCCTTCATGCGTATCGATTATGCCTAACATGGTATCGATTCGGTATTAGAAATAAAAAGCAATTATCCAATTCAGTTAATTTTTTTTTTTTAATACTCTTAAACTAGTCAACAACATTTATCATCGGACTGAAAGTGACGATCACAAACAGACAGAGATACAACCGATCAGATGGATTCAACTGCTCAAACAACTGGGGCAACTGGCAAATGGGCACCGCTGGGTTGGAATCCATTCCTGTCGGCGATGTAGCTGACGGAGTAGGTGACACCATCATCTCCGACGTAGCTGTATTGACCCTTGACGGCAATAGCTTCATCATCTGTTCCAATGTTCTCCAAATGACCTTCTTCGCTGGCAGACTTGCCATCGCTGGTTTCAGAACTTTATAAAGCAAAGAAAAAGTTATTAAAATGTCCTTTTTAAGAAATAGTTCTTAGACTTACGCAAAGTTGTAGGCGTGTTCGCTGACTTCGAGAACTGCCTTCAAGATTTCGGCATCAGTGGATGCTGATGGGGCAGCGGCCAAAGCCAAACCGAAAAGGGCGACGAAAACAATGACGAATTTCATGTTGGAGTTGGAGTTGTGGTTAGTCAAAGAAAACTAGAGACTGAGTGATTGTCAACTGATCACACCCTATCAATTTATAATCCACAGTGAGAAGTAGACCTGAGCATTGAATTAATTTTGACCAGAAGTAGTTTAATAGTTTCTTTGGACCGGTAGCGCCAAGTATCACGCATTTTTCTTTGTAATAAATACCATCGCATAGGCACATAACACTAGGAATACTTAAACATCAATAAATATATTCAATTCGTTGTCATGTTACTCTTAAGCTATTAATAGAGACAGATAAGCTGATTTAATCACACATTTTGCAAATTTTTTTTCTTACGTTACACTTCTTTTGGCGTGTTTTAGACAAGTTATGTTATGAGTCGTGTAAACATTTTACAATGAGACACCACAACAGCGACATGATGAAGTAAGCTGATTTTAACAACAACTGGACCGATTTCAAGAACTCTTTTACGGCTAGAATGCTTCACTATCCCTGATTAGAGGTGTAGGCTGTATTTCATTCCCTTTTACGTACTTTCATTATACCATAGCTAACAAATATTTCACTATAAAAGAAGAAGATATAACAACGATCTGTATGAGCTGTACCGCTACATGGGCATAGCTAGAAGAAATCGGTTCAGGTTCACCCTGCACTGTAATCCCCACCTAAGTAAGTAAGATATAGATCATATATCCGATGTTTAGGGGACTTATTCCTCTATAATTGAGGGTCTCCCTTTTTTAGGGTCGGGCATACGATACTGAGGTTTCATTTATCGGACATGTTTTATTATACCTACGATCAGCTGGTGCATACTCCTTTCCAACTGATCTCAAGCTGGCATCATCTGCAGTTTAAATGATTTAAGGCATTCTGCCTGGCAACGGAACTAACGTCTTCATCGCCACTAAGCAGTCTGCAGAAGTGGTCTTTCCAGATCCTGAATAGTGACTGCGTCTCTATTACAATGTATCCCTGCTGGTAATTACAGACTTGAGTTGTGGTTTTGCCACACTGGCATGAGCTAAATTGAATGCATTGGTGAGCAAACTCAAAGTAACGACATTGAATCATATTATGTGAAGTCGTGAAGCTGAATACCAATGGCACTGGTAGCTCTAACCAGTAGCGTAGCTAGCATGGGTGGCACCCGGGGCGGCAATTATGGTGTCACCCCCGGGATGTAAAACAGTAAAATAAATGAAATTCCGCTAATCCATATATTGGGATTTCTTTATTTGAATTCAAATAAAAAATTAAAAAAAAGGACCAAAAATTAATGTATCTGCATATTCACATTGTATAAAAAAAAAAAACAAACATTAATAAAACGTCTTCTTCCTAGCTTTTAAAGCAGAAAATTCGCTGATAGCGTCGACAAAATTTATTTGCTGGGTCGCCTCATGTTCAATTGTTAAAATTCCCAGATTGTTGAGCCTCCTTTCCGTCATTGTTGCCCGCAAGTAGTTTTTAATTAATTGAAGCTTACTAATACTCCTTTCACATGACGCAACTGATTGACATAATGTCATAAACATTTTTAATACCACAATAAGATTCGGAAGAGATTCTGCAAAGTCCCATTCAAGGATGAATTTCATAAAGTCTAAAGATAGCCAATTAGATGTTGTCACTTTAGCCGCTTTCAAATGACATCTCAACCTTGGTATCTCTGAGAGAAGTTCTGACTCTGACACCTAATCATTATTAGCACTAGCAAATTTTGAAACAGCTATTTTCAAATCATTAATTAAGTAAAGTATTCGGCTGTACAACTTCAAACAATGAAGCCACCTCCTTAATAGACTCTGTTCTTTATTTCCGTATAGTTCAGCGCTCAGAGAAAGTCCCGCATCAGTTGCCAACTCACCAGCCATTCGCTTTCTACGACGAATTCTTCTTTCTGTTGGAATGTCGTATTTCTCCGATGTTTTTATACCAAGGTTAATTGCGTCTTCTACGATCTTCGTCCGATTTTCTTCAACGTAAATGCGAAGGGCTTCTATTTTTTTAGCCAAGTGATCAACACTTAATCCCTTAGCTTGTAGTGCTATCTGAGTACAATTTATTACTTTAAGGACATTATTCCAAAAGAAGAGAAAAGGAAGAAATGCGAAATCGAACATTGCAGATTTCAGGTTCTGTGCAGCACCTCTGGTTTCTACATTTTCTCTTGCATCACACAACTCTTCAGCTGCAGCTAAGATTTCATCAAAATTTTCGGCCAAAACATTCACTGCAGCATAATGAGCACTCCAACGCGTTTTTAAAAGTCGGTTGATTTACACTGTGCTTGAGAAGCACTTCCCAGCGATGAGTGGAAACAGAAAAAAATGTAAAAGTTAACTTCTGCAGTTCTAAATCTGCAGCTTTTTTCCATGTAGGGGAAAGTGGTTACGCTTCGTACACTTTTTAGATTTTTGCTATTGAATTGATGATCAACTCACTTTAGTATCAACTCAATTTATTTATAATGAGTTAATATATCGTAGGCAATTACAAAAAAGTCTGAATCTATTATGTGAAAGGGTTAAGGAGTTATAAAATTTTTACTAGGAAAAGATATTTGTATGAATGCTCCCCACCAGTGGGGTACTTTCGAACAGCAGATAGGGTGCATTCGTACAACATGGGGAAGAATCATACAAGATATTTAAACACTTATTTAAATGTCTGTTTTTATCAAATAGCAAACAAAACTTGTTAGTCTTAAAGCTTACTTAATAATATTCTATTCAAATTGACTCGTACCAGTGAAAGTACCAGCGCTACCACTTTTGCTTTTTAATTTCACAATTACGATTTAAACAAAAATTTGATCATCTTTTTCCACACCACCATGAGGTAAGATAATAGGTGCGTTTTTTTTTAAAGGTATCCCCAGTAGGCCTAATCCGTTTTTTACAAAAACAACATAAATAACAAAAAATAAATATAACTTCATTTATTTAAAAATAATCTATTTAACAATATAAAAATATACATTTCATAACAAAAACATCATAAAATAATTTTAATTTAAATAATTGGATACTTACATCTATTCAATATAGAAAAAGATCTTAATTACAATCTGACGAGTAGTTGCTAGTGCTACTATCTTCGTTCAGATTTATAACTAGCCTTTCTGTGGCTTCTTCGGTGAAAACATCCATCGCCCACATTTTCGGCTCAACAATATTTATAACGTGTTGCACACAGTTATCCCACTTGACGTTGTCAACATTATCAAGTGCTATTGTTAATAACTCCTTGATTTCGGACATTTTAAATGTTTTGTTTCGGCTTGCTACACATCCTTTCACCTGAGCTAAAACCAATTCTATTGGGTTGAGTTCACAGTGATAAGGCGGTAAACGAAGCACTTTATGTCCCGCAGCTTGAGCCAATTCGTCAACACAATTGAACACAATTTCCCACAACACAAATACTTTGTAATAATAAAACACTTTTTTATAATTAAACACTTTCTTGTGATCAAACACTTTTTATAAATCACTTGCACTTCAGTTATTAACAAAACAACCCGAATAACGAATCCTTCCTGAAAGACAGTTGTAATCAGTGGCGACACACGTGCATGAAAATAATATTGTCGTTCAATATATTTTTCATTTCCAACGTCCCACATCATTTTTCATAACGGATTTAAATGGCTTTTCTGTACAACCAAAGTGAGAAATATCATTATATAGTTGCATTATAACGTATTTGCACACAAAAAAAAAAGTAAAACAACATACACTGATGGCAGTACTTACATATTAAATTTATCTCAAAAGCTTCAGAAAAGCATTATTTTTCAAAGTTCTTTAACAAACTCTGAAGGAAGAGTTGTATTATTTCGGTCAAATTTGGTCATGGCAACGCCGTCTGAATGTATGCATTCTCATTGCACTCAGCAAATAAACGAGGGTTGAATAGCAAACACAAGTCATTCTGCCATCGACCAGGGCTGCCAGAAATCATGATTTATCATGATTTTCATGCTTTTTAGACCCTAATCATGTTTTCATGTTTTTGAGTCCAAAATCATGTTTTTTCACACACAGCCTTAATCTTTCTTTCGCCTCGGGCCTTGGAATATTTTTGACAGCTCAGCAATCACCTCGAGTGCTCGACTAACGCAATGATGATGAGTAAAAGAGATCAGAGGATGAAACAGTTTTTATATTTTTCTATCGTTCACTTCATTTTCCATGCTTTTTATTTTCCTGATATTATTTTGCTTTCAACATTGAAAATTGAGTTCAGCTTCAGCAATTGCCAATTGCAGAGAATTGAAACATATATTTCGGCTTAAGAAAAATCATGTATTTATTTTATTAAAATCGCTTTTGGCCAATTTCAGATTTTGTTCTCTAGACAATGGATAAAAAACACATGAATAAGTACAAAACTGTATAATGAGTTCTTTTAGTTGAGATAATCGACGTGTTTTTTATCTAATAAATAAAAAGACTAGTAAGATTTTTGACAGTTAAAACACAAACTTTTTATATTTCCTCAGACGCACATTTCGGAAGCAGTGCTTCCATTGTCAGTGAGATTTATAAATTAAAATAAATTATTTGTCAAAAAAATTAATAAAAAAAAGCAAAAATGTTTCTAAACAAAATTACAATTGAGTTCAGTTGAATCTATTAAAAAAAATTTTTTAAGTTGAACCTTTAATTGGTTCAAAATCATCCATCACTATTCATTAGATTATTTTTGTTTTTAGATACATAAAATGATTCAAAAGCATCTAATTCATAATTGCTATTTACATTTCTTTATAATTTTAAATTTTGCAAACTAAAACTATGACTATTTTCTAGCATATGTTCTTTTCATTATATTTTATTCTTTGTACAATCATTACATCTGACAGAATAAATTCCTGATTTTTGAAGATGTTCAATTTTATCTTAATATCCTTTAATCAACCAGTGCAGCGAAATAAAAATAAAAAAATCTGATTGGAGGATCTAAAGATAAAATTGAACAACTTCAAAAATTATTCTATCGGATGTAATGATTGTACAAAAGAATATATAGGACAGACAGGATGACATATTCTAAAAAAATTTTAAAAAATTTTGCAATCTTAAATATAATGAAAAAGAAAAGTCAAGTGTTGCAGAACATATGCTAGAAAATAGTCATAGTTTTAGTTTGCAAAATTTAAAATTATTAAGAAATGTAAATAGCAATTATGAATTAGATGCTTTTGAATCATTTTACATATTTAAAGACAAAAATAATCTAATAAATAGTGATGATGGACCGATCAAAGAATCAATTTAAAAAAAAAATTTTTTAATAGATTCAATTCAACTCAATTGTAATTTTGTTTAGAAACATTTTTGTTTTTTTTTTATTAATTTTTTGACAAATAATTTATTTTAGTTTATAAATCTCACTGACGATGGAAGCATTGCTTCCGAAATGTTCATCTGAGAAATATAAAAAGTGTTTCAACTGTTAAAAATTTTACTAATCTTATCATTTATCAAAACTGTTTGTTTTTGTTTTAAGTTTCGATTCTTTTTTGCTTTTATGTTTTAATTAATAATCTGAACAAACTGTTAATCTATTATATACATTTGTTTTACTCATGGTATGGTTTCCATATACTCTATTTGAATTCTTTCTTTTATTTTTCATTCCGAGATTGGTCCGTCATGTTTTTTTATCCCAAATCATGTTTTTAAACTATGATTTTTTAAATTTCTCAGTGGCAGCACTGCATCGACTGTGTGGCAGACAAGTTGTATGGGGGACTATCGCAAAATTTTTATTAAAACTACATGAAAAACTCATAGGTAGGTCAGTGGGTTGTTTTTATTTCAGTGGGCGCTACGTACATTATTACTTGTGTGGTGTCCTGAGAGCGTTGACAGGCACCACAGTTTCGAAAAAAGCTCTCCCATAAGGCCTGTACTGACAATCTTTGTTGGACAGAGTATAGTTTAAAATTAGCTGATTTGATTTCATTGACAATTCTGCAATTACAATTGACTTGATTCGCTAAGATATTAATGAATTCGTTTTGTATTTGTGGCGATAAATATGAGACTTTTGGTGATTTTCCTTGTTCCAAATTCAAGATGTGCTCTTTTAACACAACATCATACTTAGACATAAGACTCACTAGTTCTAAGAAATTACCCTTATTTGAAGAGTCTTGTCCTTCATCATGTCCACAGAATGCTAGGTTTTGTTTAGCTAGAAACAATGTTATGTCTAATAATCTGGATAACAGGTGTCATCTATGGTTTTATGTAATTTTAAACCCATTTCAAAAGTTTTCTACTCCTCAAAATTTTCTATGTGTTCATTTGAAGTCCGGTACTTTAGGGTTCAGCTTCCACCATTTCTGAAATCCATCTATGAATATTGTTTCTGTATCAACATTATTGGTGACAGCAAATAAACGACAGTAAAAGCAGTACAGTCTTATTATTATTCGAGAATATATCATCCATGACCGCAAAATCTTGCCCCCGTTAGGCAAAACTTTATAGAACCATTCTTTAGTAAGATGACGAACACAATCTTTCATTTTTACCCCTGGCCTGGAAACAGTAGTGAATGGTCCCTCCCGGTTTTGGAAATGTTCAAATCCTTTTTTGATGATTTCTATTCGAACTTTATCATGCATACTTTTCACAACCGCGGTGCAAAGTTCGGGGAAAAAAAGCGGTTTCTCTAGCCACCAAAATGATAACCTATTGCAGTTTGCAGCTGCGATTTTCAACATCTTCATGAAATCATATCTTATATAAGCCCAGTTTTATTGGGAATCTATATTCACTTATATTCACTTAAGCAAAACATCACAAGACATCGCTCATGGACAAACAACAACTCTTAAGTGAATATAAGTGAATAGCGTAAGTGGACAAAAATAACTCACTTGCAGAAGCGAACAACAGGGATGGTTGGTAAATGGAGTTTATGTGAAAGTGAACTTGGTAAGTGAATATAGCCATATAAAGCGTTTTAATGAGACTCGCAAGTGAAGTGAATATAATTGAATATAGAAATTCCCAATAAAACTCGGCTATAGAGTAGACAATGCTTTTCATAACCGCATTACAAAGTTCGGGAAAAAATAGCAGTATCTAAGAACGACCCGAGAATGACTTTTTTTGTGGAAGTACCTGCGTGTGGGACGAACCAAATAAAACAAAAACAAAAAACGAGTAAGTTAATCGTTAAGGGCGACACGTCTGTGGACTTTATTTACAAAAGAAAAAACATAGGCTGACCGATAATATACTTTTTGTGCAAATAGAAACTGGTAGGTAGTTAGGTTAGGTACAATACTACAATGTCGCAATTTTTTTTTTAATACTCTGCGATCTATAACGCCATAGTATATATACTCCTTGGTAGCTTTTGGGTGTCACCCCCAGATGGGTGACACCCGGGGCGGTCCGCCCCCCCCTTTCTACGCCACTGGCTCTAACGTGTCCAACATTGCATGCATTAAGTTTTCTTGTCGTTCAATAAAAGAAAAAATAATGACCAAGTTGCTGTCGGGCAAAATTAAACTTAAGTCAAACATCTTCAGTGCTCCAAAAAACAACAAAGGGAAATAAAACAAATATTTATATAAACGACAGTCTCACTCTTTATACTCGTTCTCTTTTAAAGAAGGCCAAGGAATTGAAACAAATAAAAAGTTGTTTATATGTCTGGGTTCGTAATTCTTCGGTATTTATAAAAACTAATCCTTTATTTGACACAGCAATAAAATACCATGATAGAAAGAGAGCGATACAATAACAAAACAAATTTCCAGACCCACACAACACATGGCCCCATTACATAAAACCAACAGTTTCAGTCAACTCGCCCGATGATGGAGTAAAAATCCGCGTGCGTCACCCAAAAAAAATCATATAAAAAAGTTGTGAAAATTGTTAAAAATTTAAAATAAAAAAGTATATAAAGAATATCTTCATTCATTTTTTTTCTTTATTATCAAAAAAAAAAATTTATATTTATGTATTTTCAAAATAAAGTATTTAAAAAAAATCAAAACTTAATCGATATTGCAGTTCTGGTTTAGGCGTAGGTCTTTTTTTTTAAATTCCAATAAGTTTTATGTGGCGCTTTTGTAGCAGCGTTGCAAGAACTAAATTTTATACAGTTCCAGAACTGCGAGCAAAAAGTGCCATTTTCAGCAACCGGAAATGAATGATCTCGTATATTCAAATGTGATTAAAAATTTTAAATATATTTTAATTTAACACTACTTAAAAAGCTAACAAAAAAAAATGACAAATGCACAGCAGTACAGTTCAAAAAAGCCAATTTCTTTGGCAAGGTGGTAAAGAGCTAAATACGACCGGAAATACTCGACGCGACGGTTTTTTCAGTTGGTTTCAAACCAATTCAAAAAAGTTTGAGTTTTTTTTTGATAATTTCCTGTTTGTCACAAAGGATAATGTAGAGACCACCATCCAAAGCTGCTGTAATAAACAATATTTGCCATTAAAGTGCAAAGTACACTCAAAAAGGAAGAAATAAT
Source organism: Melanostoma scalare (assembly GCA_949752695.1). NCBI lineage: Eukaryota > Metazoa > Arthropoda > Insecta > Diptera > Syrphidae > Melanostoma > Melanostoma scalare. Next base: position 184,043,759 of record OX456984.1, on the reverse strand, counting down.
GAAAACTAATTGCAGCCGGATGTAAAGCGTAAGTCCTTAGACGCTGGTCTAAAGCGTAAAAAAATGGGCATAATTTATGAATTTTTTGTGACTCGACATAAAGATCAATCGGAAATCTGTGAAAGAGGTCTTATAATTTAGGTTTTAATATACAAACACAAATTTTTCGAGTCAATTAAATTCAAAATGGCGGCTATCCAGCATTTCTTCGGAGCCACCTCATTTTTTAAACGGGTCCATGGCCGAAGATGTAACCTCCTTAATTTTGGTCCTGGAACAAAATCCCGAAAACTCTTACTTTCTATATAACAACGACAAGAGACGTACGAAGGATTTTTTCGATATTTTGTTTTTCGCGAAATGGTGCACGTTTGAACAAAAAATTAAAATTTTCACTATAAAAAAACGACAAATATGTTGATTTAAAAAAAAATACTACAAGTCTCCTTAAAAAGGTATTTCGAATGTACTGTCACAATTTCGTATAGATCGGTAAAGATTTGCTCGAGTTATGTATATCTTCGGCCAGTTCAAAAAAAGTGATTTCGAGAAAAACGCGTTTAAAGTTTTAAGAACTATAAAATCATATGGCATACCTCAGGGGCGCTGTCGCAGAATGGAAAGTTTGGACATTTAGACATTTTTGCCGGCATCCACCCTTTGGTATGTTATTTTTAAAACCCTAAAGTACCTTTGAAGACAAAAAAAAAAATCGGTTTCTTTAAAATTCTAGACCAGCTTCCATCCTTAAAACTCTACTGCAAAAGATATAGGAAACAGCCGTGTGAAACAATTTAAGTAAACTTCAATTTTTTCTTAAGATTCTCTTTTCATTATTCGCTTAGACTAGTTAACAACATTTATCATCGGACACTCTCCCTTTAACTGAGAGACCCAATATAGAGGAAGAGATACAACAACAGATCAGATGGATTCAATTGCTTAAACAACTGGGGCAACTGGCAAATGAGCTCCACTGGGTTGGAAACCATTCCTGTCGGCGATGTAGCTGACGGAGTAGGTGACACCATCGTCTCCGACGTAGCTGTATTGACCCTTGACGGCAATAGCTTCATCTTCAGATCCAATGTTCTCCAAATGACCTTCTTCACTGGCAGATTTGCCATCGCTGGTCTCAGAACTGTATGACAAAAAACATGGATTAATCAATTATCCCTTTTAAGAAATAGTTCTTAGACTTACGCAAAGTTGTAGGCGTGTTCGCTGACTTCGAGGACGGCTCTCAAGATTTCGGCATCCTTGGATGCTGATGGAGCAGCGGCCAAAGCCAAACCGAAAAGGGCGACGAAAACAATGACGAATTTCATGTTGAAGTTGGAGTTGTGGTTAGTCGAAGAAAACTAGAGACTGAGTGATTGTCAACTGATCACACCCCATCAATTTATAATTCGCAGTCAGGAGGAGATCCAACATCAAAAACTGAATAAATTTTGATCAAAAGCAGTTTAGGACTTCTTTGAACCGGTAACGGCGAGTTCCACGCATTTTTTTTAGTGCGTACAAAATAAATTATTCCTACACATGCTTTTAGTTTACCGACTACAAATTCATATTAGTAAGAGATTAGGTTTGTTGTCAACTTATGATTAGGTTAAATTTAGAAACAAACCGAACTGATTAATTCATATGTTTGCGAATTTTTTGAATAATTTTGATTTTTTTATAGCTTACGCGTGTTTACATGCGAATGAAGCATCACCAAAAAACTGTCACCTACATTTTGCAACCATGTGTTGGTTGACATTTTGAGCAGACTTTCTTTGAGGTAGGTATATTAATGTAATATTAATGCAAAACATTCTGTCTGCTTTGCTCGTCAAAATGCAGTCCGATTGAGGTAGGTCTCAAGAGTTTGGCTAGCTTTCCGAAAATATCTCTGAACCTTGATCGGAAGTAAGAAGTAGTACCTCTTTAGCGTATCTCGTATTCAACAAATCTTTGTTTGTAAAAGGGGTGATAAAGTAATTATTGGTGAAAGAACTTTTGAAATCGTTCCAGTGATTCTTGGGATCCCGTTCCCGTGGCAATACCGTGATAAAGTTTATCACATCTTACTCAAGGACACTAACAATATAATGGTGAAAGAAAATTTGAAATTGCAGTAGTTTTTTCAATCCCAGCCAACTTCTTCAAGTAATTTTTTGTTTGTCGACTGTCGGTTTTGGAGTGTCGCAACATAACATTTTTACAATTTTTATGTTGATGCGTTTTTTTTTTGCAATAGCACCGCCCGCCGCGCCGATATCCAAAAGGCAACTTAATGAAGTTGACTGGAATATAAATAGGTCCCCTCAAAAATCGGTCTAAGAGCTATGGGAAAGTATTATAACTGTAAGCTTCCCATAATCCTAACTTACTAACTAAATAGTAAGTGAAAGTAACTCTGTCTGTACATCTTTATGGGATTTATATTTGAATCCAAATAAAACAATCCTTTAAAAATAACAGTTGTTTATTGTTCAGGAGCTAAATAGAGAATAATATAATAAAACATTCAATTCATATTGAAAACTAAAAACATGAATTTGATATTAAATACTTCATTGATATAAGTACAGTAGATTGTACTACAGTGTTAGTTGCTGGTTTGCTTATTTTCAACAATCTTTTTCTGTTACCGTCTCCCACTTAAACTACCGAACCGATTTGAATGCAATTTCGTGCAGAGATAGTTTAAAACTTGATGAAGGAAATCTTATCCCTATATTACCTGGGAACGGGAAAGTAAACGGGAACTTCGAAGCTACAGCACATTCTTCCAAATTCTCCCAAAATACTGAACCGATTTAAATGAAATTTTATACAGAGATCATCTAGAACCAGAAGAAGAACATATGAGCTTTCTCGCTTTCGTTTGGAATCGGCAACAGTTTGCAGGTCCCCTTCGTTCTCACCAGGTACGGTTAAGAGAAGTGCTCTAGGACCAAGAGCTCCCCGAGTTCTACAGGGTGTCTCATAATTCGTGTTACATACTTTGGGATGTGATTCTTGGTCATATTCTAAGAAAAAATTGTTGTACAGTAAAATCCGTTTCTCAACTTCGACATCACTTTTTGTTAATTTAAAAATGGCTAGCTTTGGTGTACCCTGACCTGTGTTAAACTCGATTTCTCTGTCAATACTGATGTTAGAGACCTAATTTTAAACCTAATTTTTTATAGAAATAATAATCTTTAAAACTGTATTTAAGTTAGCCTCAGGCTTAGCTTTGCTTGATTTTCAATTTTAAATGGTGTTCAAATTTTATTCCCCAAGCAAAGTTTTTACTTTGATGTCATTTTTTTTTCAGAAAATGCCAGTTAAACATAGAGTTTCTTTATTATAACTTGGTCTCTGGGCCATAAATAAATGCAAATTTTGCAGACCAGTGTTACTTTGCAAATGAAACACATACATACATTGATTAAAACAACGCATAAAATTATATTATTTTAACTAAGTACTTTTTTGTACATAACATTCCTAATTTCTCCACCTTTTGCCAAATATAAAAGTTTCTCAGGGTTGATATACGTGAGCATGAGGTGCCATGGCTTTTTTAAGATGAAACCTTGCAACTTTAAGCGTCTCTCCTTGACCTTTATTTTTACTAATATCAAATACTGGTTTCAGAATTATCGTATGTTTTCTCCTGTTGCCATTCCAGTCATGATTTAAGCTTTTATAGTGCTGCATCCCAGATGTGTAATTTGTAGCGTTGTATAATTACGTAGCTTTGATTTAGATTTTTTATTAGATCTTACAGCCTTAACTTATAGAAAAGTACTCCTGATAATTCTAAAAAATTGAGAAACTCTTTTGAGTAAAGTACTCCTGGGGCCTATTTCACAGATCATACATCACATACAATGTATGATTTTAAAATTTATTCTACAAAATACTGTTTCACAGAAATGTTGTATGACTGCTGTCATTGATTGATTAATTAGACTGGAATATTTCCAGTATAAATTCTGTTTCACAGAATTTTGTCATACATTATGTGTATACAATGTATGATAAATTTTCTTACATTTGATACAGCAAAAAATATTGATGTATCAATCGCTTTTTTCCTAAAGGAATCCAAACTATTGGTCTTTGGAATTGAATGCGAGATTTTATGAGTCTAGAATAGTATGAGAAGAAGATTGAAAGACCAAGATTGAAAGAAATCCATTTAGTTATGTATGTAAGTATACGGTATAATAGCATTTATAAGTCGGAGAGTGTCCTTGTCGGTCCATTGTCTTAGGTATCAACTTAAATTTATCCCAAAAGTGGCTTCAAAAGCGCAAAAAAAAAGAGAGTTAGAACTGTCATTTTATTTAAAAAATTTGCTAATATACATATGCACTTCTTTTATTTTGCACTTCCCCAAGTATCCCATGGAACACATTCAGCCTGTGGATTGATTAGAACCATTTGAGCTAAGGCCTAAGGCCAATAATTTCAACGTCTCTAAAAAATTTCAACCTCTTCCTACATACATATGTATATGTACAATGTATGTACATATGCATTCCCCTTTTGAATTCTAATAAGCTAAAATTACTAACAGTCTATTGTAGACCGATTTTTTTATCACTGACAAAGTATCTTTTGCTAGATATAAGAAGTACACGCATGGATATATTCAAATAAACTTCTTTTCTTAGATTAATTTCATAAATTTTGACTTTTTGCTAAATTGAATTTTGTTTTTTTCAATAATTTTTGCTGTCAAATCATACAACAAATTTGAATATCATACAATCTTTCCAATGAAATCTGTGAAACAGAAAATTGTAAGTGATGTATGATTTTGAAATTGTTGTATGTTGTATGAAATGTAGTGTTGTATGATCTGTGAAACAGGCCCCTGATAATTTTTGATTTTTATGACTAGTGATTTTTTTGAATTGTGATTTGCTCAGTGTTTATAACATTGTCTACTGATAGATATTCGACAACATCCCCCGCCACGCCTGACATAATTTGTTAGTTAACTATCCCATTAGTCGCCGCCAACATTGTCTTTTCACATAGCAGTTCCCGATTGCCCATATTTATTTGAAGATAAGAGAGAAAGATAGACATTTTTTTTAGGTCATCTGTGTTATAGACGATTTGACTGAAACCACCTCACGGTGAAAGATCTTTCTTAGATCCGTTTAAGTTCCCGTTCCCGTGAGGATATATAGATTAAATTTACCGCCTATGTCATTCCTCATATTCTAGACCATCCCTGTACCTAATTTCCTTTAAATCGGTTTAGCAGTTTGAATGAGAGATGGTACCATAGAAAAACATACAGACGGAGTTAATTTCGCATTTATAATATTAGTAAGGACTGACGCTCCCATGCGAATATGAAGATGAGTTAAAGATTATGTTACTCGGAGATAGTGTGGTATTCATGTTTACGCTAAAGTGGCAAAGCAAAGTTAGGTAAGCCCCTTGCATAGCACTACCAGTTTTTCGCTGATTTAGATAAGCTAAGTGAGAAAGTGCTTTTCATGACATAGGAGTGACTTTCAGAGAACTTTCCAAATCCTAACAATAAGCGATAGGTACTTGTGGAAAACAGTTGGATGGTTTTGAACCTCGAACTCCCCTGCAACAGGCAGACTGGTTATTACTTATAACGAGCTCCAAGGGAACGAAGAATTTTTTCTTTATACCAAACTGATTTTACTTCTTTCTTTTTTTCTCTTTAGTAGTAGTAGTAGTAGTAGTAGTAGTAGTATGTTTTATTCAAATTTCTTTTCTATAATAATAATACATAAATTTCATACCAATTTCCTTATTTTTATATCTTAAAAGATAGGTTTAAATAACAATGTAAGATATTTTGATTATTTTTAAAACAAATTTACAACAATGACTTTCGTCGTCTGTCGCGATCTATCGCCAATAATTTTTACAAACTCTTGATTTCTTTTTCAAATGTTTTTTTTTTTTTTTTTTTTTTTTCTAATAATTAAATTCGTCGATCAAATTCTGTCGATATTTGAGAGCCGTTTCCAGATATTTTGTAAGATGACAACAATCCCTTTCTCCATCCAATAGACTGACTATGGTGTTCTCATCGAATGTCGCGGTTCCGGAGCAGTTTCTTTGTATTCCTCTTAGAATTGGACAAATTCCCATAAAATGCATGTATGATTCTGTTTCATTCATGTTGCAGAGTGAACAGTTCGTATTTACTTGTGGTGTTCTTGATGTTCCATTTAGCTTTATGAGGCCTGTCCTTGCCTTGAATATCCATCTCGTTACTGACGCTTTTAGACCATCGCCGACATAGCTCCTGCCAACTTCGTAGTTAAGTTGATGGTACAGCCCATGTGATCTCGTCAGATTCGCTCTTTGAAGTGCCTCTTGGCGATCTTCGGTAACAATTTTTTGAGTTGGGTTCTCAACAAACATAATGAAAAAGGTTCCTGTTTTCTCTTTATAAGCAGTGAAATATTATTTTATTTGAGTTCCTTTTATTTGTTTATGAACCTCAATTTCAAAGTAATCTGTAAGACAAACAACTTCAAATTATCTGTAAAAAAGATATTTTTTTTTATGTTTTTTTTACACTCACACTCAGTTCTATAAACTCTCCCTAATTTCTTCACTGTTGTCCCTCTCTGCTATTTGGGTATCACTGTTTTTTTTTTTAATATTTTGTCGAAACATCTGCTGGCAAAATCTTAAACCTTGCACACTTCATTTTTAAAAAATTCGTATTTGAAAAAGTTATGAAAACCAAAAATTGCTTTTCAAAAAAAAAGTTGGTCTTACGATTTTGACTTCATTTTCAGCGTTGATGTGTAAAAAAAGGGTTGGTAACGTTTGCCCCAAAACACAAGCCCCAAACGAAAATCCCCAAACGCAAAATCCCCAAACAAAAATCCCCAACTCCCAAAATCCCCAAAGAGAGAATCTACAAACCCAATATCCCCAAAACAAATATATTCAAGTAGTGAATCATGCGATCAAATCGCGCGCGCGAAACTGCAAAGGAAGGACAAAAACGGCTTTAACTCCTCAGGATAAGGCCGAGGCCACGCAGTCAGCGATAAGCGAGCGAGCGAGCGACTGAACGACATGAAAAAATTAAAACAAATGAAATTGCATTGAACTGGCCATGCATTTAGCATTGAGCGAGCGATGAGCGATTTTTTTAAACGACTGAACGACGCACGTCGCTCTGTCACCAAACTTGTTCTAATTTTTAGTTTATCGCTTAGCGTCAAGAGCAACAGATGGTTGGTGGACAACAAATATAAACGTAGTGCTCTTGACAACGGCATTTTAACAACTAATCGCTAAAGAAATGTCGCTCACGAAAAGGCCACTCGTCGCTCGACTTTGTCGCTTAATCGCTGATCGTTCAATCGCTCGCTCGCTTATCGCTGACTGCTTGGCCTTAGCCTTGAGAAAAATTTTAAGCGGGGGTAACAGCCAGCACATTAACTGTTCGTCGAGCTATTTCAGCTTTCAGGTGCAGACCATCTTCAATTAAAAAACAAAAAAAAAATGCCTCCACTAAACGCCATAAGAGCAAACAGCTGTTGGAGTTCCCACGCGTTCACATGACCTGGGATAGCAACTTTGGAAATGAGCTAAATTGGCAAAATGCGGTTTTTCTGACCAAAAAAATTTAACCTAGATGGTCATGATGGATACAACCACTGTTTCCCTGACTATTTTTTTGGTCAGAAAAACCGCATTTTGCCAATTTAGCTCATTTCCAAAGTTGCTAACCCAGGTCATGTGAACGCGTGGGAACTCCAACAGCTGTTTGCTCTTATGGCGTTTAGTGGAGGCATTTTTTTTTTGTTTTTTAATTGAAGATGGTCTGCACCTGAAATAGCTCGACGAACAGTTAATGTGCTGGCTGTTACCCCCGCTTTTTCCTTTATTTTGCTGGTAAAGAGAGCTGAATTTGATGGAGTTTTTAAAATTTTTCTCTTATCCTGAGGAGTTAAAGCCGTTTTTGTCCTTCCTTTGCAGTTTATATCGTATGAATCACTGGTTTTAATAAAATTCCTCACAACATGGTCACTTTGTCCTATTTTTTTTGCAATTCTTCTCATTGAAAACTCTTCGGATTGCAACACGTCAATTTTCCCTTTTCCTTCTGCAGCTAAAACCTTTTTTTCCAACATTTTGGACTGAAATTAGTGGCAAACACTTTTTTATTGCTTAAACTTTGCAGCTATCTGTAATCCACGTAACAGATCGCGACCAACTAACTAATTTTACAGGTGCGTCTAATCGTGTGAACAAAAAAAACTGTACTTTTTCTTGGAGCACAGACAAAAGTGAAAAATGTCCGTTTACTTCCACTCTCCTTGGACTTTTAAGTGTTATTTTGTTGAGAATTTAATAAGCTTTCAAATAAATGCAATGGTTTGACAATTGCTACCCACACTTACAAAAAAATTAGGTTTATGTAAAAATAAATTTGTGCGTCTAATTAAGTGAACAGCAGTGTACACAGACTCTGGGGATTTGGAGATTTCGTGGGGATTTTGACAAAAAAGATTGTTTAGGTGTGGATTTCATCAATGTGCATTATCTCAATGGGGATATTAGCTAGGTGGATAAACATTTTTGGGGATTTTTTTTTTGGAGATTCTGTACGACACCCGTAAAAAAAACTGTAAGAAATAGAGTTCTAACATTCTCACTAAAAACTTATGGAATTTTAAATAAAATTTTTATTTAAATATTTTTTGTGATAATATTATGTTTTCATAGTTAATGTGCAGTTGGCAAGTATATCACCACCAAGTATATTATCAAGAGCGAATATTGAAACCTTGTACTCAGCCTTCAGATTCTGTTACTGTGCTTAGCACAAAGTCGCAAGTTCGTGCGGCCCAGTCGTTCCCATTTTCTTATATTCGGTAAAAGCGATAAAATTTCAAATTTTAAATTAAAAACCATTCGTTGTTGGTGATAATTCGTTATAACCGATACTGTTAAGTTTTGTATATTTATTTTACTGTTGCAGATATTGAACAGATTATTTATTGAGAAGGATTAACATTTCCCCAGGTTATCCTGCCGTATTCAAAAGTCTTGAGGGTATATGTACATGATGTCTTAAAATAAACATAAATAAATAGGGTGGCGCAACAGAGCGAGTAGCCTCAGGGCCTAGCGTATTTCTCACAACCATGCCTTGTTAGGGAATGGAGAGGACCTAAAATTTTCTGCCGGTTCCGAACGGCTTATTGAGAAAGCGCTTTTCATGGCAACGAATTTACTAACGGAGGACTTGCTAATTCCTCGCGAAAGGTGATACCCGTGGTAAAACATTTTTGCTTCTGTTGAGATTCGAACCACGAACATCTGGGTTAACATCAGACATGCTTACCATCACGCCACATACTTGATGTCTTATACCATTCAAAAGACAAGAAACTGGAAACCTAAAGTTGGAAGACGAACAGAGCTGTATTTATAAGCGTTAATCGTTCTGTATGCTAATGTTTAGAAAATTTTAATGTACAATACAACAGGTGCCCACCCTGCAAGAATGTATTGAAGTGTTTGCTTAAGGCTGTACATGCAGCTCCCAAAACTTAACGTAACAGTAACCGACGCCGCGCCGTATACATTCAGTCATCAAAATAAAAGCCACATTTTGTAAGATTTTTTTTTATTATTTACTTAGACTAGTTAACAACAATTATCATCGGTCACTTCCCATCGAATGAGAGACCCAACAAGTACAAAGAGACAGAACGGATTAAGAAGATTCAATTACTTAAACTTCTGGGGCAACTGGCAAATGAGCACCGCTGGGTTGGAATCCATTCCTGTCGGCGATGTAGCTGACGGAGTAGGTGACACCATCATCTCCGATGTAGCTGTATTGACCCTTGACGGCAATAGCTTCATCATCAGTTCCAATGTTCTCCAAATGACCTTCTTCACTGGCTGACTTGCCATCGCTGGTTTCAGAACTATTTTAAGCGAAGAAAAAGTTATTAAAATGTCTTTTATAAGAAATAGTTCTTAGACTTACGCAAAGTTGTAGGCGTGTTCGCTGACTTCGAGAACTGCCTTCAGGATTTCGGCATCAGTGGATGCTGATGGGGCAGCGGCCAAAGCCAAACCGAAAAGGGCGACGAAAACAATGACGAATTTCATGTTGAAGTTGGAGTTGTGGTTAGTCGAAGATAACTAGAGACTGAGTGATTGTCAACTGATCTCAGCTCATCATTTTATAATCAAAACTGGGCAATAGGCTCAACATCTAGAATGTAGTTTATTTTGGTCGCTTAGAAGGTTCTATAAACCGGTAGCTACTACACGAGTATCACGCATTTTTTAACTGGCGACAAATTGTAATTTATTTTTAAACTCAATATAGTTTGCATAGAGTGTTAAGTCACTGATGACTTAATGATTGCTCTCCAGTTTCATTGCTTACGCATATATTTGCTCCACAGAAGTTAAATTTAAATCGATATATAGGCTGATGTAAGAACAAGGACAAGTTGTATTGAACGACTTATTTTCATAAACTTTTTTCCTGATTGTCTCAAACCAGATTTGCTGATTTTATGCCAACAAAAGAGTTAAACAGCACTTTGAATCAATTAGTTTGCTTTAAAGATTCTAATCATACGCCAATACAACAACTAAAAGAATTCAATTATCGTCAAAGCGGCTATTGTTTGGTGAAAAAAAACTCGTACCCGAAATCATGTGTCCTCTGCCATAGATCGGGCTTGTACATTCTTGTTTATCTTTGGTTTAAGAAAAAATCAGCACGACTGCGATGCGTGATCTTATGACCTTAGTACAGTATCAAGTTCTGTGGGAAAGATACAAAGTGCTTGATAAATTAAAAACTTTTTCAGGTGCAGTGTTGAACTACAGTAGAATCTCGATTATCTGGATCAATTAAAATCAAGGGTATTCCGTATAAGTGAAAATCCGGCAAATTGATTTGAGAAGAAATCAAAGAGTATTTAAATTTTAATAGATTTTATTTATATAATGAGTTTTACAAGCATCGTTTAGATAATTCGATGTATAAAAACCGAGCAATAACTATAGATAATAAATTACTTGAATACCTATTTAAATTTTGGTTGGAAATAACTTGTTATTGATCTTTGAAGTAATGAATCACAACATTTTTTGTTGCCAAGTCTCTTCTGCGACGAAGAGGCAGAGGAAGGATCATTCCACTCCCTATGTGAGTGCCCTAGCTAGGAAAAAAGCTCTCGGAGAATACTTCTTCGGTGAACTGGGCGACATCTTTAACCTCCCACTGAACAGCATCCTAAAATTCATTCAGGTCTCCAAATGGTTCAGTGGCCGCAAGCCCAATAACCCAGTTACCAACCCATTCCTCTGCTTAACTCTAGTAATCTGCCAGTAAGGTACACAGCGCCGATTTTGGATTGTGCAATGACTGGAGGCCGACCAAATGCGATGTCTTCCATTTATGCCTTTACCAGTCCCAGAAGAATGCTGGTCTGCCTCTAGTTTTGCTTTTTCGCGATCATGTCGGAATGTTATAAGATATTACCTTTTTAACGGTTTTTTTTGAATTTTTCCTTTGAACATAACTATAACTAACTCACTGTGATGTTCGTGTACTCTATTTTTCCGTGATGGTATTTTTGACGTGAAGTTCTCCACGGATTTTTGCACTTCTAATGCAATTAAAAATTGTTACTTCTATTGCCATTCGGAGCATCTTCATCTCAGTTGCTGTCAACTTTCTCTAATACTTTTTGAACATTTTCCAACATTGCGTACCGCATAACCGCGGTACACAGTTTTCCCTTCAACTTAAGGGACATTTTCCTGACACAGAAGATGGCGGAATTTCTCGTCTCTTCCTCCACCCTACGATTACTCGATGTTGATTAATGTCATCAACAGTTGCTTTACTATATCATACAACTCAAGTATTCGGTCTTTTTTGGACTTGAACTGTACCCACCTCACTTCCAAGACATTTACCTGTAAGTGAAGAGCTCCTAGCAAGGATGTGGGTTTCTCACTTTCGATGGATTCATCGTCAACAAAGAAGAGTTTATATACTCTGGTGTTCTGTACTTTGGTAGTCAACGACTTTATTAAAGAGCGGAGGACTAAAAATACTTCCTTAGTGGACATCCACTGAGACTTGGAATGCTTCATTGACTCCAGCTAGACTCTGCTGGTTAGACCTCAGACAATAAGGCAGAGAAATATTTGCGAATGATCAAGAATACGTATGAAGAAGCTGTTTTTCATACTGTTCATTCAAAAGGTCATCACAGTACTCTCGCCGCCTATGCAGAATTTTGTCGTCTTCGGCACACGAATTTCCTGAGCATTTCACTTCTTTGAGGTGCTATTTGTTGGTAGTGTCTTTTTAAAACCATTGATTTGGCTTTTTTAACCAGATTTGTTGCAGGCAATCCCGCATAATCTGTGCCGTGTTCTTTTCGCTTTGAACTGTGTTGATGGATTTTAAATTTGAATTATACTTAGATTTATAATTTAATTAATTATTAAATTAAATTAAAATAGTTATTAAATTTAATTAAACCATTTGCTTCTGTTAGTAGCCCTTGCTTGTTTGATTTCCTATACCACCTCTATAAAAAAAATTTTGTCAACAGAAGACGGTTTTGGTGGGCAACAGCTTCACGCAGTATCACTTTGCAGTCCTTTCACCTTAGGTGTCATCAATTTGGCTACCAAAATGCAATCGCAGAGAGCGTGAAGATGTGTTCCATTTTTTGGGAATCTGTTCAATCCTGAAAGAATTTCGGAAGCGATACTTTGGTGTGGAAGTATTTAGTATAGAGGAAACTATAAACATGTTGAATGGAGGACGAGGATGGGACCTTTCATATCAATATTGTCTGTACGCTTTACGATACAGATCTTGTATTGTTCATGAATCCTTTTAAAGATACAAATGCGCAAAAAGCAAACCGTTAAATTTATTTATAAAAGTCCAACATTAACTTTTCTTTATTTTTATTACTTTTATAATACAAATGTCAGTCTGGTAGACGGCCACTGGCCAAACCATTTAAAGACTTAAGATAAACTTTAATTGAAAAATGTGAATTATTTATATTAAAATTTGAAGTCAATAAAATAAAAAAAATAAAAAAATTGTGGAAATCTTCTCGCATATTAAACTTACAAAGTAATATTGCCAAAAGTGCAAGTACACGTGTGTGGTTCTTTCTTTAGCGCCGGACTATGGTCCCAATTGACATTTCTCGTGGCAACTAACTTTTGAACGCATATCGGCACAATATTTTCTCGTAGATAAAAAAAAAAAACAAGGAAATAAGGCATGTGACTATTTAAGTATTCACAAGATATTCTAAAGTAAAATTGATAGCCACAGTGGATGTTAAAAGTTAACAAACAAATTTCTGAAATGTTTTCAAGAAGTAATGCATCACAATATTTTCTCTTTTTGTGGCGCAACAGTATATCCTATAAAGCTATAAGGTGTTTAAGTTATAAAGTGTCCGCCAAATAACTTTTTTTTTGAAAATGCTATAAAAAAAACTACTGAATATTTTCTCAAATTTATTTTTTTTTATTTGAAAGTACAATTCTTCCGGTTAATAATGGAAAATAATTTCATTCAAATGGCTGCCTCGGCTGGCCATGCAGTAGCCTACACGAGGTGCAGGGACATAAGTCCATGGGAAATAAGTCCACTGATGGAGTTATTTCCCACTTAGTGGGAAATAAACACACTTTCGTAAAGTGGACTTAATTCCCTTGCGAGGTGGGAAATAAGTCCCAAAATATCTGTGTGGTTTTATTTCCCATCAAGTTTGAAGAAATTTTAACCCATGAACAAAAAATCAAACTAACATTTAAGCATGTTTTTAATTTTATTATACATACAAATATGTAATAATAATTAAATTTCAAAAAAAAAAAAATAGATAAATGATACCAAATTTAATCAACAAAATTATAAACATTTCGGATCAAAGGTATAAATATGAACACAAACATTTCCATTATGCAATGACAAAAACTATTGAAAACTTAAATAATTCAAAACAACGAAAATATAAACTAGCAAACAATATAAAAGAAATTTGGTTTATAAAAAGACTTTTGTGAAGCTTCGAACGATTGTTCTACAAAATGGACATAGTAATACCGATCTGGCATTTTGTGACATTTGTGTCCTGGGCAATTAAGCTACTCTCTCTTTCTTCATTTTCGGGTTCAGAATCTTCTTGTTGACTCATCTCAAGCTCCTTGTTCGTCTTGTTATCCAAAATTTTTATAATTTGAGGAAGATATTCCAGAAGACTTATTCTATTTGCATCTAGCTTCTCAATAAGTTTTTGAATAAATGCATTCCTTTGTGCAAATATTGGTTTTGGAGGTTCAAACATCAGCATTGTTTCGCCATTCATAGCCGCAATAAAATCTCGCGTTGTATTAAATTCCTCATCTATCAAGCAATCTACAAATTTAAAAAAATTGCCGTGCTTACAAAGCTTTTTCCCCAAACGACTGTTGTAGCCCTCTAAAGCGCTTGTTGTTCTCATCCGCTCGTTGTGGACAGAAAATGATTGCGGTGTTTCCTTAAGAAAAAATAATTATAAGAAATTTACAATTTGCTGAGAGTAAACTTTACCAGTTGCATCCACTGTCTCTTAAAGTAAACCATAAACATTATCAAACAGCTGGATTCAATTGCCCTTACTTCGTTTTCTAGTAATAAAAATGCTCCATGAATATTTGGAACATTAAGCAAAGGTAGGGTTAACATATTTTTAAATATTTTTACTATCCTTGGGTTTGTCCTCATCGTTTGAAGCAAATTCGGTATCTTTGATGCTTTTCTTCTAAGAGTAGTGGTATAGTGAAACCAACAACCCTTAATTGCAGCATTTTTAAATACTGTGGTTAGCGCATTTCGCAAACTACGCTCAAAATCGGTTGTGAACGAAGCAGTATTAAATTGAAAAAGGTTTTGTTCAATAAATGTGAACAACATACATATTCGTTGACTTATTCGAAGCCAAGACATACAGAAAAGGGTAAACCTATTGGGGAACGATATGTAAAACACAATCTTAAGTGGTTAGGGATCTAAATTTTTATAGCATGTTTATTCAATTATTGACTTCAAAAAAATCGTTTAGCACTAAAACAAACATTTTGTGTAGCTTTTAGGGATATTTTTTGATTAAATTTTTTTTAAATGATAATAATACTCTCGCGAAATCTAAATACATATTAAATTTCTTTTATTTAAATATTTAATTTTTTTTCTTCAAACCTTTAATATATTCTTGGAAGCTTTTGAAACCATGCCTAAGAGTTCTACGAATTGTTTTTATATTTAAAAAAAAAGTTTTTCAAGAGCTTTAATTAAAATTGTGAAAAATAGGAACAAATAAAAAATTGGGATTTAGTTTTTTAGTAGGGGGCCGTCCATAAAATACGTCACACTAATATTAGGTTTTTTCGAACCCCCCCTCCCCCAGTGTCACGCTGTGTCACACTTTTTGTGACCCCCCTATGAATATTACGTCACAAAAGCGTAGACCCCCCCTACCTTGCGCATGATAAATTTTAATCGATAATGCAGTTGTTAGTTTAAATTTCTTTTTTTTTTTTAATAAATTAACAAATATATTTTGCGGATTCTAATGCCGCTAGAGCCAAGTCAAAACGCTAGAGCCGCGCCAAAGAGCTAGCGCTCATGTTTAAAATAAACATTAGTAAATATGTTGAGTTGCAATTTATTGTATTAAAAATATGTGCATTTAAATGTCTGTATATTTACTTATACGAAATGAATGACTTTTATCACGACAACGATTTAAAAAAAAATAGTCGAAAGAAATACTGCAGTAACATTTTTTGATGAACGGCGAACGTTACATTGCCGTAGACCCCCCTCCCCCCTTGTCACATCTTGTCACACTCAACGAGACCCCTCCCTCCCCCCTGTATGCGAACGTATTTTATGGACGGCCCCTAGTTTATAAAACTATAGTGTGAAATTCGCGTTACGGACTTTGGATTTTCTTTGCGTGTGCCATTGTATTTTTTACCGGAGATAAAGCAAAAAGCGAAGCGGAAAAAAATTTTGGCCAGGGGATTATGGATTTGTGATGTGAAAATCGTAAATTCGCGCGAATTTTTTTTTTGCATTTCTGTCTCGAGTCAAGACCACAGTGTGCCGTAGCACAGCCCAGGACTACGGTCTGCGGGGTATACTTTTCAGCGAGCCCGACGAATTTTCGGACTTGAGCCTTTGGTCCCCTTTGGATCCTTATCATATAAGCGCAATCTTTCTTTTCAACGAACTGAATAAATACGAGTCTATTCAGAGTCTGCCAATGCTACCTCTACCCTCGATCGTCTGGTTCCTATCTGCTGGTAGGCATCTTTTCAAGTATTAAAGAGAATAACCAAATGACTGCTATAAATATTCAAACTATGAAAAAACAAAGAAAACCGTAGGTCCCTTAGTTACTTCCAATGAAAAAGTATCATTCATAGAGAGAAAATTCATATAGAACAAATCAAGAACAGGACCAAGTTCCTTTAAGCTTTTGTCAACGTTTTTGTATTGTACGGCACGGCGCGCAAAAAGTGATGTTCATACCAATCCCTTGAGTAGGTACAACGCCCGCAAACAGGATACCTCCACGAATTGTGTTACTTTAATAGACATGATTTCCCTTAAATGAACAACACATTCCCCTCTGGCTCGTGTAACTTTCCAAGAATTATAGATACAAAAAATGTTCTTAAATTTCATTTAATGTTTTGATGTTTTTCTAAACTAATAATACAGTCGGTTGAAAGAAGTTTTATAAAAACTACTTTTGAAAATGAATCTTTGTTTTTGGTTTGGGTGTCGTTTAAGCTGCAACAGGCAAATGTGCACCTTGTGGTTGGAAGCCATTTTCATCGGCTAAATAATTCAGTGTGTAAGTCTGGCCATCGGCAGCTACCCATGAAACAGTACCACGAACAGAAATGGCTTCATTTTCTGTGCCTGGGTTCTTCAGTTGAGCACTTTCTTGCCGGGAAACACCATCACTGGTCTCATATCTGTAGAGTAAGTTAAAATTTTCAAACATTTCCAAAAACAATTCCCATAATGAGACCTACGCAAAATCGTATCCATCAACTCCAATGTTATTGTTATCATATCTCAAGATCTGGGCATTCCTTGAATCGTCAATAGGAACAGCCAGGGCCACAACGAACAGAGCAGCAAAAACTACGACGAATTTCATTTCAAAAAAGGGATAATTTTTTCTTTGAACAGGAGTGTGGGAAGAGTGAAGCTTAACTATTGGACCGTTGTTGAGACTGTGCGTATCAATCAGCCATTGAATATGCCTTTTATACTCCAGTGATAGTTAATCCCAACAGCCTCCAGTATATACAAGAAAAAAAAAATGCAACCAACGAAAACTCCCAGACTCTCTGAGTCAGACCTGACAACCTACCTACCGATTATTGCAACACACGCATTCAAACATGCAGCTTAAGACATCCGTCGTCTTTTTGTTTTCCTTTTTTGTTAAAAAATAATTTTGGTAAGGTTGATGGGCGGTTTAACCTCCAAAAATCAATTTTTGAAGATTCCACACTACGAATGCGAACTAGCGCAAGTGGAAGCCTGAGGCGTTTTCACGATCTCAACTCAGCACGACACAGACGTTTTGGTTTATTATTAACATATTATACGGCATGTGTGTATTTTGCCCAGCATCACTCGTGCTGTCGACCTTAGTCGACAAACAAGTTGTCGAGTGGTAAATATTACCCGCCAATGACGTTTTTGGCCGTCAACATTGCCAGCATCTATAGCAGCAGTGCGTCTTCTTCATTCAAATTGCCTGCATCGTTAGTGTAGTGTATAGTTAACCAGTTAACATTGTGCTGTGAGATTTAATTATGTTTGATCGCTCGACAAACGAAGCGCACAGATTTGTCTCTTGGAATTGTAAAACTGACGCACCTACATCTTTACTGCAAGCAACAAAGAGTCATCAGCTGGTTGTATCAATTTCTAAGCTTCATTAGACTAATTGTAGTTCTCACACTAAGGCAATCCGAGGTAGCAGAGGATTGCAAAACACATGTTTACTTAGTCCGTTGTGATTGATGGCTTTTGGTGGGTATTTTAATAAAATCAACTCTTGCCAATGATGCGTGAGGGTGGTCAAGCATGTGCGAACTAAGAACCACCCGACTTGTTTTAATAACACCTTTCTGCTTGAATAGTTTGTTCGAGAGTCGCAAACGTTGACAATCGGGGCCTGTGGAACTAATCATGATTAACACGTTTGTCTTTGAAGGTGTCAGTCAGCTTTTTAAGTGGTGATTTGATTTTGGGCAGCTTGATGGAAGCGCAGTTTCTTTTTTCTCATGACATTTGGGAAGCAAGCTGTAGACTAAACTGGGTCTTCGTCAATGGATTTGCTTTAAGAATAGCACATGAAGAAAATAAAACAAACGGTTACCTACAAAAATAATCTGACACTGAATTGTTGTTTGAAACTTTGCAAGTTCTGAACCCTTTTTTTTAGTAAGTCCGGTCAATTTAGACATTCGAAATAACAAAAAAAAACCCACAAATAGCTTCGCCATCAGAAAAATTAGAAAAATTAATTTCGATCCTCCATGTGGTTATTCGGTTTCAAAGGTCAAAAGGTCTTAGAACCGCGATATCTCAGGAATTATATATCTTACGAAAAAGGTCACAATATTTTCGAAGAATGTTAAAATCTTCAACGTTGATGATGTTTTTCCTCACTCCACCGAATTTTTGTTAATTGATCACTATTTTTATGTCTAAATTGACCGGACTTAGTAATATTATTTAAGAACATTTATATACCGCTCAATCAATGGGGCTAGAAGCCTCCATTAGAAAATAGATTTTCTTCTGTGTATTTTCTGACTGATATTGTTCTATCTGCAATAGTGATTAGAATTTCGGTTTAAGCTTGGAACGTAGATAAATTAATTAAGACACAGTTCTAGCATATGGGAAAACAGGAGAGGATTTAATAGGAGACACCGACGCATTTAGTTTTTGAACTTTTATGAATCGTAATACACGGGAAAAACGGAGTTATTCGGGCAGTGCGACTAAAATATGAATCTCTATTCTTGACTGTACGTCCGAAGTTGGGTTCAGGGTAAAACTGATGAGCATTTCTGACAAGGGCAGTTTCCACTTGCTGGGGAGCCCAAGAATTGAATCTACTCGTGATCGGTTGATTAAGAGTTTGGGTATATTTACATATTGATCTATGCTTCCACCCAGCATGAGTCCTTTATATAGGGGATACAATCAGGGTTGGCTTGCTTGACATGCGGGACTTTGGGATACCTTGCAACCGAGGCTGTTTCCTTTTCTGCTGAGTACAAGGTTTTATTATTGGCTCTTCATAATATATTCGGTATTACAAGGTTGCCAACTACGCAATAATTATGGAAATTGATTAGTATCAGAAAAAATGTTGAAAAAAATTAAATTTGACCTTCCAAAAGTTTTAAGCAAAAATCTAATGACGTTGAAAATTTTATCAAAATTGTTTAAAAAGTTTCTTTTTATTTTGAATTTTTTTTAAATGAGCGTTTAAAAAATCAAGTTTTAAGATCTTGTCAAAAGATAAGTTGACAAAAAATTTGTAAAAAATCGATACAGCTTTGAAAATAGTCAAAAAAATAAAAAAAATTAAAAAACAACTTTTGAAAACTTGAAAAAATAAAACTTTTCAGGTGGTTGGTATGCACTCTTTCTTTAAGTGTAAGTTGGCTTAGATCAGTAAATTTTCTTTGTCTCGTGAAAAGGACAACTTCGGTTTTAAGAGGATTGAAGGAGAGACCGTTCCTGGCACACAATGTGACAATTAGATTTAGCGCAGACTGAGCTCTGGAACAGACAGCTTGGAGGCTGTAGCCAACCGAGAGCACGATGACGTCGTCTTCATATGCTTGGACGTTTGATCAACTGGTTTCCGTCAAGTAAGCACTACCACTTCAAAATTTTCACAATTTGTTAATTGGATTAGTTGTCGTAAATTTGTCGCTCTTTGTTTCTTAAAAAACCCGTATGTAGTGCTATCTTGACCCCCTTAAAATGGTCAAATCAACTAAAAATCGAAAACTGAGTATTCAATTAACTGTCGTAAATTTGTCGTTCACAAGATATCCAAAAAGATATTTTGTAGCGACCCCTCTTTCAAAATGCTCCCCATATAAAGATTTTCAAGCCATGACGCGTCAATTTAGCACTACACACTACTTTTTTTTTTTGGAATAAAATGGTCAAAAATTTTCAAATGTTTGCGGACTAATTAAAGAACACCTGGTTGAATATGTCGGCATCACAATTCTCCAGTTTAATTTAAACACGACGTACCTAGTAAACAGCTTTTGGACTTTTTCAATTCTAACTGAATGGCTACTGTACGATGGGCTCCAAACAACCGAACAATATTCTGAAACACTGATCATACTAGAGAGACATATAACGATTTTAGTGCATAAGGGTCGGTGAGATCTCTAGAAGAACTATAAATCTGCTGTTTTCACGACAAATTTACGACAATTAATCCAATTAAAAACTTTGAAAATTTTGGAGTGGTAGTGCTAGTAGCTTGACGGACATCTTTAGCATTACACGTAGAGAGTCCATCAGCATGCACCACAGTAGAGGAGATAGAACGCCACCTTTTGATATCTCTTATTCACTCCTGTTGCAACATATTGTCCACACTCTGCTTCAACGATCACGCTTCTATTCACTAGCTTTGCTTTAATCCGCAAGACTAATGATTCGTCCACACCATGTTCTCTGACGGCATGAAAATACCTATCGCAAATTCTTTCCTGTCAAGCGCAATTCAAACTTGCTATGGAATCTTTCGTTAGCAACCTAGGACTTCTAAAATATAAAATTTTGTTAAAATCGTGTAAGCCATTAACGAGAAAGTTGGTAATAAAAAATCTGTAAGCTGTCCCAAGACTCTAACTGCAATTTTTGAAAAAATCGGTCAAGTAATTTGGGCTGTAGATCCATATACTGGCAGACAGACCGGTCTGGGATAGAATCTCTGCACGATTGAAAATCTTGTCTTATCGCAAGTAAAAATGGCCAATAGGGTTCCTGGTCTAAGGTTGTAGGTCTGATTCAGCTTGTGCTACTGCGGTTGCAGATACTCTTTTATTAATTTTTACCATATGTTGTAAAAAATCAAAATATTGAGCAAAAATAAAAAGGGATTTGCCAGTGGTCAATCAAGGGATGGGTGTGTGCCCCTTCCTGTTTGAAATGACTAAAATCGCCAGTTATAGAAAATTGCTTTTCCCATTCCTTATAAACCGTGTAGTAATAAACAGTATCTATTTTTGATAGTAATTCTTTTTGTTTCTACTCAGTGATATTATATCTTATGCTTACGTAGTTACTAGCGTAATTATGCAACCCATCGCTCGTTCCTTATTGCAGCAAACATCGGCTAATATACACCGATAAATCGATACTTTTTCTGGTAGATTGAATCGATAGATATATGTATATCGATATATTTTTCGGCGTACGACATCACTAAATACGAGGATGCTGGATGCATATTGTGTTTCCGATAATGGTAAGGAAGTTTGCGTATTTTGAATAAGGTTTCCCCCATTTAATTGATGAAATAAGGCCGATCGGGTGATAGATGTAGCTATTGGGCTAGATTCCTTGCTCTTTTCGTACCCAGATGACTCCCCGTCTCAGCTTCCACAAGCTTTTGACTAGGTATATGAAGACAAAGTGGTTACTTAATAGGAAGTGAGCAAGTAAAATTGTGTGATTTCTCTATTGGAATAGTGCCCCAAAATGTTGAGAAAAATTTTTCGATAAATGGACCGGGTCGTTTTATGGACTTTGAGCTGAAATTTTTGCAAAGCGGTTTAATGGATACCTTAACCTTTTCTGTTGTGAAGGTATGTTCATGTTCATAGCTAAGTTGTTACAAAGTTTATTTCTGAACAAACTAAGGACAATACTCAAAGTTCGGTCCTCTTTTTTTGCTATTCGAATACCTAAAGTGATTAGATGTAAACATTTTAATGCGCTACTACAAAGTTAGCTGAGGCAGCCACTTGAACGACGTTGTGTCCCATAGTCAACCGGAGCTTGGTCTTACTAGAAGTCTTATAGCACATAAGCAGAGCCGGATTTAGGGGAGGGCAACCAGGGCAACTGCCCCGGGGCCTCCACAAATGAGGGGCGCCCACAATAGAGACATCGGAAAAATTTTCAAATTCAGACTAGTAAACATTAGTAAACAACTTTTCCTCTCATATTTTTTTTCGCGTTTACCTACAGTACTTTGTACAAACATGATTACATTCAATATTAACAGAAATAATCGATTTATATTTGTTCACTTTAATCAGGCAGTCAGTAAAATATCAAAATCACAAATGGCTCTGAAAAGCACTCGCGGTTTTAGAAAACGCGCTTGCAGGTGGGTCGCCCGACGGATAGAACAATCTCAGCTCTCTGTAGTAGTAAGTAAAGTAAAGTATAAAGCTCTCTGTATTGCGTACAAAAGGTTTTTTTTAGTCTACTTACCCTTTGAAGCGGATGCAGGGACGCAGGCGCTTATTTTGGAGAAAAATGATTTATCGGCGTGTGTACCGTGTTGTGGTGATTCTCTAAATTTAGTTGGAAAGGCAGCTGCCAACTCTTGTCCATCAGCTGTTCAATTCTTTGATTTCGTTCAGAATTTATATACGTTTTTCACAGCAAGTACAGAACGATATGGAATTCTGATCAAGAAATTATCGAAAAAAAAACGGACAGTTTTACGTCTTGAAATAGCTTTGGTGACACTCGTTGGTCTTGTCAAGCTGAAGCTAGGAAAACCATACGGCTATTTGGAAATCGAAGAAGCTCTAACCATCATATCTTCCGATAAAGAGCAAAAAGACATCGCGAGGAATGAAGCAGAGCACCTTCTACAGAAGATGCGTGGTCTCGAAACTGCTTTATTTGCAATCTTTTGGAACGACATTTTGGAACGATTTAACGCTACAAGCAATGTGTACAAAAATGATTCTTGAATCGGCAATGCGTGCATTAGAATCATTGAAATCATTCGTGGAATCCAAAAGAAACTATTTATCTTCGAGGAAGCTGCCAAAGAAATATCTCTGACTGACGAATACGTACAATCACGTACCAGAACTAGAAATGTGAGGCTGTATCCGCTCGATTACGAGAAAGCACAAGACGTAAATTTGTCAAATACAAAGTATCCGTCTTAATCCCAGTGGTCGACCAGTTATGTGTTTCTCTAACCAAAATATTGTATGCCTATGAAGCTGTACGTTGGAGATTTGGATTTCTTAATCACATCGAGAAGTTGGATGCTGCAAATTTGTACGCTGCAGCAGAGGCATTGGTGAAAGTTTATAAGGATGATTTAGAACCTAGTCTTGGTAGTGAGTTGGTTCAATTTGTATCTTTGATTGACTCATATAAAAAAGACTAGGGAAAAGACCAATGTCCGGAACGATTTTACTACCAAATTCTCGAAGATCAAAATTTCAGAGCTGCAATCCCAAACCTTGAAATAGCATTGAGAATGTATTTGGTTTTGATGGTATCAAAATGCATACTGAAGAGCTCTCATTTTCAAATATGAAAATTATAAAAAACAGGCTTCGAACTACGATAGGGCAAAACCGTCTATTAAAGCTTTCTCTCCTGAGTCCTGACTCCTGAGCATTCAAAGTGATTTGCTTCGGGAACTGGAGTTCAGCGAAATCATCAACGATTTTTTATGCTTTCGTTAAATAATGGAATAATCTATACTTGGTCTCGCAATAAATTATTTATTGGAAAACTAGATTGAAAAAATTTTTCATTTTATTTGGAATTTAATTTGGGGCCAATGGGCCACCACTCCTTTGTTGCCCCGAGGCCTCCACACCTTTACATTCGGCCCTGCAGATAAGAATTATTCAAATTAATCCATACAAATCTTGTATTTGGCCAACCCTTTAAAAACAAAGAGCCGTAAAAAATCTTCATTCGCAGGCAGGCCGTGTGATTTATCAATAATGTGAACTAGAACTACATAAATATCTCTTACTTTAAACCACACTTAAGGTTTCGCATTTCCTTCTAAAATAAATCAAATAGTAGCTAAAAATAACATCATAGTATGACATGTTTGACATTAAGCAAAGATAATTTTTCTACTGACTTAATAAAATGTTTCCACGTCAAAATAATTCAAATAACTTGTTCGTTTCGTTTCTATCTCGATACCAGCTTCAGAAACTGGTTAGGTTAATCAAAGCTCGTTTCCGATTAAATGCTTTTCGTTTTTTCTTTACAGTTATCTCGACTTATCAATAATTTGAGGTCGTCAAATTGGTTTTTTTTAACACCAAAAACAAATTATACTTGACTCCGAAATTTTGGCTTGTGACATTGTTCTCAAAAGCAACACCGCGACTTTCGTCATCATTAACGATTGAAAGTAAATTTAATATATAAAAAAAACAGGAATCACGGTCTCGACCAAATATGATTAGAATCGTTTGATTGCAGGTGGCTTTCAAGAACCGTCCAGTGATGTAGTCAGAGTTGGGGAACCTAACTCGTAGGCTAACAATTCAGGTGGGTGGGATCGGAACTGAAACGCGCGTGTTTCTATATATTTAGACAATCAGGACCGGGCGTTTTGTTATTTCTAGACGAGATCTCCTCCACAGAGCACCACCCGTCTCTCATCAAAGTCACCCGGTCCCAACACCACTACCATAACTGTCATGAAATTCGCCGTTGTTGTTATAGCCGTTGTGATAGCTCTGTTAGCAGCTACTGCTGTAGCGGCACCCATTGATGATGCAAAGAGTGCTGTGATCAGCGAATATGACAATAACAACATCGGTGTAGATGGATACATGTTCTCGTGAGTAGGCAAATTATGCGTGAAGAAAAGTTATATTCAAATTGTCATTTAATTGCGTACATTTTGTAGCTTTATTACAAGCGATGGTACATCGCGCAAAGAGACCGCCATTTTGAAGAACATTGGTACCGATGAAGAATCAATTTCTGTTGAAGGATCTGTTAGCTGGGTTGCTGCTAATGGTCAAGTTTATAAATTGACGTATAAGGCTGACGAGAATGGATACCAGCCCGAGGGAGATCATCTCCCAAAACTTGAAGACTGAAGATATAAAGGGACTGTAGGTGATGATTTCTGTTTATGGATTTTGAGTTTATTAAAAAATTGTTTGCAAAAATCGTTTTTTTTTTTTTTGCTGTTTTATTATGTTGTGGAAATTCTAAGATTCCAATCTGTAGTTATTGGCACAACGAAAGTA